>OW026451.1:20209109-21459109 GCA_932274525.1 Podabrus alpinus
AAAGCACGCAGCGATATTGCCAATTCCTGTTCTTCTTACATACATACATACATTGAATTTAATATATATAGATATCGTTCGTTAATACGTTGATCCGTTGAAACGTTGATCCGCACTAACGTTGGTCAAGCTAATACAGCGCTTGACCAAAGTTCGCGGCAAGATTCTAAAGTAGCCTATGTTTTTCGTAGCATTGTAAATAGCTTCTACACCAAATTTGGTAGAGATTGGTCAAACGGTGTAGAATTGTATAGAAAACACACATACATACATTGAATTTTATATATTGTTGTGATATAAAGGTGCCTCGGCCTTTTTGCTCCTTTGATAGTCACACTCTTACTCACCTCGACCAGCTCCAGAGCATTCAGTTTGAATTGAGACTCTTTTAATATTATTTTGGTAAAATGTTGAACTGCGATGTATCGTCTTTGCAAATCTGACGCAGACCTTAATTTAGTTGCTTTAATAACTGCAACTCGAAATACGAATAACAATAATTCGTTGATTTACCTTGATTTGACTATAATAAATTCCTAGTACTATTCTGCAAATGTAGCCCTTTTTATTGAAATTAAATAAAAGAAACAATATCTCATAAACAGTTGTATTGGTTATTATTACAAAACCAGGTGAATGTTTGCTGTGGCTATTAGTTCAGTCATATTGTATTTTTACCTGACAAGTTGTGGGGTAGTTTTGATTTCTTTGATTCTAAATGTTTTTTGGGGTGCTGAATCCGAATCCGAGGTTTCCCAACAAAATTTCGTGACGGAACATTAAAAAAAAATGCAAAAAAGGTAAAAAAATCATTTTTTGGCGGAGTTTTGCTTATAACTCGAAAACTATTAACTTTTCGTAAATAACCTTCTTATACAAAATGAAAGCTTATAACATTTTCTACAAATTGCATTACATAGGTGTATTTCTCCGACGAACCGTTCGGGTTCAAGCGCCAGTTGAAAATTTGCGTTTTTCGGCTGGTTCCTCAAAAACCCACTTTTTCCACTCCAAAACTGTAATTTATTATCATTAAGTGCCGTTCGTTAATTAGTAAATATCTCCTAGGTTTGTATAGTCCTTTTTATTTAGTATATAATGTAAATATTGGAAATTTTTTCAAAAATTTCTTAATGTTCAAGTTATTTAATGAACTCCAAAATTTACAATTTCAGTTATAAAAAAGTTGAAATTCCAACGAGAAATTTTGAAAAGTTATTACATATTGTTATAATGCATCATTAGTATTAATTCTATCTTCACAATAATTTAAAATCAAATTCGAATCGTTCGGCGGTTTCTCAATCTGCCAACGAAAAATTATGCGAATCGTTGTCGTTTAGAAGGTCCTGGTCGAGATTCATCAAAGGCGGCGGGGTCCTGGCACAGGTTCGGGTTGTTCTATCGTCAGCGTCGGGGATTGTTCATCTGAAAAATTAAATAAGTGATGAGAAAAGTACAACTTATGATGGTATACCTCAAGGAGACATTAATGATTACGAAATGGATTGTGAGATTAGACATACCTTCCGCATCGTGTAAGCGATTTTGTTCAGTCTGTTCTCGGTCTCCTTCTTCGGTCTCTTCTTCGTTTATGTCACTGCCGTCTTCCGGTGGCTCGACGTTTTCACACAGGCCTTCGCACGATGTGCAGATAGAGGAGCAATGAAGGCCTGCCTTCCTGCATCCACAATTGCGTTGGCAGCCTTTTTTACATTTACAAGAAATGTGCCGGAGTATCGAATCTGGTGCAGGGTTCAAAGTGGTTGGCACTGGTATGAGACCACTCTTTGTTTTTTTCCACCCCCACTCGCTCGGGTCTCTTTGTTGCTCGTCTAGTGTGGTTGGCCCGGATAACCACTGCTGCACCTGAAAGTAAACTCTCAGGGAATGTTGTCGTGCAGCAGCTTCGGTGGGGGGTAGTGAGGCAATGTTGGTTTTACTTTTGTACGATGAAGATACGTACTGCCTGTATCTCAAATCATTCAGGCTAGTCTCACGTCCTTTTCCATACAGATCCATGAGAAACACGTTTCCTGCTTCGGCAATATCGTCCTGGTGAGCATGAGGGTCTTTGAAAGCATCAATGACTGTTTGCAAGTGATTGTTCTTCTGCAGGACTTTAAGAAATTTCAGTTTCCCTTGATTAAACAAAGCAGACGTGGTGTCACAACCACTCATCGCGTGCAGGAACAATATATGGTTTGATATAGTTTTGTCAGCGGCAAGATGAGGATTGTAGAGAGTTTGAGACACCTTCCCTTTTCCTTCGTTCAGAAAGAAGACATTCTTTATATCAGGGCTGCACAGGGCAATCAAAATCACCAAAAGGTTGATTTCGTCCCCCACTACTGTCACGTATTCATTTGACGGGGCTAACATAAGAGCTGTTGTGATAATTAGAATATCAGCGTCCTCCATACTGCCGTCATAAGTAAGAAGGCAGTAAGTCAATTTTTTTCGAAATTGAGTTTTTTATATTTTTAAAATCAGCGTAAAGAACCGCATCTATAAAATATCTATATAAAACTCAATTTCGAAAAAAACTGACTTACTGCCTTCTTACTTATGACGGCAGCATAGCTTGCTGTGATTCTATTTGTGCATCCTCAAACTTTTCCATTAGCATCGATATCAACCGGCTCTTGTTTTTAGAGTTTGCAAGGAAACTCTCCTGTGAGACAGTGGGCACCATCGATGCTGTAAATGATATTGCAGCAGATTGTTTTCTTTGCGCTCTTCTCAAACGTTCTTTTCGCTTGGTGCTTTCAAAAGCTTCGTCAGGGTAGCCATCGAAAATGACAACTGCATTTGATTTGTAGTTTGACTTGACATACGATACATAACTGCTACAAATTTCTGAATATCTCTGGCCGTGGTGCCATTTGACCCGGTGTAATAAAAACCCTCCGTCGATGACATATTTTGAATCGATCAAGTCCACCTGTTCAGTTGGTACAAAAGTCTTGTACAAGCTGGATTTCGTTCCTTTTCTCATCCCATGCTCATCGAAAAGAGCGAGAGGGTAGGGGCTAAGTTACTAATTGACGGCACTTAATATTAATAAATTACAGTTTTGGAGTGGAAAAAGTTGGTTTTTGCGGAAACAGCCGAAAAACGCAAATTTTCAACTGGCGCTTGAACCCGAACGGTTTGTCGGAGAAATAAACCTATGTAAAGCAACTTGTAGAAAATTGTATAAGCTTTCATTTTGTATAAGAAGGTTATTTACGAAAAGTTAATAGTTTCCGAGTTATAAGCAAAACTCCACCAAAAAATGATTTTTTTTCCTTTTTTTGCATTTTTTTTTATGTTCCGTCACGAAATTTTGTTGGGAAATATCGGATTCGGATTCAGCACCCCAGAAAACATATAGAATCGAAGAAATCAAAACTACCCCACAACTTGTAAGCTAGGCGCCCTTTTAAGCACAAAATGACTGCATTATATTAAAAAGATGTAAACTTGACGATATCAAATAACAAAATACATAAAAAGTTTTGGTACACAAATATTGTTCACGATTATTAAAAATAAAAGATAATTTAGAAATTTTTAAGAATGTTTTAACTAAATTTAAATAACAGTTACCTTCGTTTAGTACGCCACTGTGAATGATGACATTAGTGATATTAGCTTCTGTAGAAACAATCAGAACAGGTGTGTTGTTATCTGCAAGCTTGACAGATGAATTGGCATTCCCAAATCCAAGCAACGGAATTACGTTCGCATGATATCCAATCGTATATCCAAAATAACCAGGTACGTTAAAATTAATTCCAATACTTTGTAGATTAATCTTGAAATTTATTGAAATTGACCAAAATTTATTTCCAGGTAACCTTAAATTTCCCTCCAACGGTACGAAATTATCCAGCATAACCAGGCAGTCCTAGATATAATAAACAGCAACAAAACTTTCCAATTGCTGTACAAACGATTCTCGAAAAATCAGCATAAAACCAATATTGATTGAAAATCCAATTAATTTTTCCAATCCAATCTTAAAATGCACAAAAATTTCTGCCAACTGTAAAAATTCTTCTCTCGTACCAACTGCTAAATCCAAAATTAACCAAACTATTTTCAATTGTACGACGTTTATTCCAGCACATTACAAATACGACTGAGAGCTGACAGGAACTAACTTTTGGATGCGTACTTCGCTCGCTTTTATGTGAATTTCTTATCTTCACCGGAAGTGATTGATCTTGAGCAATATTCTTCATATTTGGAAAATAAAGCAGCCTATCTTCGCTTTTCCTAGGTATGTGGTAAATGTTAAAAATATTTTAGAATCACTTGTAGCACTTTAATTTTAGATTGTTCACAATAATTCAAAACTTCAGTCAATTAACCTATTAATTAAATCGTGATATGCGAATCGCGACCTTATTAAATTTTTAACAAAAATTAGCGCAAAACCACAGCAAAGGCGACGTTACATAATATAATAACAATGTACAGAGGTAAGTTCAAGTCTACATCATCAAAAACTTAAAATTTATTGAAAAAGTAACCAAGGTAAACATTTCAGTTCAATGACCTCGAATACAGATGAGGTCTCAACTAACCATGAGATTTGTTTATAATCAGATGCCATCGATCTGAATTGATGAAGGGAAACTAAGCCACCTAATGTTTCGCAGGGATGTACCAGGAAAATATTTAAATTTTTGCTCTAATGCGAACAACATGAACTCAAACGAAAAGCTACCGAGAATGAGTCAGATCTGCAAAACTTAAATTTCCAGTTCAATATATAGATATCGTTCGTTAATACGTTGAAACGTTGATCCGCACTCACGTTGGTCAAGCTAATACAGCGCTTGACCAAAGTTCGCGGCAAGATTCTAAAGTAGCCTATGTTTTTCGTAGCATTGTAAATAGCTTCTACACCAAATTTGGTAGAGATTGGTCAAACGGTGTAGAATTGTATAGAAAACATACATACATACATACATACATTGAATTTTATATATATAGATATCGTTCGTTAATACGTTGATCCGTTGAAACGTTGATCCGTTGATCCGCACTAACGTTGGTCAAGCTAATACAGCGCTTGACCAAAGTTCGCGGCAAGATTCTAAAGTAGCCTATGTTTTTCGTAGCATTGTAAATAGCTTCTACACCAAATTTGGTAGAGATTGGTCAAACGGTGTAGAATTGTATAGAAAACATACATACATACATACATACATTGAATTTTATATATATAGATTACGAGGTGGCGAAATGGGGGTGGCCAAGAAGGTCATTGGCCGAGTAGTTAGAGCAATCGACTACTGATGCTAAAGGCATTGGTTCGAGTCCAGTAGGAGTCAATTTTCTTTCGGACTTTCTTTCCTCCAATGAACCGTCTTCGTGCTTCGGAGGGCACGTTAAACCGGCGGTCCCCCTGATTTGAGCTGATCTAATATGTCAAACAGGGTAATAAAAAAAAATCACCCCTACTCCCCATCGACTACGCAATCGCGGAACTTCTCAGAACTCGGTCATCGAACGGACGTCCCTGGTTCGTGGTGCCGGCCATTGTTGGGGAGTTTTGGTCGGTGGTGAGGGCGAAAGACCGCCTAACGGCTGCGGTCATACTTAGCAGTGTCGACATTGTGGGTCAGGCTGGGGGTGAGCAACAAAGTGGAAGCAGTACAATGGGTCCGGTAGAGTGGCCTAGGTGCGTGCAGGTTAATACTTGCCACTCCCCCTCCCCCGAAATCCAATGGGGGTGGTTCAACCGTAAACCGGCCGGGAATATTGGGCTGCGAAGCGGCCCAAGGGGGTTGGGCCGCCGAAGGCGGCCAGGGGGGCGGAGCCCCCCTAGTATATTAATAATTTCATAACGAAAGTATGAATAAACTAGGGGTTCGGAAAGTAAAAATCTGATGTGGTCATCGCATAACTTTCCGAACAAACGCAAATTTTTATATTATATTTTTAAATAAAATGGTTATATAATTTCAACAGTAAATCGATGAAAAATTTCATATTTTGCCAAATAGGAAGAAAAAAACTTTTGAATGCCTATATCTTGCAAACGAAGCATTTTTGGGCCCATGTTATTAGAAACTTTTCATCCTATTTTCATTAGTAGAATGCGTTCTACTATTTTATTTACAAATACAAAAATTTTTGAAACGGCCTGTATATTTTAGAGAAAAACTTGTAGGACAAAAAATGTAGGAAATTCCATAGCGCTAATTTTTTGTTATTAATATTTTTACATATTTAATTTCGTTTCGAAGTTATGACGCATAATATCATAATAGCTCCAGGTAAACCCCCCTTTCCCGTTACACGATTTAATTTATTTTCATCTGGCTTCGTCCTACGACAGGAAAAAGCTTATATGCAAAATTTGGAATGATTTTCTTGCTTCGTTTAGACGCTATCGTGTTCACAGACGTACATACACACACACATACACCCTCCCTCTCACCCTGACATCCTTCCAAAAATGATAAAAATGGATTCAGGGGACCTCAAAACGTGAACATCTGTCAAAAAATTGGGGGGTCAAATTTTGCCTGATAACAATACTTTCCTTACCTAGGGGTTCGGAAAGTAAAAAGTACTGAAAGTATTAAAACCTGTGATTACTTTTTATAGAATTTTATTAAACCTTCATATTACATGTTGTATAAAGTGTTACAAATTTTTTCATAATATAATTATGAGTTTGAAAATGAAAATGAAATGTATTTTAATATTAGTAGAACGCCCAAAAGTTTATTTATGATTTCTCGGATTGCATCGAACCGCTGCTGTAAAAAAATGTTTTATTGTTTTAAAACTTATTATCGGTGTATTTATAAATTTACCGGTATGTATTGCCATATGAATGGTCAGAACATATTGCGACGGATAAGATTGGCGACAAATCGGGCATGTATATGTTATCGCATGAATTGCCATATGAGTATCCAAATCTGTTTCCGAAGAAAATGAGATACTGCAAGTAATGCAAGTATATTGCAAAGGAACCCTCCTTTTTTCTTGAATGCTCACGCCTCATTATGTTGAAGTTATTTTCCTAAAAAACATTTTTAGTTTTATTATTTAAATTCATCACAATTGTTATTATTTTAATAACGACGACCGAGAAAGAGATGGGCCGAAACAGGTCAACGACCTATCCATAATGCCATAATGGAATTGATTATGTTATTATTTTATTTTATTTAAAACATACTACCATATATTGTTGTGGGCATACTGGAAAAAGTGACCAAGTTAAGTAACAGAGTTTCTAGATAACTGAAATTGAATGTTTAATATTTCGTGAAAAATCAGCTTTTTTAAAAGTTTTAATTTTTGTATTAGGAAAATGAAACTTTAAGGGGGTTACCTACTGATGTGAACAGTCGTTTTCAAGCTGATATTTAGGAATTAAATTTGAGAAAACTGTTACAGCTATTGAACTAAAATTTAGGATACTTATTTATTCACATTTAAACTAACACCTGAAATTTTTGTAAAGCTTTTTATTGAAAATTGTACAAGGTACAGATCGACATGTAACTCATGTTTCGAAATGACGCGCCAATCGAGCGCATCGAGATCGACCGATCCAGTTATCTGAAATAAATGAATATTTTAGAAATATTCGAAAAAGAAATATCAGATGATGATTATGATGAAGATGGAATTTATGATTTCCATATGCATGACCCTTCAGAAACCATATGTGAATTTGAATATAACGCATACGAAGATAGAGTAGATTAAAAATCTGATGTGGCTATCGCATAACTTTCCGAACATACGCAAATTTTTATATTATATTTTTAAATAAAATGGTTACATAATTTCAACAGTAAATCGATGAAAAATTTCATATTTTGCCAAAATAGGAAGAAAAAAACTTCTGAATGCCTATATCTTGCAAACGAAGCATTTTTGGACGCATGTTATTAGAAACTTTTCATCTTATTTTCATTAGTAGAATGCGTTTTACTATTTTATTTACAAATACAAAAATTTTTGAAACGCCCTGTATATTTTAGAGAAAAACTTGTAGGATCAAAAATGTAGGAAATTCCATAGCGCTAATTTTTTGTTATTCATATTTTTACATATTTAATTTCGTTTCGAAGTTATGACGCATAATATCATAATAGCTCCAGGTAAACCCCCCTTTCCCGTTACACGATTTAATTTATTTTCATCTGGCTTCGTCCTACGACACGAAAAAGCTTATATGCAAAATTTGCAATGATTTACTTGCTTCGTTTAGACGCTATCGTGTTCACAGACCTACATACACACACACATACATACATACAGACATCCTTCCAAAAATGATAAAAATGGATTCAGGGGACCTCAAAACGTGAACATCTGTCAAAAAATTGGGGGGTCAAATTTTGCCTGATAACAATACTTTCCTTACCTAGGGGTTCGGAAAGTAAAAAAATTCGCCGATGCAAGGATCGAACCCACGATACGTCCTAAAAGCCGACTACCTAGAACCTAGACCATTATACTATCTAGGGGCTTCCCTGTTATAATTGAATTGTATAAAGCTGTTAAACTCCACTTATGTTTTTATTTTTTAAATTAAAAGTTACATAAACTATTTATAAAAATAAGTTAATTGCCTGTAATTTTTAACGAAAACGATCACATTATCAAATATTTAAACAAATTTTCGAAAAATTTAAAAAATATTGTATTCTAAAGGTAACTTACCAATCATTTGTAACTTACCATTGCATTTAAACAATGCAATGGAGCAAACAGTTCATTCCACAAGTCGGTGTGTTGTAAGGCTTGAAGTATCGAATCTCCAATAAATATCACGTCTGGATCTTTCTCTCTCGTTTCAGAGAGAAATCGATTATGCTATAAAAAGCCAAATTAAAATATTTATTTCATTCATCACTAATCATTGATTGAAGGTTAAAAAATTATTTCGATAAAAAAATTAATTAAGTCATTACTATGCTTATCCAGCGTTGATCTCCGTCTGTGTCTTCAACAGGTATGGGTATTGTACACGAATTCATTGTATAAAAAAATTAACTTCTTATTATCAAATCATTAATTGTTTAAAACACCGCGAATAACAAATTACATCTAGCGCGATTCGCAAATGCCACGAATGCCACTACACGAGAAACAAGAAATTGGTAATTTCAGTAGGAAGTGTCTCAGGCAACGTATCCACTCATTTGTTTATTCATAAGAGACACCATATAGGTAATCAATAAACTAATAAAGTAAGAAATAAGATTAGGAAAAAATAAGTAAGTTGTTTCAATTTGTATTTATTTTAAGGATATTCATCAGTAAAAGCAACATACAATCAATCACTGCTGTGCGCGGAGAGGGCATTTACAGTTTGTTGGTGCGTCTTTTAAGGTTAAGCCTGACGAGGTGTAGGGATATGAGATTAAGATAAGCTTAACCCAGCAGCGCCGCTGGGTAAAATGGTGAACTAAGTTTAAACACATTCGTGTGACAGCGGTGCTTGTGTTCTGTTGTATTTTATGAGTTTTGACGTGAATAATACGTCTATAAAATCGGTAGCGTGTTTAAAAATTTAATAAAAATATGTAACGAAAATTGTGTGTATGTAACGAAAATTGTGTGTGTGTACGAAAAGTGTAAAAATGATAAATTTTGAATTGTCATTATTCAGCAAAAGCTTGGAAGTTGTTTGCATGTTTTCAAATGGATGTTATCCGATCAGTAGACCTGAGTGAAAACGGGTATCCTGCGACGACGTATTCACGTTAAATCATACGGCTATGTCCCCTAACATAGCCTACTTTTTCATTCCTTTTTCCAAGTGAACTTGTTATTTTGTTTAAGACAAATTACGGTTAGTTAGTGTCGCCAGCTTAGCGGTTAAGTGCGTTGCTGCTAATGCTAAATACCTGGTTCAACTCCGGGCTCAGTAAAACTTTATTCTGACCGTCTCCCCTCGGAAGGCAATGGCAAACCACCGAGGTGTAATCTGCCTGGTACAGCCTCTCTGGAGATGAAGTGTTTACACTTCCCGCGGTTCGGAGCCCGCGTTAAACAGTAGGTCCCCTATGTGTGTGATAATACTTCAAACGCATAACACACACATAGGAGAGAGGTCACCAACGTCCGGGGAACCGGATATGGC
Organism: Podabrus alpinus; assembly: GCA_932274525.1. Lineage (NCBI taxonomy): Eukaryota > Metazoa > Arthropoda > Insecta > Coleoptera > Cantharidae > Podabrus > Podabrus alpinus. The sequence continues at coordinate 20,219,227 of OW026451.1, forward strand.
ACACTAAGAAGAAGTAATGTTTTCCTGGCGTTCGCAATTGAGGCATATTCCAGCATTGTTAACTTCTTTGCCAAGAGGTAATATTATTAAGCACTGGCTGCAAAGGTTTCTCTCTTCGTGTCCAACAAGCTTTCAGAGTTCTCTTCAATTTCAAATGGTAACTCCATATTAGCTTCCATTTCGCCATCTGATTTTTTTTCCTCTATTTCTTCAGACCCTCCTTCCATTTCTTGTAATAGAGTTTCGACAACTTCTTCAGTAGACAAATTTGGAATTTCATCATGCGGTGTTCCAGTCGAGGCTAATCCTACTCTAGCCGGACATCCAAACATAGCCTCATATGGGCTTCTTCCAATTCCCGAATGCAAAGCTCGGTTTTTCTTGAACTGAATAAATTTGATTCCTCCGGGCCAATCTGTAGTTTTATTTTCATCCATCCACACTCCCAACATATCCTCAATATCTCTATTGCCTCGTTCAACAGACCCTTGATTTTGGCTATGCCTAGGTTTCCCGTGAACAATTTTTACCCTCAGGCCACATAGCATGTAATTTGACCAGAACTGAATTGACGAACTCTTGTCCATTGTCGGAGCGTAAAATAAGAGGTGCTCCAAAAGTAGTATAACTTTCCAACAAATGAAACGCGACTTCTACTGCTCTTTTGCTTTTTAAAGCTCTCAATAACACAAACTTTGTAAGATGATCTTGGTATACCATAATAAAGCGGAAGTCATTGTAGCTTTGTGACTGCATAGGTATCAATAAAATCAATTTTTAATTTTTATTATTTTTAAAAATTGTTATTAATAAATTATTAAACATTATAATACTTGTTACGAAAAATTTTCTCTTTTTCGCAACAACGTTGAATTTATTAAATTCAACTTTTACATCTAGCGACATATTTCGTAGCACTCTGTATAGCGAACGTATTTGACAGAGATTAAAACTCGCGCATGCAACGATAAGGACTTCTTGGGTTAGCGCTCGTACGGAGCGGTCGACGTTTTGTGTTTTCAATGTGAAGTGATAACAATTTTGGTTCCAATTTTGATAAAATATTGGTAGCGATTTTGTGGGGGGTCCCTTTCAGCATCATGAATTGTTTTGGATGGTTTGCGCTCCAACCCATTACTATGGGGATTTTTTACGTTCGTGGTAGCTGAATTGTGGATGTATTCCAGGTCGTTATCTTTTTGTCGGACCACCTTGTCCATATTTTCTGGAAGGATATTTTTTTACTCAGTTCGGTAAGTTTTTATAATTTGAACTGATTGCTTCACAGGGAAATGCATTACTCGACTTGGCCAAATTTTCCGCCGTACATCTGGTGTTCGATTACGTTTTAACTAACCCTTGACTGTCTTATTTTTTTATGTGATATGTTTATTACAAAGGGTTTCATTGTCTTGCATATTTTTTTGTACGAATGTTGGCCGAGATAGTTGATACGCCGTATTTTTCGTTGTATGCACGATGAGATATTCTATCTAATCTCACACGTTCGAAGACGTGAATTTTAATGCCAATGCTAAACTTTACTTTTTGATAATTATTTTAATTAATAATAATATTTAATTATGTATTGTTAATTGAGTTTTATTTGTGCATTTAAATTTCACTAGGAAATATCAACCGGCGTTGGTCAACTGCAATGACTTTGAAATTCCTAAGCGTTTGACATGGGTTCGAATTTCGTATTTGAAATCCTATGTTAAACATTTTTTTGTGTTTATTTTTGATTTTATATTATTTTTTTATGAAAGGCTGCGATGTTCGACCCATATACAGGGTGCGGCATTTCACCGAGATTGCTGTCTTTTGTTTTATCATTGGGGATTCGATATGGTTCCACTTTATCGTGGGATTTTTATATAACCATTCGAATGTGCCCTTGGTTTATGTTTGGGAGTGATTTTCGGTGGCAATGTCGTTGCTACTGTGCTTGTTTTGGTCGGCTAACACCTTTTACATCCGACATCGCGTATATCTTTGCCTTCTGACAATGAACTTCTTATTGTTAATTTTAATTGTGTTGTGTTAGCAAAGCTGTTTCCTTGATCTCTCCGGGGTGTTTCTTTCACACGATCCACGACTCTCGCTGCCGCAATAAACGAGCTAGTTTAAAACCTAACACCAGGGCCCCACGCAAATTTAAAGTAGATGGTTTATCCTTCTGCGTGGACTTAATCTTTTCCGAGCTGACTTCTCATTAGAGCAATAAGGAAAGATTTTGTTACATACTTCACTGATGGACGATCTGTAAATATAAATATCGAAAAATAAGCAAAATTCGACATATTTGGTTTTGCTTCCTGTCCATTAAATTTTGATGTTATCATTGTCCGTTCACTTTTGGCCAATAACGTTATTGACCGGCCAAGGACGTAAATATTACAATCAAATAAAAATATTTACATCATTGTCCACCGTGAACGGGCATTCACGTCAAAGACTGGACAATGACGTCAATGTCCAGCAAAAATGGTCATTGTCCGGCCATTGACGTCAATGCCCAATTCACATCATTGACCGTAACATATATATATTGCGGTGTACCAAAACCACGTCAATAGAAATGATCACGTTTTGAGTCAAAGTTTTTAATTTATTAACAAAGGTAGCACGAGACTTATTTTGTTCAAACGAAAGGGTTTTATCCGACACCAAAGAATTGTTTTAACGTCATAAATTTAATGAAGATAAGGTCACGGAATGAGAAAACAACATAAATTCAAATGCAACGTTTTAATTCAGTTTATAAAATAAAGGTTTGTTAGAATTGTAAATTAATTTAAGTAGTGATAAAAAAATGTAATTTGAAATCAAAAACAATTTGTTAAAAGTATTAGTTATAAAAATGTGTTGAAACGTAGAACTTTTAAAATAACAAAATTTACGTGTCGAAGTGCGCCGTAAACTCAATGTATCACGAAGGCGAAAAACATTTTCTTCAAAAAGTTTACTGGAAGACCACAGGAGATGTTAATACTTCAAAATAAATCTGAAACATAAAAATTTCATTAAAATTTTACAAATCATTTTGAGCTAAGTACGAACCTGGAAATTTTACGTCAAAATAAATCGATTTTATTTTCGATAAATGGAAAATCAAAAGTGCCTTGAAAATACAGGTAACTATGGTAAAAACAATGGATTGTGGATTAATAGAGAGTTGATTGCTTAATAAAAGTAAATGGTGGCAAAATTTTTGTGTGTCCAGCTAAAAGTTAAAAATATAATAAAATTTGATTAAGAAAGTGATTAAAAAGTTAGTGATTGAGAGAACATTATACTTACGTATTTCAAAAAGTGAAAATCGGTGCAAAATTGAAAAGATTCACTATTATATTGAACAAAAACTTTGGTCACGATACAACCATAAAACTACCACGAGGGAATTCAATCCAGATAGATCCCACACCCTTCAAGGCCATCGAACGAATACCACCGTATAATTTCATGGTATATGAACCGAAGAAACAGAATTACACCAGATAAAGGTACCGTCCCATCCAAAATTATTAAAAACGTAAAAATTTGTGCAAATTAACGATTAACTTCACACGTGCGGGAAAACGTTAGATTTATCATAGAATTAAGATCTTTGTTATTAGAGATAAGAATTTTATTGACTTTAATTATTTACATTTTGATATTAATTCATAATAAAATACGATTTGCTGTATCAACGGAGCATAAATTTGCGTATGATCATTCCAAAAGCCCCAATATTACATTTCAGATTTGAGATTTGGCTAAGGAAGGAACCCAGCTTGGGAAAAGGTAGGTCTGTGCTATCCGAACTAGTCAAGCCGAGGCATCAATTTATATTATTTGTATTTGTCAAGAATAATTTGCTTATATTTCTATTGACGAGGTACTTTTACGTACACTCGTACAAGGTATTAACATGTAACATCCCGCGTACATAAATTCTTAATTATATATTTACCGAAACCGGAAATTGTAATTAGTAAATATGAAATACTGAATTTGTATGTTAAATCATGTTATTTAGAAATTAAGTTATAATCCTTAATCACAAAAAGGATTAATTTATCTATATTCATTTAATATTAATTAAAATAGTAATATGAAATTACATTTAATTGAGATTTAAATTAAATAAATAATTTAAATCTTAATATGAAAACGTTGATACGCCTATGTTCACAAGGCGTAATAAATTTAAAAGAATAGACAGATAACGTAGTAAAATATACTTCCCACAGTTTGGGTAAAATGTTACGTAAATATCCACTTCGATATTAGACCCTTAAATTTGTTTAGACGAGACAGTAAAATGATAATAGAAACATAACTTAACATTTAAGTCTAGCCAAAAACGATTAGTAAACTTTATCACACAGGACATATGTGAAAGAAGTCAAAATAATATTAAAAGATCACCAATTTCTAAAACAAACAGCAATTATGTGATATAAAAATTGACATATATTATAAATTATGACTTCCCTTAGAACCTTTAACATGAAAGTTAAAAGCTTTGAAATCATAGAGGCAAGATAACGGGCAGATGATAACTTAATATTTAAGTTATCTAAAAGCCTTTGCACACAGCTTAAAACTATTAATTAGTCCAATTCACAATCTCCAAATAGCAGTATTTTTCTATGTATTTCAATATTCAAACCCCACCACCAAAAGGGAAATAATTCACTCTAATAAATAGGGAAGATGATTAAAAAGTTCAGTTAGTCCTCAGCTAGTCTTCGGTTAGTCGTGAAAAAGTCGGGAGTGAGTCCTCAAGTATGAGGCTTGTCAAAATCTTCAATTAGTTTTTACCTTACCTAAAGGGGACGGCCCAGCCGGTTTCCTGGTAAGGGGTTTCATAAATTCGGTCAACTATTAAATTAAATAAATTCAATCAAGTTTCAAATCAAATAAATTAATTATAAATTCAATGTTAATTACGATCTAACTAATAAAATCAGCTCTTTTTGTTTTATTGAAGTGTTCGAAATTTTTATAAGTTTTATTAAATCGAATTAGTTTTACACCGGATTAAATAAATTATTCGTGAGTTCATAAATGTTATTAAAATAATTACAAGTTCAAATAAATGTTCTATCATTAAATAATCTTCGAGACACCCGGGGCCAATACATCATTTCAAATAAGGACTAAAGGAATAACTCAAGGTACCTGTAGTAAATTTTATCTACTCTTAAATTTGTAAAAAGATTATATTTTGTCCTACTGTCTCTCGTCAAATATAACTTTCAATTACTCAATTAAAATTAGTATATTTTATGAATATTATATATATCTGTGGAACCAATTATGTTGTTCTGTTTTTCATCTTTGTTTTAATTATTGTTTACTATTATTAAATAAATCATTAATTATTAAAAATGAAATCTTTTCTTATAAACAAATACGTTTATATTTAGTGTAGTTAAGTGCTTGTCATTAATATCCTGCGTTCTCTGGAGAAAGTCATCCGCAATTCACACGTTTACCAATGAGAAAGTAACCCTTTGAGGAAGTAAGTATTCGAGCTTTGGATTATCGGCTCTCTATCAATTCCATCAGATAGAAAAGATAACCTGGTGGCAGCGTTTAATTGTAAGAAAGGGTTAATTCAAATTAACCCATAGGTAAGAAAAGAGCAACTGGAAGTCGATGGTGGAATAAATTATTAATTCACCGGCTTGAGAGTTGTACAACTGGCAGTCAGCGGTGGGATTTTCAATTTTTAATAGATCAATTTTGTACAACTGGCAGTCAGCGGTGGAATATTCGGTAATGAAAACAGTTTTTTCACGAACTGAAATGACAAGCAATCAATACGCACAAAATATAAACATAATAATTAATGAAAATATTAATTTTTTTCTCTTGGGTTGTAACTTTCAAAAATTTTTAATTGAGACAGATAATAATATGGATAAAAAATAATCTTGACTTACGTTAACAAACATATTAATAATAATTAGTAGTAGAAACTAACCATTTTCAGGAAATTATACAACGAAGATTTTTTTTTATTATAAACGTGTCACGATACAATGTCGGGTGAACGTCGTTCATAAACGATCTAATGAAACAAAAATTATGTTAAATGTATTATTTATAACTTCGCCAACTAACTGTTAATAGCATTAATTCATTTGAAAAAGAAAAGTCAAAGAAAAAAAAAAAAATTAATATTAAAAATGTCGAGTCAAAATCATTTTATTGTAAACGAATCAGAGAGATTTTTTTGTGCAAATAAATTCACAAAATGGCCTTATATGACAATAGGAATGTACGCTAGTACAATAGAAAAGTACACTAGTAAAAAAGACCCAAGCTGCTACTTTGAAAAAATTGAACAAATAGCTCGTACGCAAAAATGGGACGAAAATACAACACTTAATGTAATAAAGTACAGATTAGATGAAGACGCTCGTGACTTTCTTAGTATAAATCCAGATTCCGATTCTTGGAGTTATGAACAACTTAAACAAAAATTTATTAATCAATTCTCTAAACGGCAATCTCATGTAGAAACTCCACATAAATCAAATCAGTATGTTCAGGATCAACCAAGTAATCATTATAATGTAACGCTAGACTCACATTTCAACAATTATCAAAACAATACGCGTGCTAACGAACAAAATTTTTCTAATAAAACCTTTAACCAAGGCTATAATCAAAATCGAGGTAATAAATGTAATTTAAATCAGTATGGTAACAATTTTAAATCACGTAAGTTCAATAAATATAATAATCAAAGGCATACGTCTAACAGTAATTATCAAGATAACTATTTTATAAATAATAACTCAAATCAATTTAACTTTTATCGCGAGAACGGAAATAATTATTATCGGTACACAAATAAATCTAATTTGGAACATAATCAACAAAATTTTAATCATTACGATTTGGAAAATGAACGAGAAAGTAATCAATTCGATTCGCGATATGAACACAACCAATTAAATATTAATCACCACTTTCGGGAAGATGAATTAGAAATTAACGAATTCGATTCGCGATATGAACAGGAACAGTTAAATTTTAATCAATATTATCGGGAAAACAAACAAGAAAATATTAAACCTGAAACTATTATGCGTACTCAAATAATAAAAATACCTAAAGTAACAAATGATAATGACGATAGATGGATAGGTACTAACACCGAAATAAACAATAAAAATGCAACAATAATGAACGGTAAATTAAACCAAATAATTAATAAAAATTTTATAAACGAAAGCGAAAGTAATCAATTAAAAACGACAGACTTGGCTAATGAAATTGGAACGGTTACGGTAATCGGAAGGAAACAAAACGAAAAAATTTATAAAGACACGGCTCGGATAACTAATACACGAAATAATGATTACGATAAAAATGTTAATGATGAATGGGTTAGACCGCTAATAAACGAGAGGGACGTTAAATTTAGGGATAATAAAATAGCGAGAAAAATACCAAAGGAATCGGAGACAATGGTAAAAATATTAGATATCGAAGTGGATAATACAAGTGAAGATTGTAGATTTTTAGGGCTTAAAATTGATAATGAAGAAAAGGGAGATTTAAGATTGTTAATTGACGCTATAAAAGCAAAGAGTAATGGTGGTAATAAAAAATTAAACGAAAATAATGGTTACACGAAATGCGAATTAAATTTGTCAGATAGGGAAGGAAAATGTAAGTTAAAGGATAATGATAAAACTCTCGTAACAGGAAAAGTACGTAATAATTTTGAATCAATTGTAGGTAAGGAAGTTAGAAAATTAGAATTAATTGACTATGATGAAATCAAGGTAGTAATTGAACATGGATCGTTATCAGATCATGAGGAAGATATTATCGTACCATTTCGCTCTGGTTTCGAAAATATTGATAAATCAATCGTAGATAAGGAACATGAATATTCATTACAGGGTTGTAAGGGCGTACAGCTATCAGCTGGACGAAAAGTTAGAAAATTAGAATTAATTGAATATGATGAAACCAAGGCAGTAATTAAACACGGACGATTATCGAATGATGAAGAGAATATTGACACTCCATTTCGCTCTGGATGCAAAAATAATTCAATCTTAGGTAATAGACGTGAATATTCCGTACCTGATCTAAATGGTTTGGGGCGCATAGCCAGCCAACGTGAGACGTCATGTTGTCAGTTATACCTCCGCTCACAGCATGTGGGAACTTTTAAAGATCAAGTAGGTAAAAGTAAATGTACGAGGTTTGTTCACGACAATTATTTCAATGAACTTGAACGTAACGAAATTATTAATAAAAATTTGTATGAGAGAATAAAATTTGTTAATGAGGTAGAGAAATTAATTAAGGGGTATGATTTAGATTTGATATTAAGTAAAGAAATGAATGAACAGAAAAACTTGGGTGGAGCAGCACACACTCAGACTGTACCAATTAAAGTAAATGAAGGTAAAGAAGAATTAACACAAATCAGAGATTTTGATAATGAAATTAAAGAATTAGGTGAAGCATTACACACCCAAATTAAAACAATTAAAATAAATAAAGGTCAAGGAAAATTAAGGAAAGTTAGTGATAGGTTTGAAATTAAAAATTTAGACGAAGCATTACGTGTCTTAAATGAAAGAAATACATTAAATAACTTAAAGGGAAAGCAGCACCCAAAATTTTTTAATAATCAAATATTGAATTCTATAGACATTGATGAGATCGAGTTAAATAAAGTAAATTATAAATGTGAGCAGAGCCTAGGAATAATCTACAATGAAAATAAAATAATGTTAACAGAACGGTATTCAGATAAATCTAGCGAACCTGATTTAAATTTAATAGCTAAAAGAATTAAATTTCACGATAAAGATGCAATAATTAGTAAAAATAAAGTAGGGATTATAAAAGTTATAATTGGTAATAAAACTAGTTATACGGGTGAAACGAAAAATGCCGATGATGAAACAAACGGTCTAAGTAAATTAAAGAGTCATCAGTACTCACAAGATAATACGAACGGGTATAATGAAATAAAGATAAAACGGGAACTAATTGCGAATAATAAAAACATAGTAATTATGAATAAATTATTAATCTATCTATTAATCTATTTATCTATTGGTAAAACTAAGAATAAATTTAGTAATAAAATTAACGATAAATCAACGTGTAACGATAAAAAAATTGAAACTCGGAACATAAACCAAAATTATGATAAACTTAAACTTACGGAAAGGATAATAACGACAACGGATGAAAGGATAATAACCATTAAAAATTTAATGTTAGTGATTAATAGATTAATTATCATATTTAAAATTCAAACACATAAACACAAAATAATAACTAAGGTTAATGAAGGAATTAGTAAAATTTTATTCGTAGCGGTGATAACCGATAAGGGAGTAATAGTAATAATTATATACCCCAAAAGCAAACAACGCTTTAAGTTTAAATTTAAACAAAAAGTAATTCCCTATTAATTAAAAGTAAATTAAACCTACTTAGTGTGTAAATAATTCAATTTATCAAGTTTAATTTTTTTTTTATTATCATTTCTCATAAGTTTTTTTTCATAAACCACGTACTTCATACGACAACTGATTATTAGAAAGAATGATATTTTTTTTTAACTTCATATTTTCATGTTAATTATATAGTAATGTCTAGAAACTCATTTTATTTTTTTGAATTTTGAAATTCCATGAAGAATTAGAGTAATTGGTGGATTTCATAAGTCCAGTTTTAATTAATCCCCCCCCCCCTGTACCGCCCTGGGAATGGCGTTAAACTTCACCACATTAGATTAATTCAGTAGATTAACATTAGAAACTAATAATTAAAAAAAAAATTAATTAAAATTTTCGTAGTTAGATAGAATAAGCTCTTAGATCCTCCATTTAAAATTAGAATAAATAAAATTTTATCTATCCATGAAAATCACTCATGGATAATTGAAAAGAAATTATTAGCATGATGCATGTAAAGTATGGAAAAATGGTAACTATTGAAAATTCGAATGGTTTAGTAAGCCTCACTTTAATGTAACACCCATAACTCTGTATCCAAAACTTTACCTACTCTTAACGTAAGAGTTTGTTAAAAAGTAAACGAGATACGCAAATAATGGATTAATAGATCTTTTAACTGATGGATAAAAGCACCAAAATTATTAATCTTCACCTAATTCAATTAATATTAAAATCATAGTCTAGCTATCTTGAAAGCAAGTAGACTTAGCACTAGATGATTTTAAAATAGTATAATACTAATAAAAGTTTTTTTTAATTGACACTCATTTCATATTTAAGCGGAAGTTCTGCACAAAATTAAATAAAATTAAATCACTACCCTATATTTTTTAACAATGGAAAAGGACACAAACTTACGACATTAAGAAAATCTACATAAGTTGCTTAATACAAAACAGGCTAATTAACTACATGTACAATCATTAAACAATTTTTCAAATTTTTTTTTTCTACGTATGCAAATTAATTATGTAAAAAGAGTAACATTAAGAAATCTAACCGAGTAAGAGTAATATTAAAGCCTACAACCCTTTCTTAGAATTGTTTTTATATTGAATAGTAAACTACCCCGCTAATTAATTAAAAAGGTAGATAATAAACCACTTTTAGAAATTTACTGTGTTGTAAGAAATCACCCCTTGGAAGAATTAAAAAGTAAGTCCATGTGTACGAAATATATAAGTCAATAGAACAGTTAGCATCTGTAAAAGAATGCCTTTGGTTAAAGAATGAAAGGAAAAGTTACTGTTAGCCTAGAATGAAAAGAATTTAAGGCAAGTTTAAAAAATTTATTAGGGTACAAATATTTGGTTAAAAAGGGAAAGTTAAGAAGGAACCGTAGCAACGAAAATTAGACGGCATGATTTTTTTTTCACTTTAAATTTAAATTAGTAAGTAAATTGTATCCGCGCACGGACGGGTAAGAATATTCGGGCAGGTCCTACAACCTTGTCGTAAAAGGCGACAAAAAGCGTAAATTTTTAATTAAGCCTATTTGTAAGATAATAATTAATAATTAAAATAAGAATCAACCATTAAATAAATAGTTTACCTGTGTCAATGGACAGGTTCATTTTAGTATATCATGATCATAAAATACACTCATCATAAGTAGTGATTAAGAGCTTAATTATAGATATAAAAATCTTATTGAGAAAAAAGTTTTGAAAAAAAAATATAGAAAAATTTTCACGCTAAAAATGTATCGACACACGAATTAAATCAAGGAAAAAATTTAAATAAGAATAATAAAGCGGTCTAATGAAAATCAAAGAATCGCCCGAGGAAAAAATCGACGAATCCCTAGGGATCGCTGATAAAATAACCTCGCAGCGAGAATGGATAATTAAAAATTCAGGTAAGAACGTATGAACGATGTGTGAACGAGGGTGTGTCGACATCTGGCGAGCGCGGTGCAAACTCTCCCAGATGCAACGAAAAGAAAACGGTTCACTAAATTTCAAAAGGACGACTAGAATGAACATGCATAATGGGTTGCCTATGTATGCGGCTCATTAGGCATGATTCCAATACATAATTAAATACGTAACCATTTGATCACCTTAGTGATGTATCAAATAGTTGCGCTATTACCAAAAATTTTATATAACGTATTTAATTAAGATTTTTTTTTTATTTAATAGAATTTTACCGTATTAATTAGATTTTTTTTAATTAATAAGGATTTTTTTTTTAGTTTGTATGTTTAATTTTTTTTTATTAATTTGTTAACTATATGATTTGATTTCTTTTATTATTATTAATGCCCAAGTAATTAATCATCTGACATTAGGCAGTTCAGATTAATTAAAGGAAACAACTGATCACCCAATGGGCGTGAATCAAAGTGCAACAATATTACAATTTTTATAGTTAATTTAACAAAAATTTATAGTTTTTAATAGAATTTTTTTTTTCTCGGATGTTATTCCTAAACTTAATGATATACTTTGATATTATTTTAATTAAAAACGATGTGGATTCACATCTTATTTCTAATGGTGTATGTTAGTTAAGCAATTTTTTTTTAATGTTATTTTATGATATTCGTTTTATGTTTTACCAATAATTTTAATGTCAACGTGGTGTTTGATGAACTTATCAAATAAATTGACTATTAAAAGATGAACTTAAGGTACGAAGTGCGACGCTTATAGTGCGACAAACAATTTAACGCAATATCGCGACGTAATCGGGACGCGAGTGTACCCTACGCATTGCAAAGTGCAATGTCAACCCTTATTGCGCTAAGGAATAAGGTCAGGCAAAACAAGTGGAATTCACACACATTTCGAGTGTGATCCTTACTATTGAGGGAAGTCATCACGTGTTTTTACAAAATCCAACAGTTCAATGGGTTGAATTAAGAACGTCAAAGTTCATAATTATGTTGCTAATATGTAGCATACATATAATTAGGACATAACAAAAGTTCAAGTTATGCCTTTCTACTGTTAAATCTCGAGAGCCATGCAAGGGCATCGATAAATTTTTAAAGCAAATTAAAAGTATGGAAATCACAAATTATCGTGTAGAATATGGGTTCCACGAGTTATTTCTACTTCCTCCTACCACATTTCAATATGGAAGGAAGCAGTATCCACCATTTCGTCCTGAAGGCAACACATCAACCTGACCCCAAACCTAAGCGTAATATATCATTTGCCAGTGCGGGACACCAGAAACATTAGTGCTTCGTGTAAATACCGCGAGCCAATTAAGCGGACATAAAATAAACAGTAGTGATGCGCAAAGACTGATAAAGTGCGGAAGAGTTACTGAAGTGAGAAGTTTAATTTCAAATTGTCATAGGACTTAGTTTAATACTTATGTTTATTGTGTATACTGTACCTGTATCTGTACCGATACCAGCTAAACAAAATAGCTCAACCATTAATCAATGTATAGATAGTATAAGACTAAGTTACTACATTACAATTTCTGAACGCGGATTTTTATTTTTTTTCTCTACAAAAGGATCCGTCTTGCATTTCATACCCGACTGATCTTTTTAAAAACGGGGGGTACTGTAACATCCCGCGTACATAAATTCTTAATTATATATTTACCGAAACCGGAAATTGTAATTAGTAAATATGAAATACTGAATTTGTATGTTAAATCATGTTATTTAGAAATTAAGTTATAATCCTTAATCACAAAAAGGATTAATTTATCTATATTCATTTAATATTAATTAAAATAGTAATATGAAATTACATTTAATTGAGATTTAAATTAAATAAATAATTTAAATCTTAATATGAAAACGTTGATACGCCTATGTTCACAAGGCGTAATAAATTTAAAAGAATAGACAGATAACGTAGTAAAATATACTTCCCACAGTTTGGGTAAAATGTTACGTAAATATCCACTTCGATATTAGACCCTTAAATTTGTTTAGACGAGACAGTAAAATGATAATAGAAACATAACTTAACATTTAAGTCTAGCCAAAAACGATTAGTAAACTTTATCACACAGGACATATGTGAAAGAAGTCAAAATAATATTAAAAGATCACCAATTTCTAAAACAAACAGCAATTATGTGATATAAAAATTGACATATATTATAAATTATGACTTCCCTTAGAACCTTTAACATGAAAGTTAAAAGCTTTGAAATCATAGAGGCAAGATAACGGGCAGATGATAACTTAATATTTAAGTTATCTAAAAGCCTTTGCACACAGCTTAAAACTATTAATTAGTCCAATTCACAATCTCCAAATAGCAGTATTTTTCTATGTATTTCAATATTCAAACCCCACCACCAAAAGGGAAATAATTCACTCTAATAAATAGGGAAGATGATTAAAAAGTTCAGTTAGTCCTCAGCTAGTCTTCGGTTAGTCGTGAAAAAGTCGGGAGTGAGTCCTCAAGTATGAGGCTTGTCAAAATCTTCAATTAGTTTTTACCTTACCTAAAGGGGACGGCCCAGCCGGTTTCCTGGTAAGGGGTTTCATAAATTCGGTCAACTATTAAATTAAATAAATTCAATCAAGTTTCAAATCAAATAAATTAATTATAAATTCAATGTTAATTACGATCTAACTAATAAAATCAGCTCTTTTTGTTTTATTGAAGTGTTCGAAATTTTTATAAGTTTTATTAAATCGAATTAGTTTTACACCGGATTAAATAAATTATTCGTGAGTTCATAAATGTTATTAAAATAATTACAAGTTCAAATAAATGTTCTATCATTAAATAATCTTCGAGACACCCGGGGCCAATACATCATTTCAAATAAGGACTAAAGGAATAACTCAAGGTACCTGTAGTAAATTTTATCTACTCTTAAATTTGTAAAAAGATTATATTTTGTCCTACTGTCTCTCGTCAAATATAACTTTCAATTACTCAATTAAAATTAGTATATTTTATGAATATTATATATATCTGTGGAACCAATTATGTTGTTCTGTTTTTCATCTTTGTTTTAATTATTGTTTACTATTATTAAATAAATCATTAATTATTAAAAATGAAATCTTTTCTTATAAACAAATACGTTTATATTTAGTGTAGTTAAGTGCTTGTCATTAATATCCTGCGTTCTCTGGAGAAAGTCATCCGCAATTCACACGTTTACCAATGAGAAAGTAACCCTTTGAGGAAGTAAGTATTCGAGCTTTGGATTATCGGCTCTCTATCAATTCCATCAGATAGAAAAGATAACCTGGTGGCAGCGTTTAATTGTAAGAAAGGGTTAATTCAAATTAACCCATAGGTAAGAAAAGAGCAACTGGAAGTCGATGGTGGAATAAATTATTAATTCACCGGCTTGAGAGTTGTACAACTGGCAGTCAGCGGTGGGATTTTCAATTTTTAATAGATCAATTTTGTACAAACATTACAACGTTTAGCTCCGGGGAGGCAAAGGCTTTCACAGCAATTTTGGCTAGCCCAACGTGAGGCTACGTCAGTACACAGCAATATATTGTTGTGTCCATAAATGGTTGGCTGTTGCGGTATTACATTGTTTATCGTGCAGTCAGAGGAAATATGGCATGAGAAAAGTTTGTATATGTTAGATTAAGTTTTGGTAGTAATTAAGTTTTGTTAGTTTAAGTTTTTGTGTTTCTAAAATTAAACGCCGAATGATAACTTGGGATAGGCAACACAAAAGACTGAAAAATAGGAGATGAGAATCAAAAGGGTGAATAAAAAAAGCAAGAGGGGTTGCCAGAGGGATATAAACAGTTGTTGAATGGAATGACGCGAAAAAAGGATAGTCGTATAAATAAAAAATTGAGGAGTCCGATTTTATGAAGCGATTAAGATAGTCGCAAAATCGGGAGTTAATTTGAAGAAGCGACAAAGTGAGTCGCACAATTATAAGAAATTCAATCAAAAAATTGAATTGAATGCTGGAGTTCGCGTGTGCAGCACCATTGGAAGAATAAAAGAGAGAGTTAATTTGAGAGCCACAAGTGGACTGAGATTGTTGCAGGTCAGAAATTTAAAGCAAAAGCAGGACAAATTGGACCAGGCGATTTTTGATAAGAAGATAGTGAATGTGCGATATAGTGTGCGAGTCTAGCCGAGTTATCATCCACATAAAAAAAGGTTAGCATAGAATTTGTTTAATTAAGTTGTTCGAATTTCATGTTTATTTGTTGTTATTTGTTTAGTTTAATCTTATGTTTAGTTATTCATTAAATGTTCTTAAAATTTAGATTTGCGTATTTTCTTTGACTGTGTTGATCAGAATAATTCCACCGTAAAAGCCTAAAGAACCTGTACCCTGAGTTTAAGAGAAAGTCGTGTTAACGGTTCACGGTGGACACAGCAAGTTGGCGACCAACGAGTGGGCGATTTACGAGTGGAGTACGGGCTTTATTTATTAAACCAAACGGTGAAGCCAAAATATCACACAGTTATAAGAAAATTTTGCACACAAAAATAAACAATTTAAAATGAATACGCGCAGTAGAGTTGTGAATGCAAGTGGGGACAGAATAAATGATAATATAAGTGAAGATGAAAGCGTAGAAGGAGAGGTAGAAAGAGCAGAAGTACCGGACGTCCAGACGATCCGAGTACAAGAAAATCCAATGGGGGAAATGTTGAGAATGATAAGGGAAATGAACGAAAAGACGAATGAAAGCATGAATAAAAGATTTGACAACCAAGAGGCTAATTTTGCACAAATGAATGTAAAATTTGATGCGAAATTCACAGAAATGAACGAAAAGACGAATGAAAGCATGAATAAAAGATTTGACAACCAAGAGGCTAATTTTGCACAGATGAATGAAAAATTTGATGCAAAATTAACCGAAATGAATGGAAGTTTGACGGAAATGAAAGAGAATTTAGACAGAATGAATGAGAAAGTGGATACCAAAATTGACGGGGTGTTAAAAACGCTCGATAGTCGGGTGAAGGAATGTAGAGGAGAGAATGAGAAAAAATTAAATAGTCTAGAAAAAGGGGTTAATAAACGGTTTGATCTTGTAAATGTCAAAATGACAGATCTCGAAGTAAAAGTGACTGACGGCATGATGTCAAGTGAGAATGCGTTGCTATCCATGCGTGCGGAGATGAATGTTATAAAAGAAACTGCAACAGAGAAATCGATGGGAGACTTGGTAGAAGTTTTGAAAAACCAAAGTTACCGGGATGGTGATATAGATAAATATACGAAATTCTACGGCGACAACAAGATCAATCCGAAAATATTTATAAAAAACCTAGAAAATAACATCGCAAAAATTAAAGATGAGATCCGAAGAAAGAATATTATCCGAGCCGCAATGAGAGGCGAGACAGAAGTGTGGTTTAGTATGGTGGAAGAAAAGATTGAGAATTTTGAAGATTTCAAGGTCCTATTTTTAAAAAAATACTGGGGCGACAGCGAGCAGAATAAGGTAAAAGAACAGGTGAATGGGGGAAAATACAAGGGACTGGAGAAGTCCAGAGAAAATTATGCCATACGCATAATTAACCAAGCTCTCCAGGTGGAACCTAAATATGACGAAATACTGTTGGTAAAAGCGATTGGGGGACATTTTGAAAAAGATTTAAAAGCGCGAATAGGAATTGAGAAAATAGAGACTATAGAAGGTTTTTTAGATCTATTAAAAAGGTTTGACGAGAATGTGGAGTACAGGTACGAAGCGACAGAACGAGGTCAAATATCACAATTTCGGCAACCGGAAAGAGCAACCCAGCCACGATATGAATCTCAAGATGCGCGAAATGGGGGACATGAACGGGTGTATCATGGTAATAATGCTCGGAATAGGTGGGGTTTTAACAACAATCACAACGATGCATATAGGAATCGAGATCGGGGAGGATGGAACAACCATCCAAGAGAAGATTCACGGCCAGCCGAGAGAGACAATCGGGCGGTCAACCGCATTGAGGTAACTCCAACCGAAATTGGTACGTCAAAACCAACGCGAGTTACGGTCCAGGCAGCGTCTGGATCAAATTTTCCATAATGGGCAAGCAAAGAAAAGGGGGCAACACTTATGTACATCCAAGGGAGTATATAAGTGAAGGTTTGCAAGAAAGCACAAGTGCCGACAACAACATTTGCTTGCCAAAAATTAAGTTAAGTTTTAATGGGGTGTCTTTAATAGCATTAATTGATACCGGGGCCGAAATATCACTGATTAACGAACAAATCATTAGAGAAAATGCGGAAATATTTGTAAAGGGCATACTACCTATACGGAGTATGAACATAATTACCGCGAACAACAAAAAAATGGTTTCTCTAAATCAAATGGTGGTAGGGACGATCGTTATCGGAAAAATCGAAAAATTCGACGGTTTTATGATGATGCCAAATTTAAAAACTCAATGTTTACTAGGGATAAATCTTTTACATCAATTTAGAATGATAATAGATATGGAGCATCGGACCATATCCATTGACGGAAATGAGATCAAATGGGAAGGTGAAGATAACCAATCAAATTTAGACGATAAATTAGAACTTCCAAATCAATCCTTTTTCGGTCAAACATTAGAAAGAAAAAAAAATTCATATTTAGGTCACCATTTGAAATCAGAGTTAAAAACTAAGTTACCAAAAATTTTAAAATTAATTAACAATAACATGAGAGCAGAAAAAAACGAGTCGCGACAATTTGAAACGAATGGGGATTTTGACAACGTAAAAATAAATTGTAATGTCAAATTTGAAGGTATCATAACGAAAATATTAAACAAACATGAACGACTTTTTAATAAAGAGATCACAGTGGCAAAAGGCTATGAACATAAATTAGTAGTAGAAAATGAAACGTCATTTCAGGCAAAAACTTATCCGATACCACAAAATTATAAGAAAGAGGTATGGGCGCAAATCGATCAAATGGTAACAGATGGAATTATCACAAGGGCTAGTACTGCTTTTATTAATCCGTTAATTGTAGTTAAAAAGGCGGATAAAAGCATACGGTTGTGTTTAGACGCACGAAAATTGAATAACATCACAAAACCACAGTTTGAGAAACCAGAAAATATTGAAAGTTTATTTGGCAAAATCGGGGATAATAGTGTGTTCACAAAGTTGGACCTAAAAAACTCCTTTTGGTTAATTCCACTTGACGTAAGTTCAAGAAAGTACACAGGTTTTAGCATTGATGGGGTAACTTTTTATTTTAATGTAGTTCCATTCGGTTTGAGAACATCGAGCTCGGCACTTGTGCGAGTAATGCAAATCGTGCTAAGGAAACATGAGGCATATCTTGTCCACTACATCGACGACATGTTGATCTTCTCGAAAAATGAAGAGGATCATATTAAACATTTGGAAGCGGTATTGGATACTTTAGAGAAAACAGGGCTGAAATTAAATATTAACAAATGTCAATTTATGTTACCAAAGGTAAAATTTTTAGGGTTTAGAATTGACAAGGAAGGCATATCAATTGACAATGAGAGACTGGAAGAAGTGAAGATGTATCCGCGTCCGATAAATCTTCGTACACTACGTGGTTTTTTAGGCATCATGAATTATTATAAAAAATTCATTCCTGATTATTCAAAAAAAACGCTGGGTTTATTGACGTTGTTAAGGAAAGGTAACGTGTGGAAATGGGAGGCGATACACGAGGAAAGTTTCAATAGTTTGAAAAAGGCAATTTTTGAAAATTTATCTTTATTACATCCAGATTTTGATCTGCCATTCATTTTGCGTACCGACGCGAGCGATT
This sequence comes from Podabrus alpinus, assembly GCA_932274525.1. Classification (NCBI taxonomy): domain Eukaryota; kingdom Metazoa; phylum Arthropoda; class Insecta; order Coleoptera; family Cantharidae; genus Podabrus; species Podabrus alpinus. The sequence continues at coordinate 20,238,415 of OW026451.1, forward strand.
TTGCTATTAGTGGAGTGTTAATCCAGATTAAACAAGGGCAAGAAGTTCCAATACATTTCACATCGCGAATTTTAAGGGGGGCAGAAATCAAATATACAATTTCGGAAAAGGAGATGCTGGCCATAGTGTTTGCATTGAACAAATTAAAATTTTATTTAGCGGGAAATAAATTTGTAATAGAAACCGATCACTCGGCACTCACTTTTATGATGAAGACAAATTTCAGCAACAATAGGGTTTACAGATGGTCACTTTTGATCCAAGAATTCAATTTCGATATTAAACATAGAGCGGGAAAAGACAATTTAATTGCGGACGCATTAAGTCGGAAAGATGAAAAAAAGGGGATGAAATTGAAAGACGTTCTAGTAGCTTCGGTGTATTTAAATCAAAATCAGGGAATGTACGCACGGGAAACAATATTACAATTGCAAAGAGAAACAAGTTTCAACTACATTCGGGAAAAATTAATGACTGTACAAAATTATAGAGGGTATCAATACAGGGAACAATTTTTAGTAAAAAAAATAGGGGAATGTGAAGTGTACGTGTTAAACAGGTTGACGACAATAAATATGGCAAAAGATTTGCATGAAAGATTTGGCCACATTGGCATTAGAAAGACGTTTTTAATATTTCGGGAAGCGTTTTATTGTATTCGCGATTTGTCAGTAATAAAGGATACGATCAATAAATGTACACTGTGCAGTTTAGCAAAGTACAAGAATCATGTTAACCAAAACAGCATCCGAAGCATAAAGGTAAATGAACCAGGGGAGTTGATCGCGATTGACTATTTAAGCAATTTAGTACCAACCGAAGAGGATTTCAAAAACATACTCGTGGTATATGATGTATGCACCAAGTATGTAAAATTATATCCGACAAAAGTTTGTAATACGGAGATAACGATTGAATGCCTAGAAAGCTACGCAAGTGACGAAATAAAGCCAAAACGTATTTTAGCGGATAATGCCACCTACTTTAACAATGACCGGTTCATTGAACATTGGGAACAACAAGGGGTGGATGTTTGTTTTAGTTCAATTAGACATCCACAGGGGAATCCAGGGGAAAGAATTATACAAGAAGTCATAAAATTTTTAAGAGTTCTAACGCATGAAAACCATCCCGATTGGATGGAGAAGTTAGAAAATGTAGAAAATTTTATAAACTGGACTCCAAATGTGCGAACGAAATTTTCACCATGGTATCTTATGAAGGGAACAAATCCTCATCGACCATGGAGGGAAGATCTGGAAGAAAGAAATTTTGTCGATGACATGCGGAAGGCACTAGAAACTGCGCACAGATGTTCAAGAAGATACGAAGAAAAGATGAATAGGAAGATTCATAAGCGATTATCGTTCGATGTAGGGGACAAGGTAATAGTTAAAAGTTTACGCACTTCTAATCGGGCGCACAACATTTGTGCAAAATTGTCATTGCCGTATGAAGGACCATACTGGATAGAACAGGTCGTCAACGACAACGTATATGTGTTAGCATACGAAAGGGGTGAAATAAGAGGTCGATTTCACATAAATCTTTTATATCCATTTGTGAATAATCCACAAATGGACACACAAAATTAATCAGCACCAAAGAGTTGTTACCAACAGTATTTCGGAATTAAAACGGTACCACGAAGAAGAAAATTATACAACACAACTAGGGTCGACAAACGTTGGAAAGAAAGGGGAATAAGAGTCGACAAGAAGTCTTCATGAATCTCCAAGTCTACAGGGGTGTCATTGTAAGATATGTGCTACAATGATTATAAAAAGTGAGAATCAAATACAAGCTGAGCGCTGTATTGATTAAATTTTATCAACGGAGTCGACAGAATATTTGAAAGTAAAGTTGTGATGTATGATTGAAATTAATGCGTGGAAGAACCACGAACAGTACTGTATGGCTTGTGTGAAGTATGGAAGAATTGCTGATAAAAGAAGTGTGATGAATGAAAGATGTTTTAAAAATTTGATGAAAGACAAGACCGTATGAAGGGTATAAAGTATGAGTATTGCAAAGATAAACCAAATTTTGAGGCAACCTTTTGGTTTAATAAAATTTATTTTACTTTGCAAGGGGAATAATGTTGTGTCCATAAATGGTTGGCTGTTGCGGTATTACATTGTTTATCGTGCAGTCAGAGGAAATATGGCATGAGAAAAGTTTGTATATGTTAGATTAAGTTTTGGTAGTAATTAAGTTTTGTTAGTTTAAGTTTTTGTGTTTCTAAAATTAAACGCCGAATGATAACTTGGGATAGGCAACACAAAAGACTGAAAAATAGGAGATGAGAATCAAAAGGGTGAATAAAAAAAGCAAGAGGGGTTGCCAGAGGGATATAAACAGTTGTTGAATGGAATGACGCGAAAAAAGGATAGTCGTATAAATAAAAAATTGAGGAGTCCGATTTTATGAAGCGATTAAGATAGTCGCAAAATCGGGAGTTAATTTGAAGAAGCGACAAAGTGAGTCGCACAATTATAAGAAATTCAATCAAAAAATTGAATTGAATGCTGGAGTTCGCGTGTGCAGCACCATTGGAAGAATAAAAGAGAGAGTTAATTTGAGAGCCACAAGTGGACTGAGATTGTTGCAGGTCAGAAATTTAAAGCAAAAGCAGGACAAATTGGACCAGGCGATTTTTGATAAGAAGATAGTGAATGTGCGATATAGTGTGCGAGTCTAGCCGAGTTATCATCCACATAAAAAAAGGTTAGCATAGAATTTGTTTAATTAAGTTGTTCGAATTTCATGTTTATTTGTTGTTATTTGTTTAGTTTAATCTTATGTTTAGTTATTCATTAAATGTTCTTAAAATTTAGATTTGCGTATTTTCTTTGACTGTGTTGATCAGAATAATTCCACCGTAAAAGCCTAAAGAACCTGTACCCTGAGTTTAAGAGAAAGTCGTGTTAACGGTTCACGGTGGACACAGCAATATATTGTGGTGTTTTGCTCATAAAATTCGAATCCACGACAGATATAAATTTTGGAATTTTATTAATTTTTTAACTTTTATTTTCTCGTTACACAAAATTCTGTTTTTATCATTTGTGATAACTTTTGATAGTGAAATAATTCAATTCTTCAATTTTATAAATTTTTTTGTTTAATAAAAAATTTTTTTTACAATTCAAAATATGGGTTAGTAAATAAATGTTGTCATACATAAAGAAATTAATTGCGCCTCTATAAAATTGATCAGTAGATATAAAAAAGTTCATTTAGTTTACAAATAACATATGCGATTGTAGCATGTTTTTTTTTAAAAGTAATAATTTTCACTGTTCAAATGTTTAAAAAAAATGCAAAATACCTTGTCTTTTGTTTAATAATTTGTTTATGTCACTCGATAAACATACCAATTCCATTCGTAGGTTGATTTCCAAATTTTCAAACCAATTGTTCATAAACCAAATCCACAGTCGTTGAATTTTTCAAATAATTCGTGGTTAATTTTTCCACCATCAAATTTCAATAAGATTGACCACTTTTTATCCCTCTTGCTGGTAATTTTCTTTAGTTTCCACTTTGGAAAACCATATAAGGATCCACTTTTATAATTTTTTTTTGAAATTTACTTTCAACATCCACTTTTAAAATCCACTTTTATCAATCCACACATTGATTGGCAAATCACCGCTTGATCGATCTCCTTTCAGCTGCGAATGCGTCCATGTTCTCCTTTTAAGCTGAAATTTTCTTTCCACGCGTGCGCGAATTTTGATTTACGCCCTTTGATTGGCTGATTTGGTTTATTTCGGCTCATGATTTCAAAATGTGTCCGAAACTGGACGTAACGAATTTTTGCAAAACTTGCGCGTGTCGTTTCGCGCACTTATGTTTTTTTAAATTCACGCATGACTTTACACACATCATTTTAAATTTAAAATTTTTAATACAAATATTTTTTGATTCATTTAAAAAAAAAACAAATCTAGTCCTATTTGGAACAAGCTCCAGACTTTTAATTTAATAAATTTGAAGAATTATTTTATTTGTTAAAATTTTGACTAATAAAGATTTTTGTGTGACGAAATTATAATATTGACCTGTTAAAATTTATTTTTTTAAATTTTGAATTTGTTTTATGAAAAAAATTTGGTAAATTGTGTAATTTTGTTGAAGACAGTTCAACATATATTGCTTAATAAACATTATTATTATTATTATTATTTTAAATAGTTTTTATTTCATTTTTGTATCATAACCTTGTTTTTTAGCACGGAAATGGGGGCATAATATGGCTTTTATAGCCCGAGGGCCTATAAAGTTGCTAAGCAATGACAACAATATCAAAACAAAAGAGTTAGTCCAGACTCTTAGGGTATTCACACTCCCTAGTAATATCGTTGTATATTCTACACTAGAATATACAACGATATTACTAGGGAGTGTGAATACCCTATCTGTTTTTTTTGCGCGATCGATCTGAAATTTTGCATATGCCTTCCTACCGACAATTCACGGTGGAGGAGTACATTGCGAGGGGGGAGAATTTTTTGCTCAGTTTTTCGATATCTAGTGCCGTTTTCGAGTTATTGCTAAATAAAAAAATTAATTCTCGCCCCTCCAAGTTTCTCGCCATAGGAACCATGGCACACCAAAAATTCATAGCACAAACAAAATGACATGATATTTTTTCTCAAAATACTTAATTCTTCAATTTTGACAATTCAAGTACCAAGTACCAAAATGAAATAAAACGTTGTATGTATCACGGGCACAATCAGATTATAGCCCTCTGGCAATTTAAAGCCCTCCGCTAACGCGTCGGGCTTTAAATTACCCTCGGTGCTATAATCTATTGATTGTGCCCTTGATACATAAATAACTATATTGTTTTCGACGTTTTGACTTCGACGTTTTTGTTTTTCGACGTTATTGTTTTCGACGTTTTTGACTTTCGACGTTTTGTTTTCGACGTTTTGACTTCGACTTTTTTGTTTTCGACGTTTTGACATGGAATCAAATACAAGGTGTTTGCGAAAAGTTTTTAGATCAAGTCTAAAGGGTTTTCTTTTCTTTTGAAAACACATAAAAATGTTCTACAGTTTCCCCCTCATCACTCAAGAAACAGAATAACAGTAAGTTATTGATGGATTCCAAGTTTGCTTATCAATGCGTGTACAGCATAATTATATTATTAAAATTTCACTTACAATATCCCCCTCGCTGTTGCTGGGCCCAATTTGCACAAATTCGATTAAAAACAACTCATCTCCAGATAAATTCGGTATTTTCTACACCTCCACTTTACCAATTTCTTCCAAACTGAGATATTTTGTGGTCGTTCGGTGGGTGGTGCTGGCTCTTAACTTCGTCGATGAGACCACATTATGAATGATATGGCATCACGATTTACATCCACCTATAAAAAATTGTCATGTTTCAATAAATACACTTTATAGGAAACAATCTTATTTATTAAACTTATTTATCACAAAGATACAGGTTATGTTATAATAATTTCTAACTGCTATTCGCAATTTACATTAACCAAACGCCACCATGCGGGAGAATTTCAAATTAGTAAGTGACGTATTAAATGAAAATAAAAATTTGTTCTTCAGGCCCGAGACATAACAAAATCAACTAATTAACAAAACGTATTACAATAAATTTAACAACATACTGAAATGTTTGCAAATTTTCACCAGAATATGACTTTGAATTTTGAAATATACGTCCAAACACAGCCATGTTGTTGTTGCTGGTGGCGCCACCAACGGTAATGTAAATCGCCAATAATGTGGCAGTGTCTCATGTAGCATCACATATACTTTTTTTGTTAATAATTATTTGTTAATGCAAATCTGTAATCTATGTTATGCAGTGGTTTTTTTTAATAATTTTTACACCACTTGCATTTTTTGTAATTATTGTCTTTCAGGTAAAGATCACGTACTTTTACAAAAATCGGCACCAAAATTAGTCGATTTGTAATACTGCGATTCTTTGTTTGAGCACCACTGAAAATTAAACAACAGATGTGAATTCTAACCTAGAAACACTTTTTTTAATCATGTTTTGATCATTTTAATTACATTTTATTATTAGCCCGATAATTGTTTCTATCTAATTTTGACAAATGTCTTTGTGATAAAAGTTAGAAATATTATGGTTTTTGAGTAGCTGCTTAGAAAATTTACATCATGTCGCCACGTAAAATATGGTAAAAACGAGAAAATAAAACCTTGTAGAGCCTCTAATTTATTTAATAACTTTTAGCATGATGTCGGATTTTTTTTACCCAAATATGGGCGGTGTGGAACAGCACATTTTTAATTTATCTCAGTGGCTTATCATCAATGGGCATAAAGTAATCGTTATAACTCATAGTTATGGAGACAGAGTTGGTGTAAGATACATGACAAACGGTTTGAAAGTTTATTATCTTCCAATCAAGGTGCTGTATAACCAATGCGTGCTTCCAACGATGATATGCAACATTCCTTTGATAAGATACATATTTATAAGAGAATCCGTCGAAATAGTTCATAGTCATTCGGCATTTTCAGCTCTCGCCCATGAGGGTCTCTTAATCGGTAACTTGATGGGATTAAAAGTATGTTTGTTAATTTTCTCGGGTGTTAAAACTAATTTTTTGGTGTTTTAGACAGTTTTCACAGATCACAGTTTGTTTGGATTTGCTGATGCCAGTGCAGTGATTACTAATAAGTTATTGGAGATATCTTTATCTGCATGCAATCACTGTATTTGTGTAAGTCATACTGGCAAGGAAAATACTGTTCTGAGGGCCCACGTAAAAGACCAACTGGTGTCGGTCATACCGAATGCAGTAGACACTAACATGTTCAGTCCTCGACCGCAGTTAAGGTCGAAATCTAACAGTGAGTTTTTTTATCCGTCGGTATATTTATAAAGAATGAACACAATTTTTTTCGTTTTAGTCACTATAGTAATTGTATCTAGATTAGTGTATCGAAAAGGTGTCGATTTAATGGCAAAAATCATATCGGAGTTGTCGAAGGAATACAGCCAAATAAATTTTTTAATTGGAGGTGATGGGCCTAAGAGATGGTTAGCCAATTTTTTCCATTATAATAAATAAATGTTTAATGGATTTTAATCATTTTTAGGCTATTGGAAGAAATTCGTGAAAGAGAGGGTCTACAAGATCGGGTTACTTTGCTTGGATCTTTAAAGCATTACGAAGTAAAACATGTTTTGAATCAAGGACACATATTTTTGAATACTTCGTTAACAGAGGCGTATTGTATGGCCATTGTGGAGGCAGCTTCTTGTGGGTAACCAAATTACTTTAATTTTAACTTTTATAATTCCTTGATTACTTCAATTCCAAGATTTTACTAACATTTATTTGACTTTATGTGGAAGAAAGTAGATTTTAGATCTGTGTATTCTCTTTTTTTAAAAGAAATGCAGTTGATTTTTACTTATTTCTATCGGAATATAAAGTTCTGACCCCTGACTTTAAGAGCTATTAAAACTAATAATCCAGGCAACGAAGCTGAAAAATTGGGTCATGATTGGAAAAAATACGGGCAAGCTGAATTTTGGGAGAGATGTGTACATTGGAAAAGTGTCAAAAGTCCCATAAAATCCCACAATCAGGGGTTTTAGCTCCCCCAACGCGATTTTTTGCCGTTAACTCGCTTATTTATGCTTGTATGAAAAATTATGATCAGACCATAATTGAAGAGAATAAAATTCTCTATAAAATGGTTTTTTTTTTATATTTTTCCATGACATGATCCAAAAATAAATAAATTTTTTAACATTTTATCTGTATCAAAATAAATTTTATTGTACATTATAAGTTTATTATACAAGGTCATTATTACAAACCAAAAAAAAACAAAAAATGAAGGAAAGATATTTATACATTTTTTTTAAATTTTTGATTATTTGAGCAATTTGATTTACTATGAAAGAAACCTCTATTTTTACAGGGGCGGTATTTCATGCTACATTTTAACTTTTTCTAATAAGGAAAGAAAAGGCTTCTTGTTATACTTTGTATAGAAGCCTAAAAGTCGCTAAGTTTCCAAATGGAATCAAGGACGCATCACAGGGGGGGGGGGCAATAATAATTCTATTTACGTTCCACGCAATTTTAAAGTTAAAATTATTACTAATTAAGGTACTGTGATATCATTAAGGGGCGGTATTTCAGTCTACATTTTAACTTTTTCTAATAAGGAAAGAAAAGTCACTAAGTTTCCAAATAGAATCAAGGACGCATCACAGGGGGGGGGCAATAATAATTCTATTTACGTTCCACGCAATTTTAAAGTTAAAATTATTACTAATTAAGGTACTGTGATATCATTAAGGGGCGGTATTTCAGTCTACATTTTAACTTTTTCTAATAAGGAAAGAAAAGTCACCAAGTTTCCAAATGGAATCAAAGACGCATTACAGGGGGGGGGGGCAATAATAATTCTATTTATGTTCCACGCAATTTTAAAGTTAAAATTTTTTATTGTATTGTAATATTGTGAGGTTGGTATTTCTGATATCATGAACAACAACAACAAAATTTTGCCAATGAAAAAAAAACCTCTATTTTTACAGACAAACACCGGAATCATACAACAGCAGTCGGCTGCTAATGCAATTTTTTTCAATGTTTAAAAAGGTAGGTTATTTGACTTGACTTGTATTCGAAACTCCCCCCCCTTGACATAGGGGGGTCTAATTAAGGTACTGTGATTTCTCAACTATAAAAGTGATAAAATTATTTTACTATTATTACTTTGTTGTTAAAAACATTTCGAACTTTTAGATATTCCAAATTTATTTCCCTTTTTCCATTTGACTTGAGGTATTTTTATATTCATACAAGACGTTTACAGAAAATTCTTATTTTTATTGACTAGTGTTTCATGTAACGCTGATACGGCCCTGAAGTTTATGTGAATTCAAAATTAATTTAAAAAACAATAATTAAAGAACAAAATGTCCAGTGTTGGGTATCTTTAAAAGCCAAAAAAAAAGTCGTTCAAATGATACCTTTTCATTTTTATCCGTTAGAAGAAAAAATAAAAATAATTTTTTGCCATTCCGGGGGTAAAGTACTCACTTTTTACCCCGGTTTGCGGGTGTAAAGGGGCACTTTTTTACCCTGCGGTAAAAAAATAGCCAACTGCTATTTCTTAGTAATTTTTAGTAGTATAGTTGGTAATATTACTAGTGCTATTTTGCGATTTATCGACCACGTGTAGGTATTATAAAAAAAAACGTTAAATTTTTGCTTTAAGTTTCTAAATAGGCGAAGTTCCTACTTTACCTCCCGGAATGGCAAAAAACAGTATATGCACGACGGTAGTAAAGTGACTTTTGGCCCATGGGTAATTGTTTCACTCGGCTGGCGCCTCGTGTAAACAATCCTTTACCCTCGGGCCAAAAAAGTGTCACTTTGCTACCTTGGTGCATAATGTACTATTTTATATGTTCATTCCAAAATTCAAATCAATAAACAGAAACACAAAATGTTTGTAAAAACCCAACAGTTTTTACTACCTGAGTTAGGTAGGTAGTACCTGAGCCGCCTGGGGTTATTTTTGCCTGAGGGCTGGAAGCAAATACATGCAGCGCCTCTCTTACTTTTAACCATTGGCTTCCAAACTAATTTTCATTCGCTTCCAAATATAACTGAATAGGGACACCCATTTCTCCATAAGCGTGAGCTATCTGTAGTAAGTTATCTGTGCTAATACTTAAATTATTGACCGAAAACACGACCCACCCTTAAAATGGCACAATATTGATTCGTTGCAGGGAGAGAAATGTTTTCGGGCACGGGAAATGCTTTTAATAATAAATTAATTGAAATTGTGGCCAAGGTTGGAAAATGAAGAGAAAAATTAATTTTTTCAAAATTTGCCCAAGTTATAGTATCTTCCAAGTAACAAAACCGAAATTTTGGTTTGAGCTTACTGAAGGTCCCGGGCAAGCTGAAAATTGGCAAAGATGTACACTAGACCCTCCATGTACGCGAGTTCGATGTACGCGAATTCAGAATAACGCGAATTAGATTTTGATACCTGAATTTTTTGTACGCGAAGCAAAATTCCCTTTAACGCGAATTAAGTTTTCGCGTATTATTAAAATAACTAGCTGGCACAGTCGGCCTGCCAGCCGCGTTTAGCCATTTAGACCGTGTCGGATGTGGTTGTTCGGCCTTCGGCCTCACTCCAAGGTTCTAAAGTAGCCTATGTTTTTCGTAGCGTTGTAAATAACTTCTACACCAAATTTGGTTAAGATTGGTCAAATAGAAACGTAAAGCACGTGCACGCGTATTTGCATTGTCGATCGGTTGACAGCTTGACAGCATTCATTATTGTTTTTTAAGTTGATTTTGAGTAGCCTGCCTTCCTTTAAGGAATCTCGATAATCCATTCATGCGCGTCCCTATGGGACGCGCATGAATGGATTATCGAGATTCCTTAAAGGAAGGCAGGCTACTCAAAATCAACTTTCCTTTCCTTTGCGAATTTTTGCACTATTTCAATACAAAAACATGCGCAGGAACCTACATAATAACTGTGCCAAATTTGGTTCCGATCGGTCAAACTGTTTAGGAGTCTATAGGGAACATACATACATCAATTTTTATATACTATACATATTATATTGAAGTGTTCTAATAAACCCCCTAAATGTTTCCTAAATATCCCAAGCCGGCGTTCCCTTAAATGAGGATTTTAGCCCCCTAAGTGCGGTGTTTCGCCTATAGCTCACGTATTTTTACTTTTACGAAAAATTACCATTAAACAAAGTTTAATTTGCCTATTACAGTATGTATTGTAGTACTACCTACTGCAGCGCCACAAGTTATAGAGAATTTTATGTTCTTCAACTTTGCTTAATGGTAATTTTTCGTAAAAGTAAAAATACGTGAGCTATTGGCGAAACACCGCACTTAGAAGGCTAAAATCCTCATTTGAGGGAACGCCGGCTTGGGATTTTTATGAGACATTTTGAGTGTTTATTAGAACACTTATATAACTTGCCTGGACCTTCTGTAAGCTCAAACCAAAATTTCGATTTCGTTACTTGGAAGATACTATAACTTGGGCAAATTTTGAAAAAATTAATTTTTCTCTTCATTTTCCAACCTTGGCCACAATTTCAATTAATTTATTATTAAAAGCATTTCCCGTGCCCGAAAAACATTTCTCTCCCTGCAACGAATCAATATTGTGCCATTTTAAGGGTGGGTCGTGTTTTCGGTCAATAATTTAAGTATTAGTGTGCCATGGAAAAATATGAAAAAAAAACGATTTTATAGAGAATTTTATGCTCTTCAATTATGGTCTGATCATAATTTTTCATACAAGCATAAATAAGCGAGTTAACGGCAAAAAATCGCGTTGAGGGAGCTAAAACCCACGATTGTGGGGGACGCCGACGTGGGATTTTATGGGACTTTTGGGGGGTTCATTAGAACACTCCAATGTACATCTCTCCCAAAATTCAGCTTGCCCGGATTTTTTGCAAACTAAAAACCTTTCTTGCCTGGACTGTAAAGAGTCTAAAAATTTGAGATAAATATCCTACTAAAATTTGAGTAGGATTTTCTATACGTTTTACTTTTTTAGTTTGATAGTTGTGTCTACAAAAGTAGGCGGTATTCCGGAAGTATTACCAAGTAATTTAATATATTTAGCTGAGCCAAATGTTCCTTCGGTGATGGCCGGTACTAACCTATTAATTTATATTTCAATTTTTTGAATGATCAACTTGTAGGATTAAGATCTGCAATTTCTGCTTTAAAATTGGGTAAAATTGTGTGTCCTTATGAGTGCAATAATCAGATTAGAAAATTATACAACTGGGAAAATGTGACCGCACGAACAGAAATCATCTACGAACGCATTTCTCACGAAGCGGACAAAAATATAAATGAGCAACTCAAGTGGTAATTTAAATTTTATGTGAAAAATTAAAAAATTAATACTTTACTTGCAGTTATCTTTCAAGTGGCGTTTGGCCTTACCTCCTGGTGGTGTCATTTTGTCACATCGCGCTCTATCTTTTGGAAATATTTGTACCTAGAAGAAATATCGATATAGCAAAAGTCTTAAGAATAAGCGACATAAAATACAAGGAAGAAAATTAAGACAATTTTATATTGATGAAACAATATTTTTTTATTCGAAAATTTTTCGTAATTATACAACTAGTACACAATAAAATGTATATGCCAGTGTAAAACGTTATAAATAAATAAATATTAAGCCTCTAAAAAAAAAGCAAAAATAAATATCTTTCATTGCATTATAAGATTCATTGTACTTGTTTACTCGTTTAAATTTTTACAATCTCTTACAACTAAATGTCTTAAGTACATATGGCAATAAAATTAATAATACGAATATTAATTAGGGCCATTTAAACTTTTTGGTAAAAAAACCACAACAGCCAAGGTATGATACAATTTTTGTAATGAATTATAATTATATAAAATTTGTTAGGCCAATTTTATACACAAACGTGTAAGGAATGTACATTTCTTGATCACATTAATTGGAATTCAATTCCAAGACAATTACTGGAAGTATCATTATTGTGACAATTTGGTCCAATACTTGGTTTAAAAGTTTCTAAGTATACTTTTGTTTCAGTTGATAAGTGAAGAGTTCCTCTTACTGTCTTTACAATAACCCTAAATCTGTACAATTTTCAAAATAAACTATACAACATACAATAACTATAAAAATCGATAATAGAATCCTGCGCTATGTCAGATCATCAGGTTCTAATGGAGTTTCTTGAGAGCTACAATTCCACGATAATCTTTTGTGAATGCTAGGATCCTTTTTATCATTGTGCTGCAATGAAATTGTATTAAAATCAATTAAAAGCAACTTGAAATATTATGTACCTTAATGTCATCGACAGCTCCTGCTGTATGATATCGTTTAGTATCATTTCGTACTCTTTTTAACATGGCTTGTCGGTGCTGACCTCTACTAAAAGTTTCACAAGCATCTTCTGCCGTTATTCCTGAAAAAATATTTGTATTTATTTCAATCTCATGCATTGTTAAGGTCATCAAGCCAACTACGGGTTACTAGGTAAAGAAAAGTTCATGTTTACATTCAACATCAGCAATTACTGAGTAACTAATAGTGTTTGCTAAGCTAAGTGATCACCAAATGTTTTTGAAACTTTGCATTTAAAGTTATCTTAAGTTTTTAACAAAGGGTGACTGAAAATTTAATGAACGATTGGTGTTTACAGTGACGGATTCTTTTAAAGTGATGGAAATGCTGTTGATGGATTTGGAAGTGTACTTATGTTATTTCAAAAAATTTGTTCAAAAAGGAACTTGAATTTAAATTCTCGATAAAGCATTAGCTATTGATTGTTTATAATCAAATGCAAACTTTGTGGGCATACTCTTTATAAGTAGTTCTGAATAGGCACACTAATAACAGCTCTACTGAGGGGATTGGTTTCAAGTTAGATTATATTTATTGCTTATTCTAAGGCCGCTACATCATCCCCCCTGGCAACCAAGTCAGTCGCGAGGGTAACTGTGGCTGTTAAAGAAAAGCCGACTGTTGTGTGACTTAATTAGCTATTTATGATTAGAAGTAAAGAGTTAAGCAAAATTATTTCTTAGAAATTAGATTTTATAACGGAAGGTACTTTGGATCACCAGTTTAGCGTGATGATTATGATGAAAAACATGTTTCTTGATCTGGATTGGTGTGAATATGCTTGCTAAACTAGGCGCTTCTGAGGCGATTAGTTTTGTGTTGCGCGGATCTGTTATATTAGTTGTTTTTTTCAGGACTGCTACAAATCATTAATGGGTTGTGTTTTTACATAAGTTTTTAGTGCAGAATAAATCCGCGCTTACAATCTTGCTCAATGTTTTAGTAAGCATACAAAAAACAAATGAAAAAAATTACCCATCCAGACACAATTCGTCCTTTAACTTCGCTGAGAGCTCTCCAGTATAGCTATAAATATAAATACTTATGTTTATCCAGATTTAAAATTAATATGAACGTTTTTAAATTTCTTATCATGGTTGTAATGAATTAAATGCTTCAAAGCTATTGAAAGATGAAGAGATATCATGATAATATTCATTTCAATGATGATGAAACGGTTTCCAGTGCAAAGTAAAATCCAGATGGTAAATCAAAAAGAATGATTGATAGTTGATAGGAATTATTAAGTTAAAATCCAATAATGAAAAAAATATTAAAATACAAATATAGCACTCAGTTTTCCGTTATAATATTGAATTCTAACGTAATTATAATAGTAAATTTTAGCCAAAAAAGTTCATGGAAAATAGAAAACTGCTAAATTCAGTTTTCAACAAAATGCAATTCTTATTAAAATCCCAACTAAGTCATATGAAAAATTGGAAGTCTTTCAATAGTGTACCAAGAACTTGTCGAGTCGCTCTGCAGGAAATAAAAATGGGTCCTCTTGCAGACCGTCTACTGATTTATTCAGTAGTATATTATAGGATACATAGTGCAACACTTCAATAATACATAAACAATTCTTAGCTACTCTGATTATTTTAGGAAAACAGTAAATAGAGAAAAATGTGATTTACGCGTAAAACATCTACACAATAAGCTATTTACTACTTCCAAATAATTACGTATTTATTATTTATTCCAGGTTGCCTTGATTTAGTGGCCTACAGGTAACACGGGGGGGGGGTCAACGGATCAATTTCCACAGATAAATTAAAGCTACGAATTACACTATGTTTTACACAACAATCTATTTACTTTTAGGCTTCTATACAAAGTATAACAAGAAGCCTTTTTACAGATAATTTTGTTTATTATTTATACGAGATTGCCTTGATTGTGCGGCCTCACGCTTCAATTTAACGCTACATATAGCTAAATTAGTGGCCAGTTGCATCAACGTTAATCAGGGATTTAATCAATGATTAGAGTATAATTAACTAATCTCTGATCAAATACAATGCTTTTTAATTGTTGTTTACAATTAATTGGTAACTGAATAACTAACAAATAGAAGGTGCGTTACCAACATATATACAGATATTTGATACTTTAAATTTAGAAAAAATTATGATTTGCCATGAATGCTATGAATTTTTTTGTTTGATTATATTGAATTTGAAGTTTGCTTTGTAAATTCAGGTGGATGCAGTTTAAGGTAGTTTTGTTTTACCTTAAAGGGTCGTCCGTAAAGGACGTCCACGCCTAGGGGGGGGAGTTACAAAATGTGACCAAGTGTGATTAGCAGGGAGGGGTGACGTCCGCATAAAAATCCCATTTTTGGAATATTCAAATAAAGTTTAAATCTAAATTCTTTGGTCTTTGGAAGGTCTTTGATTTGTGACCATAGAACGTTCCTGGGGGGGGGGGGGGCGAAGATTGTAACCAACTGTGACGAGGGGGGGTTAAAAAGTCGGAAAAAATTGCGGACGTCCTTTACAGACACCCCTAAGTTCATGTTCATACCTCATTGTAGATAAGGGCCCAAGCGCAACCTTTCTAGATGATAGGTACGCCACTGGAGTCTCTCAAACCTCGATCGCATTATCAACGAAAATTTTCTGCATGGTTTAAAATAATTTCGCCTTTCTCTGATATAATAAAAATCTATAAAACTTTTAAATGAAAATTTAAAACCCATAATCAATAACAAAATAAATTAAATGCGAAGACATTCGTATTTCTAATGCGGAGTGCTCGGTTCGAATCCCGGCGCTATAAGAACTTAATTTTGACCGTCTCCCTTCGGAAGGCAATGGAAAACCATCCAGGTGTAATCTGACTATAAACATTTTCTCAAAATGATAATATGTATTGCGCTTCCCGTGGATCGAAACCCGCATTAAATAGTAGATCCGCCATGATGTGTGTGATAGCATTTACACAGACATAGGAGATAAGGTATCTTTAACATTGAAGACCTTTTGGTCGGTGATAAGACACTTCGAATAATAAAATAATATGCGGCACTGCGTGCCATCGACTGTCTGGTTTCTGATGTAAATTAATTTTTTTTATAATCGAAACTTTTTTATGTATTTTTAGCCACTTTTGACCCAGGCACCTGAAACCAGAAACCCAGGTTAAAAGGCAATCATACCCCCCCCATTTGCCAGAGTATTGGTATGCACCCGGGCTCCTACAGGAAGGTAGCCAGCTCTGATCCCTAATCTGCTGTGAATAAATAGGTTGTTTCCATTACGAACGCATGCAAATAGGCATTCCACATCACGTGACATTTTTTGAATTCAATATGGACGCCTGATGGCATATGTCAAACATTGTATGTGTTTTATATGGATTTATAACTTATTTTTTGCTAATGCCTAATTTGATTAGTAAGAACTTTAAACTGACATTTATTTTGAAAAAGGGTTACGTTAAAATTAAATTATTAAACTGTTAATTGCAGTTTATCCCGGCAATGTCTAAAATAATGTATATTACCTCAGGACTTATGGTGAGTTCATTTAACATAACTTAATTTACTTTAATTTAAAAAACTGGTCCGGTTCATGCAAAATATTTAACGTAAGCATGAGGCCGTAACCTCATAACGTAACCAATGTTGGTTAACCGGGATAATGTTTGTAAAGTTGACCAAATTTTTCTCACGTTAAGATAAATTAAATTAAATGAACTGTTGCAATAACGCCTATAGGGAGTTATGTACACTGAACTTGCTTAAATTAACTTACGTTAAATATTTTGCATGAATCCACCGTTAAGTGGATAATTAATCCCTCGATTCTTCGGCTTTTTCTTTGGCTTCGTTTCAGGAAAAAACTTCACACTCAGGATTAATAATGCACTTTAGTCCCTTGGTATATAATATACGAGGCTTGTCCAGAAAGTAAGTACCGTTTTTAAATTACGCCGCCGCAGCACTGCGGTCGCCGTTTAGCGCATGCGCGCCAGGTAGCTACATCTGTTGGGAAGCTACAGACGCCATTACGGAACCATCCGATCGAGTCTACATCTGTTTGCGTGATTTTTAAAAAGGCCGCACCTATTAAGAAGCCCGCCGACTGCGAAGTGCGTGCGTTTTCTCAGTACTAAAGGCTTCAAAGCAGCTGACATTCATCGCCAAATCAGTGATGTTTAGTGAAAACATTATGAGTGCTGGAATGGTGCGGAAATGGGTTAGGGCCTTTAAAGATGGCCGCACAAACATTCATGATGAGGAACGGTCTCATCATCGTTCCTAATCATGAATGTTTGTGCGGCCATCTTTAAAGGCCCTAACCCATTTCCGCACCATTCCAGCACTCATAATGTTTTCACCATAAACATCACTGATTTGGCGATGAATGTCAGCTGCTTTGAAGCCTTTAGTACTGAGAAAACGCACGCACTTCGCAGTCGGCGGGCTTCTTAATAGGTGCGGCCTTTTTAAAAATCACGCAAACAGATGTAGACTCGATCGGATGGTTCCGTAATGGCGTCTGTAGCTTCCCAACAGATGTAGCTACCTGGCGCGCATGCGCTAAACGGCTACCGCAGTGCTACGGCGGCGTAATTTAAAAACGGTACTTACTTTCTGGACAAGCCTCGTACTATTATCTACATTCTACGTTAATAAATAAAGGGTGGTCCATCAAGGACGTCCGCAACTTTCTCCGACTTCCCCCCCCCCCGTCAAAGTTGGTCACAATCTTCGGACTCCCCGGGAACGTCCTATGGTCATAAATCAGAGACCCCCTCCTCATTGGTCTAGAATTGAACTTAACACGATAATTTTTACATATTTTGAATTTAAGAAGTAAATAAAATTTTTTACAAAAAAAATATTACATAAGAAAATTCAAACACAACTTTCTTAGAAATTCCAAAAATTGGATTTTTATGCGGACGTCACATTTTTCCAATCCTCCCTCCCCCTTGGTCGCACCTGGTCACATTTTGTAAACCTACCCCTCCCCCAGGCGTGGACATCCTTTATGGACGACCCCTAAGGACAAACCCCATAGTTCAGTTTAAAAAAATCGTTATACCAACTTAATAAAATGTAAGAAGTACATAATATTATATCAACACTACGTACAGAAGACAGTCGAAGATCATTGCACAATTT
This sequence comes from Podabrus alpinus, assembly GCA_932274525.1. Lineage (NCBI taxonomy): Eukaryota > Metazoa > Arthropoda > Insecta > Coleoptera > Cantharidae > Podabrus > Podabrus alpinus. The sequence goes on from OW026451.1 coordinate 20,256,505, forward strand.
TTAAATATTTTGTAATTATAAAAAATAGTGTTAAAATGGATTTAAAACCGAATAATACGATATACATTAATAATTTAAACGAGAAAGTTTCTCAAACTCAATTAAAAAATTCGCTTAATGTGATTTTTTCACAATTTGGACACGTAGTAGATGTCCTTTCTCGTAAAACCTTAAGAATGCGTGGACAAGCGTTTGTTGTTTTTAAAGAAATTTCTTGTGCTACGAGGGCATTACAATCCATGCAAGAATTTCCATTTTATGATAAACCAATGAGGATTCAATACGCGAAAACCGATTCTGATGTAATCGCAAAACTTAAAGGTACGTTCAGTGAAAGGCCAAAAACGATTAGGCTCCCGCCTACCGAAGCTGGGGTTCCTAAGAAGAAAAGGAAGAAGGACTCTGCCCGAATATCCGTTGGAAATAATATCAATCAATCACCTAATCAAATTTTATTCTTGACCGACTTACCAGAAGAAGCAACCGAGACGGCATTGATCACGTTGTTTAATCAGTTTGTTGGTTTTAAAGAACTTCGTTTAGTACCTAACAGACCCGACATTGCGTTTGTTGAATTTGAAAACGAATTTCTATCGACAACCGCTAAGGACACTCTACAGGGATTTAAATTTACACCGACTCAGGCCATGAAAATATCATTCGCTAAGAAGTAATTCTTTGTAAGTTGATATACAATAAATTTTTCTCAAGTTTGTTTTCCATTAAATAATAAAATTTTACTTGCGACTTTATAACTGAAAATCCTCAAAACGTTCAGCTAACCAATCGGCCTTGCAAAAATATCAAGTTTGGCATAATCGGATTCAAAGTTTTGTTTTGGAAAACTACATAGTTTATTTTTTAGTTGGCGATCCTAGTTTATTTTTTAATAAAAGTTTAGAATCTGATACAAAGACCAAGGGCGGATTCAGGGTTTACATCGTCAGCAATTTGTGCGATCGGCCTACATTTTGTGTTTGCTCATCAAAGGATAATATTTCTTTTAAAAATCGATGTTTATCCACTTCCAGGTATAAAACTTATATTTACGAAAAAAAAACGACAATTATTGCAGAGCAATTTGAACGTTGAAATGGGTTCTATAAACCCAAAAATTAACAGTTACAATTGATTATTTGTTTAGGACTGAACTTGAGCATTTTCATGTAATAAGCAACTTTAATTTTACAGTGAACTCGTCAAGTTGGAAACAAATTCGATACTAACAATTTTTAGAGGAATTTTTTCAGAAAATTCTCGTACATGTCACCCTTATTTTTTAAATGTCACTTTTTTCTGCAATTAACATTTTTTATTGTGTTTTGTTTTTGAGCTGTGACGTCATCGTAAATTTTTTTAAATGGCAACCCTTATTTTCTTTGACGAATTTGGAAAGAGCACAATTTTTTGACTATGAAAATGTAAATAAACTGAACTATCGCGTTCTTTGCTGCCACTTGACGAGTAGATAAGGCCGGATTCTCACTGCACCATTTCCTACCACCAAATAAAATATTAACTAATGGAAGTTGCTGATTGGTGGGTGGGTCTGAATTGAATTAGTTCAAATTTTATTTGATAGTAGGAAGTGGTACAGTGAGACTCCGGCCTAATGGGGATTTTCTTGAAGCACAAGAAAAATATTTAGCTCAACATCTTCTTGAAGTGGTGGACGACCTCTCGTATGACCCACTATAGCTACATAAATCCGTAATAAACAACAGGGGTTGTAATTTAAAGAAATTTACGATGACGTCATAGCTCAAAAACAAAACACCATACAAAAAAGTCAATGGAAAAAATGTGACATTTAAAAAATTAGGTTGACGGATCCGACGATTTTCTGAGAAAATCCCCCTAAAATATTTTATCGAATTTGTTAACTTTACGAGCTCACTGTATAACGTCAGATAGGCAAACCTTATGGGAGTTTTGGAAACACTCGACGCAGTTCAAAATATAGTCAACAGGTGGGGTTAATAAATTGGAAGCCGTAACAAAGTGCTTTAGCACCAATACAAATCAATATTTGCAATAATAAAAGTTTACTACTTTAACATTTACATGAGTGTCAGTATCACCCCGAAAGTTACGCCACCGATTTTAGTTAAACTCAAGCGCTGATTAGTTTTCTTTCAGCCAATTTCGGTTCCTTACACCCTCCCTCTTTTGATTAATTTATTTTATTAAGATTGTAATATGGACATATAGGAGCATTTCGTCCACTTCAATATTTTATTATACATATAAGGTAGGTATTTGTTCGATTGTATTTTACTCACTGAACTATGATAATATGTTAAATGGAATGTAATTCCGTTATGTAACATTTACTTCTATTCTATCTAAAATAAATTCTACATATTATAATAATAGTCATCTGCTCTTCCATTTAAGGAATACAGTTCAGTGATTTTACTAAATACGTTAAAGTGTTGTGGTGTTGTGATGTTTATGATTGCACTGCTTGTGAAATTAAAATGTCGTAACGCTAAATACAAGTTTCAAAAAGCATCCAATAAATGATTAATGATAAAAAGACTCACAAAAATGAGTGAAATTACGTTGCTTCACAATGTTCTTCTTCTAGTAAAGTAAAAAGAAAACAAAATGAGCGAATCACTGTTATAATCTTTTTCCTTGTTTTGTTTACTCGCTTACCTGCTATCACGGGAACGTCAAAATCAAAACTTGTTGTTTTGTCCACTTTTTGTCCACTTGCGCTTGGACCAACCGTCGATGTCACGTGTCGAGTTTTGAGCAAGGGTGGATTTTTACTCTGCGATATTGCAAGTCCTCTCTTTAAATTTCCTCTTGTTGGCGACGGAGGTGGATACGATACTCCTCGATGCGTTGGACTTAACAAATGGCTTCCAGCTTTGGCGTTAGGAACTGACAATGTGTTTTGACTTAAGTTTAAACTTAAAGAGCCGACGTTCGGAGAGCCCAGAGTTAGATTCGGCATACTCTGCCCTAAGCTACCATACGGTTGAACCGATAACGTATTGGGAGTTTTGTTAAAAAGGCGATGTTTAAATGAGAGTTTTTGAGATACCGGACTTTTATCGGGCGGTAAAGGTTGGACACCTTCATCACTAGATATCGAAGCTGTACGATTTTCGTTCTCCATCGAGACTGCTCTCGAATGATTTACTGAACCAACAGACGATTGGTCATTCATTTCCACAGAGCCACTGCAATAAAAAGTCATTTCCGAAATTTGGCAGGATTTTATATACAAATTTACCTATGGCTGTGCGCTAAACTGGAGACACGACTGGCTCTGGAAGAGGATGCTAAAGGAGAACGAGGAATTAATTGCAAACTGTGGTAATCCGTATCAATATTGTAATCCGTACTGTAATCAGTTTCCACACTTTCTTCGCCTACAAATTTCATCTGCTTGGCTTGGGAATACAACGATTGCGCTTTGGAAATACTGTCTTTCCAACTCTAAATTTTCCATTAGTTATTCATGAGAAAGATCTGACATATTTCTTACCTTCAGCTTTTTCGTGTCAGTGTTTTGTAAAATGAATGCAGCGACCGGCAAATCAAATTCATTTTTATAAATGACGGCCATACTTGGAGTCTCGCGAGTTAATTCGGTAATTACTAATCTATCCACAAGGTAAGGTTGCCGAATAATGCGCATTGTGGCACCGCCTTTTTTGGTTGACGGTTTGCAGACCAATAACATGTCCGTCAATAAAAAACAATGAACTTCCATCTACAACAAATAATTCAAAGTAAAAAGAAAATCTTTTTTGTTAAAAGTTTGGAAATTGATTGGCAATTTACCTTTGATGTATTGCTGTCTTTTAACTTCAGATCGCCTTCCAAAAGTAAATGACGTTTTCTTTCAGCTGGGCACCCCACCATAGGTTTATTCAAATCTAATTGACTGTAAGACTTTAGTAATTTTTCTAAATCATCATCTTTTGACTCCTAAAATTTATTGGTCGGATGAAATTGTTCGAAAATGTAATTAGAGCTTACCACAACGTCGTAACTTTCAATTCTTGCCATAATACCTTTTAGTCTCTCATTATCTTGCTTTTGCTTAAGACTGAAATTTACATTATTTACAAAATCATCTACAGATTTAATCTGAAAAAATGTTGTTTAGTAATGAAAGAAACACAAAATGAAAGTTATACCATTAAATTTAAATTATCTCTTTCTACATCGTCATCCGTGTTTCTTAAAATTGCTTTTAAAAGAAGGCCGTACTTAGTCAATCTTTGCATCGGCTGTACCAAAATATCCATCAACCTTAATCTTGGGGAGAAAGGAAACAGTAAATAAAATGTAAAATAATGAAATATTGTTATTATACCTATTGCATTCTTTTTGAGTTTCGCACCAAGCTAAATATGCAGTAAACAACTCGTTGTGTGTGTGATTTTCCCTGCAATAATGTTGACATCTTGCTTGTTCCCCGCAATATCTAAAATATGCTTGAAACGTGTCTGCAATTTTTAAAAACCCTTGTGACATATTTTCTATACATGGAGGTTGTTTAAAACGTCTCATATCACGGACCAAAGGAAAAATGCAATTTCTCCAAAACAAGACGTTTGTGTCTAATATTTCTTTAATATTTGAAAAGAGTTTTCCAGTATCAATTTCTTTTAGCAAATTAACGGATTGCAAATTTTCTAAACAAGCTAAGAAAAGCTATAAATGGAAAAGTTAACAACGCACGGATTAAATTTCTTCATTATCTACTTACGTCTGTTACAACTTTCAAAGTTTTTATGTACGCAACTTCGGTTTTGATGAGTTCCCATAAAGCCGTTTGCTGTTGTTGTAATTTGTCTGACATATCTGAAAATGGTTAATAAAGTAATTTCCTAATGATTAAAAAATGTGTGCTATGTGTTTTTTTTCAATTACAAAATCGTTAAGAAACAGGCTGGGCTTGATATGGACCGGAACGTAGCGCAATGCCATTCAGGTCGTCGTATCCGTCGACAATATCGTTCCGTATCGTTAAAAGGTTAAAAATAGACTAAAGCACACCGCATATTCAATGTAGGATATTGAGAGGCAGAAAGAATATTGGATTACTTACTATTGTGATCAATAATTTCTCTCCAGTCTATCTCTAACTTATATAAGGCATCAATGGATTCGCACTGTCCTTGAGGATACACTTGACTGTTCGGAATCCCATTTTTAGCGTAGCTATTTAAATGCTCCACCAGTAACTCCATTTTCGTATCCTTCAAGAAAATAAAATAAATTTGATATCAGATTTTGTTAAACGACATACCTTTGTGTTAGTGAAAAAACCTGACCATCTCTGTTTAGGTTGTTTTTTAGCGAGATCTGAATCTTGAAATGAAAGTCTGTTTTCGTGTGGAAAACTTGCGCCCGTTGCATCTTCCGTACTCGAACTAAAGAAACTACTCGTACGAGATCTTGAATTCTATTAAAATAGAAAAGCAATTTATATTTTGCAGAGGGTATTTTTTATAGGTTCAAGAAAAACATAAATCTGATAACATTGACCACTTTATAAGTATATTGGCTTACACTAATCGGAAAATATAAGGCTATTCTTGGATTTATCAAAGATTGTTCAATAAATTTAATGAATTTAATAGATGCTTTACGAAAGTCGTCCACTTCCATATTTTACTAAATTAACACGTGACTTTTTATGCGAATATAAAAAAGATTTTATTACCAAAATTTATTATTACCAATAAATTCAAAATTTTAGAGGGTGGTTTTTTAAAATATTTCGCCTGTTTTTCTAACAGGATTTGAAAGGAATTTTTGAATTTCAATTAAGAATGTGAGACTTTCAATTTATGTTATTTGATACGATGCGTTTCTACAATCCCTTCGACAAAGTAAATAAACACTTCTTCGTGTTCCTTTAGTATTTATTTAGCAGCTCGATTATTGAATGAGAAATGTAGATTTTAGATATACATATTTTCCGAGTTTTATGTTTTGTATCTTGCACATTTATATTTTATAACTACTATTAGGAAAATTACTAATAATTTTCTTTGTGCGGACTAATTATATGGTTCAAACTTTTATAATAAAAGTTGAACATTTTTGAACAGAAAGTTCTTGAAATTTAAAAAATCTATCGACTGCATAAAGAAACAAAAAGAAATTATAAAGGCAAAGCAATTCAAGGGAAAAATTAATCAAAATAATTAATTAAATAGAGCTTCTTTATTATTCCTTTTAACTTATAGCTTTGATTTATTTTTATATTTTTGTCCGTATTTCGTCCTTTATAAGAGTAAGATTTTAGTTTTCAACGAGTTTTAATTATTCTTAAGTAGTTTTTCTAGGTACGACTTTTCATATTTTAAATTGTGAATTTGAGACTTTGTCGTTTCTATTATTTTCACAATTTTTTAAACTTTGATGTTATGTTCTCATTATTTTCTTACTACTTTTGCGATATTTTATTTTAAATAAAACTGTTTCTTGATTAGTTTTCCGAATTGTATTTGCCTTTTTAATTAATTACCATTATTTTTGTTTTCATTATAGGTAAGTTATATTAATAAAGACTTGAAGCAATAATTGAAGTTTGCTAATAATCTAAACCAAACATTGAGTTTTTGATGGAAGGAGATAGTAGACGGATTTGGTTGTTTGTCCTTTGGCTTCCCTCTTGAACAACACAGTAAACTCTTTTCGATGTGCGATTTTTATATTGGCAATGCTGAAATTACGTCTTAAGTAATCGAAGCTCGTTCTTTGAGTCATTAAAAACCAATCCTGATTTTTTGATTAAGGATAATTTTATTTGAATGAGGACTCTTTTTAACTTTATATTGCAGGTTTGCATACATTTCGAACTGCAGTCAAAAATAACTTAAGTTGAAATTTAATCTTAAAGTAAGTATAATTTTAGAGTTTGAATAGGAATAGGGGTAGTGTTTTAATGATTTGTTGTTTTTCAACAGATAAAATATTTGAGTTGAGACAAAAATAAAATAAAACTGCAAAATCTGACTTGAATTACTTAAATTATAGCAAAAGCATAGTTTCCACTTGCATGGAAAAATGAGGGAATATAAAATTTCTCAAATTTTCATCAGGAAAAGAATTTTTCATTTTTAGCGTTAAGTTGGGGAAAGTAAAACTGTCGTCAGGAAACATTTTTATATCAATTTTGAAATTTTTAAATTTCAAATTAAAATTTTTGATATATCAAAATTTAATAAGTAAATAAATTTTTTTTTTACAAATTCGGACACGTTTCGAGAATCTAAGGTATAATATTCTCATCTTCGGTCTTACGTTTGTCCTCTTTTCTGACCATAATGTTGAGAATATTGTAGATTCTCAAAAAGCGTCTCGAATTTTTAAATTAAATTACTTTGGAGAAAAGAGACTTTTAATTTGAATTTTTTTTATCTATCCCGGTCAGTGCATTTTTATTTTCCTGAAAAAGTTTACTGATTTATTGAAAAAGTTAGGAAAATTTTAAATATTAGTCAGGGAAAACCTAGAAAAGTTAGGAACTTAAGTCCCTCTGCAAAGAAGCGTTGAAAGAAGTCAGTTTTCTATCCCCAATAGTGCGCCAACTGTGGAATTTTAAAGCTGATTTTTTAATTCTTTACCCTTTTCGAAGGATCTTTTCGGTGTTTTGACAAAATTGTATTTATACAATTTACACAAGTTATAAAACGTGGATAGCTTACACTGATTTTTACCAGTATAATACGATCGGATGGTGACTGATATTAGCTCAGTTTTCGGCCCCGCAAGTAGCCTACGTTATACACGAAAATGTTAGTTTTTTTTGGTGCTACCCGAACTGCACCACGGCTTATCAGGGGTCATTTCTTGTACCCAGGTAAATGTAATCCCTTGACCGAACTGCACCACGGTCAAATGTCGTTCCGTAATCGCTTTACCGAATTGCACCACGAGCAAACCGAGCAGGTATCACAAGCAAACAGATAATATAAAGAAATAAATACACAAATATCTAAATTCTTTGCAATTTAAATTTCGAGTTTAATATATTAATTCATATTATATTATACAGGGTCGGAGCAGGTATTAATAAAATAATAACCCAAAACAGTGAAAAAATTAAATTTTTTTTGCCTTCGAATTTTGGGGTGTGCATTCGATAAGGAGGGTAATCCATCGTCAAAACCTACTCTTCCGGGGCGCCCCTCCGCTCCGCTCCGGGTTGCACCCCTCCAGAGCGGTTTTGACTCTGGTTACTAGGCTAAACATACGAGAAGCGCCACCGATCAAGAAAACCGGGATAAATGCAACCGGGATGTGAGAGACCCTCGAAATAGCATTAAAAAGTATAGTCGCGGTATGCGGCAGTTATCTATTACGTTTAACCCCCAAAAAATCGCGTAAAAACAAAAAATAATCGATGTTACATGTAGGAGGCATCAGGTTAAACTCCAGCATTGTGCTTTAACTTTTAACAATAAAACCACCTTACCTAAAATATTACAATAGAGGTGGTGCAATTCGGACGACCGACCCTTGGTGAGGTGTTTACCTGAAATTACGGTGGTGCAATTCGGGTAGGAGATTTGTGAACTAATCTTTTCGTGGTGCAATTCGGGTGCACCGTTTTTTTTACTTAACTAATTTAGTTAAGAAGGAGATAATGGACAGGCACAGTCACAATCTGGGATTTTATTACTATTTGTGCAGATACTTTTAAGTCCCGTTTAAACCTGCACTTTATATTATGATCTCTGTTAATTTCTCTTTATTTATTGATTATTATGCTTGCCTAAAGAGAATCCATGAATATCGAAAAATATGTCGTAAGTTAATTTTTCTTTAATTTCAACCCCCCTTTAATAACTGACATTTTTTCCATAGTCCATATTGTTTATTCAATTTTCACTGATTTCGAGGTTTTACTATTTTTTCTTTCATAAAAAATTTGTTTACATTTATATCTGAGTTCTGATTACAATTCGAATTTAGAATTTTAAATTATTAATGTATACTTTTTTTATATACCGTGTTATATAGTACATTTTACAATTTTTTTTTAAAAAGACGTAGTTAGAAAAAAATATGAAATTTTATTACAATATTTGATTCCAATATAAAGAAATCATTTTGGTTTCAAATTTTTCTCTCCTTAGTTTTCATTTTATCGCGCTTAAATTTGCGAGTTAAAATTGCATCGTTTTAATATTTTAGCCAAGTACTTTTTAACTTTTTTTATTTATTTAATTTATAATCTTGTTGTACAGGAGGGGGGGGGGTTCTGACGTTCATAGCAATCAGATATTCTTAACAAAATTGCTACAAGTTTGAAAAGCGTACCTTCCGTTTTGGGTTTGTAATAAATACAGTGGGTCTTCTTATATGACGATTTTGGCCATTCTTTCATCTCTTAAAGATTAAAATTTTAGTAGTTCAAACCAACTAATGAAACATAACCTTTTTATTTTAGCACCGTTTTTACAATAAAACTACATATTTTCATTGGTTGTTTAGCCGAACTGAAAGTTTAAATGCATTTAACACTTAAAGTTTGCGACCAGACTCGAAGTATCTCTTTATACGCTCTTCACAATACAATTCACTCTCTTCTTCTTTTTCGGTTTCCTCTTGCCAAAGGAGTCGTTATCTTCCGTTTACTCTTCTTAATTCGAGAATTTCTCGAATAACTCCGCAACCTCTGAAGCTCAAACGAAAATAATGGATGTTCATTGATGCTCTAAGGTTTGATACCATTTTTATAATAAAATTCGATCGGGGGGGGGGGGGCACTGACATGTACCTATATTTTTCTTCTATTCTTTTCTTTATATTCGTTGGTGACGATTTTCACTTTTGTGGTGGCTTTCTCTAGTGCTCTAAATTTCAGTCGGAAGTCAGCCACTAGAAGATTGTGATCGCTACCACATTTTGGACCAGGGTAAGTTTTTGTGCTTTTTTATAGATGTTCTCCATCGCGATCTTATGAGTACATTATAGGTTTGTTTCATCGACGAGTTCTCGTTAGTTCTAGTTGGTTCTAGAGCTATGCACATGCTCTTTAACTAAAATCTTAACAGATTTTAGTTAAAGAGCATGCGCATAATTCTAGAACTAACGAGAACTCGTCGATGAAACAAGCCTATTATTTACTCTCAACTTTACACTTTTAATTTTTAATTTATTCTCACACAGGTAAATTTGGTTCACCAGTAAAAAAATCATAAACTTACCCCCGCATGGTAAAACCTGCCATCAAATTACGAGTATGCATTATTAAATCAACATTTTAAAATGTGAGTTTTTGGAAACGAATTATTACGCGATAGTATGTAATAATAAATAAATTAAATTAATGTTCAAATGGGAAATTCAAAAGCAAGTGAGAATATGTAAAATAATATAGACTGCTCCATTTAAAAATTAAATTACCTTGTGCTTCAAATGAGAAAATTAATTCAAATTTTATGTTGTGCATATCAAACTTGTAATTAAATTTATTTTTACAATATTTTGAAAAATAAAGGACTTATCACAGCTGCCACCTTACTCCTATGCTAATTAATATACGATCGTAAATTATTAACTAGCGCAGTCAAGATAGTTAAAATATTGACGGAACTCGGAAATAATTAGTATAAAAATAAAACTTTCAGGATATCATCTCTTGCAAAATGTGTTGCACTGACTACACATAATACATAAAACAAAAATATACGATCATATATATTTTTGGAAAGAGAATTTAATTTTCTACAAATTATGTAGCTCCTTTCATATTTTGACGTAAATCTATGAATAACTAAGTTATAAGCGAAAAATTGAAAAATGGAACCTGTGGGGTGGTTTCTAAGGGTGTAGCACCACATCTTGGAGAAGTGGGTTTTCACAGGTTGTTACTAATACTAAAGAGATGATATCCTGAATGATTCATCTCTATAGTACTAATTATTTCCGAGTCAAATCGTATTTTGACTCAACCTTTTAAAGGACGCAAAGGACGGAATCCCCAAAGTTAATTTTATTTCATATACATAAAATCTAGTTATTTATAATAATTAAAGTAAAGATATAAGAGCTGTTATATCTTTGATTAAAGTTACTAAATTGCATTGTAAAAATGAATGGACATGTCTTCCTGATGATAATTTTATTAAACTTACCGAAGTTGATGGTTTTCGTGAATGATTTCCAAAGGATGAACTTAAATGTTTTTTATTGCTTGTTACATCCTTAGCTGTAAAAGAAAAAGTTGCATATCTAAACTGACATTATTCATCTGGCATGACTTACCCGTAATTCTAACATGTTTCCCAACAAGACATGCCGTATCTTGGGAAAAATGTATCCAAGTATTATTATTGCTACTTTTATCTTGCAGCCAAGCATCGCAAGAATTTAAATCGATATTACGTAGTTCACACAATTTTGATATCGAATCGCTATAAAATAAAATTTATTAATATTCATAATTGGATAGACGTGCAAATTCACTAAAACAATACCGAATGATTTAATGAGTGGAAACTTATAGCTATTGTTATAAAATTAGAAGGAAATTAATTTATCGAGTGTGTCTATTTACTTTAAAATTTTAATTATATTTAATAGGATTGAATTCGAATAGCGTGTCAGCAGACGTTCCCAAAATATAATTAAATACAATAACTTATTCCGCCCCTCAGGTTAACCAAACTATTATACCATTTATTAACAAAGACGATATGAGGGTAACTAAATAGTACAATTAAAATTTAATTACTACTACATTTTCTTGTACTCACTTTAAAGTTATTCCACGTGCGGCAGGAAAAAATAGTTCGTTATCCCATGTTGACTCATCGCCCACTTCAAAATTAACGCTGAAGCATTCGCTGCTAGATTTCTGCAAAATAAATAAAAATATAAGTTGCTGATGCTATCATATACCCTTTTTAAGAATCGTCGCGAACTTTTATTGGTTGTCGAGCATGAAATCTTTGGACAACCTGAAGAACGAAAACTTAATTTAACGCTTCGCGATTTTTTAAAACACGACTATAAATTTTTGCCTTTGCAATCGATCACAAAATAATTTGTTATACAGAAATAAACTCAATTTAGAAAATTGAAGGATTCGAGTTGTAAATTTTTTTTATTTTAGTGTAATTTGTTCTGTAATGAAGTTGAAGAATCGAAACCAATTTGATTTGACTTTTGCAATTGAACTTTCCTGATTATGATCTATAGTTCACGTTCCATGCATTTTAACTAGAAGAATATTTTAATATTCACACCCGCATACTGAATTTGTAATATAGAGCGTGAAAATTGAAGTATTGGCTTTAATTTTCTTTAACTTGAAGCAATATGGACGAAGTAAACTAAATGGAATTTGCAAGTTTCCATCGCAAATTCTACAAAGAATAACTAACCACATGTTTCAGAACTATTGACTTTAAAACTATAAGAAGCTTTCCATACGTGTCCTTCATCTAATGAAAGAGCGAATACGAAAAGGGGTTAAAACTTAATAGCCAATATTCCATGAAAGTTGGGAACTACCAAACTTTGACGAATTAAATGTTGCGGTCTTTTCCAACAATTATAATATGACATAATTTAAGCATAAACTTCGATTTTGGTTATGCAGCTCAAAACTCAGTTTAATTTTTCTTTTCTAAACTTGTTAAATTAGAAAGAAATACTTTCTCCCCTCTGCTTTCAAATTGGATGCCCGCACAGGTAGTTTGGTAAATGTATAGTGTTTTGGAGCAAGGGTCTCTGAGAAAGCCCTTCGCGTTGCTACGGTTTATGATGATGATAGTTTAGGATATTGAGGTTGTCGAAGCTGTTATCTGACATGCCTGCATATTTTACTTATACAGTGAGTTCGTCAAGTTTGGAATGAATACGATAAAATATGTTAGGGGGATTTTCTCAGAAAATCCTCAAACACGTCAACCTTATATTTTTAAGTGTCACTTTTTTCTGCCATTGCCATTTTTTATCGTGTTTCATTTTGAGTTCTGACGTCATCGTAAAATTTTTTAAATTGTATAACCCTTATTTTCTATCCAGATTGGGGAAAGAGCACAATTTTATGAGCGTGAAAATGTAAAAAAACTAACCTTGAAGAGAAACGTTTTCGAGATACGAAAAGATTACGGGGACAGAACTCGCACTTAATTAGAAGTTTTCAATTTGTTCAATAATAAATATCTTAACTTATGATCATTTGTATATAGACTATACGTGCATGTACATAATAGGGCCTACAGCTTTACGTGGAATTTGAACCACGGCACAAATAATTCGGGAGTAGCTGAGATTCGAACTCAGACTATCAGGTTCACAGTTCAACTCCTTCGCCACCACACCAAACTACGTGGAAGCAATTATAAAATATTTTAAATTGAGGAAGTGGCATCTTCATAAAGTGGTTCTGGTTCAAGAACTAAACGAAAATGTACAAACGATTGAGACTATTTTGGATCCAAAATTCGAAATGGAGGGAGGGTTGACGAAATGTTAGCGAAACGAATTTTTGAACTATCTCAACACCAAAAGAGGTACACATGAAAACAAAAGAGGTACAAACAGATACAAACGAGGTACAAGCGGTTGACACTATTTTGGATCCAAAATTCTAAATTGGGAGAGAGGGGCAACTGGCGAAATGCTAACGAAACTAGCAAAAACTGCTAGTTTTTGAAGTATCGTATCTCAAAAACGTAAGAGGTAGAAACGGCTATAAAAGAGGTACTACAAACGATTGAAACTATTTTGAAGCCAAAATTTGAAATAGGGGGGGGCTGGCTAAATGCCAGCAAAACGAATTTTTTGAAATATCTCAAAAACGAAAGAGGTGCAAAAAGAGGTACAAATACGTACAGACGAGGTACAAACGACTTAGATTATTTTGGATCCAAAATTCTAAATGGGGGGGGGGGGGGGGGGACTGGCGAAATGCACTAAATAATAAATATGTATACCTGCAGTATCTAAATTATCATTATATATTTGGTAAACTGCTATAAGTAATAGGAGCAAACGAGAAAATAATCCTTTGTAAAGTTTAAATATTTTAATATTTTCAATCAAGAATTTCTTAATCGTTCAATGGAACCTTCTACCCCCCCCCCCCGTGGCAACCTAGGTAATCCCGTATTAGATGCCAGATAGTAAATAAATATAATAGTATACTAAGTGATAAAGCGCCCCCATAGATTAGATCAGGGGTGTTCAACCAATTATTATTAAAATTTATTCTTTTATATTTTATTTTATTATGATCACTAATCTATAATTTTTAATCAAGGTATATTAATACATATTTTTATGACTTAATAGTGCAAGTATGAAAGCTAAAAAGATGGGGCGAGTTTGTAAAAAATTCGGGAAAGCTGAAATTTGGCACAAATTTCCTCTAAAATTCCCAGTCCACTTCCAATTATTGGTAATTTTAGCCCCCAACGTGTTTAAAACTCGTTTATTTTCTATTTTACGGAAAATTATAAGGAGAATAAAATTAAAGGCTAATTAGACCTGTATCAGAATAAACCCTTAAAAATCCCCCCGCGGCTTTTTCCCCAATTTTTGGGATTTTACCCTCTTAACGCGGGGTTTTGCCTATTTAATTATGAGTAAAAATTATCATGAGATTAAAATTAAGTCTACAAAAATATTTTTACAAAATTTGCCTATCATACTAATTTTTGAAATAAAAATTAATTTAAAAATGCGAAATGCATAATTTTAGTCTAAATTGCAAAGGATTATTATTATTCTGCATAATAATTGCGTAATAAATTCTGAAAATCGTAATCTTCAAGTTTGGTTAGATTTGATGAAATTAAGCGGATATTCTAGTCTAGAATATTGAAAAATTCGATTTTTTTTTTCATATTTTCAAAGCTTAAACCTTTAATAAGTCTTTAAAACGATTTTTCAAAATTCAAATTATTTTTGGAGAAATAGCTATTAGAAAGAATATAATAGAAAAAATGTAAGTATAAAGTGCCATTGTATGACTGACTGCGCGAATATTTAAACGCGATATTCTCGATATTACCTTTTTCGAGACGGTTGACATGAAATCTCAAGTTCTACTGGACAGATTTACTTGAAATTTAGTGTGAACCTTCTCTATACATCTCTCTATCGTCCGAACTAGAATTATAACAAAATTTCAATTTTTACTATTTTTAAAAAATTCGGAAAAGTAAAAAAAACTGGTAAAACATGTCTTTTTATTACAAACAGCCGCCATTTTGCGAAAAAAGTTTTTTTTTACTTCTCCCTAGTTCGGACGATAGCGGCATTAGTTTTGATTAAGAATCTATTTTGTTTTTTTATTTAAAATTACTAGGAGGGTTGGAATCATGTCAACCAGGACGCGCCATCTTTTTGAGATCCCCCATTTTATCAGCCTGTAACTTTTTAAATTTAAAATATTTTCATTTGATTTTTTTTTATGTATTCTTCAAACAACAGTAAAAATGTGGTAAAAAAATGGATAGTAAAAATATTGTTTGGTATTTCTTTATTGCACTTGAAAAAATACCTAAAATTCATGCCTGTAGACTAGAATACCCCCTTAAGCGAGCTCGGAGGGCTAAAATCTCCAATGGGGGAGAATCGGACAGCCATTTTAGGCAGCGGCGGCTCGTGAGGTATACGGCGATTTTTAGTATTCGCGAAGTGATCGATGATATTCTCGTAGAATTCATTATTTCGAGACAATAAGGTAACGAATTCCTTTTCAATAGACATTACCGCGACGTTACTTAACCGATTTTGGTTCATCGTATACGAGTGTAAGTTTTAATACGTTTTAGTGTGGAAAAACTTCTTTCAACCGAAGCCGATGTTACCGGTATGGTGACGACCACACATAAAAGTTTATAAAATTCAGGCATACAACTGTGTAAATCATTTTTGAAAGTAAAATCTAATATCTCTGATGGAGTCCTACATTGTCCAAACATTTCGGAGTCATTATATGCTACCGATAATTCATTTTTGAGTTGGATTTGATCAAAAATTGGATACTGCTCTAATAGACTATCTACTAAATTTTGAGGAAAGTTTTTCCTATAATCTGAAAATTTAGCAAATGTTAATAGATCAAAAAATTTTAATTTATGTAAGTCTGCAAATCTAACTTCAATTTGCACGATAACCGTATCCAAAATTTCCGCAAAAATTTGTTTATAACTTTGACGCATATCTGGTAAATCAAATGTCGTTTTTCGTTTTTTCTGAGCCGGCTCGCAATTTAATTCTAAATTGTTAAATATGTTGTCAAAATACAAATCAACACTACGGTATCTGTGCCGAGTTTCGATTAATTTTGTTAAACGACATTTGGCGAAATTAATATCGGTAAGTTTACTGGCCGGAGGCGGACATCTTGGCTGCACAATCTGAGAGAATGGTATAAGTGTACATCTACCCAATTGTTCACAACAGCCGTTTCAAAGATAGAAATAGCAATGATGATTGCCAAACTCCGTAGCGGGGACGGCACTTGAAGAAGAAGAAGAAGAAGTTTACTTTGTAAAATTGAAAATACTGCGTCTGTCTGTTCAAAAATTAATTTAAAAGTTTCTAATAAAAAGCAAAATTTTGATTCATTTAAATATTGTCTTAAACCTACCGCTTCTCCAATAGTTTGAGAGTCCTTTTTAAAATCATCGCTGTCGATTATAAAATTAAATACGTCAATTAATTGTTGTTTTCTTAATTGTACTGTAAATACTGCACTTCACTTTTATACGTGTACAATACAAGTGATTATATTTTTAGAACATCTTCTTCTTCGCGTGCCTATCCGTTACCGGATGTTGGCGACCTCTCTCCTATGTGTGTGTTGTGCATTTGTAGTACTATCACACACATAGGGGACCTACTTGTTTAACGCGGGCTCCGAACCGCGGGAAGTGTATACACTTCATCTCCAGAGAGGCTGTTCTAAGCATATTACACCTCGGTGGTTTGCCATTGCCTTCCGAGGGGAGACGGTCAGAATAAAGCTTTTACTGAGCCCGGAGTCGAACCGGGCATTCCGCATTAGCAGCAATGCACTTAACTGCTTAAGCTGATCACCGTCTTTTAGAACATATGCATGAATAATGCAAAGATTTGCAGGTGTCTTTTGATAAGTCGCCTACGCATATGAGCCCAGCCTCAAACGCATGTAAAATTACTATGTTCGTACATTTAGTAAAATAACACAGAATAGTATGCGCTTAAGTTACAAGCTTATTACTTACAATTCATCTGTTAATCGCTCATGTTGATCATGAGCTTTACTAACCAGTAGCCTCTATGACGTATCTTGGATGTAGAAGATGCGAGTTAAGATTTAATACCGTATTCTGGGTTGCCTAACTCTGTGCTAATAAACTAATAAGATAAAGAAAGGCTAGCCGCTGGATATATACTATTTCGAATTTATTTCAGGCGTAAGTCAAGTTCTTAAGCTAATTTCATTATTAAATTAAATTTTGTTTTAAACAAATTCAAAAAAAATTAAAAATTGGAAAAAATACTAATTTAAAACGAAATATAAATAGCAAGTCCGTCCAACAATTTGAGAGGAGGCTAAGCCTTCCTTGCCTCTATTGACAAACCGCCGCTGATTTTAGGGAACTTTTTAAGGTTCATTCTAACACTTAAATACACATATACAGTTACCTCGTAAAGTTTGGAAAAAATCCGATAAAATAATTTAGGGGGATTTTCTCGGAAAATTCCCGAACACGTCAGCCTTATATTTTTAAGTGTCACCTTTTTCTGTCATTGACATTCTTTATTGTGTTTTCTTTTTGAGCTATGTATTGCTATGTGCCGGCCTCTCTATGACGGGTCACATACACTTTTAATTGAAATTTTTAATTGTTATTGAATTTTTCCTCGTGCTAGCTCTGAATATTTGGGTTCTTTTATAAAGCATGAAATTTCTTTATCTCAGGAGCAAGTTCCTCGACGCCTTACCTTGATTTAACACTTTTATTCTGTGAATAAACTTAATGGTGCCGTCGAATTCAAAAATGCCAGATGAAACATTAATCAGTAAACAAATTTTTATTATTATAATCATGAACATAAATAATAATGGAAATGAAATGTAAATAAAATTCAAAGTTCATCAATATACTTAAAATTACCCCAATATTTGTTTATTATTCGCGACGTATTAGTTTTTAATTTGTAAATTAGCGCCACGTTTATTTTTATTAACTTTTTAGTATGCAGAGTGAGCTCACCTAGGGTTTCGACACGCCTCCTGTATTTCTTGGCTGTAAATCCTTTTGTATTCGGTTCAATTAACCTATAAGTTACTCTTGCGTACTCGTGTTTCTATTGCTGCAATTATCCAATTATTTATCATCGGATTTTGTGAAATTTGTTCCTCGACTATCCATAAACCTCAGTTTGTAGTATTGTTATACAGGTAAGTCCAAATTTTACTTTTATTTTCAAAATAATGATTTTTCTTCACCACACACGTGGTCAAATCACACCTTATAATCTTTCTTTATATTTTCAGATACCACCGAATTGAATTAAATTCGTTAATTCTTTAAATTGTACGGCACACGAAATTTTATACGCGTTCACCGTATCACTTTTTCGTGAGGGCTTTTTATTTATTTCGTAACCCAGGTTATTCCTGAAATTTTATCCCGTTTCTGCAATCCTGATTTTGAGTTTAAATTGAATCAACCTTTTCCATTGGTAAGTTATTCCCGCCTTGTTGATAATCTTTATCCTTTATTTATGTTTATAAATTGATTGAAGCACTTTTGATTGTTTTTCAGTTGCGTTCCGATTTACACTCCCGTTCTGTATGTGACGTACCACTTGTTCATACACGAAGTCTCGGATGAAGTTTTACCGCTGCATTTCAACTGGACCGATTTAATAACCACGTAAAATATCTTTTTATCATTTATGAGCCACTTCTTAATAATTAACAATTGTTTATTTTATATTACCAAATTCTTACATCTAACATTTTTTTATTAAATTGTGAACATGTTTTTAAAAGATAATTTGTTTCATCATTCATTCTGTTACCTGTTTGTTTTACTTTTAAACGATTTACTTGCATTTGTGTAAAGATTTTGTAACCTTGAGAAACTTTCTCCTTCTTAAAAAGAACTTTCATGTGATTTGTCATTAGCGTATGAGCATATTTAATTGTTAATTCTTTATTATCAATTTATATCATAGCAGTATGTATGTATATGCAGCAAAATTATAATTAATGCTGCAACCAGTGACACACAATTCCCCAATCCGGTCCAATTGTTTGCCTATCATTCCATTGTAAAAATTACCTTGTGTAAACTTCAACATTAAATTAAAAATTTATGAAAAGTTCCCGAGTTGAGGTATATTTATTTGAACCCCAAGTTTAAATTTTGGGTAAATTTAGTGTTATCCCAAAGCTATTCGCGAAAACTTCGCTGAATGCTGGAGATGTGTTTCCCATTTCCTCATTTTAATTTCTTTTTTTTTTATAAAACCGATATTATTCTGTAAAGCTTCGCCGGTTGAATTACAATGATCTTCTATTCCCAATTCCCAGCCTTTTCGTTTCACTTTCAACATAATAATACGTGCTTAAAATTTTCGGAAACTTCCAGCAACTTGCAAGTGTTAACACTTAATTTTACACCCATTACCAAGTTCTTAAGTTTTTTAAATAATAAAAAATTGTTATGTGATAACAAATATAGTAAAACCAAAACTTCTGGATGCTAATCCACCCGACTATATTTAAGTTGTCTTTTAAAATAATTATTGTACTTTTATGAACACCGTAAAATGAAGATTTTGAATAATGGCTAGGCAACAGCCGGACACATAAAACCAGCATAGCTCAACCCCTAAATCCACTACTAAACCGATTCATTAAGATAATCTTCTAATAAAAATGAAACGTGCTAAGTTAAGAAATCAATGTAGTGATTCAGGAGGTTTCCAAGCCAAATTATCCTGTTGTTTGGAGATAACAATTATCCTTCCGAGCATCGTGTGTTTGGCTCGTCGTGCTTTTTAAAGATCCCTATTAAAATAATAATTAATTTAGCAAAAGTAATAAAATAACTTTGCTTCAATTTCGCGATTTTATTATCAAAAAATTATTAACTTTTATCTTATGATGCCGTAGGTTTTCTAACAAAGCGTTCCCAGGAAAATTTTATGAAAAAAAATATTAATGTAACTTTGCACTGCGTATCGCACATGAATAATGAATGCCTGAGTGATTTCATGTTTAAAGTTAAACTTAGCAGAAAAAAAACTTATTAGATAATATTATGTATTTTGAAAATATAGAAACCGTTTGTTCATAACGCATAAAATTCCAAAAATACATAAAGTTTAAAAGAAAATTTCTCCTTTTGATGTACAATTTTGTCACAACCCTTAAATGTTGCTAGAGGTTTAACCTTCGGAGACGAAATTGTAATTTTAATTATTATTAGATAATTATTAGAACTATTCTGAGGTGCTAGCAATCAACGAGCTTGGTTTGCATTTCTCGTATAAATCACCAACTTGTGTCAAGTTTTGTCTATATGAAATGGCATTTCACGCAAATTTAACTAGTCTGGTATTTACAAAGCTTACTAAGCATGCAATTTACATTTAAATCAGCTAAAATTAACATTTTGAATCTGACTAGTAAAAATTAACAAGTGACACCCTTCAGTCTGGATAATATTCTGGAATGAACGATAAAAAGTTAATACCATTAGGGTTAAAAAATGAACAGTGAAGTGCGAATTAAATGTAAGGGTGTATCAATATTAAATGAATCGATATAAAATTTGTACAAGTGTAGTAAGATTTATAGCTCCTAATGAGAAACTTATGGGAACTTCTAGTTGGCATCAATAACTGACAAAGAAAATAAATAGAGTTCCAATAAAATAAGAATGAAGTGCTCAAAAACAAATATAGTAAACACTTATAGGAAAATGTCAAATAACTTTTAAGATAAAAAGCTTTATTTATCAATAATATAGAAAAATTACACCTACCCGTGTGCTTCGTTCTATTCAAAAACTTCGCAACTCCTATTTTGCTCAATTTGTGTATGGCGTCAGAAGAAAATAAGCCAAAACAAAAAATTAAGCACCACAGGATTTTCAACTGAATTTGTCAATATTTTACAAGTTATGAAAATGCGGTGCATGCATAGGCTCTTCGTGAACAGTCACTTTTGATCGATATGATGCCACATGGCTAGTGCCATATACTCAATTAATTTTATCGCAAAATCTCTATTAAATATTTGATTTATTATGTATATGGTCATGGAATTATAATTACACAGTAATGATAAACAAATACAAAATTTAAATAAATTTATATGCGCTTTATTAGCACAACGGCTTTTGTGCTTTTACATGAAAAATAATTCAAACAAAAATTTTCGGCGAGTCAAATCACAAATAGAAAACTCTATCAAACTAAAATTAGAACTCTGAAAGCTATCCTGTAGTTTAGAAAAATAATGTACGAATTTTATCTAAATCTTGCTATTGCGGGTTATAATTTTTATTTGTAATTTAGTTTTATTAGATAAGGCGGGAATTTGTCGGAGTCGTTTAAAAAACCATAAATATTGGTCATAAATCTTAGAGCGTTAAACGGAACAAAATACCTGGAATAAACGATGTCAATAACATGACCAAATGGGAATGAACTTTCAGGATTTCCAATTAACCATTCCGCCCAGTGAGAACCACCTGGTTCTCTATAATGATTTTAGGGGTTTAATGTTGACATTGTTACGTTTACTCGGTGTTTCCCTCAACAAATACATAATTCTAAGGCCACTCAAAAATATTTGGAAGTTTTCTGATTAATTTATCAAGAAGAGATAATATCTATTCAATAAGTTAGCTCAAAGACGCTAAATGAGAGCGTGAAATCTCGTGAGTTCTCTAAGTCAGATTCTTGTCTTGCAATTAACTATGAAAAATAGTGCCGGATGCCTAGGAAAAATTATAAAACAATAAAAAGGAAGAAACTTCCACCAACAGAAATAGATAAAAGATAGAGTTGACCATTTAAAATTCTAAACTACAAGACACATAAACATATCAATCAAATCAATTAATCAATGCAGCAGCTTTCATTCCATTCTGAAAATACTGTATAGCTACTTTGCTTTTCTGCAAAGTTTTTACGTTCCATTATCTGATGTGGATTAATCATTTTCCACAAACTAAATATGCAACCTAAATTATAAATGTAATTCTCCCCACTTAAACAAACAGGTTCGATTTACCACTACAAGCCACAGTGGGCTTCTTCGACCCGTTGCGATATACAGCACAGCTACAAAACAATATTGATCCCACGTCAACCAAGATTATTTACTATAGTAACACTTGACATTCCTAAAGAACAATAAGATGTCGAATGATAACAATTAGAGCCATTTAAATGCGCGATAACAAGTCAAAATTTATCATCACATTTTCAAACAGAAGTTTGAATCCGCAATCCAAAGAAAATTATCGAGACGAACGATCTGGCATGTGGTGATAATTAAACCATGCTGCCTTTCATTATTTTAATAACGATGTTTAGTTACGGATTCCCCATG
The DNA here is from genome assembly GCA_932274525.1 of Podabrus alpinus. Classification (NCBI taxonomy): domain Eukaryota; kingdom Metazoa; phylum Arthropoda; class Insecta; order Coleoptera; family Cantharidae; genus Podabrus; species Podabrus alpinus. The sequence continues at coordinate 20,279,084 of OW026451.1, forward strand.
TACGTCGTTAATATTATTTCACGTTTAAATTGTGCACTTAATTAAACTTTTTAACCCGCTTTTAATTTGACAATCGCGAAAACAACGGTTAAATGCTTAATGAAACTTAAAGTTGTTCAAAATATGTATAAACTGTTATAGAAACTGAACAAATACCGTCACAACAATTTACATTGATTAACTCTGAAATTCAGAGATTTAATTCAGTCTGAATTAAATGTAGGAGAATTTTAAACTATACAGGATGCTCTTTCATTACTGAAAACAGTTTAGCATTTAAGATAGAAACCGAAGACGATAATTTAGTGTGCTAAAATGCACACTATTAAAACCACCAGAATGCAATTAATTTTGAAGGGGTAACTAATAAACATTCTTATGCTAAATATTCTAGTAAGGATGCCTCTTTTTTTAGAGTCGTTCGCGATTTAGAAATTTTAAATAATACGATTTTCAATAGAAAATTTGAAATTCAAACTATTTTTATTCACATAACCTTGGTATTCGATTTAAATAATCCTTAGGAAGGATAATTTTACATAAAAGCTGAACAAACACTGCAAATGCATGATAAAGTTCTTTTGTCATCTGTATATTATGTATACAAAGTAATAATTGTATTTCTAAGTGGAAATTTTAATGGCAACATTTTATAATTCCAAAACTTTGTTATGAGTGTAAAGCTTGAAAATAACGAGGACTGACATCGAAAAAAATTGCACAATAATTATTATGTTTTACGTAATTTTTTTGAATTAATTTAAATTTGAAGGCGGTGTTTCCATTATTTCCGTTTTACTTCTTGAAAATATTAACATTTTATAATCAGGTTTCAGTAGAAATAATTAACTTCTAATAATGAATCCTTCAGTAGACACATCATTTGGGCAATCAGCCGTTCATTTTCTATTTCCCATTTTACCTCAATATTACCTAAAAATTGATTTGAAAATTTATTAAATACGCTTAGAAAGTACTCAAATTTAATCAAACGTAAAGAGCTTTGGAAATGCTATAACCGCATTAGAAAAATTCAATGTGATGTATTAAAATTTGTTCACTATAGTAGAATATGTACTACGTATCGATATCGGTATTGTTTAATATTTTAAAACTATATGTTTGAGGAAATTTGTACAGAAAACACAGAAGAAAGAAAATTTAAGTCGAATAAAAGTTCCAATATACAGAGAGTTAAACGCTTTGGTATTTGAGTCGTTTACGTTCAGTAATTGAATACTTGATTTCGAAGTTAATCTCTTTTAAATATCAATAAATTTTTGTTTATTCAACAGTAAATGGGTGTCGTATTTGCATCGTTAAAGTGACAGTCCTTTGTTATTAACTGTGTATTTGCATGTTGCAGTCATTCGTTTAGTTTAGGTATTTACTTAGAGCATTTATTTACAATTTAACGATCGTAAAATTTTTAGTGTAGGCACCTAACATTACTACAGTAAAGAATAATAAAATTTTATAAATCTTGTGGTAGAACTGCTGGGATTCGTCTGGAATCTAGCAAAATTTCTTATGTTTAATGCAATAAATCATCGCATTCTTCTCATTTCTTATTCCAACAGCATTTTCTCCCTATTGACGATGTTCAAATAATAATAAATTCAATAAATGAATAAATAAAAACAATTCGGGATTTGGTTGTTTAACTGAATTAGGTTAAAAACTAAACAACCTCAGTTTTTGAAGAAATGTACAAAGACAGAAATGTCCATTCGAATATTCACATCACAGCACTGGTTTTAATTAATATTTTATTGCCTTTCTTAAGTGTATCAGTGGCTTAGTGTGATCCGCTGGTTGAGTTACGGTGCGGAAATTATGGGTTTGAATCGAAGTTTCTTAGCACGGTCCTCCGGTGACCATCAAAGTTCAATAAACTTGAATACGATTTAGTGCGGCCTTTAGGCCGCACAAACATGGAAATTACACAATAGATATTACGCCAAATATAACAATTGGAATATGCAAGAAATATTTCGTTCGCGCCATTAAAAAAATATGCAAGTTGCTTGTGATTTAAAAAGAAATACAATAGAAAATCAATTTAACTCTCTCTAATTTCTCTATTAGAGAAATGGAGCTACAGGCTATCTAAACGCAGTTTGGTTATGAAAGGGTTCCGTGACAAAAATAGTTTGGGAAACACTGCCCCAGGTAATAAAAAGAAGTGGTTTACGTACCATAGGGATTTCAATGTTAAATTATCTTTTTTTCTAATTAAGTATCTTACAGATATACTATAAATACGTTTTATTGCATTTTGGTATCATAACCTTGTTTTTTAGCACGGAAATGGGGGCATAATATGGCTTTTATAGCCCGAGGGCCTATAAAGTTGCTAAGTAATGACAACAATATCAAAACAAAAGAGTTAGTCCAGACCCTGTTTTTTTGCGCGATCGATCTGAAATTTTGCATATGCCTTCCTACCGACAATTCACGAGGAGGAGTACTTTGCTCAGTTTTTCGATATCTAGTGCCGTTTTCGAGTTATTGCTAAATAAAAAAATTAATTCTCGCCCCTCCAAGTTTCTCACCATAGGAACCATGGCACACCAAAAATTCATAGCACAAACAAAATGACATGATATTTTTTCTCAAAATACTTAATTCTTCAATTTTGACAATTCAAGTACCAAGTACCAAAATGAAATAAAACGTTGTATGTACCACGGGCACAATCAGATTATAGCACCGAGGGTAATTTAAAGCCCGACGCGTTAGCGGAGGGCTTTAAATTGCCCTCGGTGCTATAATCTATTGATTGTGCCCTTGATACATAAATAACTAGTTTATAGTCCATGTTATTATGTATTTGTAATTCATCTTCCATCAGATTATTTTGAAAATTTTTAATTTCTTAAGTTTAAGTAGCAAGGTCGGTACTATAGAATTTGATAACTGTGTTGTGCTATTCATATAATATTAAATTTTAGTCTTTTCAAAATACTTAACAATTTGTATAAGTTTTGTGTGGATTATTTTATTAGAATTTATTTAGCGGGGATTAATTTCCTTGAATTTATTGCTTTATCGATTACCTATCAAAGTATACTACATAAAATTAAGCATTAGGTGCATCAATTTTACATACTCCTAGTTATTACTTTTGATAGCAATGATATTTTGTTAACAATCAAAACTGTTGGGAAAAAAAGCAATATAATTATTAAAGAAGAGTCGAATTAAAATTTTTAATTATGATTTAATAAACGCACAGCGCCATTCGTAGGCATCGCTTGTTTGAATTCGCGAGATTAATAGATACCAAAAAACTTATTTATTTTGTAAAATTTTAGTTAATAGCATTAAAGTATTAATAAATTATACGTAATTCAAATTATTACACTATATAATTTCATTTTCAAGTCTTTCATGCCAGAACAAATTTAATTAATACTTACTAGTAAAATATTTTGATATAATAAAATTTATAAACTGTATGGTATTTAAAAGTTTAGAAGCAAAATGCGCTAAAATGGTTATTTTTTTAAATATTGCCTATCTGAATATTAAATGTAAAGCACTAATACCACTTAATTGAATAATTAAAAGTTTAGGTTGGCTATAAATTTTTTATGATTTTATAATCGTATTTTATATGGGACATTTACAACCACAGCAATACATACGTAATATGTACATAATATATGAATGTATTTTGCAAAAGAGTTACAGATACATTAAATTTAATGTTAGCTATTACACCTACAACATTTAATTCACAAAATAAATAGTGGTACCGGCATCGTATTACAAGTTCAAAAATTTTATGTTAAAATGTAGATGCAGTTTACTTTTTCTTATATTACTTCAAGTTTGTCCTTTTATGTGCAGAACGAGAATTTTCCATTATATTTGGTAATGTGAAAAAGAATTTTTATTTTCAACCGTATCGACAAAATTGTATTATTTCAGAATTCAGGAATAGTTTTATATTAAATATTTAGCAATTATTTTAGCTTTTTCATGAAGTTCTCAAAATATCATTCAGTAAAATGTTGATGGAATCCAACGATAAGCATGATAAAGATAACGAGAAAATATGTTTTTTTATCCATCATACTAATCATGACTTCCATCCAAGATACTATTCGGCGGTTCGATAAAAAATAAAATGAGGATGCTGAAATGAGTTTCGATAAAACTGCATTTCATTACATACAACATACTTCGGGTGTTTGGAAGAAACCTCTAAATCTGGTGCAACTAAACAGATTTTAAGTGAAAATCTTTTAATTGATTTTAAACAAATTTTTTCCCAAACGCATTTTCTAGTAAGAATACATTTACATCTTAAATATCAATTGAAATAAGTTCAAGCTTTTTAATTAAAACTGCCCCTTCAATCGCAGAAACAATGCGTCACTGCGATGCTGTCACCATTCCAATATCTTTAAAGAAAATACTTTTTCGACGACAATTTCTGTTTTCTTAATTTGTTGATGTAATGAAAACACCATTTTTAGTGATCCATTGCAACCTATCCTCCCTTTTATATGCTATTCGTATGTATTTATTCGGAATCTGTTTACACTGAGGTTTTAGGGTACGTAATTCAGCGTAAGTGTAGGGATTATATTTATATTGAATTTGAGAGCAGGAAAAACATTTTAAAGTGAAAATTCATTGTTGTAGCTGTCGGGTGTAGGTATATTAAATCAGAAGCAATGTGTTATTAATAATTAAACTTCTCAAAATAACCACACCGTAGTGAACTTGATCTTTTCATTTATTAATTTATATTAGTTAGGAGAGAGTGGGGTTGGGAGGCTCATTTTCAGTAATTGATTTTTAAATTAACTCAAAATTTTATAAAGAAGAAGCGTACGAGTACTAAACAACTAAGGGTGAAAGTTGAAAAAACTGTAGAACGGAAAGGATGAAAGAAAGCAATACGAAAGAATGCTGGACGATGAAATGAACCGTAGTTAAATGTAAAAAAGATGTGTGTGAAGTAGCGGTGATTGATAATTTAAAAGGGGAATCATGGTGGAATGAACAGATGAAAACGCCTATGTGGGAGAAAAGACAGAAGCGTACAAACGAATTATTAATGAGAAAAATACAACAGAATGTAAGAGGTTCTATGACGATTTTCAAGGAAATAAGAAATTAATCTGGAAGTGGATAAGGAGTGCAAAGAACGACCTATGGTATTTAGAATTAAGTAAGAAGGTGGTAAGATGATCTGGAAAGACAAAGACGTAGTCGAAGTGAACGAAGTATCGAAGATGGATTAGTTAAAAAAATTTGAAACTTTTTCCCTTTAAACAAGGGAACATTATTATTTAGAGTTTAAAAAAAACAGCTGATAGATTAAACTGTACCTTATATACCTACAATTATTATATACAAGAGACAATTTGATGATTATGTGGTAATCATTTTCATGTTTCTAGACAGTAGAAGGTTGAAACGAAACATTTCGGACAATGGTTTTAGATGTAATAAGATTTAATGAATATGATACTTTTAGTGTGCGTGCTCACGTCGTTCATTGCTATTTTAAGTAGCTACCATTTAAAAATATTTACCAAAATAGAAAAGACGATAATTTAGCACGAAAGCTCTCACTACTTATACATATTTAAAAACGCTTACCTGAGATCGAGTAAGTACATGTCGCTTTGTAGGACGATCAATTATCGGATCAGACGGTGGAATTATCGCAGGTTCCGGAGTTGGTATTGTGCGTACCGGAGGAGCTAAGAGCGTCTTGGCGCAGTCCGGTTCTGATTTTGAATCTTTTAATGCAGAATCCGGGGACGTTTCAACCGATTGCCTCATTTCTATTTCATCTAGATGATTGAGACTTTTTGATCGAACCTGAAACAATAAAGAAAAATTGTGAAAAAATTGCAGATGAAACTTTGTATATTATACACTTTTACATCGCCTATAATTTTAATTGTGAAAGGTGTGTTGTGTAGACAGCTAATTTAAAATTCTCTGTAACGTATTAACATTTAACTTTTACGTCGGAAATGTCTCCAAATTGATATAAATCTAATTTATTACCCTGTTGTAAGTTATTTTATTGTTTAGTAGCGTGTATAAGGTGCAAATGATTTGGAGTAAATATACAAACTTTGTTCTTATTCGTAACTTGAAAAGTTCGCTTTCAGCTAATTCAGGAAGTCAAGAATCCTATAAAATTAATCTTAATTAAAAGTTTGTATTTTTGCGGCGTACTGGTACCCAAAAACACATTGTAATCATAGATACATATATAAATTTACCACAGCGCTTAGCTTACGGTGGCTGTTTGCATAAAAATGCTAAATTAATACTGAATAATGTATGCTGTGCGGTTTCCAAAGTAATTATTTGTGCTTTATATTTTCAAATACCTACCACCATGATTATGACAGTTTGTTTTAGTATCTGCGATTTTAAATTCAAATAAATTTTTATATTTCATTATTATGTGCAATAAAAGCGAGTTGTTTGGATGTAGTACATAAAGAACTTAAAAAGATCTATTTGATATTCTTCCCATTTTCCAACTGCTTATATGAATTTTGTTCCAGTTTTCAAATATTGATATTAAAAAATGCTAGAACGTAAATAATTCAAATGTTATTTAGGAATATGTGACTGGAAAGTACGTTACGATGACTGAATAGACAAGAATTATCAATTAAAGCTAAATTGCATTGTTTGAAATGGCAACTTTTGAACTCGAGATTCAATTTCAAAGTTTTGTTTGTTCAGTCTCGAGATTTATTTATACTAGTACAGTTCAATTTGGAGGATTTACCTGTTATCAAAATTAAATTATTGCTTTGTTATACATTTCGCTTTTGTGCTAAAATTATATCAAAAATGTTATGAAATATTTTATAACAAGTGTGACAAATATTTAAAATTAAATAAAATATTCAGGGTAACTTATTATCCTTTGAAATATTTTTAATTATTAAATATGCCTCTTCTCTAACAGAGAATGGTAATACCAAAGTTAAACAGCAACATGCTTCAGAAAATGTGTATTAAAGTCAAATTAAAATTAAGTTTAAACAATGTACTTGTGGTAGTTCTATGAAGCTTTTCTTAAGGAGTTCATAACTGTAAAATATTTAATTATTCAAAGTTCTTGATATCTTGTATTAGAGAACACATTGTAATTTTAACGTTTATTCAAAATGAATTTTTGTAAAGAACGACTTTTTAAGGAAATCCAGTGAGACGACCCTTTTCTTATACAATAAGTAGCATTTTATTGAATATATCAAAGGAGGTAGACTTTTCAAAACTAAATTGCAGTTTCGTTTCACTTAAAAGCCTAATAGATTTATATTTAAATCCGGTATGAATTCTTTTGTATCATTTCCTTTTGATAAATCTTCAAGATATTGTTCATACTCTGTAATTTTTGTATTTGTTTTTTTCTTTAAAATCGATTTTCATTATTTTTATTTGTATCATCCATTTGCAGGAGCGGACTAGCACTAAAGTTTTCATGCAAAACATTTTAACCATATTAGAAAGATCATACAAGAGCAAATAATTAATTAAAACCACCCCATTCCGAATTGTCCGTATCCTTCACAATACTAATCCAGCCCTACCAATTACCAAAATAAGAAAAATAAGAAAATTTATTTCGGTGTAACTTCAATCGTTTGAAGTTTTTTCTTGTAAAACTACAAATTCGAAATCAACGCTTTCAATTAAAGCCAAATCCATTCCCTTAATATCCAATCTGTCGTTTCTTCTAATGTAAGATGAATACGGAACACTCGGAATATAGAATTCTATAGCATAAACAAATTAAATTTTCACATACAAGCGGGTCAAACTACATACATGATAACTTTGAATTACATTGGAAGCCATTCATGCACAGAAACCCTTACCCAACAAATTAAAATATAAAATTTCCAAGTTATTAGTGAAACCAACCGAACAGTTTGAAAAATTATTTTTCCAGTTAAAGAAACTGAATTTAACATTCGACTAATTCACTTAAAGTTTTTTTACCACATAATACGAATACCCTAATCAAAATGAAACTGTCAGACAACTGCTTAATCTGATTCTACTCAATAGATTTCTTGTCGACTTATTTTTATAAAGTTGGAAACATTTAATTTGCGAATGAAGAAAATTTAATTTCCAAATTGGTAACATTTTCATTAAAAGATTATGAAAATTTAAGCTACTCGGTAATTTGAGGATGATTTATAACTAGAATTTATAGAATATTTATGATTTTTTTAGCACTGCGGTTACTACGAAGCACTCAAAATAAAATTCGGAAAACCATACTTCACACACATAATTGTCGAAAGCAGATATATTTAACACGTACTACACATAAATGGATTAAAAGTTAGCTGCTGTTAACTTGATTTGTCAATAAAATTGTAGTTATAGTTGTGTACTTAGAACTTGGTGCAGACGACTGATTGTTTATATTGACGATCACAAATAGGAATTATATTTATGACTATTATGTCTTTGTCTGGCATGTTTATGACGTGGTGCCAGGTTAGAAGTTTATAACTCTATATAATACAATTTATTGTTTGAAATGAACTATGAAAATCCTTTTGTTTTTCAAAACTTAATGACCAAAAGAAAATTGGATGAAATATTACTATAATTCCTCTATTCGCCTTTGGTTTCCCTCCTACTCCGACGATATTGAGAAAAACTTAAGAGTAATTTAAGTACATAATAACTTACCTATTGTAATTTTTCATAATAATAATTGTAATAAGAATAACTGCTGCGTAATAACCACATAATAATTAAAGTAGTTCAGTTCAAAATAATACGTGATATAATTTTCCTACATTAATTTCCAACATCTGTTATGACATTTATAAATAAGCCTATTAAAGGAATGATAAGGTGTAACAAAAAGAGTTGAAACACTCCAGCCAATATAATTAAGTGTAAATTATATACGATCATTAATTTAACTTAGGGTAAATCAAATTGTACCTACTTTAAGTGTCACAGGATATTCACAAGATGTGATGTATAATGAAATATTGCAAACTATAAAAGCAGAAAATATCATTTGATGGAATAAGTTAATGGAACGCCTAATCAAAAAATGGAACGGAAATGGGGTGGAAAAAATGAAAAGTCAAATTTTACTTTAAGAAATTACAGAAGGGCGATATTGGCCTTAGGGGCGATAAACGGACAAACCGGAAGATTCGGCTAACTGAATAATAACAAAGAAAAACTGGAGAGGCGTACTGGCCATGTGGAAAATGCAGTTAGTTAATTTGTGATCTATAACGTCTTAATTAATTTAAAAAAAATTAGCATTATAACCCGCTTTTAAGTTTTTAGCGGGAAATTTCAGTTTGGATTTGTTAAGTATAAGGAGCAGAATAATTCATTGGGTTCTATTCTTCTAAAATAAATTATGGTAGCATCAATAAGTGATTTGCATATTGTATAATTAATTTCGTTTCAGCTTCTAGTAAATCGTATAGAGATGTATTAGAAAGTTTTCCACGTTATGCATATTTTTTTGCACTACTGAGCAAATTTAAAGTTTAAATGATTTTTCAGAAGTGTTTGCATTGGTTTTATACACTAATGTGTCATTTTAGTAAAAAAAAAACGGTTCACCATATGAAGAGCATACTTCCCGTTCAGGTGTCATTAGACCATATACGTATTTAAACCGAAGAGCCACTAGAAAACGTATCCAAAGAGGTGGTATATAATATTCGAGACAGTGCAGGTTGACCCAGAGGATTATATCGTATTTATAATTAAAAATATCACCAAAATTACAATATCAAAATATTTATTACAATTTTAAAGTAACGACTTTTTCATGAAATTTCTAGTAAAATTTTCCTTATCAAAATTTCTAGTCCGACCGAATAACTTTTTTATAAGTCAACCTGGAAATAATTTTAAAATTTGAGCAATTATTGGGTACTTATTTAATTTAACAAACGTAAAATACACTTTTTGGGCTTTCGAAAGTAGGGAGTAAAAGTGCCACTTTTCTTCCCGCAAAATGAAAGTGAAAAACAACAAATTTTCAGCTCTTCAACTTCCTACTCCATGTTATAACATTTTTATATTGTTTCTCATAAATCTTTCGGAATTTTTAAGAAAGTAATTTTACCTTTCACTTGAGCATCCATAGGTTTTCTTCAGGGATTAGGCAAATTCCAAATTTTTAAAAATACAATGGGGGAGGGGGATCAAAAATGCGCTACTGGCGAAATTTTAAGATTTTTTAAAGTTAAAAAGTCAAAGTAGTTAAAATAAATTTTTAAGAATTTGTGTTAATTTATATCACATTAAAGATTGGGGTTTCTAATGCTTATTTTTATTAAAAAATGCAATATTACTGATTGCAAATTAATTTTGTAGGAATTCCCCAGAAAGTAGTGCATTTTTACTTCAATTATTATGAAACACTTTATTTTATGAAAATATTTTCATAGAAAAGTAGAAAAATAAGATGCGTGCAGAGTTAAGTGAAATTCTCAGTGGGGCTCGAGTCCCGGAGTCCTCTCATGCTCGGTGCCTATGACCTTCTCTCAGATAATATCTAATATAAATTAAAATCTTACACCTGGAGTAAGAAAATTTTATTTATGTCTTGATTAAAATTCTTAAAATCACAATTTTACTTAATGTACAATAACGTCACAAAAGAAAAATTGATAAGTAATTTTAAAAAATATGCAAAATTAGGAGGTAAGTACTAGGTATAAAATCGGACTACTTTGAAAATACTTTATTTTTCAATTCTAGATTTAAAAAATTTGTACTAATTCCTCATATCTCATATCATTCCATTTTTGTCCAACGAGAGATTAGGCGTATCTTCCGTTATTTATAGAGTGCTTTAATAATTCTCTTATAGCAAGCTATTTTTTTGGTTTGGTTTGGAGACCACGTTAAACAATAGGTTCCCCATGTGTGAGACAACACTTGCACGCACAATACTGGCAGAGGCGAAAACTTTGCCAATGTCAGAGAAACCGATAAGGCACTTGAAAAAAGACTATACTGCATAAAAAAACCTATAAAATAATTTTTCGAACTTATTATTACACTATAAAACTTTATTAGTCCAGGCAACAAAAGCTCAAAATTGCTTAGAGCTACCAAAATATCCGGGCAATCTGAAATTTTATAGACATGCATATTTGAATGTCCCAATGAATCCACTAAAATCCCCAATCTTTTTTTTAATTTTTTGTTGGGGAAATTTTAGCCCCCCAATATCGTTTTTGCTTGTAAAACTAGCTTAATTTCATTATTATGAAAAATTCTCACCAAATCAAAATTGAAGAGCACAAAATTATTTGCCATTCTGAGTTTTCAACATTTTCCTATGCCATACTTTAATTAATTGTTGGTGGAACTTAAATCCCCAATTGGGGGAGAAGCGAACAGGGAATTTAAAGAAACTTTTGGGAGATATTTTGGAAATTGGCTGCCAAATAAAAATGTTAATTTTTGTACTTGGTGCAGAGTCTAGAAAGTTGGGCTTCGGACGATCGACTCATAGGTTGGAATCTAATTGGTTACCAAAATATTTGTTCCGTCGTTCGTATTCTACGTCAAGCTGCAGGTCCTTGTTAAAATATTTAGTTAGTAAGTAACAATTATTATTACTGATTTGTAATTCGGTCTTGAATAATTTGGGTTGAATGTGAATAACTTACAGACAATTGCACCATCATGTACACAAAAATTGTAAGGTAGTCAACCTGCCGTCGAATACTTAAGGTAAATTTTGAAAATTTCAACATAGTGTTCTTAACTTAAAAGTTACCGAATATTCTACCCATAACTAAATAACAAAGAAACTGGAGCAAGATTACTTTATTAATGCACCAAGGCATCGCAAATTTGAAACAATAAAAATGAAAATTAATACTTCTAAATTAATGTAATGCAATCCAGTTATAATGGACTGTAAATAACCAAAACAATTAATCTCATAGTTGCCTTATTGAAAATTGAATTAGAATAGGAGGGTATTGGTTAACTGGGACTTGTGGAATAAGATCATCATAGTCGTACTTGGATTACGCTACTAATATAATTACAAAAAGATTTGCACAGGAACAACTCCGTCTCATCAAATTTGTAGTACAAAGGATAGTATAACCTCTTCCCTATCAAAGCACTGCAAAGCTTCAAACATCGGTTCTTTGTCTAAATAAAAGCAACCAAGCATCCTAATTATTTTTTCATATCCCTGCAAATCTTAAGATAAATATAATGGCTCAAAACTAAAATTTAAATATCTACACAAAAATTATATTTGCATATAATTTGCAAAATGTTGTTTGAAGAAACTTCCTTATCCAATATTTGCCAAATTTTTTTGTAAAATTTTGTTCAGATTGTTGTAAATTATTTTAAAAGTTAAGAAATATTTACGAAAATAAATTCCGTATAAAATTTAATTATAGGGAAACCCTAAAGTTATTTATTTAGGTACTTGTACGATTTTATAAAATATCTGATATAGCCTAAGGAAGACAATCAAAAACTTCTAATGTTTGTTGTTCAAAACTGAAAAAGTCTCTTTGCTTAATTTCACTCCACATTCAACAATACAAAAAAAATATTTTGAAAACTTCTTTTAAATTGAGCTGAAATTTATTCTTTACTTTCGGTCATCTTCGCATAGCGGATTAGAAGCTTTCAATTTCTTTTCAGTATTAAAAAAAAATTTCCTTATTTAAAATTTTTATTCAACGCCTCATTTGCATTGAAGGTTTATAGATAATAATATTTGATGAATATTGTCAAATCCCAGACGTAAATAAATAATTTAATGCCAAACACGCTAGCTTACACAGACCTCCTCTATATAGATTAATTTTTCAGTTGTGTTAACAATGGTATTCCATTTACATAATTAGATTTGTTGTACTCTTCAACCTATTTTAAAGCACCGTGGAAAGCGAAACTTGTTTTGATACGAGTAGTAGTATTATTTTCATTAAAATAAATTTCATGAATTAAATTATTGAGATAAAGGAAAACTCGTATTTTCACGGTATAAACGTGTAAACAGTTTTATAGCAATAAATAAAAATTTAATCAACTGAACATATAAATTTTACTTTACATTCCCATAAACATAATGACCTAATTTCAGCCAACACCTATTACAAAACAGTTCACACCAACTGCAATATTTTGTGTTAACACGAAAAACCGTTAGGAGACATAAAAATTGTTATAAAGCTTCGTATTGGAGCCATTCATCTTATAAACGCTCACGTTTTTGAGCCGTTTCATTTTAAAAATCCTTTAAGAAGTTACACCTACTATAAGTACTCGAAGTGAAAATTTTAAATCTGAACTCGAGGCAGATTGGAATAGCAAATTTTTGTACTTTTGTGTTTATTCGTAACGGAAGGTAAATCTTACGAAATTTTCCAATTTTAAACTTCACTTTAAATTTTGCTGTTAACGCGGTGGTAAGAATTACTTTTATAACGGAAACCGTGAATATATTTGTTCATTTGAGGATTTGGTTCATTCCAGCAACCGACAGATACAAATCTAGTGTGGTTTAGTTAAAATCGATATAATACCATTTGATTTTGTGGTGGTCTTGTCTTTATCGGAACACTGAAAATTCACCACTTTTACACGTCTGCAAAATTATAGTTAACAGAACTGTTTGCTTTGGTTATCCTTCCCAAGATTTTAATGTAATCCAATTACTCTAATTTGAATACGTTTTACGTTAAGCCAAAACATTTATGTAGGGTAAAAATTTTTTAACAATTTTTATTTACAATTTTATTAAAAGGTGCTTTATTGAATAATTCATGATTTTCTCTCAAACTTTAGAAATTATAAATTAATAATTAAAACATTAAAGAAAATTAACGAAATCGCTTCCATACAAATTAACAGCCTACAACACAAATTTAAAATTTAAATTTTTTTACATTTTCATGAAATTCAGACTCCTACGCGACTTGATTTTATATCTCGTCGATTCGTATGAAGGACGAAGCTTAAATAACTCTCTGATGGTCCGACCAAATTGAGATTTGGATTTTGACCAATACATTTTATTGCATTCCTCATGATGTTATGGATAGCATCTTACAGTTGCAAACTTTCAGGGTTTCAAAGGTCTTGTTTAAATGAAAGAGTTAGAAAGCGGTAAGTTAACATCGTGGTACTGGGATTTTCTGCTACTCAGAGCCTTATGATCGAGATGATTACTCTGATTTTCAGGGGGAGAGGAAGTATAAACTCCCACCCATTAAATCAAACTCCTTAAACTACCTCCTCATTCCCAAGCCCGCACGTCGTCAGTGTCGGACATGACTGTAGTCGTTAGGCAGCCGCTCGGCTTAGGCTGGAGTCTCACTACAACCACCTACCGTCACCTAATAAAATTTAATTAATTCGATTGGTTAAAACCGAGTTCAAAGACCCATCCACCCATAAATCTGTTATTTCCATTAGTTAAATTTAGTTAGTGGCTGACGGTAATTTCTGTGAGACTTCTGTAAGAAAAGAGAAAGATTTGGGAATGGATTCCTGCAGGAAGACGAAGAAGAGGACGGACGACCCCGACGAACGTGAGCAGAAGGTTTAGGAGAAGCCGTGCGGTACCGTAGGCTGTTGGACTTAGAAGAATTCGCCAAATAAAATTTATAGTAAAATCTCCATTGCAATACGAACCGAAGAAAGGATATTTGTATCATTTGTACTAGATTTCTAGTTAATAGCAATTAGTAACGGAATTAATCATATTACTTGATTCGAGAACGTCCATTAGGCTGGAATCTCACTGTCACCATCTACTGCCATAAAAAATGTAACTAAATAAATTGGATCAAGCCGAGTTCAAGGACCATCTATGAATCACCTAATTCCATTACTAGAAATTTAGGAAATGGTTAATAGTTGCTGCAGTGAAACTCTAGCCTTAATTACGTATGGACAATTTTTGAAAGCCGAATATAACTTGTGTAAAGAAGACTTTGGACCCCCCCCCCCAACTTTTACATAATTAATAGACGACCTCGTATGAAAATAATATAATGCAATGTGTAAAAAATGTAATGGAATATTTTATTTATAGGCTAATCGACAACGCATTCTAAAAAAGCGATTGTGTAAAAAAATGGGGCAAGTAGAAATAAATTTTATTACTTTGATTCGAACCTCTAAAATAACATACGAAATACGACATTTTTAATTCATAATCGTGAATATCTCGGTTTGAATGCATTTTAGAGCAAAATGTCGAATTATTGAAATTAGAGTAAAAAATAAAACTTGCAAAACAATAATAGATAGATTTATAGTTGGGTAAAGGTCTGAATTAAAACAATTTTGTAATCCGACATTTTCAAGGCTTTTAAAGGTGAAGGGGGATGTGTGTAAGGGTAAAACACTTTATTACGTTGTAAGTAACGAATGGAGTTTTTTGTTCTTTATTTTCCTTCTTCCTTATCATTAATAAAACATATTATTATACGCGGCGTACAAATTTACTTTGTTGCCCTAGGACGTAAAAGTAAAAAAAGAGTTACGCTTGCTAAGTTGGGTCGAAAAGTAACACTTTACGTTTGGCAATACAAAAAAATAATTATATTCTTTTCTAGCAAAGTAATTCTTCATGCTCTCCTAGTCAAGTAAAATTTCTCCAATACTGAATTAATAAACTATTTTTATTATTTTTTCTTTAATGGTAAAAATGGCGAAAGAAAATTAATATATCAGAGATTATCAAGCACGTAAGAATAAACTGAAGGTTATTATACTACATCTGATAGCCTGCCTTGCAAACTTCTATGGGTTTTCTTCCATAAGGATTCCAGTGAGATAATGATATTTCTAAAAACGAATCCATAAATTCTCACAATCTCTGATTATTTTCGAAAGACCTTGATTCGTTTCAGATTGCCAACTTTTGATGTTTAAAAATTAAAAGCTAAGTAAAATTACATTCTTCCAGGAGTATAAAAATCTCCTGAGCTTTAAAAATTAAAGTTAAAATTTCCTTCCCCATAAAATGTAATCTTAAAAACACTCAGATTGTGATTATGAAAATTTGGAAAAGCTTTAAAGCTTTAAAATTCTTAAAATCTATTTACCAAAATTCGTTCAATGCTATCACGTCCCCATCAAGCGACAGCTTTGTTGGTGTGGTATTTAGGTGTTATAAATCCTGTTTATGCAACTAAAAGCTCCTTATTTCGAAATATTGTAAATAATGAGGCAGATATTTTTTAAAACTCTTAATATTTTTATACGAACAAAAAATCCGAAGTAAATCCTCATTTGCATAGTTTTAAAGTCCCCTCTTCTGTTTTTAAAGTTGCACCATCATCTTCTAATTTATGGTTCAGAACATGAATTGCATTTTCTTCGATTAAAGTAACCTCTGATTGACAGGAGTTCAACCCAATATCGTTTAAATTTTATTACAAATAATATCAATTCAAGTCAGAAATTACGGTTACTTCTGCTATATTTCCGCGTTGGACGTAGGTTGTATTGACAACGAAAAAGCTTTCAAGCGTTGGATAATAACCGATTTAAAATTTATATCGAATTTAAGTTCGAGTTGAGAGATTCTGGTAAAACAAATTTTTAAATATAATAAATATTACGGTAGATTTAACCCAGCAGATTTTTTTTAAACTAATTTAATTTTAACAATTTTAATTTTAATCGTAAGCAAAGCTAGCAATAAAATGCTTCAAACTTTCAAGTTAAAAATGTTTTAACGAATATTTTTTGAAGCCATTCAATTTCAGTTTTGCGGATGACACTTTTGGGGGTAAAAAAGTCGTTGCGACATTCTACTACTATACACTGTGGAGTCGTTCAGAGAACGAAATGTACAATTTTTATTTGTTGTCGTTTTATATAATGGAAAAATATAGAAACACGGAAAAACGAACAAATCGATACTTTTAAATTACATTTAAGAGTGGGTAGCTTTGAGAAATCAAGAGGTTTTCATGCGTTACTGTGTCGCACTCATTGTATTATTATATCGAGAAATAATAGGTATAATATGAAAAACAAAGAAGATAGAAAGAATAAGAAAAACTTTATGAATTTCATTTTAGGGATAATTGGGTAATAATTTTAATTAAAAAATAAAAATATCATTCCATGAAATTATTACTTCTAAAAGGTTAGTTTTATTGGCCATTTGCTGGATTACAATCTATCGAATATTGTGTAACACTTGGTCAATAAACCATTATTTACCCAAATTGCTTTATTTTAACAATGACCGGTCGTGAAATAATTTATGGTATGTAAAGTAGGCAATAACAACATGTGTAGTTTAACATACAATTATAATATATGAGGATGGAGAAGATATGATGTAGATAAGCATGGAAGCGAAATGTTTCAACTGTTCCAGGAGTTTGCATTTACTGTAGCCTGTATGTATCCTATTACGGATACACATTCAATTTCCTACCCAAGTAGAGAAACTCGAATTTCCGCTTACTTTAATTGATTTACTGTGTTATAATATGAAATATAACTTTTGCAACGATCTATAAAAGTTTAAAACTGCTGTTTTCCCAAATTTTGGCGAAGGATATCCGGTCTAATAATTTAAAAGTTTAACGTTCGTGATTGTTTCAAAAAAGGTGTTAATAATTCATTTCTAATGTGGGCCTTCATTAACACTAATAAAAAAATTTGTTTGTTTAGGCATCAAATTTACATTACAATTGCGTGCTTCCTTCGTTACTTATTAATTCAAAAAACAAATCGTTTTAAATAAAAAGTAAAATTTTAATAAATAAATTAATTTTTAAGGTATTTGGAAAAGCATTTTCTCTACTTTTAAATATCTTTAATTGCATAATAAACCTGCTTTCATTAAAAGGAGCTTTTGTACATAGGAATTAGGTTAGATGTTCTTCTACCAAATCACTAAATCAATATTGATGAAATTACATATAAAGACTAACGACTTTAAAAAACCATTCCCGTAATCTGGTGAATAAAATATAGGTCGATCAGATAGTTTATTATTTTTCAGAGTTTACTCCGTTGTTATGTCTGTGTTTATCGTCCACTTTAATAATTGTAATATTTCATAATTCCGTTATAAAAATAAAAGTTTTTCGAAACCACACTTGGAGAGAATTATAGTTTCAATATAACACCCTAATAGCCCAATAACTATCCTGTTTATTGGAAATTAAAGGTTATGATTCGAAAATTGAAGATATTAAATGTGCGAATATTAAAAAAAAGTTATTAATATAAAAGGAAAGTGAGACTTGGGTGTTTCCCGTTCCCATTTCTTGTTTATGGTTATATTAGGAAATGTTCTTATCTTAGATCCTCATCCCTCAGCTTTCGGATTTTCCACGCAGGCATAATTAATCCCTTCAAATTTGAATAGCAATTTAACTGATTTTTAACCGGAAGCTTGCAACCCTATATCAATGTAATTCGTAAATACATGAATTTTTCATTAGAAAAATAAATTTTGTGCGACTGCTTTTTAAAGATTAAAAGCTGCACTACATCCAAGTCCTAGGTTACAAAATTTATTGAACTATTTTAAATTATTTTTCACTTCCAAAAAGGACTAAAAGGGTCATATATATTTGTACAATCGAGTCCATGAAAGATATTGAACTATACGCTACAACGCAGATGTTACAGACACGTAATAAATAATTTCATTATCTTTTTCCGAGATGGATCACAAGAAAATTATATGTCGCTTTTGTAAAGATCCTCAGTTTTCTTCCTAACTTTTTATTTTTGATTTCTCTTTGTTTTATTTTAAATGTTCTGCTAAGGGTTAAGATAAATATTAACGTTAACCGTTATTTTATTCGATGAAGTACAAAACATGATGTGGTAAAAGTCACGAACAAATTTTTTTTAAACTGAATTGTACATGGAAACCTTTTAATGTACTACACGGTACTACACTGTAACATGTGATTTGTAGCAATACCATTAATAGTTTTATTGTCCACCAAATTTGGTACTT
The DNA here is from genome assembly GCA_932274525.1 of Podabrus alpinus. Taxonomy (NCBI): domain Eukaryota; kingdom Metazoa; phylum Arthropoda; class Insecta; order Coleoptera; family Cantharidae; genus Podabrus; species Podabrus alpinus. Next base: position 20,298,090 of record OW026451.1, read on the forward strand.
TCGACAATATTTCAAGTTTTTTTACAAGCACTTCGTATTAATTTTTCGTGAAGAAAATTTACATTATTTGTTAATTTTTTTGATTATGTATTGAAAGCTGCCAGTTACTGTTCATTCCTAGTTCATTTATTTATTTTAAGGAACATCATTGCATGATTTGCAGCTTTTAAGTCCAAACATTTATTTCATCAAACGAGGTTGAGGCCGATTTTACAACATTGAAGCGTTGCAGCTTAATTGTATTGTATTTTACAAGATCGTGTTCCTTCAAAAATTTTTTTTGATTTAGGGTGCTTGATAGGTATTTGTGACTTTCGATTTCATTTTAACTTTGATAATTTTCAGAATGTAAAGAGCTTTTAGATAAGGTGGAAAAAACCAGTCCAAGTTTAAATCCCAATAAAATGAAATTCGATTGTACAATAATTGTTTGGATTGTGATCGCGTGTTTGAATGGCAAATTTATCTTTCATTTTCATCTTGTCTTTCTAAGATATACTGAGGGTTTCAGATAATTAACTTTGGAATCGAATATATAGCCAATCTACAAATTTGTTAAAACAAATTTATATTGACAGTTTTATCTTAGATGTGGATTCAAGTAAAGCTATTTGGCTGACATTCATTGGCCGGAGTCCAATGCTCCTGTCCGCCTTGCGGCATTCGGCTCCAATTACTCCACATATTTTGGTGCAAAACAACACCAAAGGAAATCCACCCATCCTCCGCCACTAGCCATCAACTTTAGTAAAATCAACAGAAGGAAAGTTGACCTCTACTGTTAATCTTCCCTCTCTCCTTTCTAGGATATTCTCATAAATGCAGAAGTGCTCAATGAAAAAATTCACAGTGATAATTATTATTTATCACTCTCACTGCAACTACCGGTATAGAGGAATCATATATTCTAATAGTTCCACTCATTATCAAAGACCATAAGCTCGACCATGTCCCCAACAAGAGTCTCGATAAAGTGACCGTACCCTCTTCGAGATCCATACTTCCACTCTGACAAACAATGTTGGGTTTCTCACAAATGTTATCTCATATTTTTCCAGTAGCATTTAAAATTATCTTTATTTTTTTAATTAATATTTATTAATAATAATTTTTTTGAAGTATTCAATAAATATTTCGTTTTTCGTATTTCTTTCATTTCAAGGTTAGAGAAGTTTTTTTTTTGCGCTAAAATAAATGACTTGGTGCTGTAACGTGTACACAACTAAACTACTATTTCGACATAGTTTTAAATTTTCGACATAATGTAGATTGCAACTGAAGGAGGTAGGTGGGAGGGCCACATCCTGAACGCAGAATTGGAGCTAGGCCCTACAGTAGTGATGGCGAACCTATGACCCGCGGGTCAGACACTGACCCACGAAGACATTTTAAATGACCCACGCGTTGATTTTTACAAACTTATTTTCTATATCAAAAAAGAAAGAACAGACAATCGAAAATATTAAAAAATTAAAGTATAAATACGTAATGTCGAATTTATAAAAAACATATTTCCAAGTGGACGTTAGTATCACCGCATTGGTATCAATTTTTTTGAGGTCTACTTATAATTTTTGCTCTTCACTTGCAAAAGTAAAAGTTGCAAAACAAAAAGGAAACGTAAACCTTTTTGGAGGATTTTAAAAGTGAGAACCAAAAAAAGGGGTCAACTGTCAAGTTTTCTTTAAACAAATTTTCGGTGTTTACAAATTATTGGTACCCTTTTTACCACACCCTCTTTCCAAGTGACGCCACTCACTTACTGACCCACCGGCTAGTATTTAAAAAAATAATGAACAAAATTTAACCCACTTTTCAAAAAGGTTCGCCATCACTGCCCTAGAGGTAATCTGGTTTAATACTAATTTACGTAATAAAGCAACTAAAAAAAGTCAAATTTATCTGCTGTTAATTCTAAACATAACACGCATCAATATCCATTTTTGGGAATAAAAAATCGTCACAAGATGAAAACCCGAATTTCGACATGCTTAACTATAATAGTAATGGAAAAAACCTATTCTTATTAAATGCAAGATCCATTTTTCCATAAAACAATTTTTTTCAAGATTTAAAAATAAGTTTCTTTACAAGATTGACATTATCAGAGTTAACCAGAAAAGATAAATAATTAGCATGCAGTATAAATGTAATTTATTGTTCACAGATATTTATTATAATATCATCAATTAGCAACGTAAATGCAACTGGGCCTAGTATAGAATCCCGAGAGACCCCTAGACTAATTGGCCAAGGTAAAGTTCTAACCCTAATGCTGGCTCTGATCAATAAATCACTACATATTGCATTTTACAATGCAAATAAAAAGAACACCACTTGGTTACACTTCGTAGCCTTTTTAACCGCAACTTATTCAATAAATATTTATTTTCAAATGTTCAATCACACAGTCTGCAAAATTTCCAGCAGAAGTGCGACCTAAGTTCAACTCAAGGAATACACCTTTATAAAAACTAGCCTACTCTTCCCAAAGCTATATTAGGCAATAGAAATTGTATTATATTTGCTTCAGGAGAATTCAATGCAATTCACCATTGCGCATTCAAAATCTTTCAAGAAAGAGACGGTCATAGCGTAGTGGCTAAATGCGTTGACTGCTAACGCTGAGTACCCGGTTTAATTCTTCGGAAAGCAATAATAACCTATAGATGTGACGTTATAAATCCTTTTAAAATGAAACGTATTGGATTTTCTGTACTTCAAAGCCCAAGTTGAACAGTAGGTTCCTTATTTTACAATACAGTCTCAATACAATATAAACATACTACTATTAGACTGGACAAGGCATACAAAAAAAATTATATAAAGGTAGAAACATACCGAATATGCCAAGCACTTCACCCTCGACACGCATCATCTCTACTATTGTATAATATACGGTCTTTATCGCTTTATTATATCTATATAATCAATGTCTACATCATTAACGTCCACTCGATTACTCATTCGTCATGATATCTCGCAAACCCCACTACTTACAAAATTAAATTTTCAAGTGATTATTGTTTATGTGTAGTATAAAAAACACATTGCATATTTTTATTAAAGTTACATTATAAATATAGATAATATAAAATATAAGGCCGCACAACCTTGGAAGTCAAGTACCAGATGTTTAAAGGCAGCCAAAGGTTCGCCTAGCGTCTTTACTAACTAATATTTAAATAATCAGGTTAGTTTCACATCGCGCTGTGATGAACTTCGGTATGTTTTTACGTAAAGGCAGGACTGCTGTATTTTTTCTATAAAATTACTAACTAGTCTACACCGAGTACCTATCCGTTGTATGTATTAGGTTCCTTCGCTAATATTTATTATTAAGAGTTGCACCGCGAATTTGGCAAAAACAATAAGGGATTAACCTTAACAGGTAACCTTTCCGCTAACTACTAAAGTACACCGAAGACTACCTACTACCCCTACAACTGTTGAAACAATCAACAAAGATGCTGTTAAACATGAGTAAACATTTCTGATTATTCTATAAATGTCCTAAATTTTCCTTGGTATTAAAAATTCTGCCAGTAGAGAACTTAGTAGGTACATCAAATCGCAATGCTTTCATTTGACTTCATGAAAAAGGGAATTTCACTTGAAATAGCTTTTCTACAGTAGAAATAAATCACGCAAGTTACCACATAAATTTTATGTCCTCAGCATTTATCCCAGAAATAATGCCCCCCTCCTCTAAACGAAGCCATCCTAGTTAACGATCGCATTCTTTAAAATTTAATAAATATTTCGCAATAATGGAATCAAAATCGCATGATCACATCATAATCATGATTGTTATGCGTACGACTGACAAATTTTAAAATTAATTATTATCAATTTATACCTACACAGTGTTGACAATACAGAGGAATACTCGCAATACATCATTAATAAACAAACCGTCATAGTTAATATTCACCTAGAACCTGGAAACCACAGCTCATAGATAATTAAGAATTTGTGACAATTGTAGATAAGACAATTATAACATCCATCGCCAAATATTAATCTAAACTTATTTTATTACCTATCTGTTAGTTTAAATCACTGAAATTTTTCATCAACTTCTGAAAGAGTTCCAACTTTCTTCTAAAAATTTTAATTTAAAATATGGCAAAAGTTGAAAGCTGGAAGTCTCGTCTGTTATATTAAACAGAAAAGTTAAATTCTTTTAATATTATTAACTGCTGCTTAACAAAGCTTTTTTTAATATAATTTTCAATTAATGTCAAGTATGATTTTTTACATAAAAAAGTAGAATTTCAATGGGCGAGAGGATTTTTTTAATATGTCCTTTACGCTCGGGCTTTCTTTAATAGTTGACAGAAGGACGACAAGCAAAAAGCCACCCTCTGCATATCACTCTAACGAAATGCCATTATGTTACAATGGCTCTGAGGTTGCCATAAAATTACTCAAGACTGAGTGCTTACTGCTTACAATACTTTGTAGGGTCAATAACGTTTAAAGCATCTACCAAGTAGAAATTTAAATTTTCTGTTTATTTCACAATATATTCAGATTGTCCGTACGCCAATTAATTATTAAAAATATAATTTTTCATTATAAGATTTCGTGCTGATAAAATACAGGATGACCGGCTTCCTGATTCATGATGTTAAGAAGTCACGTCGTGCTATCATTATTTATCATGTGATGACATTTACATAAATCACATTTATTACGTTCAGAAGTTACAGGATCTGCATTACAGACCAAATTAAGTTTTTCCCTAAATAAAAATTTATTTAAATAAAATAACGAAAATCGCAATATTGATAGACAGGTGAAGGCTATTTAAAACAATTTATTTTGATTCTTTCCTTATTGCTGTTTATATTGGGAACGCTACTAGCAAGTCCTCCCCACGGGTTTCGCTTATAATATGTAAATGTCAAGACTAAAACTTCGACCAAGGTTTCAAAAATTTTAAGAACGTAAATTGAAAATAAGGAGGTTTCACTTAGTTAATTAAAAGAAGAAGTTTTAAATTAAACCAAAATTGTAAACTTAAAAAAGCAAATTGCAAGTACAAAACTAAAAGTAATTGCGAAGACTTCGTGGCATTTACATTAAGCGGGAGCTTCATCTTTCACTTTAAATTTGGACGAAACTTTTGATAACAGCTTTTCACTAAACAAATTTGAAATCAGTCATCCTTTTCATCTTAGGTAGTTAATTTATATTTTGTATTTTAAAGAGAGGTGATTACAAAAAACTATTAAAAGTTATTCGATGAAATGAAATTCCTGAAGCTTTCTGCCCTACCTTTCAGGAACAATAAAATATATACGAGCGTTTTTACAGTAGCAATGGCAATTATTCTAAAATTAACTCTTGCAAACTTAATCAAGCGCTGTCAGTTCACAGTCAATTTTGGTCTGTATCAATTGGATATTACAAATTAAACCGAAATTGTTTTAGATAAATTTTAATTAAGCTACATAGAAGCATTTCAACGGATGCGTCCACAAACTGTCAATTTTGTTTTTCATGAACGCTTTTAAATGGATACATACAAATATATTTCGGTGATCAATCATATAAATTCAATAATAGAATTTTAAATAAAAATTTGTTAAGCTAATTGAGTCGATTTAAATACATGATTATGATTAACGTTTTTACAATTGTTACAGTTTCGATGGATTCACACTAATAATATTTCTTTAGTATTTGTAATATATTTTTTAAAATAATGTGAAATTTTGACGTATTTTAGACAAATACAGAATTTTAAAAGCAACGGGTGTGAATAATACTCAAATCAAATCAAAAATTGAAATCCGTACTAACTGCTATTCATTAATGCAAAAATCAGAAAATTGTTTTTTTAATTCAGCCCTACAAATAAGCGGTGTGTTAAAAATAATTAACAGGAAATGAGAAAGCCAGCTAACCCATTAAAATTTTTATTATTCTTTACTGCGATAGTCAAAAATTAACTTAAATTGTTGTGCTGCATTCACAACCTTAATCTTAAAGTAATACAGCATAATTTGTTACTTTGTTGTAAATGGTAATCTTGGGGTAGTGAATGCAGCTTTAATCTTATTTAAATTTAGATAAGTGAAACATTCCGGTCATTATAATAATGAATTTAAATTTATTGCATAAAACAGTTGGTAATTTTATGGAATATGTAATTAAATTAACCCAGTAAAATTACAGTTATTACCAATACAGAAAACTGCTTGTTACAAATAAAGTAATTGCTGTTCAATTAACAAATTCTTTTTAACAATTTATGTAATAGGTAAAATTGAAAACTTACTAGAGTATACTACATCACGAATGTCAATTACCGAGTTTAAAAAAAATAAACTTTTGCACAATAATTAAAGTTTAGCATTCAAACGCAATGCACACAGAACGAAAAAATTTATAATTAACAATTTACAGCTATCAATTTCATTCCTAAAGAAGTAATGCGAAAGCCATAAATCAAATCAAATAAGCGTTAATAAATGACGATATTGATTATTAGATGGGAAAATAAAATTAGAGCCTAAATGAAAATAGAATCTTTTGGAGCAGAATAAATTATTACCAAAATATTGTACAAAATTTGATAACAAACAGTAATTTCGTTTACCATTTCATATTTAATCACCTAATAACAATTTTAACCTCTGAAATAAATTTTCATCGAAAAATTGCATATTACAAAATCCACTAGCCATATTATTTTAATCCATTCACGCTCGTTACTAATTGTTATGAATTTAGATAAATAAACTTCTTTTACGTTTCACCCTATATTTTACTTAAATTATACGTCGTTCTCAAAATCTAATTATTAATTACGATTACTTTAAACTCTACAAATAATTCTGTTTAATCACTATCAATCATTGTTCATTAATATGTCATGTTTTGGTCTGGAATGCGTAAGGCTCCAATATCTTCCGTTAACTAGGTTACTGGTAACAAAGTCAGACAAATATTGCATCATATTAAATTAAGCCGGAAAACAATTTAAAATATTTGGTTCAAAATATTTATATTCAATTTTAACAAATTGTTCGAATAACAACAAATTACGTGTTTTCCATTTTATAATTTCCTGTAATGTTAAAATTTGTTGGGTGTGGGTTTTTCTTCGTTTGAAAACACAAAAGTCTGGTTGTTTTTAATCTAGTTAAGTATAGTTTTATTCCGAACAAACAGATCAATTTAAAATATGTACTTTTCAATAGTGTGTTTGTAGTTTATTTGTAAAAGTGCCACGTACAATCTGAACATCTATAAATTTTCAAAGTGTGTTAAACAAAAAGGAAAGTCAATATCTGAATTGATTTAATAAAAAAATCTATAGAAACATACTTTTATCAGTGTGACAACTAAACGGTAATATTGCTCCAATTAAATCGGTTAGACTGATTATGCCAATGTTAATTTATTATCTTCCAGTATTAAAAAATTCAATCAATATTAGAAAACAAGAAATTGATAGGAGGAGACTGAAATCACAACCACTCGTTAAACTTCAATTGATGAGATGACCTCTCTTTCAAAGCACTTCAAGTTCATCAAGTTCCGGTAGAGAATTGTACAAATTAAGCCCCTCGATTAAGGTAACTGACGTATTCAATTTTCTGTATGGAATTTCCAACTCATTATAAGATCTGGTATTACAAGTACTATATTTGTGTATCCCTGAATGCATAATAATCACTTTTCACAAAAAAGGGTCAGTCAGATCCAATAACTGGGGTTGACATTTTCCGTATTTCCGATTCGATAACATACAATACGACGGATTTAACTGCATCTAATATGGCATCAAGTGATATTAACAAGGTATTAATTTGTTTTGCAATTATACATTCGCAAATCTCAATGGAGCTGATAATACCGAAATTGATTTCAGTAAAATCTATTCAATAATTATAGTGTACCACCCCCGACGCCAAAAAAAGGATTTACATAGGTAAAGCCAAAATAAATTAACAATAAGCCTAATTATTTTTATTTTATTTATGTAATATAATTATGTAATTTTTAATTACATTTATAAAAGTTTCCCGATTGAATCATCTGAAATGCATCATAGAACATCAAAGACTCGGACAATTTCAATAAAAAGCAAATTAGATCATGTTTAAAATGTCAGACGAGGTTAGTACTTGGATGGGTGACCACTTTGTAAAAGTTCGTGTTGCTGCCCACTCCACCAATTAACACTGGCCAAATATATTAAGTCGTTAATTAAATGTAATTTAGATATAAATACATTCTTTTATCAAATACCTAAAATTCAGTTCTTATCAATTAATGGATTTAATAGCTACTTAATCAGCAGCAAAACCAAAAAAAAAGTTTGAATATGAAACGAGAAAGCTTTTCAGATCATTAGACAAAATTGCATGTAAATTACAGTTAATAGCAAAAATGAAAATCTCGTATTCTAAAGGTTTCTAGAGCTCATTGTAAATTTTTTAAGACATCTATATTAGTCCTGCCTCTGCATTTTGAAATAAACTGCTTGCTTATGTTAAAATTGCAAATTTTAAACATTTTATTTGCTTTGTTTTTCTTTAAAATTGCTAAAACGCGATTTAAATGTTTAAGTGTAATTTTACATTTAAAGTGCGAAGCGTGGAAATCTTAGTCGCTTCAGTTAGTTAAAATTGAAATTATTAACTGTTAGTGGTTTCATAATTACTATATGCTAAAAGGAAATCGGGAGCACATTTGAACATATACATATGGTGCACGTTTGAATGCTTTCTTATTTGCCGCCAAATTAACTTCAACGCAATTGAATTGAACATTTGATAATAATTTAGCGCCACGTTTGAACCGCGATCAAGAAACTTTGTTCCTAAGTCATTATTACGAAGTTAAAAATTGCCATACTTTCAATTTTTTGGAATAATTGAATTACGGATGACAAATTCAATTCTATGATTTCTACATCAAAATTTTGTTAATTGGTCTGGTTATTTAATGACAGACAATTATCAGTGTCGTAGTTGATTAGTGAGATCATTTGCGTCGATGGAATTATCAAATTTTCCGAGAGCAAAAGCTTAACTTGGACTTATGTAGAAGGAAACCGGAAAATTATATTCGCGTTGCAATTTCATCATTTACTTGATTTACATCAGGTTTGATGTGGAAACTTAAAAACAAGTTAAGTAATTAATATTTTGTTCCTTTTAATGCTTTCAGGAAATTAAACTTGTTAATATGCCAAGATTTAAATTATTTAGATTGCGTGCAATGAAACCAAAAAAATAATATGCAGTATGTGGTGTAACGAAAACATTTTTATTAGGAAAATGACAGGATCATAATCGAGACATGTTCGGTATGGAAATTTATTCCGGGTTTCGCTATTGCGTAGAGAAAAGTTTTTCTTCGCAAAATAATGCCCACATCAAAGAATTTCCTTATTAGAATTGCGAGATCAAAACATCACACCGGCAGAAATTTAAACTTTTGGTTTGATTACGAAGAAACTTGATACATTTGGATAGTTAATATGAAAAATTACAATTTTCTGAAAAGACAGGCGAACTTTTAGTTTTGACATTCTATGTTATTTAGAAAAAGAAATATAATGATAAATCGATATATGCCCACAAAACAATATTACAATGCTAAATAAAACTTTTTTCATCATTTATTATTAATTATTGTACACAAAATATTCATTAATCAAATCCAGCCATAGAGTAAATAGAGAAAAGTAATTTTAAGGAATAAAACAAACACCTAACATTACATTATTCCCTTCATGCTTAACTAATAAAAATGTAATTTTGTCAATAGTCATTTTATTAATTATGTATTAAAAAGTCGCTTAAAAAACCTATAGGTTAAGTACATAATCATCTTTTTATCATATTATCAAAAGATATGGTTAGATTTTTTTAGATTACAACATCTTGCCATGTGCAATTAATTTGTCAACACCTTGCGTGATCTATCAAAAAGAAAAATTATAGCGTAACTTAAGTGCGTCTGTGTCGGAATAACAAGATTGTGTTTCCACTATAACAAAATTACCAATTTCATATGAATAGAAGACCGGAGCTAGCTGGTTATAGGGGTAAGTTATCCTACCATCCGATTATTTAGTTGGTATCTGTTTAGAGTATCGTTGCACCTCTTTTAATCCCTTGAATTGTAACCTCATTGTAAATTTCACTTTAAATTAGTTTAATTAAATTTCATTATTTAATTTTATTTTAACTTCGGTCACCTTATTTGGGAGTTTTTTTAATGAACAAAATGTTCATTACAAAATGTAATGAAGATTAATATTAATCATATCTGTAATTTTTAGTTTAACCTGAAGTTCGTACTTGTAAGTGTACTTGCAAACTTTTGTGCTTTGTAGTTTCTGAAAGATGGTTTTGTCTTTTTTTAGGGTAAACTAAAAATACAGATATAACTAATTAAGGCTTATATTTATGGCAGTAATCCCTAGTGCGGCCTTTAGGCCACGCCATATCGGTAATTACGCACTACGTTCAATGTCACTTATTCGCAATTTTGCAGGACTCCTTTTTCAGATTTTATTTAATACTGTTGCAATATTTCAGTTTCAATATTATAGTCACGATGATATCGTTAATCGAATATTAAATCCCACTTGAAATGGTTATTAAACAAACATTTTTACTCTTTGCAATTCCGTGTACTTTGAACAAAATTAAAAATATGAAACAAACCTAATTTAAAATTATATTAGGCCTGTTTTACACAGAGACATTTTATGACAACAAATTGTTACCATTTTTGTGCAGAGACGAGTTTAAAGTGTCCTTGTCTACATACTGCATTTTGTCCAAAAATAAAAAAAATTTGTTGTAACAAAAACGGACGTTAATATCAAGTTGTGTTCAAAAACTGCAAAGACAAAGAAAATAAATCAAATTAAAACTAGGGTATATATAGGTCTCACAATTTTTTTAAATTAATATTATACATTCCAATTTAAAAAATAATTTCAAGAAAAGGTAATAAAAACGAGTTTTCTAAAATCCAACGTACTAAAACACAGAAAGAAAAATTTTACAACTTAAAATTTTAAGTATTTAAACTTGGGATTTTAGAAATATTGGATGAAGTCCGCCAAAAGGTCGCGAAGCTGTAGATTCCTAAATACCTTCGTGTAACCTTCAACTTTTATGTTTTAACAATTTTATTAGGTGGTTTTTTAGTACAACTTACTTATTACTAATAGTTTTTTTTGAAACACCAGCGATTTTCAGCCTGTGGATCAATCTCATCGCCTATTTTTATACTTTTAGTTTTAATTTCAATCATCAACGAGAACGTTTTATATCATCAGTTATATCCAGAAATGGTTTTAGTATCCATCGTCATGACGTCGCTAACGCGTCAGCCTGAAATTTTTCTAGAAAGTAATTTAACAGTTATATCAATCATGTTGAGAATATGAGGAGTAATGTCCAATGTTTGATCAACTTCAAAAATATTTTGAAGCGAATCAAAAGTTATTTGGAAAACGGGGCATATTATTTAAATATACAAATTAACTACTAGCTGGGGGGGGGGGGGCTCAACATATCAACTTTGCGTTAAAGACAAGTACAGATAAATTTAGACAATTTTATTATGTTGAGGCAATAAACAATCTAACTCAGGTTTTACTAGGAAAATCAGGATGATCGTGAAAAAGAAAATTTCTTTTTTCTGCTCTTAAAGAGGGACTTCCTTCTATAAAGGTTGAAAAAGCACCGCATTACCCCCGTTCCCGGCTCGAATTTTGAGAGATTGAGTTGTCACCGGAATTTAACTAAATATGCTAAGATTCAGTTTTCTAATAAAAGCAACAGAAGTCCAAGAATTAGCCAATCGCTAATTGGACAATAATAACTAAATACGGTTACTTTTTGGCAATGATCGCTGTTCCAATACATTTTCTTCACCCACTATTTCATTGATGGACTGCATGCAATTATTTTCCTGCATTTACTATTATAAAATTCGCTTCTAAATTTCAAAATACTGACTGTTCGGTATTTCAATTGGTTCAATTGAACAACTTTTTGGTCCATAATTTTTCTTAGAAATTAATTATTTCATAATACTTCCTTACTTCTGAACTAGCTTATCACTCCCGAATAAATCCCCTCTTTATCTTTAAAACCTCTTATCTCTTTTTCCAACTAAATCATCCCTACCTTATACAAATGAAAATGGCCCATGCAATTCAAAATAATAAAATTAAAAAAACAAACTTTTTACAAAGAACCTTTTGTCCTGATCATGGTTCAAAAAAAAACATAGCAATATATACTTCAATGGCGGGCTCACTACAGAATGCCAAGGAACCATGGCACTACCATAACACACCAACTTCAAGAATATGATGTAAAATTTTTCAAATAATTATATCCAGAGGAAGATTGGAATTGAGCGGTCTACTTAAAAGATAACGTTAAAGAAAAAGTCAAAAATAAAATTATAACAAAGAATTTGGAAAGAATAAATTGAAAAATTAATTTTTAAATATGTTTTTTACAGTTAATATGGTTGAACAATAAAGTGAATAATTTGAAGTTGATAAAAGTTATGGTCCATTTGAATCGAATATAGTCACAGCAATATATTATATAGTTTGCTGATTAAACTTTCAAATTGTTTCGTCCGGATAAGCCTTATTGCAGTCCACTACTAAACTAACCTCCCTCTCTATAGACAGGAAATTTTGGCCATACCCTACCTGCTGCAAATTTAGTAAACTATTAATGATTTACATAGCTTAATGTCAATTATGTTTTACAAAAGTTTTTGTGATAACACCAAATATTCAGTGCTAATCTGCGCTTTAATATTTACAAACTCGAAAAATTAATTCCAAAACATTTAGATGAGATTTGGTGTTTTCCTATGAAGGATTTTTTTACATTAATTCATTTAATTAACACTTTCTAAACGTGCGTAAATTTTAATTTTCCTCACGCACGGAGTAACTTGGCACAGTTTCCACAAAATTTTATCAAGTTGTACTTTCTAACTGTAAAAGCAGTTTAAAAAATTCCAAGTGTGAGCTTAACTAATAATAAAAATTATGAATTAAAAACAATGTGTAAACTAACCCAAATCTACAGCAATGCCTATCTGCATATTCATATTCCACATGTTTTACGAGAATAATCCCATTTCACAATCTTGATACTGCTAAGTTAAGACAATATATACCATAATCCCCAAATGATTATGTCAACACGAATGCATTGTACATTTTGACCAAAATCAATAGTTACATTATTCAATTGAAAATTTTTAATTAAAATTTAAGTTTATGTTGGTAATAATACCGTTGCCGATGAATAGAGCACATTTGTGATAAAGCGTCACGATCAAAATATTTTGGACAAAGCCGATTTACCTTTTGTTTTATCGTGCAAATTTGAAACAAAAAATTATTTTTAAATACTGAAAATTGTTTTGAAAACGCGATAAATTATTCGTTTTAATGGAAAAAATGAAGTGTAACGTGCTAAAAAGTATATAACATGTTAAATTATAGTTTTAATAGAGATTTTTGATAACAGCATTTTATTTTCGTGGCAAGCTTCCAACCATTGAAATATGATCAATTTTACGTCTTCTTATTGTCAAGTAGAAGTCGTGTTGTTATTCGTCAAGGTCCTGTTTTCCTTTGGTAAGTAAATAGTGATTGTTTCTCCTAATTAACTTGTACAATATTTACGCCCAATTATGCTTTCCGCCAGCCTAAATAAATGCGACTACATTTACCAACTACCCCAAAAGTTGAATTATTCAAAAACTATTTTTAGAACCACTTTTCTAGATTTCCATATTTACCTAATAGTTCTTTTAGTTTGATTGTATTTGTATGTTACTATGTTGCTTTTACCTAATCAATGATTTGCGTAGATTGATGATCTTACCCCCCATTTAAGCTAAACACGAAAAATTTAGTTCTGCGTGTAGGTGTAGTAAAAATAACATTTTTTTATTGTTGCAATAAATTTAACTTAGTGATGTATAAGCACATTTCACACGAAGAAAAAATGAAAATCTAGTGCTTGTTTTTGGTGAGAAATTCTATTGTCATTCTCTAGTCAACTTAGCTGCTATTATGTAAAAACGAGCAAATAATTGCATTACAACTCGAATAACTTAAAATCCAGCAACAGCTTTTAACAATAAATTAGAAGTGCGCTTGCATTGCTGCACAAACTATAAAATCAAAAATGAATTAAGTACGAAAAGTATGACTTTATACATTAATAATTCAGTATTCGTAAATAAAATTTTAAATAAATAAAGTTAGTAACTTGTGTAATAAAATTCAAATGACTATTTGAAGAGTGAATACCTAATTAGTTAATCCTTAGCTTCATTATAACAAACTCTTAAGAAACAATACAATAAGTAGATTATACAAGTACGTTTTTTAGCAGAACATATTAAATTTCTTTATAATTAAAAATATATTAGTTTCAGTTAAACAAATGTGCCCAAGGCGATTCTTTATATAAACTACAAACCGGTTTTATGATAAAGTAGCTTTTTTGTGTTTAAATATTTAAAAAGCCTTTTAAGCCGGAGGGTGATAAAACCTCTACTTGCCACCCCTAACCCTTTTAAAATCTAAGAAAATGTTGTTTACTTAGCAGTGGTAATTAATAAAATGTTGTTTATATTGCGCCCGCCCTTAACATTTGGGGATTCAAAGGTCTGAATAAAGAGATAATTAAACTTAACTTTTGCGAAAAAATCAAAAATCAGTAAAAACTATAAAGCGATATTTTCAATATAAAATGAGTGCAAACCTATTTTTATTACAAATTGTCGACTGCGCCATTTTGGTTTTATGATATATTGATATAATTTGGCACAGTTTTCAAAAGCTACAATAAGTTATTGTATTTGTTTTCATACTAAAAACAGGAGAGGAATAACTTTTCTTATGGCCATTTGCTGATTTGCTGTAATTCAGAGAGAGGCGGAAAGAATTATCTAGAATTTAATCCGATTGACGCTATTTTCCTACATAAATGTGAAAAATATACGTGTTAGCGAAATTCCTTCAACAGACTCTATGTAAACGTGGTAACAAGTATGAAATGTCGAATTAAATTGTATATTTATGCACACTTCTGAGATACTACGGTTTTTCTACTGTTCATTGAATTTTGTCATTCAACAACCCTTAAATCTATATAATATTATTTTGGATTTTATGTGTATTAAAAATTAAAAACTTGTTTTTTCACAAGTACAGGTGGTATTTACTTCACATTTACGGCATGCATGCATGTTCAAAAAATTAGTTAGGTGCTGATAATTACACACGCACATGCAAAAATTGCATGTTTTACATTATCGGAAGGTACTAAACTAACATTTTTATAATTTTCTGTCTGATCACGGTTGAATTGTTTATCCCAAATATATGGTTATAAAAACCACAATAGTTTTTTAAGCAACTAGTGAGGAAAATGGACTATTATCATACACGTGTGATGGTTGCACAACGAATATTCAGCCGATTTTGTTTCTTTCTATAATTTTAATTGTATTTATAAGACCATAATGAAATCAACCAACGTATTAAAGAAAGAACAAAATTGGTAGACATCGCAAGTATGTAATTCAGCATCCTTGAAACTACAATATTCTGATCACGTAAAAGGGGAGGTCATAATTAAATTAGTATAGGATAATATTACAGAGAAAGAGCCCAGGGATAGACCATCTCATAAGGAGTTGCTTTGCAAATTTTTTTTTTTGAGGATAGATTTGTATTGTATTGTACTTAGGGGTCGATTGGCCGCAAGGGCCTTTCAGAACTGCGACCAGTATTGATCTTTTGTTCATTACCCTGCTAATTAGGTATTCAGGAATTCAAATTTGCTAGCAAATCACAGAATACTCCTGAGAGGCTTTTTTTTTGTTGTACCTCCTTGGGTGTCAATTGCGTTTGTCCCAGATATTATGTCAAAGAAGATGTCGGGCTGTTTCACCACATAGCCGTCCCTGTTCACTGGAGAGCAGAGCTAAGAAACTTCCATTAGTTCCGATATTCGAACCAGAAATTTCCGCTCTGTAACTCAACCAGCAATCACAGTAAGCCACTGCTGTGGTCGGAGACGGCCATAGATGAAGATAAAGTCAGAAAGAAATTTTGACTCTCTCCGGATTTGAACCGGGGTCTATAGCATTAGTAGTACATTGCTGTAACTACTAGACCAATGACCGTCTCTTGAGGATAGAACCAAACCACAAATTTTCAAACACTTTATAGTAGTCACTCTATATAAATTATAGTTAATTAAAAAAACCCTAGTTAAACCTAGAAAATAATAAGCCCAGCAGAACTGGATATAGTGGAAATCATAAGTAATGAGTAATTATGGGTTCGAATTCCACCTACGCCTTTTAGGTGATCGTAGAGTCCACAGCTGTTGAAACGTTCTGTCAAATCTAAAATAATATTATTTTAATTTCTCCAAATCCAACATGTTTCTAGGAAGTAAGCACCAGCACAGCTCTGATTAATTCAAAATATTTACTTCTATATGGCCGGCTATACTTAGACACATACATGTGATATTTATCTTCCCAACCTAATAACTTATAGGAACATCCAGCTATCCAGCTACCCTTCGATACGAGCACCCTCCAAAAACTCGTAAATATTATTTCTTTCAGTTTTTCTTCTATTAAGAAATTATATAAGTGCATTCCCCCTAAAAGATTGTTATCTAAAAGCAGAAAGAAATAATATTTTTTCTAGATTTCGTAACCACTCTGTAAATTTCGTGCACTTTTAGAACAAAATTAAGCGTAACTTCGCAATTTTTTCGATTTAAATAATATAATAATTTTAAATTATTCAGCTACTGAAAATTGAGGCTGAAAATAGAAAAAGAGATATAGCAGGTAGAAATTTATGCTATACTTACGTATATAGAAGCTACGCATTAAGTTAAAGAAATTTATTATTGATTTTAAGCAATGTTAAAATAAATTATAAACTAGGTTACACGTCCTTGTAAGGATGTAGTGACATTTTTACTTCAAATTCGATAGTCAATATGTACCCATTTTTCACTAATAGAATTTAATCAAAATTAAATATTTTAAAGTTCAGGACTTAATAAAATTAATATTTAATATTCAACAGTATTTACCAAATTTCAAAATCAATCAAACAATTTATTCATATCTCTACGTACAATTAATTGCATTTTAGAATCTTGAAAACCTTAGTGCCGAATGTTTAAAGAAGAACTTTTAATATGAACTAAATTTACTTTGAAAAAATATGCTAGAGGAAATTAATTCAAAAGTTTTTATATTTCAAAAACCACATCAATTAAATTTAAAGTAAAACATTACCTACTTTTAATGACCTATTTTATTGTTGCAAACTTCATTAGCATACTTTTGAAGTTGACTTTAGGGTAATTATTTTCAAAATAAAATTTTTCCTTTCAACATTTAAAAGGTGAATCTTGCGATTATAAAATTTTATGAATACTCGTTAGTTTTTCTCCAACTTTAACTGAATTATTTACAAAAACATTATATTCATTGCGTTTGTTAATTACGCCTTAACAAAATATAGGTATTCATGAAAGCAATTAAATTTTATGATAAATTACAAATTAACTTGCAGGTCTTTAGAAAGGTAGCCAACTATAACCCTTCAATTTACAATCATTTAATTGTTCATTATTCAATTAGGTTTATTTTGTGTTCAATTTAAGAATGGGACTTTTGTTTTACATTAATTATTTGCAATTAATCGCAATACAAATTTTGAACTTAAGGAGCTTCAAAGAAAAGTATAGGAGCTTTTGTAGATAACTCCTAGGTATTTTTTCATTTAAAAAAGAATAGGATTTCTGGAAGAGCTTTAGATTAGAAAATAAAATTGAAACCCATTATGAGTTACATAAGATCAGTTTAACACGGTTTAACGTTTAAAATAGTAAATATTAATTTCTGTCTTATATTCGTCGTTAATCCTTTTCTAATTGAAAAGTTTATGGGCGTGATAACAATCATAACTACCTTCTTCGGAAGATTCGATGTTTAAATAACTTCTAAGAGTCTAATAGCAGCATTTTATGATTTCTACATTTTTATCACTTTTATGATGATATTGTGTTATAAGTCCTCTTTAGAGATTTTGAGACACTATAAGATTGTTATGATTGTCTAAAGTATTTGAGATGATATTAAGGTATTAAGGAAACCACAAAGGTTTCGCTTTACTAGCATTTTTCTTTTATTTCAAGCAGTTAAGGGGATTAAATTAATCTAATAGACTCTGAAATAATAAAGGAAACAACTACATTTTTAAAAATTTTCCGAGTATTTCTTTATGTATATTACTTCATATTATACAGGATACATAAGAATACACCGTGTTAATATTTATAAATGTCGATCTCTATTAATTCGAATAGTATGTAGATAAGACTGAAAGATATCTGGAACACGTAGATGTCATACACCATCCTAAAAATTATGTGAACATTTTCGAAGTAAGTATAATTTAAAATCTTTTATTTCTCGAAGGAGAACTTCAGAAAGAGTTACGACTTAATGCTAAATGTGCATTATTAAACACCAAGTTTCCCATTTGTTCAAGATGCTCATAATAATTGTGTAAGACTATGTGGATAATTACAGTAATAAAAACTCTCGTTAACAAAACTAATAACCAGGACCCGGATTTTGTTGCCCAGGGCCACTTCTTTTCTAGATATATCACCAATGATGCAAACCTATACATAAATGCTGATCTAAATCTACTGAATAAAATACCCTACTAATTGGTGGATGATGTGCTGAAAAAATTTCCTTGATCTGGATTCGAACCCTGACGAATCAGTTGTGAATACGCGTATACGAAAACGTATTCTTTTCTAACATTTTCACAACCCAAGGCCTATTTAAACAAGATCTAATGACAAAATTTATTAAAAAAATATGAAAGGTGTTTGTTATCAGGATGACAAAGTAAGTTTTAATATGTGAGCATCTCGTAATAGCAGTACATACATTAAATTTTCGTTAAGTGCCTAATTTTACAAACTTTAAGTAGCTGGGAAACAGCTTGTTCAAATTCTTGCTTGATTGATTGTTTATATTTAGTAAACATTGCTCAACACATTTAACGCTCAAGTAATTAATTAGCATAGGTAATTTGTAACACATAATACATTTTTAGTGGAAAGACGTAAAAGTAGGTTTTTCAACCCGGATTTAAGCCTGAGCAACATTCCTTTAATAAAAATGCAATTTTGCAGTTATTCCGGGAGTGGTAAACAGCAGAAACCTCATTTTCTAGGATTGTACCTATATTTTCAAGCAGTTCTAGGAACAATCAAGTTAGTGTTTCCCACAATTTGCAAGTACCTAAATTTCTTTTATCTGACCAACGAAAAATTTTTTTCTCGTCGACTTACAATGATGAATGGAAATCAAGTAGGTATCTTAGTTAAATTCTAATTAAATTTAACGAATTCAAATCCCCCAAATTACAGTCCGCTAGTTTACATAATAAATGGGCACAATGGGTCAATCAGACCTAAGTATATACGTCCTTCTTGACTAATTTGGAAAGACCACATCATTAATAGCAATTATATTATGTAGAGAAAAATATCAAATTAAAAATAGGTCCTGCTAGGCAATTTTTAATTTAAGAAAATTCAACTATAGAACTGAACTTGATAACAAAATGAATTTAAATTTGAATTCATAAAAATACTGTTTACATGCTTTAAACATTAGTTAAAGTTTCCAAACTGATATCAGAATAGTTCGTCATCTATACTATATTTTTTAGGTATGAAATGAATATCCAGAATAACTGGATAAAATTAATTAGAATATTCTAACAAATTCCACCTTAATATACAAAGGAAAAACATAATTTAGTTCTTTGCCACGTTATGGTTTTTATGTCATTATTACAGTGCAAGCCATACCAAATTGAAATTTTATCGCAAAACAGAAGTAAATGTATACATATATGTGCTCCATAGGGTGGTTGTTATTTGGGGTCTTATCGAATTTTTATCCTGCCGCCCCCCAAAACGACTCCAAATAAATAAAAGCAAACCTTGTAATTTTTCAGTTTTTTTTTAAATATTTCACCCTTGACCACAGGGCATCAAGTTTGCTATTTAAAATGCATGGGGTGTTACAGTCTAACTAATTATAAGCCCCTAAAAATTTTAAATTCTCAAAAATTTGTTTTCGAGAATGCTGCTGTAGTGAAAAAAATTGCCAACTCCTACCCATAAAATATAATATTATTTATTTATATTTTAAATTTCATTTAATATTGCTTACAGATATTGAATAAAATATAATATACATATTTATATTTATCGATGTTTCTAGGTTTTTTTATGTTTTTATATGAGATACTCCGTCACTATTTAATATTAGACAAGCTCTACAAAAAAGTAATTGTATTATCTAATATAAAAGTTGATTTATAGGGTTTTATGCGATTAAGGCGATTAGGAGAAATCAATTATAATGAATTTATATTTTTTGGTATGTATATCCTCAATGGGGCCAGGAATAAAAATTCAAAAAGTTCCCACCTGTCCTGTGGATGAAACATCCCCAACACAATTTTTTGCGAACCGTTACTTTTATGAAAAATTGAAAGGGAATGAAAATATTTATTAATCAATTCTACGTTAAAACTGTCAAATTGGTCGTTCGGGTAATCCCCACTTAGCTCTTGCAAATAACGTTGAAGTTTTCTGCTCCAAAAACCATTTGGCAACAATTTACGTCTCCAAATACGCAATTTATTCACCCACCCTCCCTTTTAATCGATACACCACTGGGAATTTTAAGGCTTAAAACCTCTACCGGGGAGAAAAACTCGGCGGATATTCAATTCTACGCCACTCAAGAGTATGTCTACGAAATTTCAATACTATTATACCATTTAGTTTCGCAAAAAAGGCTATAAACCAATGCTATATGACCAATACTTTTTACTGTTTATAAACTATCGAATTTAAGAGTAGGGAGTTGGCAGTTTTCTCCCATACAGCAGCGTCCTTGTAGACTAATTTTTGAGAATTTTAAATTTTTAAAGCCATAATTAACATTACAACAAAACATAAATACAAAGATCGCAAAACCCCATGTATTTTAAAAGGAAAACTTTAGTCCGCGTTGTCATGGGTTAAATATTAAAATAAAAATCTGAAATAATTACTGGGTTTGTTTTTATTTATTAGAAAGTCCTAACTATTATAGCTCACAGAAGTTTCCTGTACGTCTTGCAAACATTTTGACAATAAAAATTCGAAATGTATTAAAGAAAATAATAATTATTAAAATTTTCAGAACAAAAACCTAAAAATGTACACCAAATTTAGGGTAAATTGGAATAATCAGATCTGTCATTATGTAGGGTTCCAATATGTAAAAAAACACATAAATGAAGACGTGCTCAAATTTGTCTGCAAGAAAAGTAGTCAGACAAATTAATATAGCATAGACCAGTAAAAAATTCAATCGAACATCAGTACGAACTACGAAAGATAGAGGTACATTTTGCCCCCCCCCCCCATAGCGAATTTTTTAATGAAATTAGCGTTAAACGTTTGAGCTCCAATGAGCTTCCATAAAAATTATTTGTACCACATGCACCGCGAAGTTATTCGGGAAAACTTTGAGGGAGGGGGGGCTTTAAAAACGGCAGCCTCCCCATCGCAAATTTTTGTATAAAATTGGTTAACCGAAAGGTAAAAAAGTTGGAGCGTTTGGAAGAGTGTGAAGTTGAGTGACATTTCACACCGCGAATTTTTTTATGAAATTGGTGTCAATCGATGGAGAATCGTTTGAGCTTCAATTAGCCTCCATAAAATCGTTTGTACCACGAAGGTAAAAAAGTTACAGCGTTTGAAAGAGTGTGATTGAAAGAAAAATTTCATTTAATTAAAAACTTAAAAATTTATTCGTGACTAAAAATAATTCACGAAAAACTCACACCAGTGCTATGGATTAGCAAACTATTTTTATCGATTATGAAGCCCGTTTTCTTTTTCAATGTTAAAAACGAAAATCTATTTCAATTATTATCTGCAACACTAAAATTCTGCGCGCTACTTGCTCGGAACGATATTGTGACAATATTTGAAACGCTGTAACTTTTTCACCTTTGAGGTACAAACGATTTTTAAGGAAGCTCAAACGTTTGACATTAATTTCATTAAAAAATTCACGATGTGGGAGGGGGGCAGAGCTATATAAGATCGTCTTTCTTTTCTCTAATTGGGGAATCCTGTTGCATCTTTGGACAATTGTCGCATTCTCTGCCAATCACTCTCTTTAACGCTATGGTTGTCGGTGTGGGGAACTTACTGTTTAACGTCGGTTCCGACTGAATAATATTAGAGGAAGGTTTCAGCGTTTTTTACCGGATTCGTAATTGTATGAAAGTTTACGCCAAACCTGCACTACCTGTACTGAAAATTAAATCTAATGCATGGCAATAGGCGGTAAAATGGCATGGGAAAAGCAGAACTCCATAAAACCTGTAAATCGTAGGATAAGACCATGGTCAACAAAATATTATAGATTGGGAAAGTTAAAGCAGTCCAGTCAGCCCTAACCCACTCAGGGTTATGGAAGTAATACTTTGCAAAATGCATTTCTGTTCATACAATCTCAATCATAACAATTAATTAGTAATTTTTTAGGCTGATGATTTTGAAAATTATGTTAAACATATCACAAGTCGATGTAGTTAACTTTTTTGGCGGAATGAGAGAAAATTTCATCGGAAGACGTGCGTGCTATAACCAAAAATTTTGCGAATCATACAGAAAACCACAGACAGGGAGGTATCGGAAAAATGTCGTAAGACGTTCAAAAACCGAATACATACATATAAATAATGTAAAAGTTCACAAAAAAGCTAAAAGATAATTTAAACAAATCGAATTTACACGACTGGACAATTCCCAAGACAAGATGTCAACTGTCTAACAGAAAATAATTTATAAAGAAAATATTTGGTCCACAGCCATTTATCACAGGGAAAGAAAACCTGAAGCTACATTCAGATGACGTTTATAGTTGCTTTCATTTAAGATTAATCAAAAATTATAGTGTGCCTCTACCATAACGTCGTTAAAAGAACAATTTACATATGGAAATGCGTAAAGAACCCATGGTACACAATTTAATTATCCTGTTATAAAATTAACAATTATCTCGAAATTAAATAATTTTTTTAAGTAATCTGAAATGAAAGAAAACTTAAGAAAAAGTACCGGCGCATGGCCATAATCACGAGAGTTCGGGTACGACTCATTACCAAAAAGTATGTGTATATTCAATAGACTTTTAGGTAGCCATGCTCGAGCTCTCGTGGTTACTACTTTACTAATAAATGTTTGGTATGTATATGTGCATTATTTATGTAGCATAAATCGATAGACGTAATAAATCCATACTTCTAGATATATTACGTGTCTATTTAATTTTTAGTCTAAATAACAAAATATAATCCTAAGACTGAAAATTATGATACATTGCTATATTTTTATTTTAGTTATACCCGGGTATACCGAAAAGTTCTAAAAGGACCCCGCACATAACCTATACTCCTTAAATATATTTAGAAAGTTAAAAATTTATATATTTCAATAGTAAAATTTCAGATGATAATATAGTATTTTGTATTAATAATAAAATTTCCTTATAAAATGAATTATTCAGTATAGAGTAGCTCAAATTGTCTACTTGGTCGAAATTTTTCCTTACATAGTATATTATTTTTCAAAATAATTTCATAATAAAAAGAGTAAAAATTAATATTTTTATAATTTCAAGGAGAGCTATTATTAATTTTTGACTACAAAATATTAAATTTTTCGATCAAATTGACCATAGCACAGAATTTTTCGTAAGTTTCGTGCGGAGTCCTTTTTGTGGTAATGATAATTTAGGTGCAATTTTAAGGAAACACATCTCAACATAATAAATAAAATTTTGTTCTAAAGAGATGAGTTATGCCGAGATAATAATTTAGTGGATTTCTGTGGAAATGTTGAAGTGATCACGGCTCGACATATTTCAAGTTGACTCTAATCGAACAGCGTTGTTGAATTATTTATGTGCTTACCAAAGATAATTCAAAAAAGTAATGTATGACATTATAATACAAAGTTGGTCAATAACAAAATTAAGATAGATAATAAAATTAGAATATAATTTACCTGAATTTTTCCCACAGGCGGTGAAACGACAAGAAAAATTCTCATAGTTGCTTTTAAGAAATCGTCGCGATTGGTATTCTTATCTTCTTTTAATTTTTGTACAACTTTTAAAGTTTTCTTATCTTGAGTCATGCTAACTTTAGAACTAAAATTACCACTACACTTTTGATCACTCTTTCGAACACTTTTATTTAATAAAAAAGTTCGTTTGCTTAATTTAGGGGAAATTAAGGAATCTATATTTTTAATTGAAGGACTACTTTGCTTATCTTTAAAAGTTAGGCTTTTAAAATTATTTAATATCGAACTCGTGGTGGTCGATTCCGGACCAACACTTTTTTGTTTAGTAAGCGGAAGAAATTTTTGATTTTCTTTTACTTCACCTTTATCGGATTTAGTTTCTTTCTTACACTTTTCCAATTCGTCTTTACTTTTATCCCATTTAAAAACATCGAATTTGTTGCGAGTCAAAGAGTTTTTCCTTGATTGACTATTTGAACTGCCCGAGGATTGACCGTTGTCGGGTGTTGCTTCTGCTCCCGAAGTAGATGCATGTCTTTGAACGCGTCGTCTTATAGATCCAACTAACTTCCTCCACTCATATTGCTGCCCCTCTGGCGATAAGCAAGCCGGCTCTTCCCTTGTAGGACTTTCTCGAGCAATTTTTGAATTTTTTGTAGACACGGTTTTCCCTAATCCGAACAGGATTCTGCTGTTTATTATAATTATAGATTAATAAATTACAGGTGAATCTCGTACATGAGGTCACATAATATATAAGAGTTACTTAGGTTTAATAAGCGTATTTGCTTTTCACACCCCCGATTTATAAACTGCTAACTTAAAACACAATAACCAATAAAGTACATTTATTTATTTTACATTTGCCATTCATAACCACTTAAATTATAACAATTGGTACGCTATTCAAATTATAATTAAGTATTAATAAATTTTCTTTCAATTCGATTCGATTAAGATTTATTTAGATGATAATTTGATAAATTTAAATGCAACACAACACGAATTTACTTTTATCTTTTTAAAATTATAAAAATCCCTTTTTATTAGTTCGAATTACAGTTTTAATTGGCTCTTGTTGGCGAGAATATTAAAAATTAGTGTACTTGTTATTAAATCAATATTCCTGTTGCACGGTGTATAAATTTAATCCTCTGGTGGAAGTACTAATTGCAAAATTTTCAACTTAATTTTAATTTATAACAAGCTTTTTTTATATTACCAGATTTATACGACCTAACGTTGAAGTTTGTAATTTTTTATTTAGATAACTATGCTTAGAAAAACTAAGCGCTAAAATATTTGCATTTTGACTTACAGTTAAAGCAGTTCAAATAACGTTTTAACGTTCGGTTAAGTTTTGGGGAAAACTTCCGCATTCTTTACTGTTTCCATTGGATTAATTTGCAATTTCATATAGCGTACATTAAAATAGTACAAAAAATGTGATTACAATAATTAAATTCCAAGTTAAACAAATATGAAAAATTTAAGTCGATAGTAATGCAACAAAACTTTAAGGAAAGTACCTACTAACAGCTCGTGCTACCATATTTATTAACATTACCTGTGAAGTTTTGAAAGAATTTTAGAACGAACTGCGTGATGTAGTCGAAAGTTTATGCTAATAAATTTTAACTTTTGCTTTGAAAAAGTTTAACGTAGTTACCCTTAATTTTTTTCAACATATAATTTTTAAATTAAATCATTTTTCACCATATGCCGTGCTTGGTAATTATGAAAACTGTAATCATGCAGAATTTTTAATAATTAAAAATACTGAATGTTTGTAATTAAAATATTCTAAAGCTAATTTAAATCTCAAATACCTATAAAACCATGCACTTAATTATTATTAATCAGTCTTACAGTGAAATACCTCTAAAGCTTGTCGACATGGCGAGGTATGCAACTATTGAAATAATTTTCCTGGTACTAATTAAAATATAACCATAAAATAATATTCTGCAACAGAAATTAGTTTAATTGTGTTAATTATCGAATATTTTCAATTTCGTTTAATAAAAATTTCCGGTTTAATGCGATGAAAGGTGAGAAAATTCTAAAAAATCTCGCGAAAAAGAAAATTCACGTTAATCAGATAAAATTTTTAATTTTAACTTCAAAATTAAACTTAAAGGTTTTTCAATTGCAGACACTCGAACGCGATATAATTTTCAGCAAAATCTTGCCAACTAGAAATATGCAAAAATAATTTTTAAAGGCAAAGTCAAGTAATAAATCACCAAATGGCTGGTCTTTAAAATCATTCGGTTCATCAATCAATTGCCTAAAAGCTAGTTCTAATAGCAAAGTAACTTTAGAAGACGAGTAAAATTTCAGTGACGGTCAGGTTATTTTAATTTTTCCTATATTGTATCGTGAAAATTGATCATATTTTGAAGTTGGTTATAATTATAGATTAGATACTCCACCGAAACTGACGCAGTTTGGCTTTGAAACTTTGATCATTATATTTTATTAGTGAATTCAAGTTTGATTGACATTGTAATCAAAATTTTCTCACGATTTTTGGGGAATTGTTTCAATCTAACTACAGCATTACGCATAATTGGTTCAATAAAATTGATTGATTTATTGTAGGTGTGATGTAATAATTACAATAAAACTAAATTGTCTGTACATGAAGGATGACCGAATAATGAAATTACGCAATTATATACGTCGCTCCAATGGTAAAGTCGCGTATCTGCAAAATATTAATTTTACAGGAGAGCAAAAAGCAGTTTGATTTGTTTCCCTAAAATCCATTTTTATTCTTTTTCAATGTTTTTTATGTCTATAATATAATAAGTTTAGGTTACTTTTAAAGCTATACGAGCAACTTTCAAAATTTTCAATTTTAAAGACTTAAAATTCAGATTCGTTAGTTTACTGTGGTACACATTTGTGAAATGTTATAGTTTGACAGGAAAGTAACGAATCTGTAATAATTAATGTTACAATTTTAATGTTGTTATTCATTCAGTTGTCGCTTTTTATTACAGAACTCTACTCCACTAATACACAGTAGCTTTTGGGTACATAATTTATTTGAAAAAATGTACATACAAACAAAACAAAATAATGAAAAAATTAAAAACTGGAATTTTTAATCAATTTTATTCAGAATCAGATTCTTCCAACTGATCTGGTTCTGGTAAAGTGTCTCTAGCTGATTCATTCGTAGGTAAATTATTATAGTAATCGTGATTAACTTTGGGTATTACTAATTCATTACAAAGTTTTTTTAAGTCTTTCTTTTTTGCATTAGAAATAGGAATTCGAGAAGAATACACGTTAGCAGGCTCTGGTATTAATAAAGGGCGTCCTAGTAACTTCTTTAAAGTAAATTTATTGTACCACGTATCATCAAAACTATGTTTCAAAAAAATTGTCTCTGGAGTTGATTTTTCATAATGTAGCCACACTGCATTGCGAAACTTAAGTTTCTGACCTGACTCGGATTGGAAAACACTTTTTTTAGTTTGATTGAATTCTACGAAATCATCGTGTAAAAGGTAACTGACTTCATAAGGTCGTGGATTTGATCGTGCTGTTCTTATCACTTGTGCCCAGCCTTCTGGAGTGTATACTGGAATATTTTTCGATTTCTGCTCTATCTTACCATGAATAGAGTCACATTCCATTTGGGTGTGCCCAGATTCGAAAAACTTGTGATCTATCACCTCGAGCACAGGGTGTACTTTAAGTAAATGGAGACACATAACAGAAAAAGTTAAATTTTTTTGCTGCCCTGCACAATTATCTGACATCATTCTAACATGCCTTACTTCTGGTTTACTCATTATAAAATTGTAAATACAAGTCGAAATTTCCACACTACCTCTCTGTCCTTCAGTTGATTAAATGCTATTTAATGCTATAGTGTTGTAATAACTCAAGACACGTTGAAAATTTACCTAAACTCAAAAAATGGAATAAAATAAAATTTACATATACGCGACTTTACAACACACTTATAAGATTTTTGAAATAGCCCACAACAGTAAACTAACGTACTTGACTATTCGCGAGTTTACGGAGGTCGAAAATAAGATTCACGTAGTTACGCAAGTTTACAATTGTAATATCTACTATAACGAAACGAGATACAGATACGAGACTCTACCATAGTGTGTATTGGTTAGCTTACATTCTAATGTACCCATAATCCCAAATTCGCAAAAATTGCAGATACGCGAGTTTACTATTGTAGCGACGATATGTATTGAAGTTAATTTAAATTAGTTAAAGTAGTTTGTTAAAAAGTACAATGCCAATCAAACTTTAATTCGATCAAAACTTCCAGGTCAAACTGCGCCAATTAGTTCTACAATTAAACACATCAGGTGTACTGAGAGGTCTGCAAAATTTCAAATCTGAATAGAATCACGGGTTTGCAAATTTAAAGGAGACAATTCAATAAGTTACTAGGATTATACTCAAATCAAAACTGCCCTTTTCAGAAAATAGGGCCTACCACTTAACGTGGATTCCAAACCACGCAATAAATAATTTTCAGCAGTTCATAAACTAATTTTTTGGTAATGGATTAGTAATTGAGGTAATAATTTTCACGTTAGGTAAGATCAGATTACATTAAACTGATGTTTACCAAGAAATACGTAACACGAGCAGTAAATTATAACCAATAAACGTACTTCCCTAAACATTATGTAGATTTTTCAAATATTAATCTTAAAGGATTTTAATTTGTTCCATAATTTTTATGATTCAATTAAATTTTAGTGCCTATTTAATTTTGCGCTTTTTAAAACAAAAATGAAAGTGGAGCTGTACAATATTGAAATTGTAAACTTTTTAATGAAATACATTTTTTTTAAATTCATGAACAAATAACAATATGTAAGATTACATTTTCAAGTTTAATAAAAATTGTTAAAAAATAAAATGGCAATTTTCTTACGATCATTTTTAATATAAAAGACGACTGCCTCGGGAAATTCTTAAACATGAACTGTATTGTGCTTTTCTTTTTGAAACCGCATAGCAATTTCAACTTTAAAATTAGCTCTGTTTTTAGAAGTTCATTATCACAAAAGTATAAAATTCAGTAGTTTAAGTAGTAGTAGAACTGCTGTAGTAGCCGTCATTTTAATTGAAGCAATCGGTCTGCAAGTTTGTAGTCAAACAGAATTGTTATATAAATTCTTAGAAATTGGACAGCATCAGGAAACTTTCATGTATAGCAATTACGAAGGCAACACCTACTACGATCACCAGAACTATGGAGATGCTCTTAGACTATAATTATTAAATTATATGTAATGGTGAACATTAGGAAACAATCAGCGGCAAATGCGTTTGAAAACAGGAATACATTTAGCAAAAACCTAGGATAGCTCACAAACATTTTCAGGCAAAAATACTTGCACCTAGGGCGGTAACAAAGTCGAAAACATAGTCAGAGCTTGCAAAAAATTCCAGGCAAATTGAAATTTGGTAGATAGGTTGTGTATTTGAGAATCCGCGTGAATCCTCCAGGCAAGGAAGTTGAAAAAATGGTTCTAGTTTGTAAAAAATTAAAAATTCTATAAAAAAAACTGAAATTCTTGCAGGAATGCATATTTGAATGCTTTGAAGAACCTCCAAAATTTACATAATATCCCCTATCGGTTTCTTCCGCAATTGGAAATTTTATCTCGACTAATGTAATTTTTCACCTATAACTCGCTTAATTTCAGTTTTACCGAAAATTCTCTTACGGCATAGAGTATAAAATTTTTATGAATTAAGGTTTTTGAAAATCATACTGTTCCTAAAAGAAAAATAAACTCCAAAAAGATTATTTTGTTTTTATTTAATTTTTATTTAAATAAATTGAAATTGGAACGTAGTTTTTGAATAATTCGTTTTCGAATAAAATTGTCTCACATGTCATCTTCATGATCCGAAGTGAATTCTACATAAACTATTATTTTTTAGATAATTTTGTACTCTTCAACTTGAATCTGATAATAATTTTCCTCTAAAAATTCAATTAGGCGATTTATAGGTGAAAAATCAAGCTGGGGAAACTAAAATGGGAAGAAATCCACAATTTCAAAGATATAATTTGGATACTAAGGTTTATATAATTATGTTTGCCAAATTTCAGCTTTGCCGAGAAAAAGATCTCAAAACAATGCGTGATGGATGCTGTGGTGGCATCTGCACAGTATGTGTGCCGGTTGCAAGCAAGAGGATATCAAAGACAAACGTTTTGGCAAAGACGCTTTCTGAATATGAGTTGACAAATCTGAATTACAATTGATGATTTCTGAATTATTGGTCAAAACGGTGTAGTGATAATATGAGGAGGGAAATCCTACACTTGAATGTATAACTGATAAAACCAGTAGGTTATTAACAAGGCACTGCAAGGCCGCTAAACCGATAATCGTAAGTGTAGGATGTCTGGTAATGCAGCACAAAAGAAATAAAATTGCGGACTTCTTTATCCAGATATAAATATATCGAAGGACACAATAAGCTTTCAACTTCAGTGCAGTTGATTTCTATAGCACACAGGTTACTGAGGCGATAGCTTCCATTTTACATATAAAATTCAAATAAAAACATACCAAAATAAAAATAAATAAAAACCACCGAGGTGTAATCTGCTTAGAAATCCTTTCTAGAAAGGAATATATTATACTTCTTGTGGTTTGGACCCACGTTAAACTCTTGGTTCCATATTTGTATGATAAGACTTCACACCCACACTGCATACAAAATTCTAAATACAAAGAAAATAGAAAGTTAAACTTGTGAGGTCTTTTTAATTAAATAATTTTTACGTCAAAACTCCGAAAAATTCTACCCAATTGAAAACTTTTTCTTTAAAGCTTTTTTGTTTAACTTTTTTGAAAAGTTTAACAGCAATAGGTACTGAAATGTTTTTTTGTTTGTTGTCATTACAATGATCTGGAAATACATTGACCCGACATTGACCCATATTATTTAATCAAAATATCTTCTATTATGTGTTACAACAAAAGGTAAACTAATAACTTTACTTAAGATTCTGCCACCAACCCTTCTCCATTACTTGTCATCAGCAAACTCGAGTTACCCTGGCATTAATCTTGAGCAAAGTAGGAATGTAAAAGGTTTATTGCACTTGATACCATTTTAATTTTAATTCTAATAAGCTATAAATACATTTCACATAAATGGAAATTAAATTGTGAAATTTGTTTACCCAAACAACGAGAAAAGACCCAATTGAAAAATGTTGTATTAGCTTTTAGGGAACGTGAAATGTTTTTATTAAAGCAGATATTACTATAACGCTGTTTTGTATGTTTTATCTACGCATTCTTTCCCAAAGAATTTGAATTATTTAACTTGGAATACTGCAAATTCCCGTAAGTCGTACAATTTCTAAGACTTGCACTCTCTGGCTACCAACTTGGACAAATTTACCAGTAAAAACACTTAAACAAAATTTAAAATGTAAAGTGGTATGGAGCAGGTATACCATTAATTTTGAAAAATTAAGTTTACTACTTGTTTATTCCAAAAAAAAAATTCGATAATGCTACGTTCTTAACATACTTATTAAAGAAAAATTACCACAAAAGTTCAAACGAGAAAGAGCACTTTAAAGAATTAGAAAAAATTGATTAATTAATGTTTATGGAAGTGCATTGACAGCAGTTTATAATTAAATTATTATTTAAATAGTAGTAAAATAGAGCATTTTTATTGCCTTCTTGTTTTTATTATTTATTGTAGGTACTACCATTTGCTTGTTTGAATAATCGAATCAATAATAACACTTTCCAAAGCTCAAATTTTTTAAATTCATTCGAATTTCTATTAATAGTATATGAATGTAATTTTTAACATCCAATAATTTTAGGAATGTTTAGAAATAAGTAGAACAATGAATGAGATGCAATCAAGAATTTTAAAATGAAATAATCGGTCATAAGCTTTTAGTGAAAAACATTAGCTATTTCAGAATTTATTTTTTTTTTCAATATATTTTCACATTAATTGGTTTTTTTACCTCATACTTGGAATGTAATGTAGAATGCATTAAAATGAATAATAGTTAATCCAGCTATCACTTTACAAAACGATACATAACAGCAATTAATATAATGTAAAAATATAACGCAAATTTAAATATGCTTTTACAAAAAAAAACATTTTATTTTAATATTTTATTCAACAGCAATGTAACATAAATTTTTCTGAAAATTCAGTGTACAAAAACTTGATGAATCTTTTAAAATCGTATTAATAATTAATGAATAATTCCGGTTTAATTAAAAAAAAACTAACTGTATTTAAATTCGCCTTCAAACCATATTAAAAGAAAGTTGAACATAATTTTTAAGCGCGACGCGACGCTTCACAGTTATTGTTCAGTTCTTAAAGTTTTGCAGCCTACACCCATCTCAATCCTCTATGTCTGAGTCATCTGTCACGTTTTCTTTTGCATCGTTCATCTACCGTGGCTCTTTTATATTATTAAAATTTAAGTTGGAATCAAGAAAACCGCCGGAATTCAATCGATCATCGAAGCAAATAAATCTTGCAGCAAACTAAATGTTTTTTTTTGTTCCACCGGAATTGTACCGAAATACAAAAATAAAATGTTTACTGTCGCAAAACCTTTATCAAAAAGCTTATCTTAACGTTCTCTATGCTTGTCTATCTTTTTGGGTAAATTATACTACTATGATAATAAGACCAGCTTCCAGATTGGCAGATTTACATCAACTGATGTAAACTATTTAAGCGAATATTTCGCCGCAAGTGCGGTCCATTTCATGTCTTTTTGAAACAGCAAAATCTGATTAAGGCAAAAATAGGGCTTCTTCCGCCGAATTGCTTTCTTGGGAAAAGATTACCCGTTTCCTTAAACTTCAATTGGATTTTCAGGTCGGATTTCTTTCGTTTTTCCGATCAGGGCGTACGAAAAACTTCATTGATATTATAGTCTTAATAGAGTTTTAAGAAAAATGAAGATTAACTTCGCTCATAAACCCTACACAGGGTTGGACACCTTTTGTCGGAGAATTTAATAATAATCTAATAAGATCGAAACATGTAGTATTTTTTGCAAAATTTCGCGAGATCCCCATATTGACCCATTTAAAACAAAGCACTCTGTATAATTAATTTAATATCCACGTTGTTAATATTTTACTTATTAGCTGCCACAACCACAGCACACAGCACACTTTAAAGTACAGTGCCTAGGCGCCTAAGGCATTCAAATTATAAAAACCTCTAATACAAAAGCAAAATTAATACAAAGTGAAAAAAAATAACATGAGCTTTCGGGAGATTATAACTTAGGATTCTACAGCTTTCCCTTTTCAAGCAAACGGGCACTATTGCACGATATAACCTCTAATAATGATAATCCCATGAAAGTGTTCATAAACTTGGATGTTATACACCAAGTACATCGTAGTGAAAAAAGGTTCGAGCCGCTCGCTAGTTCATTAAGTGAGCTAAGTTCTCATTGCAACAATGTCAATTCTCCTCAACCATGAAGTACATAGATTACTTGAGTCATTCAGTTTTATCGCAATGCTTCTAGAATTTCTCCATCGTTTGACTGCTTTGTAAAATTTTTATCATATTTTCACTGAATAATTTTAATTCGTTTATTCAAACATTCTAAAGAAAATGTTTGAATTCTTCACAATTGCTGTTCATCAAAACTCCCATTAATAACTTGATTCTGAAGCCGTAAAAATGTTCACTGTTCCTAGTATCTGAAAATCTTCTCAAATATGCTAAAAGCGCAAATTCGAAATTTATTAAATCGTTGAATTTTTTTAAATATCTGTATTTTCAGTTAACGTTTCAAACTTATAAAATAATAGTGGTAGGCTAGTAAGGGCGTCTTTTTCATTCAACAACAGATATCGAATATTAATTTTATATTTACGAAACAATGAAAATATTTTGAGTAGAAGTGATAACTGAATTTATCGCTGACTATTTTCTATTGCTAGGTCAACTATTAATTAATGCTTGACAATCTTGAAATTGTTGAATAGGACCACCGAAGCATAATGTGATTGTTTTGACTTTCCCCATTTTTCCAGAAAATTGAAATAATTCAAAAATGATATTTAAAAGGTAGGTATAACTTTTAAACCTGTGAAAATTAACAACTAAATTAACCATAATAGTCCAGTCAAATTAGGTTTTCAGCTCGGAAAAATTCCCACCTAGCTGAATTTTGGTACACATCTTTATGACATCGTTGTAAACAATATGTAAAAAGTCGACCTCGATATCAGGTACGCGTTAAAAGTTATTCGAGGTCAAAGGTCACGAAATTGGCCTTTTTTTTTAATATCTCGGTTTTTATTAGATGTACAATAAAAAGTTTTAGATACAATTTGTAGAGGAGGTAATTATCTACAAAAATGGTCTTATGACATTTTCACGTTAAGTTGATAGTTTTTGCGTTATAAGGCCAACAAAATGGACACTTTCAATGAAATTATGATTTTTTAAATTTTGATCGGAAATTTTGTGAACGATATTAATTTGCAAATGCTTGATACTGGTTGTACAATAAAAAGTTTCCGGCGCCAATTTCCAATTTTTCGAAAGTAATTTTTTTTTGAAAATCTTCCAAAAAATTAAATTCCTTCTGAAAAAATTTTTGAAATTTAAATTCGATTTCACGCCTTTGGTGTTGAAAATACGAAGGAAGCTTATATAAGGGCTCTGGTAGACCTTCGCGATGGGCTTCCGTTGCGTTGCCTTAAAAATTAAGAATCGGTTCGTAAATAAGAGCTCCAGAGACGTTGAAAGTTTTTGCACAATTTTCGCCTTAATTCGCCTCCGGCGCGAGAACCGTCGATAATTTAGTAAAACTTATGGAAGAGTCGGGTGCGGTTTTCGACGGCCTTTGATTTAGTATATGACGATGGTGGACGAAAAACGACAAATAACGGCAGCATTTGCAAATTAATATCGTTCACAAAATTTCCGATCAAAATTTGAAAAATCATATTTCATTAAAAGTGTCCATTTTGTTGGCCTTATAACGCAAAAACTATCAACTTAACGTGAAAATGTCATAAGACCATTTTTGTAGATAATTACCTATTACCTCCTCTACAAATTGTATCTAAAACTTTTTATTGTACGACTAATAAAAAACGAGATATTAAAAAAAAGGCCAATTTCGTGACCTTTGACCTCGAATAACCTTTAACGCGTACATGATATCGAGGTCGACTTTTTACATATTGTTTACAACGATGTCATAAAGATGTGTACCAAAATTCAGCTAGGTGGGAATTTTTCTCAGCTGAACCCCTTTTTTCGTCTAATTTGACTGGACTATAATTATTTGATGATATTAAAAAGCTAATTTATTGCGAAAAGCCACGTAATAATTTTGATTGTTTAATTAACTTGTTATCTTATAAATTTTAATTTAATATAAAATTTAATATAAAGGAATATTATTAAATCTATCAGTAGCATATTTCCTAACAATACTTTTAATTATAATGAAACTTCAATTACAAATTATTCTTTCAAGCAATAAAATATTAATTTTCTAGACCAACAAACACAGACCATGTTTAGCGAAAAATTTATTAATGATTTGAAATTTTTGTTACAGCATCGTTTATAGTTCTTTTGCATTCGTTTGAATAATACAAATTATTCATTTTGATAAACAACATTATTAAAGCCTTTTTGTGGGTGATACGACCACTTCAAAGGGGATACATAAATAATTACTGTGTTAATGTTAAATAATTCAGATGCTTGTTTTCGTAAACAAAGTGCGATATATGGACACGAAGAGAAAATACATGGTGTCCCATGAAGAATTTGAGATCCTTCTGCAATCTGAACCTCAAATTCTCGAAAACATTAAAATACATATCTACTGATTTCTGTCGATCCGATTCGAGGTAATATTTATAAAATATCTAGGCTTGATCAGCAGCCAGATGTTCCAGCGGATTGGGCGCCACGGATATTGGGTTACAGCAGCGCGCAAATATTTCACGTTTTGGGGTTGGTTACAGATAGTCTCGGATCAACTACAGTTTTTGGTTTACGACTGATGTATATTGCATATATACACCCTGTATATTGTTTAAAATGAAATAAATATATTCAAAATATTGCAGATGACCTCGAAGTGAATATTTACAAAGAAATTGTGTTCAAGAATTGATAAGGGCTAAGTTACTAGGTCGTAGAATAATATTTTAAAAAAGTTTTTCAATTAGGTTCCACTTGTCACTTAAATTTTGTTATTTAAATATTGATATTCTATTTAAATATTTTTAAATTGATAAAAGTTTCTGAAAGCAAATATAAATTTTTTTTATAATCATGCACCATTAGGGAGGTCCTTGTTTGGAACTTGAATGAATTTTTATCGGGCCGCCCCCAAATCGGCTCCGAATAATTTAAAAAGAGTGCCGTTCATATATGTCACTTTTTATCTTTATTATTAACCAATACCAGAGGGGGTGAACTTTTCCATTGGAAATACTAAGCAGGGTTCTATAATCTTATTAGTTTGTATTTAATTACAGGACAACTCTAGAATTTTCAAAGATTGGCGTATGATAAGGTTGTTATGGGGAATAATACCCCCCCCTAATTATTAAATTAGTGCCAATTAGTGCCAATATAATAATACTTGTTTTCTTCTACATCAATATAATAACATTTTTAATAACATTTTAAACATTTCCAAATTATTTTCTGTTGTCTAATAATTACTTTTGAAAGTAAATTTCAAAAATTGTTTACAAATTTTTTAAAGATGTTATTATAATCTCAAAGTAGAAGAGAAAAATTAACATTACAATAACTTATTTTACAATTTAATACAGATATAAAGCTAAAATTTGGAAACTATTTTTATTAATTATTAATTTTAAGTCGATTTGAAGGGGGCAATAAAAATTTGTCCAGGCCCTAAATGAACACCACCCTAATATGCATAGTTGTAATCTTCTAACCTGAGCTTTGCGTCATAAACATTTTAATTAATACGACAATTTATTCACAATGGAATGATTTTCCAAAACTCAATATTTATATTTTTGCAATTTTCAAAATATTACATACTGATATTTTGTAATAACAGCATTTAACTTTGAAAATTGCTAAACAAAAATCTTGAATTTCCATTTTTTTCCAAATCCTTCCATTGACCAGTTTGGCTGATTTCTTACACTGCCTGTGAATCAAGTCTTAGGATAGAAGATAACCGTTACAGTTTAATCGAAGTAATTGATTTTGGTAATGAGAGCAAATTATTTCTCTGAGTGAACACCTTCCAACATAATTAAATAGAAACAGTAATTTCGGCTTCAGTAATAACGGGGAGGAATAATTAAAATTGTCATTAGTAAGTCGTACTCATTTAATTAATTGTGTAACCAAATTTTTATTCTATTTGTGCCACAAGATTATCCCAAACGTAATATCCAATCAATTAATATTTATTATGGTCGAGTAGAACCTAAAAATCACACAATGTTACCTATTCGTTTAGGAAAATCGACATTATTATATTTTACTGCAAATATTTGAGTATCTTGCTATATCGATTACTTTATGCGAAGGTGAAAACCATCGGTCGAAAATAAACGCTGAAATGGAGTTGTAGATTTATGCAGCAATCATTTATTTGCGTTCGAAAACTACTTCAACAACCCCATTATATGCATTAGCTCACTGGAAGTTGATCTATTACCCCAAAATTTGCATAAAAAATTTAAGTAAACTTGAACAGACACTAATTTATTTTTTTATAAATCACGTCGACGTTTAAAAAAGTAAGTGTAGGATACTTTTTTTATTAATAAAATTAAAAGTGTATGTGGAGGTTTTGCATATTATATTGAAAGTTCAACAGCAAGCGGATTTGAAGACTTATTGCATTTGTGATGATTTTTTTTAATATGCAGGCGGCAAATACTTCCATGAATGAAGTAGGTCAAAGTATCTTAGGAACATGGCAAAAATAAGACTGGAGCTCTTCTAAACTTATTTTATTGAACAAGTTGTGCAAAAATTTTGTATATTACAAAAATAAATGCTCAAAAAGGGATAACCTAAACGGTACAGCAGTATCTTAAAAAACTTCAGACGCATAATATTGAAAATTTAGGCAATAAAATTATTTTTTATTTGGCTACAGGGAAGAGTCCTATTGCAATCAGTGCAATAGAAGAAGAAAAACTTTTCAAGTTTGATTTGCATATTTATAGCCCATCAATGTAGTAATATTGGAACGGATTTACACATCCTTACGTACAGTATCGGGCTAAAGAAAACACTCGAGGAAAGCTATTTTCAAATACAACGAAATTGAACGACAATTTAAAAAAAGAAATATTTTTGTTAGTTTTGACGTTTGCTTATCCTTAACAAAATAATTAAAGGTAAAAACAACAAAGAGCGGCTTTGTGTAAAATTAATGAACGGCTTCTTGAATAAAAAAATTGTAGGCACAATTTCAAATTTTTGCTGATTATCTCTGCCTTCAGAAATGCAAATCAGTTGTAGGTTGTTAAGCCATTGAAAGGGTTGTGTTGGGAATAATTTTACTATGTATAATCAGAATCGACAAGGACGTCATTATATTATCAAGATAGAGTCAATCAAGTGATGAATACATAATTAAATAAAATATCAAAAAAAAATTATGAAAATTAAAATATTTAATTATTTACAATCAATTTAATTTTAAAATCGCTTCACAATAAATTAGCTTTTACGAAGAGCTTTGTACATTTATGAAAAAGGAGATTTTAATTAAAAATTTATTAATTCTGTACCCTTAGAAGTCTTAATAGTCAATTTTCATATTTGTTGTTTAATTAAGCAGCGCGATTACAATATTACCCATTTTTCTAATTTAAAACTAGAATTTGTTAACGAAGTTGTGATTCATCCTAATCTAAAGAAATGTCAGGGTGGCTTTTAAAATTAATAGAAATCCTTTTATATAAGAGGAAAGTTACATGACAATCAATTTTTATAATGCCAAGACGTTCGATAATTTAAGAAACAAATATTAATCCATGTTTCAGATTTAAATTAAAATTTTAGTTAAGCAAATTAAAACTTAATTGGTTTCGTTATCTGGAACTTCACCAAGTTTTAACTACTCCAATTAATTTGTTATTATAATTTCGATAAAATAAAGTTTTTCGTTTTTTCTATCAAAAAACTAATTTCATTCTATGATGCAAAAGCGCGTACCACTAATTTTATCTAAACATTCAAACTAAAATTAACAGTTTAAAAATTTAGTTAAATATTATTAATTTAATGCAAAATATGAGGTTAAAATTCTGTTCTTAATCAAAATTTCAATGTCATATCAATTTCGATTAACTTGAAGTTTTGTTTACAAGAAAAGCACAATTAATGATTTTTTTTACCTTCTCGTAAAATTAATTAAAATTGAAAATATAATTAACGCGATAATTTAATATTACAATAAGTGTGTTGCATTTAATTAACAAATCGTCACCAAACAAAATTAACATAATCCTTACTTCAAACTTGTTTAGAAAAAGTCGAAAAAATTTATTAACAATTAACTTGTAAACAAAAAACCGCTGGTTAAATATTAAACATTTATGGAACCGCTACTTAATTTCTTTTATCAGAAACTTTTTCCGAAAACAATTGAATACGAAGCGCGCGTCTAAATTTCAGTCAAAGTAGAGATGTTTCTACCCTCGTGTTCGTTGATCAACTGACTGTTGACGCCACGAGCGTTGGTAGCGTCCCGACGTACGTTCACCCTAGCAAAGGCGCCGCAGAAACAATACCGTTTTACTCAAACACAAACGAATAAATTGCGAATTAATTTCAAAAATATTAAATAGAATGTTTTAACACTTTCGGGCGAATTTTCACTTTAACTTTTTAATTTTGTTTAAATTATCCAGATTATGATTTAATTAAATAAGCGTGCTGATCTATTTAATTCAGTGCACCGAATGAAAGAATGACATTTTCTTGTGGTTATAGTAGAATAAGTAAGTAAAAAGGAATATCGTGTTTCAGAATTATATTTCAGGATGGTCTTATTTCATATCATAACAATTCATCTAAAGAGAACAAGTATAAATAATTAATACCTTACGACATAAATTTGAAATCAAAGCAAATTTTAGTTCTTATTTTCAAAAAAAAAAATTTTTTCTAAATTATGTAATAAATTTTAAAGCAACATTTTCAAAGTAATGTTGCGGTTTAAAAGTATTACTGAAATAACACGTAGGTACATGTTCAAAAGATTTGAAACTTGAAAAATTAATTCCATAACTCACGTAATGTAAGGTGGTTACGCCTGGAACAATTTTACATTATTAAAGAGCTTACAAACTCTTTTTATTTTTTTAAACAACGTCTTCGAAGAGATTTCCTCTTTATTGGATGAAAACCGTGAATTTCTAATAATAAAATTGCATTTCCGTTCGTTTAAATTTAAATAAATCGATTCATCCATTACGTTTTAACAAAATGATTACAAAAATTTGGAAAACCAAGATTTTTCCACCACCGAATAACAACCGCGTCCTATTTAGGATAACAAAAATCCTTTGTCGGTGTATTTCCTACGACCGTAAAATTCTTTCTGTAATTTTTTTATCTGTGCCGATATTTTCTTCGAGTATTAAAATTTGTTCTCTCCAATAAATTTTCCAGTTTATACCCAAGCAGTCTCAAGACCTATACGTAATATAAATAAGCAAACGTGATTCATTAGAAGCAAGGTTGTTCATTTACACAATAAAATTCCGTGTTTGTTAGGTAAATTGATATTTGAGTATAATTTAAATTAAATTTTCCACAAACACGTGTCCTTTTGTATGAATTCTATAACCAATTAAAATTATAGGTTTTACACCTGTAAACGTTCAAATCACAAACTGACAAAAAATTCAAATCACGTGGTTTAAATTCCACGTTGCAACTGTACCTGTGGTTTAACCTGTATGATTTAACCACTATTCTCACATTTCAGATTGCAAGTGCAATTACAAGATTTACAATTGTGTTGGAATTTTAGCCAATGAAAATTCGTCAATCAGAATTTCAAGAGCTCGCCCAATGACTAGCGAACTGAATATTGAACCAGCGAACCGATTTTTCATTGAAATAATTTAAAGTGAACCAAGTTTTTACTTTTTGCTTTTTCAATCGATTCCCAAATCGATTCTCTATTAAATTGGACGATTTCCTGTATCTTGCTTTTGTTTTTCTATGTTAATATTCTTATATATCCAATTTTTATCATCTCCAATACCAATGGATAACCATGAAAGAAATTTTCGAATAGAAAATATCGTGATTCTATTTTCTAAAGTATCGTAAATATGACCATAGTTATGCCTTGCTATAACCGCCAGTTGAAATGTAGAAGAGAATTTCTAAATATAAATTTCGAATTTCAAAGAAGTTT
Source organism: Podabrus alpinus (assembly GCA_932274525.1). Classification (NCBI taxonomy): domain Eukaryota; kingdom Metazoa; phylum Arthropoda; class Insecta; order Coleoptera; family Cantharidae; genus Podabrus; species Podabrus alpinus. Next base: position 20,339,829 of record OW026451.1, read on the forward strand.
GTATTTCAACACATTTTGTACGCTCAACACGGTTGAACGATCAAGAACTCTTTAGACAAATAAAAAAGTTTCGGTAAAGAAATTTACCCTAATTACTTATTTAGAGCGGAATATTGCTGACCGTTGAATCATTCTGAAAGATTTCAATAGAAAAAAGGACTAAATCCTGTTTTAAATAAGTAATTGGTATTATTGGTCATTTTTCTTTTGTGCGTTTGAACCGCAATAATAAAATAATAATCAAAATACAGCTTTTGGTTCTTTTAATCGATGTCATAAATCAGTGGTGTTGAAAAGATTAAAAACTAAAAGAACTAATAAAATAAGTGACGGTTCATAATATAACACATTTTGCAATAAAAACAATATCTGGATGATTCTGGCCCCTAGCAATGACAATAAAGAAAAATAATAATTTGTGTATAAAATGAAATATAGAAATTCCGCAGTTTTAAATCGCTTTTCAAAATTAAATTCTATATTCTATACTATACACCTCTTCACAGATTCAAAATTTAATGCAAACAGCGGGATAGATAACTCGACGTAATATAAATACCATATTTGCACCTCATCGGTTACTTTAAAAATATAACAAAATAAATAGTAAATAAATTGATACATACAAAACTTTTATTTCGGTCAACCAATTTTTTTTTATATGTTTTTTAAGGTATATCAACATCTAGGTTATTAGCACCTGTTGTTTGTTGGTAAGCGTTTATTCGTAAGGGTTATTTTTGGTAGGGTTTGTTTGTTTTTTGATGCATACCGGGGAATCGAGTAAGCAATTCCGCGAGGACCGTTATTCGAACCCGAAATCACCGCTCCGAATTCAACCAGTATGCTCAACTCTCAACTAATTTTAATTGAAGTCCCAACGAAATTGACTTTTTACCGGCCGTAACTAAATTTCAAATGAACAGCGATTCATTTGGGATTTCTACACAACATCTACAAGCATGTCTACAGGATTCATTACACCGCCAAACTTTTAAGTATTATTTCTTGATATAGATCAACTGATTATACAAGGTGTGTCATAAATAAATAGTTTTGTAGATATATGGGGGACCAGATTGGTTGGTGGAAATTTAGTAACAATCAATCGCTATACCGTATGTGCTTTTTGCTTTTGAAGCGTTTAAAAAATTCGCGAAGACTTAATCTAGTAAATTTGCGATCTTTGGCCCGATAATCTGAAGCACGTGGGATATTCAGTAAGGTGCCAATCCAAGCCAGTCGATACGGAAGCAATCAGCGGAATTAACCCTTCCAAAAACGTTTTTATTGTAGCGCTTTGTCACCTTATTACGCGCATTGGGCGCACCCTTAGATTTTGTTTTTACAATCCATGGAACTCATATTTTAAATTTCAAATCGATCCGGTGAAAATTATTCTTTTAGAAGACATTTTTAGGTCGGGTTGTAAATTAAAAGATTGAAACATTCGCTCAACCAACAAAATTTACGTTTTGCAAATGTATGATAGTCTTAAGAACTGTAGAGGTAGGAAAGTATGTTCATAATATTTTTATTCGCGTCCCATGAACCATGCGGTAGTTAATACAATCTTTATAGAGTTGACGTAGCATACATCGTAGATTCACGCCATCAGCAAGAAAACCATCATTCTATAACGTTGCGAACTAAACGTCAATACATGCAAATGCATTACTATAAATTTTAGGTAGGATCGAGAGACACTTTTATACGATCCATAATCACGAGCCAGTTGTCAATACAAGGACACGCACGTGCATGTTTGAAATCGTGAGAATCAATGCCTTTTGTTTTGCTATCTCGACCATGTGCAGATAAGCAACCAAATGTGCTCGGGTTTAACATGGCAAGGATAGCGATTTCGCAATTGCAGACTTCGATAAAAACAAGTAAAAAGTGCAAAAGTTAGACCCTTTTCGTCCAACCAGACGAGCAAAAAATTGTTTTGCTCGCACGTGTCGTACCAAATTTCTCGATACACTTTACATGGAGAAAGAAGAAAGCGTGTTCTCACACTCTAGGCATTGTCCAATTAAATCGCGTCTCCCTTCTTTCTAAATTTATAGGACCCAATTACAAGGTTCCAAATCAATCAGTAAGTGGGAAAAATCCTAAATTATAGTAGGGAAAATGCATAAATTGAGTTACAAATTGCATATTCGGAGAGATTCACTTAGAATCTGATACTACCTTTTTCGTATCATAGCGCTTCCAAAAGCGGAATTAACTATCGAGGTCTCACATTTATTAGAGATCTTTAAATAAATACAAGTCATTTGTGCTAAAAATTAGTGTGTGTCAACTGCAGGTACTATCGAACATTAATATCGTCAATTGTTATTAAACAATTAATATTTTATCGAACATTAATATCGTCAATTGTGACTAAACAATTAATATTTTATCGAACATTAATATCGTCAATTGTCATTAAACAATTAATATTTTATCGAACACTATTATCGTCAATTGTTACTAAACAATTAATATTTTATCGAACATTAATATCGTCAATTGTGACTAAACAATTAATATTTTATCGAACATTAATATCGTCAATTGTTATTAAACAATTAATATTTTATCGAACAATAATATCGTCAATTGTGACTAAACAATTAATATACTATCGAACATTAATATCGTCAATTGTCATTAAACAATTAATATTTTATCGAACACTATTATCGTCAATTGTTACTAAACAATTAATATTTTATCGAACATTAATATCGTCAATTGTGACTAAACAATTAATATTGTATCGGACATTAATATCGTCAATTGTTGCTAATATTTAATGAGTTATCGAACATCAATATCGTCAATTGTTGCTAAACCTTCAATATTTTATCGAACATTAATATCGTCAATTGTTGCTAATATTTAATAAGTGATCGAACAATTAATATCGTCAATTGTTACTAAACCTTGAATCAATTATCGGACTTTTTATACCATCTGTTTATCACGTTTAATCACGTCGAGTTATTGCTTGCCGCTCATAAGGCAATTACGTAGCATTGCTTTTATCGAATGGTACAAAACAGGTGTTGCACTTCGAACCCATGTGTGCATTCCAATCGTTCTTTTTTATCGGACACCACATTAACATTTCTTACTTAGACAGTGCCGGCTTGAATTAATTGTCACTTCGCGAATAACTAACTTAGTGAATTATTTCGTACGGAGACCCCTATTTTATCGCGAAATACAGTGCGTGTACCACCCTGTTATTTCACCACCTTCCGATTTGAAGAGTTTTTGGGAAGCTGGTTATTGCGCTGCCCTTCTGATATGGTTTGAGACATCACATTCAGCTCCATTCTACATTCTGAAGACGAATCTCACTCCTGAAGGACTCGTCATCGACTTTGCCTAGAGGTCGAACATCAACCACCCAAATTAAGTAAGAAACCTTTTTTTATATTTTTAAGATTGTGATGTTAATTGGTCCTATTGACCATTAGTTGTGTTTATGAACGTTCAGTTCAACCCTGGAAGACGATATCGCAACCATTTTGTACACCTTTTATGTAACTTAATATTATTATCTATTATTAACGTAACTTTTACCACGCCATTCGAGCGTTTATATCCGAACTAGTAATTTAACGTAACATTTTAAGTTTGGTGCTGCAACTAAAGTTCATAAGAATTGAGCGATCACTTTGATTGGCTTTCATTATCAATTTTATGAGTCACAGTTTTAGATGTCATCGAGTTGCACTTAAGTAACTAGTATTTTTGGGTGTGGAGTGCTGTATTCAATACGCCCCCCCCTTTCATGCAAATTAACCTTTTGTATTTTTGTAAGAGTAATTGTTTTACGAATATTAGTTTCGCAACGGAAACCACACTGAAAGGTTCCGTCAACTGTACATATTTATTTTTATACAAGACATGTAAATTTGATAGTATCTTGTGTAAACTTTGTCAACTCCCCCCTGATATTATTTTATTTAATACATTTTTATTATTTCCCAACTTTGTGTGTTATTATTATTGTTGTGTTAATGTTTATTTAGCTATTTTCACCCACGGAAAGTTCGCCTCCTGTAAAGGTAAGGTCATTGAGCGAGGTTTTTCCGGAGTGAGAGTTCGCCGTAAGATCATCAAGTTGTCGCGTACCAGCTTGGAAGGTGTGATAACCAGTCCCCTTCAAAAAGATTCATTTCTTCGTATGCGTGGCGCCCATTTAAACTCCCTCGTGTATATTAACCCCATCGATTTTGACTTAACTCCCCCCCTGTGTAAATTATTCACACCGATTTTGACAATTTTTAGAATCGCGATCGAGGATTGCCCGGTCGTCGATTGGAAACACCCGCTTTGCGACGTGCCGTCACACGACCCGTTCGTTCCTTTCACCAACCCACCCCTTCGCGACTTTGAGCTAGCCAACCTTTTATTACCTGTTGGAAAGGTGTCGTGGATGCAGAACGTGGTGTAACAGCTTCCTTAAAAAGGATTTAAAGTAACAACCATATAAGTAATACAGAAGTAAGATAGAAGATGTAAAGGATTCTGACTTTGAAAACTCAACTAAAAAGTCGTGTCTACTGTAATAGTTCTCATTAATATTGCAGTTGAAACAGAATGTTCGTCAAGAAATTGCGTGCAACTATCAGGCAATATGCCAACGCGTTTTGAATAATTTCATAGTTTGGTTGGAAAAATGTCGCAAATCATGAAAGATGACATTTGGATGACATTAAATGATTTTCCATTAAGTATTTTGTCGTATAAATATTGTTCTCTAAAGTGCGCGTTTTTTTATTTTACTATTTTATACTAACTGAAGAAGAATCTCCCATACCTTGCATGTTATCTAAGCGGAATTTCATTTTAAAAATGAAGAATTAAGACAAATAAAACAATCTTATTACATGTTAATACCTACTATTACAATGAAGAGAAGCATCTGTACGTCTGTTAATGCTAATATAATTACTGCTAATTACTACAGACAACGGATACCGAGTATCTCAGAAGACATAAATTCAAAGAATTTATTTATGAAAACATAAATAAAAAGAAAATTCAACTGAATTTACTGAATGATTAGAAGCACATTTCAGCTTTCCATCGAAAACAAATTAATTCTTGACTTAGGTAACTCGGCTTTAAAGCTGGGCTCTAAAGCTCAACTGCTGGTGGCTTTTGTAATTCTTCACAGTTTCCAAAAAAAATACTACGTGCCATCTTGGATGCGTGGTGATATATTGCAAACTCTGTCAGTAGTAGTATTCAGTAAGAACTATAATGAACAACTTCTCCTTAATTCTTAATCACACTTAAGCCTTATTAGTCTCTTATCTTATTAGCACGTAATTCCAAATATTGTGCGGCCTAAAGGCCGCACTAAAGTATAAGCCGTAATGAAAAATACTATGGTACGTCGAAAAACCACTAAGTCTTCACATGGTAAGATTGGAAGTAAAATCAGACAGTTTTCATTCTTATCTGATCTCAACTGCAAATAAGCAATAACCACTTAAAACTTCAGCATCATAACTTAACGGGTATGCGAGATATCGTGATGAATGAATGAGTGATGCCCCAGAGATAGGACGAGGAATACGTAAGTAAGGAAGAAAACAAAAATGGCTAACATAATACGTAAAAGAAATGAAAAAGTTGAAGACAAACTGGATAAGAAATGTCGTAAGGAAGTTATATGAAGAGTTGCCAAATTGCATTTCCCTGTAGCGTCCAAGGCTCATATAGAGAATAAGTGTCGGAAAACAACAAAGAGGTAGCTAGATGACATTAAAGGAAATTCAGGAAGGTCATTGCATCAAATTAGAGGAAACCTATGTCCAACAGTGGGCGAAAGACTGCTGAGCAGTTGCCCTCCCCGTATCAGCCACCACTGCTGCTGAGAAGAAGATACGGTTTTTTAACTTTTGAAATCAACATTAAAATAAACTCTAATAAAATACAGCCTTTTCAGCAGATTGCTAGCAGATTGTTTTTAATAAAAACAGAAAAATTTCTATGAATTACACTCCTATGTTCTGGAAGCTGAATAAAGATTAACTGGCACTTAATTTTTACATAAATAATTGTCAATCGGTTGATTTTTTATTTAATTAACTAGAAAAAATATAGTTGAGAATGCGATCTACATAATATACGTACAATAAGATCTACGTAAGTACACGAGAATTTTATAAGCATCTGTGGCACCAATTATTTCAGGACCGCGTCCAGAATTATTATGAACTGAAAAATAACTTTTCGATTTTTCAATGGTAATTTTGTATCATCAGATAGTGGAAGCACATGAAAAATACTAGGAACTTATCAATTTTTGATTTATAATAATAAAAATAAAATAAATTCAGTTAATAATAATTGAAGGGCCTAGTGGAAAAAGTAGTTGTCACTTTTTTTTCAATTTGTAGTTGAGCACATTTTCACATTGCGGCTCTACAAATTAGTATAAAAATCAACAAATTGAAAAAAGTGACTTAACTACTTCTTCCACTAGGCCCTTCAATTATTAAATTTTGTTTTTCCAAAAGTTCAAAATAATAGAGGATTGAAATAAAAACTCTAACATTAACTCGGATTAACTGGCAGTTAAATTTTCACTTAAAAAACTTATCTCAGTGGAGATTAACGGATATGAAATATAATTTTAAAAAAATATCTCTAAGACATTTATTTTAATATGGAACATGTTTTTACGGTCGTTACCTCGCAAAAATCGACACCAAAAACCGACACCAAAATTCGACACCAAAAACCGACACCAAAAACCGACACCAAAAATTGACACCAAAAATCGACACCACATGTATAATTCAAATTTATAGTTTATAATTTGAATAGAGTAGATTATCGAATAACATCATCCCATTCACAATAATGAATTTTCATTACCAAAAATTTAAATCCGAAACCGATCGCAAAAAGAAAATTTGCTTATACATATAGTAAATTTTTATTACCAACACAAAAATTAATGCATTATCCTATTATAACCAATACGGTTAAAAAGGATAAAAGCGAATTGTTATTGGAAGTCAATTAATAGGGTTGGTTACTGCAACATCTTCGATGGTCTTGAGAACCAGAGTAGTGCCACAGAACTTTGTTAATAAATTTATTATTATAATAAAATTGTATCTTAAATGCAATTCACACAAATGTTAAATAAATTATGGTATCCAGTATCATAGACAAGAAAGGTGTTTGGTACCGCGAGGCGCGGAGCGCCGAGTTTTATTTAAATGTCGAATTTCTGTAGAATTGCTTAGATGTTACCGAATGTTATTTATATAATTGGCAGTGTAAATATTTACGCAAAATCTTGGTGGTTACTCGTGGGATATGGGTCAATGTAATAAAACAAATCAAATATGTATGATTGACTAGTTGCAAGCACTATCACAGTTGCACAGTTGCAAGCACTATCAGAGCAATGGAGATATCTGTATACATTGAAGAACAAAAGAGTTTTTCTGCTTAAATGCAGACAAAAAGCAGTTTACCCAAAGCACATCACACAAAGCATAAAATGCCTATGACCGCAACTCCCCAAAAACCACCCCTATGGCACTGAAATAAACGAATGGGTCCTCAGTCCGCCCCTGTGACCGTGGATATGATAGGGATTGACAGTTGGAGAGATAATCAAAGGCGTGAATGTGTACATGTGCATCTTTGGACAAAGAGAAAATTGTCGTTGTTTTGTGGTGTAATTAACTGTGCGAACATATTTTATTATATTTATTATTCAATTAATACCATCTTTTTAGCCTATCATGACTGTATAATTGGTAGGTTTTTCAGAATGTTTTTCAGTATCATTTGAAAATATTGAATTTACTAGAGTGCTTGTTCTATTGTTTTACTGTATGTTTCTGTACTGTTCATTTTTTGTAGATTCTGAAGAAGTTTCACAATAGAAACGAAACTAGTCAATCATACATATTTGATTTGTTTTATTACATTGACCCATATCCCACGAGTAACCACCAAGATTTTGCGTAACGAATGGGGTCACGACCTACATCCAATATCACTGAGATGGGATCATTTTACCAGGACATCACCGAGATGCATGGAACGAGTGCAAAGCTAGTTTTGCAAGCACTATCAGAGCAATGGAGACGTCTGTATATATTGAAGAACAAAAGAGTTTTTCTGCTTAAATGCAGACAAAAAGCAGTTTACCCAAAGCACATCACACAAAGCATAAAATGCCTATGGCCGCTACTCCCCAAAAACCACCCCTATGGCACTGAAATAAACATTATATATTCCGGTTTATTGAACAAACAAATGGGTCCTCAGTCCGCCCCTGTGACCGTGGATATGATAGGGATTGACAGTTGGAGATATAATCGAAGGCGTGAATGTGTACATGTGCATCTTTGGACAAAGAGAAAATTGTCGTTGTTTTGTGGTGTAATTAACTGTGCGAACATATTTTATTATATGTATTATTCAATTAATACCATCTTTTTAGCCTATCATGACTGTATAATTGGTAGGTTTTTCAGAATGTTTTTCATTATCATTTGAAAATATTGAATTTACTAGAGTGCTTATTCTATTGTTTTACTGTATGTTTCTGTACTGTTCATTTTTTGTAGATTCTGAAGAAGTTTCACAATAGAAACGAAACTAGTCAATCATACATATTTGATTTGTTTTATTACATTGACCCATATCCCACGAGTAACCACCAAGATTTTGCGTAACGAATGGGGTCACGACCTACATCCAATAAGTGTAAATAACTATTTACTAGAAATTAAAATTCTCGTAACAGTTCAATTTGTAACCTTAAGGTTAACGCCCAATTGTACAACAGGAGATCATCAGAGTTAACTGAAAGATTTTTGGTGTATCAACTAATCAAACGGCAGAAATCTTCGAGTTAACCCTGATCTGAGGATCATCTTTTTTATACAACTGATCCTAAGAGCAAAAAACTTTTGCTTACAAAAAATTACTTTATTTGCATTTAAAATGCCGAATACTTTACAACTCCAATGGTTACACATCCTGATTTTTCCTTTCATTATACATAGACACTTCTCCTGACAGTCCAAACCAGCACACAACAAACAACAACAAATATGATTAAAATATTATAACGAAAATTTATGTCCAGCAAAATAGCGAAATTTATTTAATTTAAAACACCTGAATTAATGATGACTGCTAATGTATTACCACAGAAACGTAATCTTCCCAGAAATTGTGTATTACACATCCGTGGTGGTTCGGGATGATTACAGGACCGAGTACTAAATAATAAGACTAAAGAAGAAGAATTTATAATTACCACGTGCACCAGATATTTTGATAGATCCAGCCCGTCTTACTGAAATTTGCACTTCTTGCATGATAAACGAGAACAACGGTAAATTTTGTCGAGAGGTAAATGGTTTTAAGATCTCCAGCATATTCCTGCAGGGGATGTAGTAATAAATTTTGTTTTTATACCCAAATATAGTTAAATAAATTATTATTGTAAATAGGTACCTATTAATAAAATTTAATGTTTTGTATCTCTGCAATTTAGATTCAGCCTGTGTAAGTAAAAACGTTTAATTATTCACTTACGGGCTTTAAGCGGTATCAAATAATTTAAAAGCTCTGTACCTCAGTAAAAAACCAATTCAAATAATAAAATAATAAGTATTGAATTTTTGTTCTCTAGGAAGAAGTACAAAGCACACGAATAATTAAAAATGTGCGCTGCAGGGTGTCACAAAATGAGTATCAGTTATTATTTATTGGTTATTGTGAGGGTGTAAAATACTTTTTAAAATTAATTAAAACAACAAAGGTATACAGCTCTAAAAAAAAAGCGATGTTCCATTTTATACGTTTAAAAACAAGAGATTATTATTTAACCTGTAAATACTACTCAGCGGTAAAATGTATTCAAGAAAATTAAATTAGGCAGGTATTGATTTATTTTCTTATTAAAAATAAAGCAAATATAAAAGTTCCGGTTTTTTAAAATTTTAATGAAACCAGAAGAACATCAAAATTTACAATAAAAATGAAAACATGCATAAACTGCCGCTTTTATAGTATTTGTAATTTTATTTTTCAATTCTCTGGTGTAAGGAATACCGGAAGAAATTTTAAATTAATATTAATTTTAATTCCGCTTTCTTTTTGATAAAATTTTTTTTTAGTTAGACATTGTTTAATCCATACTTTTCTGAGCTCTATAACGCGCTAAGTAAATATTTAAAGCTCGATTACATTATTTTACGTTTATCGTAGTAATTTTGTATAATCAGATTTTTTCTTCTAGAAAATGTAATGATGTTACAGCTAATTGTATTTACATATAAATCGTTTCGCCAACATTATTGAAGAAACCTATTAAGTATTCCCTTCATTGTAACATAATCTTTCAATTAAGCGTATGAAATTTACTTTATTGATAAAAATGTTACTGGAAACATTAATTTAGAACACCCCGATTCAAATAGCAAAGGGGAAAATGTTTCTATTTACTTAAAATAAAGTTACAAGCGTATCTCGAGTTTGGTTACTGAAAATACTAATAAATGTTTCTAAAATGAGAAATGAGAAACTAACAGAATAACAGTCCCTGGTGGTTTTCTTCCTTCTGATAAACCATATATCACCTATAATACTAAAAATAAGTTAACGATATTTGAAGTATTCTTACTGAAATATCTTTTCAGTTATTTTATTATGAAAAATTAACATTTTTTAAAGATTTAACAATAATTACATGCAACTGAAGGTTTGAAATAACTATGAAATGGCGTCATATTGTAATGATAAAACACTAGTTCTCAATTTATTTTCTTATTATTCACCTCTTCAAGTTGGAGCTCCCCCCCCCCTCACTGTCGCAAAGGCTATTTTTTTATCTGTTTCGTTGAAAATCAATACTAGACGAAAAATTGAGTGCTGCATGCAGAATTACGCCACAGGTGCGAACTGCTTATTTAAAGCTCCGCATTAAATTATTGCATATACCATAAATTAATAATAAATTGATGTAAAATTATCTTACACCTAACCACAACATTAATTTTGAATTTAACTGCTTTTATTTTAATGGGAAGATAAAATCGTAGGAGTCTCCATTAAAGAGTGAAAACATCAAACAACATTTTTATTAGAAGTTAAAATTAATTGTACGCATAACACCTCTATGAAGCTTCAGCATTATTTTGCGGTTTCAAACTAAGAGCACCGTAGGCGTAATTAATTAGTTGCACAAAAAATTAATTAAAAGTTACTGCATCGAAGAGAGAAAACAATGGTTTGTTACGATATTTTTTAGTAAAGATAATGAAAAATCCATTGTGAATTATTCGGTAAGATTCGGTACGAAGTCGATAGTCTAACTACATTATGACATGACCAGTTCCTGATGTCATTTCCGGTTTTATTATTTTATAGTACCAATGAGATAAATTTTCAATTTATCTAAAATTAGGTATACTTGAAGATTACATTTGCACAAACGGTATTAATAGAAAATAAACAATAAACAATTCATTTTATAACAATGAACAAGCAAAAAGAATGATTGTAGTAGGAATTGAAAATAACTTTTATCATTGATTATTTCACACCCTCGAATATCTGACCCTTAATACCGGAACTCAAGTATTGCAAAATCTGTAAAGATCGTCGCCCGAGTTTTAGTTCTGTCATGAATTTGGATTAAGAAAACTTTCTTTCAAGTAAAATATTGTCAACAATTTTTAACATCGCAGAAGATTTTAAATTCGAATAAAATATTGCAAAATTCAAGTTTTTCCCTATAATTTATTGTTCTTTCACAACTTTTCACTAACCTGGTAATAAAAATAGTCGCCCATTATTGTCTGGAATGGCGGAGACTATTAACCTTAATTATTTTAAATATCTCGATTTCCTTACAGTAATCAATTAAGGCTCAACCCTTACACTTAAACTTATTAAAAGGAAACCAAATACCTTCTGCTATTTAAACCACACGAATGCCACATTTTCAATTTAATTGTTTTGAAGCATTCAATAAATTTTAAATAGCTTCTTGTTAATAATTCTAAACATGTAAAAAGAGCCACTTTAAGTGATTTCCAAAAAGGGTGCCTATTTTACCCTTCCCAAGGGAAGATATTTCCCCTTATAATGTTTCAAATATTTGCAGTCACGGTTCCCCAAATAACAAGATTTATGTTAAAGTATAGTACCTATATCCAAATAAGGATCGATTTTCTGAGGATATTTTTGTGAATTAACTTTGATTATACTATAATACCAGATAAATAATCAAACCTTACGGGAGTTTTGAAAATGCTGGTATTATAATTGTAAAGATTATCAACAGTAGTGTTAGTGCTAATCAAAAACCAAGAATTACTAGAATAAAATAATTTATTACACTTTCCACTTGAGTGCCGCTATCTATAATGATAATTTTCTAGACTACAGATTATTTCCAAAATTTCCATAAGGTTTTCTTATCTTGTACTATTATAATCAAAGTAAGATAAAACGAACAAAATTTGAATAAAATCAGATTCGATGGTTTAGTTGATGAAATAAAATTTGTTAAATTTATCAGCTAGAAAAACATAATAAAACAAAAAAAAGCCTTCAAGAATACATCAGCCTGACATTTCACTTTAAAAATAAAGGCTGATATAGCAGATATTAAATTATATTATTATTAAACTCCAAACGTTTCCAAGTTTTATGAGGAATTATTTCTACTCCTCCATTAGCGATCTACATCCAACCTGGTGACAAAATGTTTTACATTTAAATTATAATGTAAAGCGCCGTAAAGGAAGTTGAGGTGACGAGTTAAAGACGTAGGAAGCATACAACAAGGGCTTAGAAAACAGAAAAATTATTGGTCCACTTAAATAGCAGAACTTCCATAATATTTAAGACGTTTTGTTTCGTTTTGTTTAATATTCCTTATAAAGTAACGAAATACAGTTTTTCATACAATTTAAATACGATCATCCTTGGTAATGACGATCGCCCCCCCCTTACACCTGCATATAGAGCAATGGTCTGGATCCGCCAGTGATTATAAGCATGTTAATTAAGAATTTATGTAATGAAATGATTGATTAGTAGACAGGGCAGGCCTTTCCTTCGAGGTGATCTGTTATTATTAATCAATTGCCGATTCATCGTGTAGAAGGAAGGTATAACTCAATGAACTCGTTAGATTCTTTATCGTTAATTTTAAATTTATTTAAAAATATAAATTTGGATTCTGAAGAGAATCGGAAGCAGCTGTTTTATTTTGAAAGTTTTATTGGACAAAGAAATGTCGGTCGTTCACGAAAAATATTGAAAGATGCATAATTCAAGAAGTGAAGAAGAAATATATTACTTCAATTTCTGTTTGGAACTCTACATCCTAGCTATCCGGCTAAACTTGACGGTTTTTAAACTACATATAGGTACTTTCTTATGTGACCAATTTATTAGCGAAGCAGTGGAAAATACTTGTGAGTTTCTTTTTTGCGTAGCTAACGATCAAAGTGAAACAGAATAATCCAGCAGTGGCTTGGTATCATCGCTGATAGAAGAGGATTGATCCACCTCAAAAAATGGATCGTGAAAACTTGGCAGAGAAGCAGAATAGCAATATGTTCCCAATGGAATGAAAAATCTTTTGGTCAGTTAGAGCTAATCAATCAAAAATAAAAAAAATACAGTCGAGTCGCGAAATAGTGAATACCGTATTATAGTGAACTACCAGAAATAGTGAACACAAAAATTTTAACATTGAGTGTATATGGGACTCCTATATAACGAACAGCGGTAACCCCGATACAGCGAATTGCGTACTAAATCGTGCAGTTTGAATTACATCATTTATAGGGACTTCCCCCAAAGATTGAGAATTTACGAATATTATACAGGGAACGAAATTCAGATCGATTCTGAATCAGAAAAGGAAGACGAGAATGAGATGGTTTCTTATACTTTTAATGATAAACTTATTTCAATAAATCATGAAGTGACATCTTTAAATGATGTTATTCAGTGGAGTGAAGAAAATGCAGAAGAAGTTGAAATATTAAGTATTAAATTAAATAAAAAAACAAGTACAATCAAAAATAACATCATTTTTCCTACCCGTATTGTAATTATGTTTGTAGGTAACCATCAATTTTCTTTAAAATAAAGCTTTCATTTTCGAAATGTGATTTTATTGTAAATTTTTAATACCGAAATAGTGTACAACCCCGAAAAAGTGAAAGATCTTTGCCATATTTAATTCACTATTTCGCGACTCGACTGTATTATTATTTATGTTAATTAATACTAGTGCGGCATAAAGGTCGTTCAGGAGGAAGGGGGGTGGATAAATTTAGCTTTACAAACACATCCACATATAAGAGTGCAACCTACGCTTAATGATAAAAATAATAATTATAGTAATTTATAAAATATTACTACTTGAATATTCAAAATGTTTTTTTTCTCAAAAAAGGTAAGTAACTTAGAGAGGTGCAAATTTTTCTCTTTGTCCAGGGTGCATTATATTATGCTAACTACGGATCTGACATTGACGTCATGATATTATTACTTGCATACTTAATTATGCCTCCAGAGCGTCAAATCCATTCTTGAAGTCAAATTAATAGTCTTGAGTGTTCTCTCCACGTTTATGATATATTCTCTTTAGGCTAATCATCCAAAAACCTTTATTATACTCCAGTAAGTACAGGTTTTTGGGATATTGGACTAGGTTAAATAAAACTATTTACTCTTTGTACATTTCAAAATTTTTTTTCGTCTTCAGGACTAAAAAGAAACTATTGACATACTAACTGACACAATTCAAAAATATTTCTTTTCCTTAAGTTTAACATTTATCTGTAAACTGCAATTTATTATAATTTATTATAAACCAATATAAGAGCATATCAAATCTTCATTTTGATATCATCTCTTCGTATATTTTGATATATCTTTATAGTTTATAGATAAATACTAAACTTGAGATAAAGAAATATTTTTGAATTGTGTCAAGTCAAATAAATAGTTGCTTTTTAGTCATGGAGAAGAGAAAAATAAATCTGGAAACATTGATAAACAGTCAATAGTTTTATTTAAACCAAGCCCAATATCCCAATAACCTACACTGGATTGTAAATAACGTAATGGACGAAAAAAATATGGAAGCCTTGATTGTAGTTTCCAAAATAAATTGTCATCGCAACGAATCTAAATACTGAGTTCACCAAAAAATGACATCCTTATACTAAAAATATCACTTTCTCATAAGGAAATCACTCCGTCATTGCTGCAATTTCCAGTCGCTTTATAAATTTACTGGGTTATGTTTACGTTAGAACTATTTTTACCGCCTCCAATTATTATAGTGGTAAGAAATGATAACTTTGACGTCTCTGTTACCCGGTATTATTTTAATTCCGGAAATAAGCCTACTACTTGTCTGAGAATTAATTTCTGGTCTTGTCCTTTACACCATATAGTTATTCATACACAAGCTTTCTGTTATATGCCGATCCACAGATTTAATTTTCAATAATCAATATTCATACAACATAAGAAGCGAATGCTAAGATTTTAGTCTTCATTTTAAGCAGGTACATCATTAAGGGTAAATAATTTAGTTTGTTTATTTAAGAATTCTAAAATTAAATATACCATCCTTTGAAGAACATAATTTTCAACTCAAAGAAAATTTTTTTTTGCAAATTTAATGCGATAAACAAATTTGTGTGATACAGAATGGTTTTTGCAATAATTATTCCAAACTCTAACTCATTGCGTACTAAAATTCTAAAAAAATAAATTTCGTGGTAAAATTGTTTGCAAGCCGTAATTATTTAAATTGCTTTCGCCTCGTAGTCCTACCAACTCGACAGATTCAACAAACCATAAGTGAAAAAGCGTCGACTCCGTATACCATACGCTAGTGGTAAAAAATCAGTTTAAACATTTTATTCATAAAAACTTAATGGAACAAATTATAATTTAATTACAAAATCGAAATTTTATAATAAATTAAAATGTAATTCGAAACGCGTTTATTTTACTCCGATGAAAACTCATTAAATTCGAGCTTGTTAGTGAAACAAATTAATTCGTATTACGTGGGACCCTAAATAAAAAAAATATGTACTTGATTGCAATCTAAAATAACAAACTGTCTTATTTGTTTCTTGCATTTGTACACAAAACTGAAAGAAATACAATTCGGTTGACTTTCTCGTTTCGTCTATCAAGAATTTACGGTGCAAGGGATGAAGTTGGTGCTGTACGAGGATCGAATTGTTTATATTGGTTTGTTTATTTTCAGTGCAGTTTCCTCGTTTACTATTTACGCAGATCACACTAAATTTGTTTTTTTAAACAAAAACTCGAACGTAAAGGAACACAGAAAAGGACTTACTTGATGTATGTACCAAATTTCAGATAAGGAACCGCAGAACGTGCTGTGATGAGTTTAAAAGAATTTAAATCGACGGTTTTGAGTGCGGAAATTTAAACTTTTTACTTTCAGAGTCCACCACGTAGGAACGGAAAACAACCAGTGATTTATAATAAGCGCAAAATAAATCAGATAAATCTTTATGCGTAACCTAATTGGTGGTTTTAATGTTTTACCAACTCGTATAATTACCCAAAAGTTAACGATGGAACAATAAATTTAAATTGGATTAATTAAAACGGAGATAGTAGCGAAGTAAATGCACCCATCACAGTGTCAAGGTTGCATATTTATTAAATTTTCACGATTTTACATATTAAAAGTGTGGGATAAAAAAAAATTTGTTTGCTGTAAAAAAGTGTAAACTAATACGAAAACTTTCAAAGAAGCTTAACGTAACCACAACGCCATCGTGAATTTATTGTAACTTTGGTAAATTAGAAAGATTAAAAAGTTAGATAAGTCACTGCCTTGAAGGCAGTAAGGACAAAAAAGCTCCTTTGGCTTTCCCTTCGGTAATTTTTAAGATAACAATTAATGATAATGATTTGGTAAAAGTAAACGCATTAGAAGGCAAACCCTACCTAAAGTGTACTTTTGTTTACTGAAATGTGTTACTGTGTAGAACACTCTTTGGGGTTGATTCGTGCTAAACCGGAAAAATAAAAGCTTGGTGCTTTTACAGAAATGGTCATGCTTTGGGAAGTTTCTAACAATCAATAAAGATTATAGGAATTGATAGGAGACGACTAAACTAATATGTCTACCGTATGAATGGTAGCACAAAAGCGGACCTTTTGCGCTTTATTATACAAAGAACATCAAATTTTTCATGCAAATTCAAGCTCTATTGTGATATTCGCCGTTCTTGTTTATTTTATTTCTTAAATGCAGTTTTCAAAAATCCCGTACGTCGCGTCACGTATTAATTTAAAAAGGAAATCTTAATTGAAGCATTTTTAAATGCAATTGCAAATTGAGTTTCAGAATTTCGTGACAGATGAGACGTTACGAAACCTGAAGTAAGTCGATGAAAATTTCTTCGACTAGAAGCAGACTAGAAGCAGTATGTGGTGTATTAATTTTATTACGACGACGCGACGGTAAAATTCGCGACTAAATCATTGAAGAAAATGTCAAAACGTGATGTGAGCTAACCAGAGATGGAATGGAGTGGAAAATTTTTCGGGTGAAAGTTGTCTAACAGAAAATATTAGAAGGTACACCAATAAATAACCAATTATTTTAAAACGAAACTTCTTCTGTGTTTTGTTTAATAGGTTTAATTATAATAGAAAGGCTAAACGGGTTCTAATCCAATCGATATTTTGATTTTTAGTTATTTTACATCATGTTTTGTTTATTCCAGACACAATTTGAAAATTGTTGTTTTTACACGATCCATAATTTAATACAATAAATTTTATAATAACTTAAAACACGTTTTTGAGTTGATAAATCCAAAACGTTATATTATAATCCCTCCTACTCATAAAAAGAACTTCGAATTTTTACATGTAAAGTTTTCAAATACATGCCCGTGATTGATCAATTTCACCCAACTGACTTTAACGATACCATAAAATTTTTAATGGAAAATAGACAAAAAAATGCTAAAAAGTTGCTTGAAACCCGTTTAATGACAATATCCACTAATTATTGACATTTAGTAAGTGTCTGCAACGACTATTTTTCCAAGTTTTCCACAAAAGACTCGAAACCATGTTCCTCCTCGAAGGTTCCAGATAGGTTCAAATCGCTTTCATCAAATTGTGCGAAGTATTATTGATAATTTCAAGCTTTCCCATCAATATTGAAAATTGTTATTTTGCCTTCTTTCGTCAGAATAAATTATTTATTCAAATGAAACTTGATACATCCTTTGTCTCAGGTTCGGATTAAAAATATTTCCTTGAAGAGGTAAACAAGTGAAAAACGTGAAATTTATTGAAATATCGTATGTATGATAACAAAAAATATCAAATAAATAGAAAAAACTAATATTTGGTTATCACTCTATTTCATCTTAAATTGTCTAATTTTATCTATACATACCTTTACAACTTAAAATTGAACTTAATCAATTTCAAATAGAGGAGATAATCAATGTAAAATTTGAATTGAGCAAATAATCAAAATTGCAACAATATGTCGATTTTTGTCCATAAGTTGGATCAAATATGGCAATTAAACTTCACCATTCTTTAAAGTTTAAATGCCTTTAAAAGATAAAAGAATGACTAGAATCAACTTATAAATATCATATACTAATATATCCCTTATATTTAAAGATTCATACCCGCTACATTAATTTAATAGACCTAACTTTTCAACATTAAATATTTATTTTCATCGATTTTTATTTCAAAATGATTTCAAATGCCGGTGTTTGGCATTAAATAACCTATAGGAGATATTATAAAATTATATTTATAAATATAATGCACAGTTCTTTTTTTTTCAGGGTACAGCGGTTGAAGTAAAAATATTTCAGCTTTTAGTTATTGTCCCGGAAAGGAAGGTTAAAAAATAGTTAGGGCTTGCAAAACCTTCGGGCAAGCTGAAGTTTTGTAAACAAATAATGTACTTGGGTGTCCGAATAAACCCCTAAAAATTCCCTAAAATCTCCTGTCGGCTTCTCCTCCAATTAGAATGTTTAGTTCCGAGTTTAATTTTTACGGAAAATTAATCATCAGATCCAAATTAAAAAGCTTAAAATTCTCTATTAAATAATTTACTTTAAAAATGTACCTATTATTTCAGGCAAGGAACTTTAAGATTTGTTTCGAGCTTGGAAAAAATCCGGGCTAGCTAAAATTTGCTAAACGTATTTATTTGAGTGTCCGACCCCCCCCCCCCCCAAATAATTTTCATAAAATTGCTTTTAGGCTTTTTGGCAATTACGAATATTAATCCTTTCAATGCGATTTTTCTCCATAAGTTATAAGAGCAACGAAAGAACACAAAATTCTCTAAAATATAGATTTTTCTGTACTTAATAGCAAATAATCTCAAAGAGGCGAAAAAAATTATTGAAATTTTAACAAATTTTTTCATCTTAATTATATGAAGTGAATTCTGCAAATGTTATTTTGTAAATAATTTTGAAATTGAGCAAGTTATAGACGTAAAAACGTGTTTGGAGAACATAAAAATCCCGAAATGGAAAAGAAGCCGATAAAAGCTTTTAATGCAGTTTTCGGGGGTTTCATTCGAACACTCGATACACAGTATTCCAGTATGCCCGGATTTTTTGAAAGCTAAAAGTGTAACTTGCCTGGACTATTATTAGGGTTTTATTAAACTTTCTCTGAAGCATAAAAATTGGGCGACAGTTCCTCAATTGCATTCAGTATTCAGATGATAAGTACAGCGCTGATAGTCCAGAGCATTGACGATCTTCGAACTTTTCTTAATATTCTATACAAATGACAGAAGCAATCTAAAGGGCTTTAAAGATCAACTTAAATAATACAAAATTGCTGGAAGGCAGTAAAATAGAAAGAGACGCATAAATAATGAAAACTACGATCCTGACGAAAATATTGAGTTTGATTAAAGATTGAAGCTTAAGTCTTAAGCTCTGCAGGAAGCACTTGCTTAGATTCAGTGGTGCCTCGTGGAATTATACAATGACGGTACAATGATGATTGTACAATGATGGTTCACGTGGCGGGTGTTTTTGGGGGATTAAATACTTCTTTTCTGAGCAAGGAATCAACCTAGAATAGAATAGGACTGAAAAATAATATTAACACAATGTTGTACCGTTGCGATTGTTTCCCGAAGGAAGTAAAATTAAATTCTACCAGGTCACTTAAAAAATAATGTTAAACGAAAAGTCAAGAACTTAAACTGTAAGCAAACCGGGAGGTGGAATACCTTTGTATAAAGAAAGAATCTTGTAAGCAGTATAAATAAATTGCAAAATTCATAACTAATGCGATATTCAAACACGTAATAAAACGGTACGAAGAAAACCTAATCGTAAAGAATTTTATTTAATTCTAAAGAATAAAAAGAGTAACTTCACTTTCAGATAACGATGACTATAGTGGTAGTTTTACTCCCGGAAGTGCGCAAAATAAAATACCATTTACACAGATTAATCTTTAATGGTAAGTTCTCAATCAAGAAATATGTCGGCTGAAAAAATTATCCTGCTTCAAAACCTTTCGATAATTGACAGTCTTCGATGCTAAAAGAGAGAACTTACGATATAAATCATTGAAATGATGGTCATCAATGTGTGATTATCAAACAAAATTCGTAAAATGCAGAACGAGATTCAAAGATTTTTAATTGTTGTATTAGTATCGAACATTTTCCCAAAATTTATTATTTTAAATTAACAATTACTTAAAAATATTACATAAAAGTTATTCGGAGATTTTTAAACAAATTTAAGTAAATAATCCAACGTTCAACTAAACGAATTAACGTTTTAACGATTACGTCAAAATTAAAAAAAATTAAATCCAAAACATCAAATTTTTCAGATGAATGAAATACAAAAACTATAGAACTGAGAATGAGGTTCTCAGAGTAGCTAACCCGTCATTTCCCACATGGTCAGTCCAACCCTGGACCTGCCTTCCTTCTTCCTTTAACACAAATTCGTTGCAGTAATATTTTAACCGAGTGCTAAATCTCTTGTCATTCCCTTGTCAGTTAGCAGTCTTACTTTGATCGACGATTGTATAGTTTTCCCCCACAGATATTAGACTTTAATTAATGTCAAAACTACAACAGCTAACTATGTACCACGATCACTCATCGTTCAGATTACATCACTCTTTAAATGCAGAAATCGATACTTTATTTTCGTAGAATTTCTATCAAACAAAATCGCCAAAAATAAAAACTTATAACAAAAAACTACATATAACTTTTTAATTGCTTTCTATCATTGGTAAAACTTCAATGAAGTAGAAGTCAGTTCAAATTGCAGAGAGGCAAGTTGAACCGTTTTCATCAAAAAAGGCCAAATAAAAAATTATGAGGTACTTACATTTTCATTTTCCTCGTTAGTTTTTGAATCACAATGAGCTGAAGTAACTTCGCGGTTTTTTTGTCTACACGCATTATGTCTTTTTAACTTAGCACAACAATTTCCGGCAGTCTTGAAACTTCCATTTCCTACTAGACGTGATTTGCTGCCTTCTTCAGAACAGATGCTCGCTTGCCTCCTACGACTGCAACACATTAAAAATAATTATATTTTATAAATAATACAAGTCGTTTTGTATGTATTAAAGAAAAGAACAATTTCTTAAAAAGGTTGAAAAAATAAAAACACCTCGCTTTTCCTAAACGACATGTACATACATATACAATAGTAATTCATTAGAAACACATTTAGATATTGCAGAGTTAAAATGACAAAAATGAAAAACCGGAAAACCTTTTAATCTAAATTGTCGACGGTTAATGATAAAAGTGGTATAAATTGAAATAAAATATCTTTTGATATTTTATATAACACAATAGGTTTTGTCCTAAGTGGGATTCGATTTGGTTAAAAAATTTAGGGCAAATATTTTCCAGGAAGAAAATTACAAATAAATTTCTAAAGAAATAACGTTAATTCCAACTATCAATTAAAGTTTGTGCCATTAATTTCAGTTCAAGAAGGCATTACTTCTAATCCTTTAAGTTTCCAATTAAGTCATTCAGTGGGTATCGATTTATCACTGAATGCTGATTTCTCAATTGCATTATTACCTTATTTCAAGATTTTTCCTTTGCTGCCAGGATAATCTTTACTACTTTAATTTTAAGTTTAAATCTCATCGCTGAAGATAGAAAATTTAATTAAGTCAAGTTGCGATTTATTCGGATGTCTTCGGTATTATTTTATTCAAAAATGAAATGCGAAGTGTAATCTGTCTAATAATCTTTCTCAAAATTAGGTTTATTAGATTTATCATGGTTTGAAATGCACGTTAAACAGTGGATTCCCTAAGTGTTATTGTCGTGAAGTGAATCATAAATTCAAAAATATTGTTGACCGGACTTATTTGAATTATTTTATTTTATTACACACAAAAATCTAAAAATACATTTCTATTTTATTCTAGATTTATTTTATCGAAAAAATATTCTACTTTTTGTTTTCCGATAAGTATATACAGCCAGTATATATATACAATTATACTCTCTTCTCATCTCAGAGATCTCATCAGATATTGTTGGAAGAGGTAGTAGAAAATCTAAATCGATATCACTTAAATTAGGACCAACAATGACATAGTGTGCTGATAAGTAATCTTTTATGAAGTTTTTGAAGATAAATTCTACTTCCTACTTTCGGATACTGCTGAAAACGATTAGGAATCTTGCCACATCTTGAAAGAAGAGATGATAGAAAATCTACGTACCTATTAGTAAATTTTATTTAAAAAATATCGTAAATTAATTTGGAAAACATTTTGTTATAAGTTTTTCATTGTCTGTCATTTAACAAATCCTCTTGACATTAATGTTTATGCAAATCCTTGTGCTCTTATCCTATTTCACAACTTAGAAGCTGTAGAACTAATCCTTAAATTGGATATTCTATTGGGCAAGTTCAGTGTATTTGAGCATTCCATCTAAAATTGTTAGGCTTTATAATAACATGGCTTATCAAATTAAATGAGTATTTATCAGGCAAGTATCTCTTCTCAGCTATAATTAATTTAAATTTTCATTTATTCAATTTCATTACTATCAGCGAGGAGTAATATCGATTTCAATTGACGTTGAAGTTAATCGATTGTCATAAAAGTTTTCAGCACAAATCTCGCAGTTTATTCACAAATAAATATTGTTATTCTACCTTGTAGTGTCGCCATCTAGTTTTTATATTTACGAATCAAAATTTAACAATAGATTAATAATTACTATTCGAAATTCTTCAACTATGCAACTTTGTTTCTTGTAATAATTAAAAAAACATATTATCAAAATTTTCTAATTCCAAGCTAAACTTAAACCAATAAATAAAGAACTTGAAGGCAAGAATCTATAGGTGTCGTAAAATTGTCTTCCGTATACAGTTTTATTAGGCTACAAATTCTACGAGCTACATCTAAACCCAACTTTATTAAACTAACTAAATTTTGGCGACATTAAAATAAATAGAGAATTAATTTTCTACTTACTATTTATGTGAACGGTTCAGACTCTCGGATATATTTTCCACATTTTCTTCAGGTAAGTAATTTAACGATGGTAGAGAAAACGCAGCACAGTTGGTGAGATCTGCAAAACAATAAAAAAATTATACAATTTTCGTCTGTTTTTGAGCAGTATTTATTTTTATTTAAAGAAAAGTCATATTTAGAATTACACTTGATAAATTGTCATGCTTTTGTGGTTTTATTTATTTGGTTGTGTACAAAAACTAGATACTAATGACAATTTTCCTGGATAAATTTCATTAAAACTGAGCTCTATATTATATTTCAAGATTTAGTAAGAATAATACATTTCACTGGATTTATTTCAAGTGTAGTTGTTATAAAAACGTGTAACTGACTACATAAAGCATTGTGAGCTTTTATGATTGAACCAGTTAGATGACTTTTATAAATTACGCAATTAAAATTATACTCGTAAAATGAATGGAAATTATAAATGCGCCAAGAATTTCTTGTTTTATGAATGAAAGCCGTCGTAAGCACCGAACGATTATGCTAAAACGACAATTTTTTTAACTTAAAAGCTTCTATCCCCAGCTTATTCAAGTAAAAGGTTACCTTTAGTAATACAAAAATTTTGAACGCGTTTGTTTACGTAGAGAGGTTTTTGGAAACTAAACAGTAAAATAAATGTTCTTTGTAGAAGTTTAACAAAAAGCATCGAATTTTTTTAAATAATAATTAATCACTTCCCAATAGCAAAGCCGTATATCAAAGAATTTTCATTATTTATGCTATTTCCATGCTATTATATCATAATTTGGAAAATCATTCCAAAAATAAAAATAAAGTGCTTTCGTTTTAATTTAAATGAAATACTTTTTGGTCCAATTCCAAACTAGCAGAAGGATGCTTTGTAAGTAACTCATTATGTATGTATCACGTTCCATTGACTTATTTACAAGGATCCGCATTTAATTGGGACATATTTACTACTTCTGTTTTTCTAATCTGTACGTGTTATATTGCTTCTAAATTTTTAAAATAATGAAACTTTAAAGTTAATAGGTAAGTATTTCTTGACTTCTTCTTTGAAACAAAACATTTTGATTGTTACATCAACTTGCTAACGTCAGCTTGTTACCTACTACAACGCAGTTGACCTAAACCGTTTTGCCAATAGCTGCTATTATATTTCCGAGTTTTTCATTTTTATTTGCTCTACAATTATTTAGGAATTCTTTTTAGTCAACCGGGTGTAGTTGACTACATGCTCAGGACAAATTGACACACTTTTTTCTGTCCTTTTAACTACCAGTCAAATATTTATCTATATTTTAAATGTTTAAAACTGAAAAAGTGTGCCAACTAACCCCGGTCTCTCGCTTACTGCACAAGGATGAACAGAAGCTGTAACCGCAATAAAGTTGAACGAAAACAAAAGACAAAAAGTTAATTAATATTAATAAAAGTTAATACAATTCAAGAAAGTTTTATGACAATGGAAGAAGCTCATTGGCTCAAGTTTCCACAATAGACAATATTATATTGTCTTTACTCTTCTATTTTTATTCATAAACAGTGCTACACAGGAAACACACAAAAATCCACTTTTACCTCAATTCGTATTGAAAATAAAACTTCTGTCTTCTGTTTCTAATAAAATTTATTTCAATTTCGTTTGCTTTTGTAACTGTCAAATCCTCACAAATATTCAAACCAAGTAACAAACTTTTTAACAAAATAAACATTGTTCGAATCGTTAAGAAATTTAATCCAGTTTACTAAAACAGTTTCCACTTTTTCAGGATTCATCAAAACCCGCCGAAGGAAACTTTTACGTCTCATTAAATTTTAATTTTAATTCTAAGACATATATTTAACTTTTAATGTAATTTTTTTGCGTAACTAATTTCCAAAGTTGTAATTAAATACGAATCGCTTACCTAAGTATATTCGTAGGTGCCTACTTTTGATTTTTCGAGATGATAAAAATACGACGCATAATATTAATTTGGTTATTCTTTATACAGTGTGAACTTCTTTAATATCTAGAGTTGTTTCCTTTGGCCATACTGTTGGAAGTACTTGCTTTATCCCACAGTTGAATTTCATATGACCAAATGGACCTCAAGATTATTATTTATTATTAAGTAGCCTTACATTCTTTGTATAATTGAGCTGCTGCATAAGGGGCTTACAAAATCCTTTTTGAGAGGGGGATTAGTCCTCGTTAATTCAAATCTTCTTTACCTGTTCTGGATCGCTTTCCAGTTTGCCGTAATTGTTTCTTATTTCCATTGTTTTGACTACATTTGTTTTTCTATTATTCTTAATGTGCTGGTAAAACTTTTTCGTGTCACTTCTGTTCTGTTGTTACTTCCTCTATTCCTTTCATCTTGTCTTCCATCCATTTGTATTTTTTACATTTATATAACTTTTTTTTTCTCTTTTTACTGTATTTGTTATAGTCATCTTCATCATCGTTTGTTTCTAACCATTTAAGTCTTGCTAGTTTTTTTCACTCATCTTCTCTTCACATTCTTTATCAAACCATTTTTTCCATTTTAATCTTTCTCTATGTTCTATTATTAGCCCTGTACCTTCCATCTTGTTTCTTGTAGTGATGTTACCTCTATTCGGTATTTTTTTAGTACGCTTACGACTTCTGTCGGTTTTCCGATTTTCTGTAGCGTTCTTATATTCCAGGTACCAATTCTCACTACTTTATGTTTTGACTTTTTCTTCCCCCACCTTTCCGCTTTTGTTTCCTTTCTCCAATTCCTATTCTATGTTCTTTCCATTTTTCAATCAACAGGTTCATCAACAGTTCACTATCCATTCCGTTTACATTTAGTTTGTCATGTTCTCTACCAGTTTTCCTTCATGTGGATCTCAGATCTAGATGACCTATCTTCACTTTTTTTCCTTTTTCCCTCTGAATGTTTGCTCTTGTTCTTATTGTCTTCATAATGGGTTTCTCCAAGAGCATGAAACCCCTGTCAATATATATTTCGCTCCCCATTAACTTGAATTTATTCTTCAATATTTTCATTTTATCCTGCCATTTAATCAGTTCAATTACACATCTCTTTTCATTTATCTTGTAAGCATTTTTAATTTCTACTACCGTTCCCATCTTTTCGCTAACTAGGATCTTCACTACTATCATTAATTTGCTCGGGTGGCTTTCATCAATAGGTATTCCGCGCATTATTAGGTTGTTTCTTATTTTGTTGTTGATAATTTTCAACAGTTCTCTTCCACTAGGATTGGCAGGCTTTGATCTCCACTCCTGATGTTTAGCATTATAGTCGCCTCCAGAAACAAATCTATTCCCAGTATTTTAAAGAATTTCAAAAATTGGTCTTCCTTAATGGTGTACCTAGAAGGGCAATAAACTGCAGAGAATGTTGGAAGACCATTCCTGCTTTCAACTGTTAATTTTGTGGCTTTCACATATTAATCTTGAAATTTTTCATTGTCAAAATACTTCAATGCTGTTTTTATTATGATTACTGTACTACCCTGAGCAGTTCCATCTGAATGTTGTATAAATGATTATATTCAATAACATCGAATTTTTATGACGTTACGGTTAGTAATATGTATTTCAGAAATAAGGGCAATGTCGATATTGTGGTTTGGTAAATAAACTGTTAAATCTTGTTCATGTTAAAACAATTATTAAATCATTTTAATAATATTATTTCATAATATTGTGGTGAAAAACAAATTAAATTCCACAACTTCCTATCATATAAATATATTCTTTCTTTCCCATCGCGATGTATTCCAGATCGTTCAACACTTCACCACTTCTTGTAAATAACGAAATCTGATTTATCGTATTTTTTCGAGTGCCTATTTTATTAGCAGAAAATGATCCTACTTGTAAAAATTGTGTAGCAACGAAAAAGTAATAATCCCAATGATGATAACATTATCTCAGCTTATTAATATTGCACTTGAAGTAATCCCAAAACATAGAACCGGAAAAAATATTTTATCAGCATTTTAAATTTGATTTCGCAATTAACAAGTTTTTTGGTTTCTCAGAAAAATTATGAGAAATAAAGTAAGCGTTTATTCTATCAATCTACTACTCTTTTTGTTCCAAACTCAACTGAGCGCACATAAATCTACTTAACTGACAGAAAAGGAAAACTTAAAAATAATATACTTGCAAGTTAAATGCAAAAGCAGAATTTGAAATTTTATTAGCACTTGTAAAAAATAATTTATCCTAAAGGAAGTATTATTTGATTTGATGAAAATAAATATATTTAATCTGCCATTGTTGCTGTAAATCTAATAAAATTTTATTGCAAAGCTAAAATCTCCAAGATCAAATAAAAAAAGCTGAATCGATAACGTAAAAAGGAAATAATAACTTAAACCTAAATTCTTGCAAATCTTTGTTTAATTAATTAAAAAAATGTAATTAATGATTCGAAAAAAGTAGAATCAGTACTGAAGTAGAATTTCGTTTAGTAATTAAATAAAAATATTAATTATTCTATTTGAAATGGTTGATCTTGTGATGAAAGACAAATTTTTTTTCATGATACTTAACTTTATTTTGCACTTTGGTAGAGCTTTTATCGCGCATGCTACTGTAAGTAGTTTTTTTCAAGAAAGGTGGTTTTGAAATGTTCCAAAAGGCGCACTTCCTCTTTACACCTTTTCTACAATTGCGAGGTTTAATTTATTTATATATCACGTTTATTGAAAGATACTGTGAAAGTTGCAAATTTTAAATAAAGTTAAAATAAGACTTAGAAGTAACTTTTTATTTAAGATAATATTTTTTTTAAATTGGTTAAGTTTTTTGCGTGGGTCTATTTAATAAGTTTCCTCCAACTTATTGGAACAACCAAATCAATAATTATATGAGACGACGTACTATAAATTTATTAATGGTTACAATTTTTCGATTTATCAAAAAAAATGTTAACTGTGTGTTTCTACCAATATATATCAATCAATGTGTTGCTATTTTGAAGATCAATTTTGGTCTTGAAAACGTCAACATGATGTTACGTAACCAAATTACAGCTGGTCTGCTAATAGGATCTACTGTGGTATAACTTCATGTTTTTATAAATTTTAATAATTTTCATCTATATTAATCAACTGTGATTTCATTTGCAACGATAAAATGAAATAATATTAAATTACATGGCTCAGTAATAAACCATACTTATTTAATTAAAAAGTTTAATATTGCAATTTTACATCTAAATAATTAAAAGTTTTGCTTACAGTAAACTAATATCTGTGTGTTTTTACCATAAAGTTAATTAAAATCGAAAGAACCCATTAAGTGCAGTAATTTTTTTTAAAGTTACAAATTGGCAATAAACCCGTCAATATAAAAATTTAATAATGAGAAGGTAATATAATGATATTATTATTACGTAATAGTGCCATAAAATAATGTTCGTAACAAAAACTACTACCTTTGAAACTAAAACTATAATTTGAACGCTCTCATTACGATAACAAAGAATAAATTGCCTTTAAAATATGGAAGCAGCCAGGATACTCAAAGAGAAAATAATAACCTGGTATTATTATTCCTGTACAAAAGGAAATTCAAGAAATACATGTTCAGATGACTTGACACTTAAAAATTATAATTGCTCAATATAGAAATTATTATTAAGAAATAAGGCTCCTTTAATGATGAATTTAATTGTTGGGAGTAAATTTTCTTATTTATCATACAACTCGCAATTTTCTTTTTATGTGCAAGAAAGTATAACACGAACAAATTTGTCTAATGCTGATACATTTTAAAAATTCATTTACGGATAAACCAAGACCATGAATAATAATGTCACTTTTGAACTGTGAGAACATCTAAATGGATGTCTGAATTGATATCCATTACCTTGATTATTTTTATATATTTTATCAATATTGCGGTGTTTTATAATTTTGTAAAATTATACAAATTGAAAGGATTGAAATTTTGAACCAAGGATCAATCCCTCTTTGATATTTAATCGTCCCGGTTTTTAGCTCAATCGGACCCCATTTGACCCAATAACGCATTTTATTTTATTATTTATAAACTAGATGATACCCCGTCCGAGGACGGGCAGCTAGAAGGACGGGCAGGCAGCCAAGGTCATATGGCTTTTGGATTGCACTGAGAGCTTTCCTTAATCTTCATTCAACTTAAGTTACCTTGGGTAGCTGCCCGTCCTTCTAGCTGCCCGTCCTCGGACGGGGTATCATCTAGTTAATATTACAACTCGTTTTTAACTTTTTTATTCGAATTTAGAAAGTTTTTTTTATTTAATGAAACATTTATGTATTTAGAAGTTTTTTTTTATTTAATAAAACATTTATATAATAATTTAATAACTAATAATAAAACTAAGTTTTACTACTACTTCCTACTTCCTCCTCCCCTACCTCTTCGAGTAAGGAATTTTCAAAATCACGCAGCGATATTGAAAATTCCTCAGCTTCTTCCTTTTTCTTTTTCTGTTCGGCAGCAATCAGTTTCTCCACTCTTTTTCTGTTTCTTATACGTTTTGCCGCCACTTTTTTTGTTCGCAATATTTAAATCAATTTTACGCATTCCATTGCTGCTAAACTCACGAAGTGCCTCCTTTAACGAATTAATAGTACCTCGTTTGAATTATTCTCTGACTTCAAAATCTTCGTATTTTCCGAACGATAAGGCCCTCTTTAGCGCCTGTTCCACATCCTTTATTAATTTACCTGAAAACATTTTTCGTTGACGTTCAACACTTATTATTTCGTTATAATGTAATTCTGCTTATATAGTAATTTTGAGTAGGATAATCGGATTAACTGATCCGATGATACGTTGATCCGATGATACGTTGATCCGATGATACGTTGATACGATGATACGTTGATACGATGATACGTTCATCCGATTGGTTATGAAATTATCCGTTATGCGTTCGGTTCGGTTCGGTTTGCTTCGGGTATTTGCATTGTCGACGGGATTTCGAGGATAGATACGGATATCACGTTCAAATGGAGGTTCGCCGTCATCATTTACGAACACCATTGCAATTTCATTGGACGTTGGAGCATTGTAACGTCTTTGATCAGACTGCCGATCGCGCCGCATCACCATATTGACGACCGGAACTGGTTGTCCTTCTTCTTCGGCTCGTACACGCTCTTGTTGCTCAATTTCTTTCATCAGGCAATATGAAGCTGCGATACGATTGTTGACGCGGAAGAAACGATCGATTTTCTCAATCACTTCAGGTAGACAACCTCTATTCTCAGGCAGATTTACTCGTTCATTGACCGCTTCTGTCGTGTCCATTACATACAGTTGTGCAAACTTTCTTGTTTGTCCTTCAGGTGGATACAGGTTTGTGGTTCTGTGGTACGTCTGTCCATGAATTTTGAAAACGTATGGTCCGTTACCCGGCATTGAAACAATCTCTGCTCCCATTGAAGCGAAAGAAACCGAGGAATTGTAAGAGCGGATGTGCTGACGAAAGTTCTTGTAGTAAGGATTATCTGAATCTGAAAGCATAGAGCGAAGAAATTCGGGATATAACAATAGATTCCCATGTTGATCGAGCGGTTGCGGAATCTTCACTTTTCCTTTATGACAGCAGTTGTTAAATTGTTTATCAACTGGACGCTCCTTGGCGAAATTCTTGGAGCCGCAGAACTGACAGATGGAATTCATTTCTCCACAATCGTGTCGAGTAACGTGAGATTCATCAAATCTCAATGCTCTTATTTGGAGTTGAATTGCTTGACTTTGGTATCGATTTTCTTTCTGTCGATGTATCGCATGGGACCGAGCGTCAGCAGCTTGCCGCGCTTGAGTTTGTTCCAAAGTTTCACGTTGTCGACGTATCGCATGAGACCGAGCGTCAGCTTGTCGCTGTGATCGAAGCTGTTCTTCTGTGTTATTAGCTCTTGTACGTGCTTTTCTCTCACGATTCAATCGCCGTCGCTTTGCAGCAGGATTTTCAAAATTTTCATTATCCATTATGGAAGTTCACATAATGCTTTTTTGGAAATAGCTGTCCTATATAGACAAAATGATACGATGATACGTTGATCCGATGATACGTTGATACGATGATACGATGATACGTTGATACGTTGATCCGATGATACGTTGTGCGTTCGGTTCGGTTTGCTTCGGGTATTTCCGTGGGACAGACAGAAAGAAAGACTTGGCCTTTTATAATAAGAGATTTATTTTAATTTTATTATACCAAATTAATCTAGACATCAACATGCGTCTCAAAAATGTACAATGAAGGACAGTTAAGCGTACAAATGAAGTGCTGACTTCGGTATGCAAAATAACTTGGCTGTACTTAACCCACCAATTCGATTATGTCATAAATCCCAAATAATTCATTCAATGTAACAA
The DNA here is from genome assembly GCA_932274525.1 of Podabrus alpinus. Lineage (NCBI taxonomy): Eukaryota > Metazoa > Arthropoda > Insecta > Coleoptera > Cantharidae > Podabrus > Podabrus alpinus. The sequence goes on from OW026451.1 coordinate 20,371,804, forward strand.
GTTATAACAATAAACAAAAATAAAAACATGTTTGATATTTTTTATATAATATTATTTATATTTTACGCATGCCGAAAAATGGTAGCAAAATAGTAGAAAAAATATCAAAATGTAGGAGTAGCGAAAGAAAGAAAAATCAGATCAATAGATCAACGGATTTATGTTTACAAAAATTTTGAACATAAATCTTTTACTAAAAATATATATTCAAAATTTCTTACACTTACACAAAATTTGGTAGTAACGAAAATGTAACCTTTCATTGTATTAGTAAACGAAAACAATTCTCATAAAATGTTGACAATTTCTGTTTCTACAATTTAGTTTACGAACTAATAAAATTCCATATTGTCATATTTACATTCCAAATTCACATTTGCGTATAGTATGTGATATCTGCTACCCTTGAAGTAATCAATGTTGAAATGCAATTTGCGTAGCGCGGTTATGTGGTTTTATTTACATTTCAACATAAATAATTGGCAATAAAATAAAACATTTAATCTCATGTAAACTCAAATATTATATTTATTGTTTCAAAAAGTTTCGGTAACAGAAGTAATAATAATAATAGTAACAGAACAAATAATAATATCATCAGAAAATTTCTTTCACCAAAATCAGAGAGACAAAGTTAAATAAAACAAGAAATTACCTGACAATAAAATATCATTTTAATTTCATTGTCATTTTAATTTTTCTCTGTTAATTGTAAGACAAGAGGCAATTGCCATTTTTCCAGTTTTCTTGCATTTTATATCAATTAGTATTAGGTACTTCCTCTCATATCACGTAAATGGTTCAAAATATCTGGTAAAGACATAGCAGCACCGCCTGAATGAACGAAGGTAATAATGTAATTGTCTCTGGAGAGAATTTCCTGCACTGTCCATTGAAAATTATTAATAATCTGTTCATAATCTGCAATATAGGATGCTGCATTGCAGTATTGTTTATCGGCCATTCGTAAATTGGTATATTCCCTAAAATATTGGAAATAATCAACGGATCCAATAACATCAAAGATTTTTACGACGGGGCCCTCAAATTTTTTGCTCATGTAAATTTTATCGATGTTTTCGCGGTCCAGTGGGCAGATAGCCGTAAATTTTGCCACCGTAAAAATGCATTTGAAGTGGAACTTATGGCTACAACAATCAAGAGAAGCAATTGCTTCTTCATTAATTAGTTTTTCCAGACATATGCAGCACTTTTCAATTGGCTTCAAATTTATATTTTCGTTATTCATTGGGGAAGTCATTGCTTTGAGCGAAAATAGGTAAATGTTTACGATAAGTTTGGTTTCAATAAGTGTTTGAATTGATTTTGTCATTTAGAATACTTATATACTATATTACAATGAACTTTTGGTGTTGGTAACAGATTAAGCCTATTTTAATAAATTAAAACCATCAGAGTATTGCTGTTTTTGAGACACCCTGTAAAAGCAGCAGTTGATATTATCAAAAGATGATAAATACCACTAAGCTCATTATCGTATCTGTTTCGAGAGAATGGCGAAATTATTGTTTCTATAAGAGTTTCAAACTCATGGAAAGTGGAATTATAGCATAAACTATAACACTGATAACAAAAGTGGATTTCACAGTACGAAATTACACAAGTTGGGCTTCAGACTGTAGGGTAATAAGTTCGATTCCCAGTTTCTATCAAAAGTGTATGTGTCGTAGTTCGCATTCCACGTTAAACTGTAGGTCCTTGTTTATGTTTAGTAAATAGCTAACAATATACTACTGATTTGTAATTTGGCCTTGGGGTTTTATACCAACTGTAAATATTTTATTTTGGTACAACTAAATAAAATGTATTAATAGCATTAAAGACCTTAAAGGTCCATAGTTTCATTTACTATTACTAGTAAATTTACATTTATTATTTTTTTTGATTATGATAAACTGAAAATGATAAAAAATGGGAATTGAAACTTCTGGGAGAAAATTAATAAGGGAATTGACAGAGATCTTTAACATTATTATATGACATAGGAAACATTTTACCAGACTGGCTAAAGTCCACTTTTGTTACAATTCCAAAAAAGACCAAAGCATCAAAGTGCAACGACTATCGTACCATAAGTTTAATGAGCCATGTGGTAAAGATATTCCTGAGAATAATACATGGAAAAATTTATCACAAACTAGAAGAAAGAATCGGGGATACTCGGTTCAGTTTTCGAAGAGGTTTGGGAACGCGTGAAGCACTTTTTGGAATGCATACAGAATGCCGTGATGTTTGTTACAGTAAAACCCAAAAAGTTAGTCCAAATTCTTAAAACAACTGAAATTGATGAAGAAGACATCCGCATCATAGAAAACCTGTATTGGCAGCAAAAAGCGGCGGTTAAAGTAGAGAACCAATTGACAGAGAAAATATAGAGGAGTGCGTCAGGGATTTGTGGTTTCGGAGTGTTCTTCAATGGTATCTTCAATTTTTCTGTCACGATTCTTATGAAGTCATTCCTCAAAGTATTTGGCCCATCCCTCCATGTTCTCTTTTTTCCACCTATCAGGTTACCATCTCTGTCTTTATGGATCGTTGTATGTGTTTGGTATGCTTTCCTTACTCTTTTTATCCCTTGATAGTTTTCCCCTATTTCTTCGAGAATTTAAATTTTATACTTTGATTTTTGTTTTCTTTCTATGCAGCCTTTTACATTTTCTTCTCTGTTCTTCGTATTTGGTCTTACGCTGTATCGTTAGTTCTTGGATCATCTGTTTTCTATACTCTTCTCTCTTTTCTATTTCCTTTTCGTATTCATCATCGTACACTTCTTTTTTCTTCTTTGTTGTGCCATATCCAACCCCTTCGCCGTTTGCAATATTATACTTTGCAGATTTTTCGCTTTTTGTTCTATACCCTGGCTTTATTCAACTTTGTCTCCTCATACTTTGTTCTGGTTTTTTCATCACGGATATGTAATCTAATTCTTTTTCTCGGTTCGTCGACTTTTCTTCCCACTTCGATTGGTATTATCTACTTCACCAACAATTAAATAAAAACCCCGATTCTGATAATTAAATCGAAGCAATACAATATTCCTTCTCTGTACAGAATTAATTCAAAAATATTTTTCTATTAATATTATCAGATGTATCTGTTATAGGAAACGAACAACAAAGTAAACCATAACCTACAAGGCATCATGACTTTGACCTAGAAAGTTACCTACATAAACTTTCATGCCTTTACATTTAATTATTGCACATGAAGTACCTATTATAAATTTGAGATATGATGCAGCTTGAATGACGTGGGTGTATTAAACAACTATTTAATCTTGCTGGAATGTTCATTCAATAATCAATTATTTAAAAAATAAAATTGTTTCTATTAACACATAACAATTCTACTTTTTTTTATTGAATAATTTTTATATTTTGAATCATTTCTAAAACTATTATGTATTTAATGGTATTATCGCATGCCACAAACTTTCACAGATGATTAGATTTTTTTATAAAAATTATTGCATAACAATTAAGGAATTATTAATTAATAGGTAAGTAAATTATGAAATTAATGTACATAATATTAAAATAATTATATGTAAGGAAAAAAATTATTTAACTAATAAGCGACATAGATAATATTTTAATTGATTTTAATTGATTGATTTTAATTGATTATTGGTACTAAATTATAACATTATTTAAAAACTATAATATTATAATAGCCAATGAGATTTATGATAGAAATTAATTTAAGTACTCGGATATACGTAATAAAACTCAGTTTATTTTACTTTTTGCAATTATTGTCTTCGTTCGTGCTATAAAACAAAGTAAGTAAAACTAATGGTACTAAACACGCTCTACGATGTTATTTAAAAAATAATTATTGGCATTGCCATAATCTTGAAGGGGACTGTCAAAAAGGATTGATCATTTATGTTCGAAATCAAAATTTTATGTACCAGAAATCACTGTGTTGCCAATATTATTTTTAGTAGTAGGCTTTCGAGATATTAGCATGGAAATTATATTATTGCAATAACGATATTATAAGAAGAATCGTTAAGCTTAAGAGTTGTTTCAATAATTACTTAATGTTTTCTATGATTTATTTTTAGAATGCTACAAAATTAAAAACATAATTGCTTTTTAGCGCTAATCTTTAAACCACTGTTAATGCAATGTTTATTTTTATTTCTGTAATAGGTACTCTAAAAATAAACCACAGTAAACATCAACAATTCGGTATACTTTAAAATAAATCAGCAACACGGTGATACCCGGGACATTTAATTTGTGATACGATTTTATTTTTTTGCAGAAAATTTCTTCTTTAATAAAAAAAATTTGCTCTTGGAAAATTAATAAACAATATCAAATGTTAATTTATAACAACCGTGACCAGTTGTTAGCTTGTAGGTAAAACATGGAGAAAAATGCATAGGATTCCAGTGAACTGTAGTGAATTTTAATTGTAACCGTAATGTACTTAGAATATTATGCACCGTAGGATTATAGAAATCCATTCTGCTTTACCTATAAGCTCATTTGACACCAACCTGGTAGTGTCGCATGTCGTAGTAAGAGAAATAGTCACAAGGTTTTACCGATCGATAAACCTTTAAAAACTCTACACAGCCACTATAAGAACAAAATCAGACAAAAATCCTAAAAGATTTTTCCAACAAGTTATCACTGTTTATTTCATACGCTAAAATTGCAACAATGTTGCTTATTGTCTTCGGACAGATTGTAATATAGCGTGGAGTCAAATTTAAAAAAAAATTTACATATTTGCATAATGAATAAATTTTGATAATTCCACAAAAGTTGTTAGATCAGGTTGAAGTTGACCTAAACATAAGCTGAGTATTTGTTTACGTTTCATATAAAATTCATAATATTTACTTTAATACATTTTTTATAAATATATGAATGAAACCTTGTCACAACAAAGTAAGCGATAAATATTTTAGTACAATATTGTTCGAAACGATACAATTCTTATTGAACTATACAGGTTTTACTGATTGATTGGTACCACTATCTCTATTCATTGCAGTTTAATTCAATTTACAGATAAACCATTTTAAAATCGGGGTAAACCGAATTACAAGCCAGATTAATCGTAAACAAGGGCTTACAACTTAACGTGAAATCCGAACCATGGGACAAAATAATTTGGTAGCAACTAAGAAACAATTATAAATGTATACTTATTTATTTGAGACAATATACAGGACTGTCCTTAAGCTAACCCTGCTGTAATCTCTCTATCAGTTTCCTTCGTCCTCAGTAAGGACATAGTGGCATGCTGTAATCTAATCACAACTAAATATAGGCTGAAATTAATACAGGGTCACCGTACTAATTTTACCATTGGCTAGTTCGTAGACATCTATTAGATGATCGTATAAGTTGTGCGGCCTAAAGGCCACACTGAGGGAAATTATTACCATAAATGGAAGCCGTAATTGTTCAGCATCTTCAGGTTTTCTTTGACTTGTTGCGTGTCAAATACTGTATTCAGGAAATTTAACTATTTCTTTGGTGCATTGTAACCCAATCACTGATTTTTTTATGAGCGAATGATCACTCCTAATTTATACATTTAGACATTAAATTCAATACATTGATTATGACCACACTGTACGAGTACACGTGAAACTCTTTAATACATAATTTGTAATAATAATTTTATGAATAAGCAAAACGTTCACAAATAAAAAACTATGTAGATTAAGAATACTTCGGTCTAAGCCGTTGAAAGAAATATTTCCATATCGTATCGAACTTGAAGGAAAAGCGCAAATGTTAGAAACATGTTTCTTTATAAAACTTGACAACTGAAGTAACAAGCTTTGAAACAAATGATCTGAATTATTCGAACAAATACAAATACAGACATTCGGCTTTGTATTTGAGTATCTATGGCTTTACGTGTACCTATACTAAAGTTTCACTTTGCAAACTATTTAGCGAAGAAATTCATCTTGCATCAGTCGTCACAACTACCCAATTCAGATTGAGTTTTCCACATTGATACCCCCGACATGCAACTAGGTGAACAAAATGCAATAATTTAAACTGAAAGAAACAGTGAACGGTATCGCTTGTCTAGGTACGTACAAAAATCGGTTGATCAATAAATTATTTCTCTTTTTATTTGTTTGAGTAAAAATAGGAAACAAACTTTTAAAACTTGGCTTACCTGTGGTGGATTGATAATCCCTAGGAAACGAAGTTCCTCGTGATAGATTAGACTTTCGATTAATTAGAGCCGAATTCTGAAAGAAAAATAAAATTATAATTAATATAAAGTGAATCATAATTTATACAAATTTATATAAATATCGTAGATATCAATTATCGATTACGCACCAATTACGTAAAAGGAAATTCTTCGTTAAGAAAATATTCTTATTAAGATTAATTAAGACTTTAAAATATAAACTTATTGCCGCGATTTTTTAACTGAAAATTTTTGCAACGGCAAATTTCCTTCCGAAAAATTGATTTGAATTAATTCGGGTGTTATTTGATTAAAATTGATTCATTTCCATAATTTGGCGAAAAATATTAATAATTCTCTTAGAGCGAGAAAAAAAGCGTGCAATAAAAGACCGTTTTAAATTATTGCGTATGCAACAGATTCTATAATAATTTATTAACGCAAGCAGCAGTTTTTTACAAAATGGGTTAAACATTTCATTTCCACACATTTTTTATCGCAGGTCAGCAATCTTTGTCGACCTTTTAATATACGAGCTGCAATTCAGAAAGGACACCGTACTATATAAATGTAATCAATTGTTTTATCTATGGGTCTCAAAGAATTGTGTGTAAGTTAACAAAAATCTAAAGTAACGGAAGGTTGGAAACTTATTCTTGCCATATTTTATGCAATGGAAAATTTAGTCAACAAATTTATTTTGAGTAGTACTATGGGATACCCAATTTTAGTGACTATTTCCAATTTGAATATGGAACTTTTAGAAGAAGACCGAATCGTTTCCTTCTCAACTATTAATCTATTAACGATATGTTTAATTATAACAGAAATTAAAAATAAAATGATCACTGCTTCTAATATCACTGAGAATCAAGAAAATACGTAAAATGTATTCTACAGCCTTTTACTTATTTAAATGTTTTTTTTAAATTATTATGCTCCTTAAACTCCCGATCATATAAACTTCATATTAATCTGCAAATAACGTCATACATCAAAATTTACAAGACAATAATGCCCCCCCCCTTCATGATAATTGCACGTAACTTTACACACTTCCCGTTTTTCAGTTTTTTATGAAAACATCTTCTTAAAATAAAGCATTGCATAACAATTGGAATCAAAAAAGTTTATTTCTATTAAATCATACAAACTCAATTTGAAATTTGTAATTACTAATATTGCATTTTTACTTTCCGAACCCCTAGGTAAGGAAAGTATTGTTATCAGTCAAAATTTGACCCCCCAATTTTTTGACAGATGTTCACGTTTTGAGGTCCCCTGAATCCATTTTTATCATTTTTGGAAGGATGTCTGTATGTATGTGTGTGTGTGTGTATGTGTGTGTGTGTGTGTGTGTGTATGTACGTCTGTGAACACGATAGCGTCTAAACGAAGCAAGCAAATCATTCCAAATTTTGCATATAAGCTTTTTCCTATCGTAGGACGAAGCCAGATGAAAATAATTTAAATCGTGTAACGGGAAAGGGGGGTTTACCTGGAGCTATTATGACATTATGCGTCATAACTTCGAAACGAAATTAAATATGTAAAAATATTAATAACAAAAAATTAGCGCTATGGAATTTCCTACATTTTTTGTCCCACAAGTTTTTCTCTAAAATATACAGGGCGTTTCAAAAAATTTTGCATTTGTAAAAATTTTTTGTATTTGTAAATAAAATAGTAAACCGCATTCTACTAACGAAAATAAGATGAAAAGTTTCTAATAACATGGGTCCAAAAATGCTTCGTTTGCAAGATATAGGCATTCAAAAGTTTTTTTCTTCCTCTTTTGGCAAAATATGAAATTTTTCATCGATTTACTGTTGAAATTATGTAACCATTTTATTTAAAAATATAATGTAAAAATTTGCGTCTGTTCGGAAAGTGATGCGATGGCCACATCAGATTTTTTAACAAATGAAGCCTATCACTGCCATCCTAATTTAAAAAATTTTCAGGAGAAAAATGACTATAAATAATAGCCAGTGGCGTGTAGCGTTACGGGGGTCCGGGGGCACTCACCTCCACCGTCCCCATAGATTTGGTACTCCTTCCTATCAAATTGTCATTAAATTTATGTATAGAAGACAAAAAAACTATTATTGAAACATTTTCAAAAAATAATTTACAACAAGAAGTTTTTGTTTTTTAATTTAAAATAAATTTTAAAAGCAACTTGAATGTTTAAAATTATTTTTTCCACTACTAGTCATATAGGCTATCATTTTTACTTAGGTTAGTCGATCAAGAAGTGACACGTTTTCAACTAGTGGTGAATAATTTTTCCATTATTAACCAAGGTTAATAATGAACAAAATGACATTTTTTGATAACTTGGCGACTATTTTAAAGAAAAATGTTGTTATTAAATGATTTAGAATAACCGAGAAATGCTAATTAATTGTATTTAAACTATTTAAAACGCTTTTTTAATACATTAATTTAATTTTAAAAATTCATTATAATCGAATTAAATGTGACAGCAAGTGACAGCGCCATCCATTGTTAATTTGACGAACCGCGATTTATTTTATTTAATAACCTAAATTTGTCAACAACTGTCACATCAACAAAACAAAACTGTAATTTGAAATAAATATTTTAAATTTGAAAATTTTTTTGTTAAAAAGAATTTTAAAAAATGGTAATAAATCTAGTAATGGAAAAAATCGTATATAAACCACGGTTGTGAAGACCATTATTGCCTCCACGCCTTATATTCCTCGGTGCAAAGCACCTCGGAATATAATCTTGGCGCTAGGGCAATAATGACGGCCTTCACAACCTTGATATATAATATACTATTATGAGGACGTCAACGGCGATGTAGTGAATAAATATATTTCTATTTGTAAAATTTACAAGATTTATAGTATTAGGAGTTTTCACCCATCGAATGTCTATGAATTTTCTCCCAGATGACATTAAAGGTTATAAATGGCCTAAATGATTTTCTGGTCACAAATGACTATCTAAAAACCATCTAATTCTGAGGTTAGGAATCCACGTTAAGGTGTAGAACCCCGCCCGCATTCATTAAATACTTTAAACACGCAAAAATAATATTTTTTAAAACAATTTAAAGAAATCATAACTAGAGAATTCCAACAATGACATACAGGTTTCGATCTTATTAGATGTCGTCAGTGAAGCATAAAAGGAAGACTCTGTTTGTGACGGTAATTTGATTTTGCTGATATAGATCATTATTTCTATAATGAATCCAGTAATTCGCTCGATTTCCATAAAGTAAAACTACAACCTGCTTTTCCACATGGTGTTTGACAAAACAATTTGTGCAGTATGGGTGGAGCATCTACTCATTGCTCTTGAGGAGCTTTTCGGGGTCTGAGATGAAATGTATTAAGACTTGAATGAAATAACCTAAACAAAAAGGGTTTGCCCATTATTATGGGCTTTTTTTTGTTATTACAAAATTTTCATAATTTATAATTGTAGAGGCCCCACTACATCTGGTTCAGCTTCAATGCAGATCCGGACCTGCTTAAGACGACGGTATTTCGTTGCAGATAAAATAAAAACCTGTTTTTATTTCTGGAGTACTTTTAAAAACATCTTTAAGAATGATGTTGAAACTCTTGAAATAATATGTTACATGTATTTAAATGAGGGGGGCCAATTAGGCGACGTACTCTTCTACGGAGGCAATAAAGTCCTGGCATTCAGAACGTCGGCATGGCCGAAGACTTACAGCAATAACATAACACAGGTTGTTAGAAAGTGTCCAATTGCGTTTAGTAAATCCAGCGTTATCACGGTTATACATTTTTATCGTGATTTTGTAATCGTCGATTAAATAGATTTGAATGTTTATTTTTATATTTCGCTATCCAATTTTCAAATAGCAATTGTGAAATTAAAACAAAAAACTTTGAATTTTTCCTGGTTTTATTTCCTGGGCTGGAAATCTAAGTTTAAATTTCATCATATATAATACTCTAAACAATTATTCCGGATACGGTTTTTGGCAATAAACAACTACATAAATTTTATTCGTTGATAAAACTCATTCTACTGACAATAAAATTACTATATAAAAATCATAACTTTGATCTTTTCGAGAAGAAAATCTTCATAAAATTGTGTTCACAGGCATTTTGATCACAAATAAAAATATTTTCAAAATCATGTCCTCATATCAAATTGAAGTAAAAATATACTTCAAATCAAAAACAATTTTCGCTGTGTATGGTGGGGCATAATTATTAGTAATTTATAGATGTAGATAAATAATGTACGGGGAGGGCGACTAAATTAATCCGTCAATCAAGTCGTAAATCAATCCGTCAAAACATTATTATTATTCCGTCATTTATATTATTATCTTCACTATAAATATCGGTTAAATTATTTTTCTAGTAATTATTTTTTCATTATTTCATTATTCACTTTTATACCAGTGCACGACTGTTCGGCGGCCTAAAAACCCCACCTAAACCGTTTTTAGGTTGGTGACTAAAAAATAAAGCAATGTGCGATGCATTATGAATAAACAGATAGGCAAAAGTATTATTTTAAGGCTGCACTGATTAGTGATTGTCTAGGTTGTGTGGCCTAAAGGCTGCACCGAGGGAACGGATCATCAGCTCAATTTGGAGTTACACACATACACGCACACATACACAGACATATTTAGGCTATTATATACATATGTCGATAATGATGATGATTATCCATTCAAATAGCTGATTACAGCGTAGGCTTTCGCTCCAATCACGGAAGAAATCCTTGAAAAAATCATTTCAATGGCATATACGTCCTCTTATCCAAAGCTATAAATAATAGTTATCAAATAATAATTATTTTAAGTAAATAAATAAAAATATAGTAAATTTATTTTATTCTTTTCTCTTTAAATTTTGTGCCCTCTCGTTGAAAAGGTCACGGATCGTTACTGTAAATGACGACTAAAAAATTGATAGCTGCAGTGTTTATAATGATCAGATGGCAATAAAAAATGAAGAGCAATAATATTTACAAAGTAACGCAAGAAATTGACCGACTTTTTGGGATTTTCGATCATCTATGGTTAGCATTTGGAGCACTGCAGACAAAAAAAATGTAGTTGCAACAAAATGATACACCTCATTTTCTCCCTTTCGTAGCTGAAAACATTTGTTCGTCGTTAGATTGGTAGAAGGAGCCTAATAGACTGACCTTTAAGATTTCTAGACTTGATCCCTTGGATTACTTTCTGGGTGGCATAATATAAAATTTTTTCTCTAATCTGATAAGCCAATTAATAAAAACGTGCTATAGTTGTTACGATTACACAAGAATTTATTGAAAAAAACAAATAATAAGAGTTAATGGATAGTGATAACCACAATTTAATAATCTTGTTATGAATATAACAACAATTATCCAGCAAATTTTATAATTTTATCAATAAATTGCACGATAAATTACGTCAAGCTATTGGGTTGTATTCAAAGTGCGGGCGTTGTTGCAATGTTTAAATACAAACATTCTGAATGAGTGCGTTGCGTCCTAGCGTCTACAGAGCGTCGCGGCGGTCTATTCAGAGTGCGAGCGTCGAGCAATGTATTTGAATATAAACATTCAGATTGGTCGCTCAGATACAACGTTGAATTCAAGTATCCACAAAGCGTCGGCATTCGAATCAATTGTTTTTTATATAATCACTTTTCGATTTTCAATCCCACTTCGAATATTTTGTAAATATTCTAATTATACTAATTAAACTGAAACGCAAAGAAGAGTTAAGCTGAGTTTATACATACAATATATGACGCAACGCCACGTTCCAATATTCTAATTGGTTCAACGGTGCTTATATTTTATGTTGATAGGCGATCAAAATCATGCAACGTGGTCTTGCATCACATCACGGCGTATGCATAAACCCATCTTTTTTCAATGTTACAATTTTCAATGTTACAATTACAAAACTTAAGCTACCTTAAAACTACTTGAAAACTCTAAGTAGCTTAGAAGCTACATTGTAACATATTCAGACATCGCCACTGTACTACTCCACTAAGCAAAAACACCGTATCTCTATTTTTGACGATTTTAAGTTAAATACATTATTATCTTAACTAATTTTTGCTTAACTTTTCATTGCACTTAGTTAGAATGCCGTATCTTAGCTCGAAGTGCGTTAAATCAGTAAGTAAAACATAATCTTAATTATGCAGGTTTTTAAATTATAAACTAAGGGGGTTATATAATAAGTGTAGCAAATTTTTTTCCAACTATGGAAATTATTTTAAAACTAGACCAACGGGAACAGAACAAACGAAGAACGGAATAAACATCTTTATTGAAATATCTCCGAATCGTTGTTTTACACATACGGTGTTTTTCATAAATATGGCAGTAATACTACGATTGTCTCATTTTATTTTATTCGGGATTTGGATCAGCCCTACATTTAAAAAATTTTTGTAATATACAATGAGTCAAATGATAGTCAGCAGTAAGAAAATTTAATTTTAACCAACTTACTTTTTCGTACAGGCTTTGTGTTCGTTGTAGAGAAGTGACCGATATGACTGCACTGGTTCTTCGTCTTCGATAAGTTATTTCATTTTGTGTATCGTAATTAATAAAACTCAAGTCCTTGTAACTTATCCCGAAATCACTTTCAACTAAAGATTGTAAAGACGATGCCCACTCGAGATTTTTAATTTCGGAGAGTTTTTCGCGCGACTTTTCCTTCTCGCGCCGTTTACTCAAATCTTTAAAACTGAACGACCGTTTCAGTAAACTGGGTGCTTCTTGATTAATAAAATTAGTTAATTTTTTACGAAAGGACGGAGTTCGCGAAACTTTTACACATTTTTCACTTTTCAAATCGTTCAAGTGATTTGCATTATTGTTATGGATATCACTTTTATTTACTTCGATTAAATCGTCCAAGTCAATTTTCTTCGTTCTCCTTTTGAAGACTGCGGAAAATATCGAGCTCTTAACACTTTTATCGTGAATTAATGCTTCAGATTTGAGTCTGTGACCTAAGTCGTTTATACTACCAGTAATTTGAAAACGTAAATTACGTTTTTTTACCGTTCGCTCAGACACGTCGTCTTCTTCATGTTCCTTTAATGCATACAAGGAATCGCGTTTATTGTAAGCAATTTGTTTTTCGTCGTCGCACGTTTTATGATCGCTGTAACCGCTCTCCAAAAATACTTGCGTTTTCCGATTTATAGCTTTCTGTGCTTGAAGCATGTTTGATTTTTCTATTAGATTACTTTTTGGTACGTTAAGCTTTTCGTCTTCGCGCCGTGATGTTGCGTCCTCGAATATGTCGTTTAAGATGCTCTTAACGATGTTTGTAGAATTTTGATGATATAAAGCGTAATCCGTTAAATCGGTATTGCAAATTTCAAGATCATGCATTGTTTCTTTTCGTCACTAATTTTAACACACTTCCGGTAGGGAGCTTAGACACAAATCACAATTTTAATACTAAAAAGAAAATTCTTAACTTTTCTTTTTTCTTTTTCTGTTTTTACGGTTTTTTTCAAAGATCATGACCACGACTAAAACAAATTTACTTTAATCCACTGAAAGTGCCACACAATAATCCTTATCAGTTGGTTAGAAGTACAAAAAAACCTCCAAACAAATAAGTGATACATTTCTTATCTGAACTATGTAATTCATGTACTTAAAATAAAGTTATTTAAACTATTAATTACAATTAGGTGATGTGATTAAAACCTGTGCACAGTTCAAGATTTTAATGCGCTATTCTTGAACGCTACACAATTATTCAATTAATTCTATAGAAATTCCGTAAATTATTTAGTTTAGAACTTTTACCATTGTTGCTGACCGTTCAATTAAGTGGATGTGGGTTTAATTACAATTAAAAATTATTTATTTTTAATTATGGTCGATTTCGTTAAATTTGATAAAATTTAAAAGAACCGATTGCAAAGACCGATTTTTTATGACAAAAAACAAATGACTTGTTTTTTGCAAATTACTACAAAATTGAATGGTAGTAAAAATTCAATTAATTTAAATTTACCATGGATAAATTGAGGAAAATGTGCATGAAGGTTAAGTTTGGTGTAACACAATTTGGATGTATTTTTTTTTACTTTTAAATACGTAAAACTATGAAATAAAGCACATTTTGTGTTACTAATTTTAGAACTGAAAAAATGTCTGAAAAACTGAAAGGTCAAAACTAACACGCTATTTATATTTGATTGACAATATTTTTCAACATTGGTATAATTTCCAAAATGTATAACTTTTATTTTTTAAGTAAATAATTACATTTTATCTCACTTGAAAAATGATGGATTAGTGAACAAGACTTTGATTAATTGAACATTTTAGTACGATTGATTGATAATAATAAAGATTGGGATAGTGGCAAATATGTCAAATTACATACACAAACTAAATTTTTGTCACTCTTACAGCACATGTTTGTTTATACACAAACTAAAATATTAATTACTGAAGACACACACACACACACAATATTTAGCTTAATAGATACGTAATCGTTTAGTAATAATTATAGTTACTTAACGAAACTAAAATAGACATTGCAATTCGCGTTCTCGCACGAACTTGAAGACCATGTGACAAAATTCAAAACTTGGTATTATTAAAACGGACTAAGCGATAAGCGTTATAGAGGTGGGAATTTATTATTATCAAGATACCTATACTCGACTTAGGATTTAATATACCTTATCGCAATCAACAAATGTTTATTATACAGGTAAAAACAAAAAATTAATTTCTATTCAATCTAATATTTTTTTGTTTGATTAAAATAAACAAAGATAATGCAAGTCGGAATAAAACAAAATTTTACAAAAAAATTTAAGATTCATACATAAATTTAGACGTGATGTATGTGATGCATTAAAACAAACCTGTTTTATGTGGGAAATAACTTTACGGAAATTAAAATACAAAAAACCAAGTGTCGCAGCAAAATTAAAACATAAGTTGTCTTCTAAAATTATAAACAATTTGGTTCAATTACGACTTCAATGTCGTAATTAGTAAAATTTGAGTTTGTGTCGACCTACCCCGCTTCGGGGATGTTTGATACATATTAAGACGCTATACAACCGCAATCTTGAACATAATTGTTGTATCCTGTTTTAGTTTCTTTGTTCTATGCCAAGTTGTTTTTTTTTATTGACTTATCTGTCTTTTGTACAAATTTTTTTAATTTTTAACGGCCGATCTTTTCATATCCAATTACAATTTTTGGGGCTAACATTTCGGCTGTTAAAAACGAATTATTAATTAGTTTTTCAATTTGTAAAACAATAATTATTTCGTTTCTTTACATTTTGATCAAGGAACTTTTTTTTGTAGAAATTTCACTGTGGTTTACGGAAAACCACCTGATTTTCTTTATGATTATTTCAGCAAATATTTTACAAGCGGTTCTATTTTAAACCAGATTTGATTTGCCACTATTGAATTGGTGGTGGCAAACCAATAAGTTTATTTTGAAGTGAAAATTTGGGTTTATCTTTAATTCGTCAGAGTTTACTATTAGATGAAAATTTTGGTTACCTGGGATGAGTATTTTTTTAGAAAATCAAATATAAGTAAAGCCAACGCCAGATCTACGGTTAGAGCGAATGAGCGACTACTCTAGACGCCAAAAATAATAATAACAATGCTATTGCATTCAGTCTGACTGTTCTATTATTAGAGACTGCTATTCAATCTCGGAGAAAATTCTTAAATTCATAATAAAGTAATCTATCATGCTATAAGAAGAGGTTTTTTGTCAATATATTTTATAATCTTCTTTATTGCTGCGGTGTCAAGTTCTCGCAATGGTTGCCAGCTTTGTATATACTTGAATACATGCTGGATGAAATTAGATCGGTAAAAATTTTTGGTGATATGTTTATGACTTTGGCAAACGCCGATAAAGAGATCTGTATTGTTTCTATACAACATCACAGGTCTCATGCTGAACATATTTCGGATGATTCCCTTTTGTGCCCAGAAAATTCTTCTTGATTCTTTTATTTTAATGTTATAAACGCTTTAATTAACCAGCTAAAAACGCTAAACACATAACACTTATAACTAAACGTATTTTTAATTTGTCTATCCGTTTATTTGTCTCTATGAAACGCTAAATTGATCCGTTGATCCGTCCCCCTCCCAGTGCGACCTTTAGGACACACAACCAAGGCAATCACGTCCTACGTGGTTAAGGACGGCCAAACGACCGTCTATTCAAGCTACTATACAGGGTGGCCGTAAATAACTCTACCAAATTTTCATGTATTTTAAAGAGTATATTTTTGAGTAAATAATATGACCGGAAACGTTTTTTTGAATGAATGTTTATTTAACCATTTATTTGAAACGTTCACTTTTGACTCGCCCTGTATATTATTTAAATTTTCATTTTCTGAATTACCAACAAGCGGTCAAAAGCGTTACATTGCGCATGCTCCCCCATCCATACCTGCGGTTTTACACCTAGCGCAACTCGTTAAGAAATTTACGTGGGTAAGCGCAGTAGACTTCAGTTCCTGTCATAGTTTAAAAGAGTTCATATATGTCCTATATTTGTTAAAACGCCAAAGTGAGCTCCATTTTAAGTTTTCATAAGAACCGACCAATAGGTAATTAATGATTATTCTTTTGTTGGCAAGGTGTTATTTTACTTTATCTCACAATAGGTTCCTAACAGCTTCTTAATGACACCTATTTTGATGGTCCAAATATTGTGTTCCATCGTGCAACACACGAAAACACTGCTTTATGGTCCAAACCTGGGACGCAGCATACCACCTTCTACGCGAAGGGTTAGATTTTCATTGTGATTTATGGTCAGAAACTCCCTGGTTCTCCCAGGTATCAGATTTCGAAGATTTATCCATCTGCCAATAAAAGCTAATTACAGATCCTGCTGTTTTACTATTGGTACTACGAGTTAATGAGAATCATACGAAGAGTTTATTTTGAAGAGTTATGGTGGGTTCATGCACAATATTTAATTTATTCTAATTTAAAAAAGCTCAATATACGTAACCCTCTATAATTTAAGTTTACGTTAAGAAATTTTTGTCAACTCTACTTTATACCTGCGATGCTACATGAGATTGTACCTGCGCATGTGTGCAGCTAGAATTTCTTTGTTAAAACCAGTTCTAATAACGGTTAATTCTTAAGAATTCTTAAAATATAGCATGATTCGCACTAGTTTCTTAAATTAAATTAGAGTAAAATTAAATTAAAGTTAAATGTTACATGAACTCACCATTAGTTTTGAACGGCATTTGATTTAAGACGAAAGAAATATTGCTATCAACTTTGAAGGTAGACTTAGAACTGGCACATATATGATACGATTAGATTAAATTTTTGTTAGTAAATAAATTGTGTTGAACTGATATTAATTTGTATACAACCTTTGATAATTTTTATATAAATATATTGCTGTGTGGCCTCGGAGCTTTACTAGGGCTGCACGTTTTAATATTAATGTCTTGTACAGGTGTACGTAAATGTACCCCGTCAATAGAAATGTATGCAAATTTTTTTATTGATAAATACAAATAAAAGAAATTTATACCTCGGCTTAACAATTTCGGTGAGCACAGACCTACCTTTTCTCAAGTTGGGTTCCTTCCTTGACCAAATCGTGAAGCTGAAATAGAATAGTATGGTCTTCGGAATGATATCACAAAAATTATGCTCCGTTTTAGAATGCAAATTGTAATTTATTATAATTTCAAATATTAAATGATTTAAAGCTAATAAAATTCTTATACTAATTGACAAATATCTTATTTTAATAAAGTCGGAACGTATTAATGCACGTGTAAAGTTAATCGCAAAATTTTCACTGATTTTTATAAGTTTAAAATAATTCTTAATGGGACGGTACCTTTAATGATCTAGGGTATTTCTATCTACTGGGTTCATGTACCATTAAACTGTTCACTTGCATTCGATGGATGACCTTCGGTGTGTATGATAATTCTAGCTGCAAAATTTTCTTGTGGATTCGCTCACCTCGTGGTGTAACCAAGTTTTTCCAAAAAAAATCGTGATTTTTCACAATCTTCTAACAATTTAACTTTCCAAATATGTAAGTACAATACTTTTAATTATTACTATTCTTTTTTTTGTTGAATTTCTTTGTAATTTTTCTAACTTATATAATTTTAGCGGAGCACGCACAAATTCACACACCATTCATTGAATTAATTCAACAACCTCCCTCTTTCAATTGTTTTACCATCGTTACCTGTGTTTTTCCAAGGCAAATGTGATTTTGCTCCTTTGGTGGACATAAAATCAATTTTATTGACGTTACAGTTTGCAGGTTCGGCTCAAGCCCAATGTGATTTGTAAAATTTTAATAAAGTTTTTATGTTTCAGATTAAATTAAAGTACTTGCATCTCCTGTGATCTTCCAGTAAACTTTTGAAGAAAATGTCTTTCCCATTTGTGATACATTGAATTGCGAGACACTCCGATACGTGTAAAGATTATTCTTATTTAAGTTTTACGTTTTAACACATTTTTATAAACTAACATTGAACAATTATTTTGATTTCAAATTACATTTCTTATTATTAATTAATTTAATTTATAATTTTTAACAAACATTTTTTTTTTTATTAACAGAATTAAAACGTTGCATTTTTGAATTTATTTTGTTATCTCGTTCCGTGACCCTTTCTTCATATAAATTTATGACGTTAAACTAAATTTTTGGTTTCAGATAAAACTTTTACGTTCGAACAAATAAGTCATGTGCTCTCTTTATTAATAAACAAAATTTTAAATCGTGACGTTATCATTTCTATTGACGTGGTGGTCAGTGTCGGACATTGCAATATGTGTGTTATTATTTGCAACAGCGGGAATATTCATAATTTTAATTTCGGTTCCTTGTGAACAAAAGGTAGAAATATTCATATCGAAACTTTTTGGGTCCGATTTGTTAGACTATTTAATAAACAAGGAAGCGTTTTTATTCAGTAAAATTCTTTGCTGGTTAAGTATTTTTATAATCAACTTTCTATGTTGAATTATTTAAAAACAAATTTCAAGCATAGATTTTTATAATCGCCCTGCGATTTTTAAGACACGAATAAAATAGCCTTCAGTAGAAACGTTTGTCCAATCAGCTGGCGCCCTTAATTGAAATTAAGGTTCTTCTCGAAGGAGGAAGGTTAAAAGAAATAAAAATATACGTTTGGTCTGATTCAAAGGCTATGAATCTTAAATGAGTTTATTGTTATTGTTAATCTATTTTAAAAATTCAAGAAGAGTAATTAAATGCAAATTTATATCAGCTTTAAGTTTAAAGCGTAAACTCCCGCTAATTACTAAAAAACAACAATAACAATTTTTGGTCAATTTGTAAAAGTGCACATAACATGCAAGTTTCATAACCAAGGTAATAAATTACCATAAACTCCCGCTAATTACAAAACAATAATTTAAAAGTGTAGTTCACCTTTTTTTAGAATCTTCTCGATTAGTCATTACAAAAATTATTAAATTAATTATGCTCTTCACAGCATAATTTCTACCAATTGGTACGATAACCCGGTATTTGAAACTCAATAACAAACGAGCTGTAAGCCGACCACCAAAGCAATAGGCGTAGTTGCACCATATCCATTAAATTGCACCATAGTAGCAATATCCTGAGGTGAAAAACGCTTCATTACAACTTACAACCGTAGGCTAAGATAGAGCTTTTATTTTACCTTTCACCGAATTATGTTTTCAAAAATATAATTCTCTATTCGGGAAATGGTTACTTTTCGAACTTTCCTAAGGTTGGAAAATAATAACAGGTCAACCTAAGATAGGTTCGGAAAGTGCTTGTTAACTAATTTCTCAACTTATTAACGTTTAGTAAAGGATTTATTACTACTAACTGATAGTAAAGGTATAATTATTTAATCTATTTAAGAACACTAGATGTCGGTTATTGTAATAAAACTTATTAGAATAGATTTGTACAAAAAAATATAGTAATTACGTGTTTACAGTAAGTGGAAGTTTAATTTCAAATTTGTATACGTTATTATAAATTCAAAGCAGCGTTGCAGCACAATAATATTATTGAAAATAATAAAATCCCATAATTGTTTATTTAGTATTTTATGAAGCATTTTAGATTCTGTACCCTCAAACAAAAATAAATCATGCGAAGTGTAAACCAATAAATCTTGTAAAATGTCTACACCGTCGAAAGAGCTGAATTATGTAAAAAAATGTTGAGAATTAATAGATTATTCAAGATTCTTTTTGTTTCTAAGTTTAACGCTAAAGCAACGGTTAAAGTAAGAATGTGGATTTAGAAACGCATATTTTAATACATAAAGTTTTTCACTATATCAATATTAAGCTTTCCAAAAAAACCTTTTCCAAATTTATTTGTTTATTTCAGACAGTTTTCAGTTTTTTGAGGCTTTTTTACCTGTTGAAAATCATTTTACTGAGAGCCACTGCCACCACCAGCTTACTGGTAGCCTGTTTTATATGGTATAGTAAATAGGAGTTTTCAAATGTTTAAAATATAAAGAAAACTGGACGTGTGCTGAATAGAAGGTTTAGAAAGAGGATAAGCTGTCAAATGTGCAATTTAATATTTTAACTTTTATTAAATTTGTGTGGAAACGTAATTAAATATTGTTCAATTAGTTACTGTAAAACCATGTAAAACCAGTTTCTTTTTATTTTACAATCACTCGCTGCTGAAAATTCATATTGAGTTTCGAAACTTTTATGATTATGTGTTACAGGAAATTAGTACATTTTAGTTGCTTGTTCATTTTCTATTACAATTTGAAATTATCGTTTAGTAGGCAAATTATATATTAGTATATTAATCATTAATAACTCACAAACGCACTGGGGCAGACATGGAGAATGCTGAAAGCCCCAATGTTAAATTCAATGTCAAAATTAAGTTACTATTAGAAAAGTAATTTATTCAACAAAATTAATAATAATTCACCCTGACAATAATAATATTTACAAAAATAATGAATTACATTCATAATAATAATAAGACATACTTTGACTGAAGTCTGAATTCGCTCTTATTCATTGAAGGAATATCGCCATGTCGTTGGACCATTTTCAGTACATTTTCTAGGGTAGATTTTTTATCTAAGTATTATTACACTATTTACAACCATCTGTGTCTTTGCCTCTTTCACGACCCCTCTCTATCGTTGTCTATCTAGAGTTTTTGTTTTCCAATCCTTGATCCTCATAATTCTTAAGTCGTTAACTTGATCCTGCCATCTCATTCTTGGTCTTCCTCGCAACCTCCCAAAATCTGGCCTTTATTTCGTTGCACATGATTGCTCATAACAAGGTTATGCCTAAATCTCATAACTTTAATGTGTTTTACAATGCTTCCCTCTTCCAGTTCTAGTTCTATTTCATTGTTTGTTCTTTTTCTTTATTATTCTTCATTAATTTTTACCAAACCCAAGATCTTCCTCATGAGTTTTCTCTCAAAAACCCGTATCTCTCTTCGTTCTTTGTCAGACACGTTATCTACATATTATTATGTTCCACATGTAACTACGGGTCTTTTTAGGGTTTCATATATTTTTATCGTCGCCTTTCTTCGTATGTGTTTATTCATCATTAACTTGCTCTATTCTCTATTTCCAACCATTATTCTGCCTTCATTACCTCTTCTCTCATTAATATTGTTTACTTCCACACCTACTAGATATTTAAAGATTTTTACCTCTTCAAAAGTATAATCTTGTACTCTTTTATTTCTTCCATATTGCTTCATTTCTTCCTCTATAATACTTTATGAATTTAGCCTTCGATTCGTTTACCTCCAGTCCTGTTTTTCTGCTTCTTTTTCCATTCTTATAAACGTTTCAGGATACATTCATAAATTGCCTATTATTCGTGGACGACCTTGTAATAATACAAGAGATAGAAGACGACCTCCAGAGAGCGGTTTCTGCCCTGCATTAACTGTATATCAAATATGATCAGAAAATATCGAAAGAGAAGACGAAGGTTATGGCGTTTAAAGGAAAAGAGATGATATTTAGGGGTAAAATTATTGTAGAAAACTAACCTGTAGAACAAATATCCCATTTTAACTTTTTGGGATGCGATGTAAGCTTTGACCGAGACAACGACATATACAAAAAATAAATAGGTTTCAGCACATATGCGGAACGATATATAAAAACCTGAAAAATCTAACTCCTAAGGAAACAAGAATAAAATTCTATAGAACAATGGCGATACCTGTCCTAACATATGGTTGCGAAACATGGGTCCCCTCCAAAAGAGACGAATCAAAACTGCAAGCGGCGGAGATGCAGTTTTTAAGAAGAACTAAAGGATGCACAAGAATGGAACAAATACGAAACGAGGACATTCGTGCCGAATTACAAATCTTCTCGGCCAAAGAAAATATCTTGGAATATAGAGAAAATTGGAGGGCACACCTAGATAGAATGGGAAACAAAAAATCCCCGAAAACATTCTTTCTTACAACCCAAAGGGGAAAAGGGATATTCGCCATCCGAGAAAACGTTGGCGCGTCTTGTAAGGTCGGAATAGCCAACAATGCCCAGACCATGAAATAAAGAAGAAGTAGAAAATAAGCGTTTCGAATCCTTCGGTAATTCGTTGTTTTGTTATTACTACCTTTTCCGTTTTTAGAGGGTCATTTGTGTTAGTCGTATAAGTTTTGCAGGTATTTTTATATCTTCCATTTCTGTCATTAAACGACTTCTGCTTACTCGGTCAAAGGCTTGTTGTAGTTTTTAAATAGCACCAAAATGCGAATGTCGTGTTCGTGGCATTTTTCCATTATTTGGTTCACTATAAATATTGTATCTACTGTTGATCTACCAGACCAAAATCCTTCTTGATAGTCACCTATCTTACTGTTCACATACTCTTGAAGTCTTGAATGTATCCTCTATAATGCTTTACGAAATGTGCACTTTCCATTCTCTCTTCTCTCCATACTATCATCATCAGTTCTTACATTCTGCTCAACATTGTTTCCTCTCCCATTTTCATCAGTTAGGTGTTTGTGCAGCCTTAACTTGGGCTTCTTTATTTCCCATCGATATTAACGTACTATAAAATTCTTCATAAGTTGGTTCTTTTATTCGTTCTTCTTCTTTTATTATTGTGCTGTTCTATTATCTATGGAACTTTCACCTGGTCCTTCACTAAGTAATTCTTTGAAATATTCTCTCAATATGTTACTGATTTTTCTTTAATATTTCGTATTTCCTTTTTTGTCTTTCATTCCCCTTAGTTCAGCTTTGTTGTTATTTTTCTGTTCTTTTAGTTTTTTTATAAAATTCCATTGGATTTTATGCATTATTTCTATATCTGTCATCATTCCTTCAATCCATCGTTGTTTCATGTATTTGCACAGTTTCACAGCCTGTCTTCCCTTTTATTTGTATATTTCTTTTATGTATATTATAAAATTAAGTAAATTGAGCATGGATGAAAAAGTCAACTTTCTTATTGAAAACCAACTATCAATGAATAACAAACTTGAAAATATGATGAGAAAGTTAACAGAGATGTCTGAATTAATTCAAATCAAAGATAGAAAAATTCAATTGTTAGAACATAAAATAATCGGTAAGAAAACCACGCCAAATGTGGACAATGAAAAACACACTCAAGTAAATAACCATAGTCGGATTTTCACACGAAAACCCAATCCTGTAAATGAGAATATACCAAACCAAACTCATATTGTCACGCAAAGTTCTTCCCGTATGATTGGAATTAACGCAACATCGACAACAACTAACACGATGCAGAATGCAAGCAACATCGAACATCATCCAGGATTCGAAGGCGAACAAGATGAAATCAACCAAGGAAGCGATAGTCATCAGGAACAAGAAGGTTTTGAAACAGTAAATTACAGAAGAAAAAGAATGTACAAAAAACGACTGGAAACTGGAGTTTTATCGCAGCAAAAACAACAAACAGGATTCTCAGGACCGGAACGTAAGGTATGGCTAAACATTTACAGAGTAAACCAACATGTTACGACCACAATGATCGAGGAACACATAAAAGGACAACCCAAATTTGAAAACGAAACAATTCAAGTAAAGGAATTAACCAACAAACCGGGTCAACTCAAAAGTTTTGTTATAACAGCACCACTAACAAGAAAAGATTAAATGTATGAGCCTTCGTTTTGGCCTCCCAACGTAGGAATAAGAAGATTCAACTTTAAGTTCCACATGACAAACAACCAAGGTGCAAGTTTTTTATAAGTAAAGTGCCCACAATAAACAAACAAACAAATCTCACAACACAAACAATTGGAAATACAATTGTTTGTACAGTGTTTGTTTGAACAAAAAAATGAATTACGAAAACAGAATAAACAAATCAGACAACAAAAACAAAACAATGTGGGCAATATGTAATGAAATTCGAGGAAAAAACGATAAAAGAACAGATTTTCAAATTAATGGAAACCTAAAAAATATAGCAGACAACTTTAACACATTCTTTAACAAAACTGCAGATACATTAATCAAGACTTTAAAAAACATACCCATAAATTACAACACAATAAAAGAAAATGACAAATCAATATATCTAAAGCCAACCGCACCTGAAGAAATAACAAATGTCACAAAACCACTTCAAAACAAATACAGTAGCGGAGAAGACGAAATACCCACAAGCTTAATCAAATTCAGCATAACTGAGGTGGGGGTCGTTCTGTCATACATAATCAACAACGCTTTCAAACAAGGAATTTTTCCAAATCAATTAAAACTAGCGTTAATAAAACCACTCTTTAAAGGTGGTAAGAGTGAAAACGTAAACAACTATCGACCCATAAGTCTCTTACCAAGTTTTTCAAAAATCTTCGAAAGAATTATGTATAACAGAATTGTCAACTTTCTTCACGATTAATCTGATATCTTCACCAACACACAACATGGATACATAAAAGAAAAATCTACACAAACAGCAAGCTTCCAATTCACTCGAAACATCCTGGAATTTATTGAAAAAGATCAACTGGTACTGGGTATGTTCCTTGACCTTTCTAAAGCATATGGACTCATTAAACATCGAATATTTAATAAAAAAAATAACCAGATAATAACAATTTTCCACACCAGAAAGGTAGCTGTATCGGCAATTTACATTACCGTTGGTAGCGCCACCAGCAACAACAACATGGCCGTGTTTAGACGTATATTTCGAAATTCAAAATCATATTCTAGTGAAAATTTGCAACATTTCAGTATGGTATTAAATTTATTATAATATGTTGTGTTAATTAGTTGATTTTGTTATGTCTTGAGCCTGAAGAACGAATTTTTATTTTCATTTAATACGTCACTTACTAATCTAAAATTCTCCCGCATGGTGGCGTTTGCTTAATGTAAATTGCGAATAGAAGCCTAAGAACTGCCGCTAAAGCGAGTTCCACCTTGTTTAATTTTTGTTATCTGAAAACAGCTGTCATACAATAAGTCAGGGGCGTACTGGATCAAGTTATTCACGAGGGCTTAGATTTTTCATATCGATCGTCAGCTATAGCGGTTAAGTGCGTTGTTGCTAATGCTGAATGCCTGGTTACACTCCGGGCTCAGTAAAACTGTATTCTGGCCATGTTTATTACTTTATAACTTTATTCTGACCATATTCATTGTATGTTTACTACAATGTGTTACACAAGAAAACATTTTACATCTGTTTTGAGAGGTGACATATTTTACATTCGATTTGTATTTTTTCGCTTGTTTATGTACATTTTTCTTTATTACAGTCTTGAAAATGACCCCGATAGAGGGTCGCAACTAGTCGATTCAAAACGTAGTCTTTCTTTAACACGTCCCCTGATATCCAATATCCCAGTAAATCATATCCTTGGAACAATAGCTTATCTTCACTTTATTCTGGCCGTTAATCCCTGCGGCAGTTAGACCAGTAAGCCACGTATCAAAGAATAATTGGATCAACGGACAATCGTATCATGGTATAATCGTATCAACGGATCATCGTATCAACGGATCATCGTATCAACGGATCATCGTATCATCGTATCATCGTATCATCGTATCATCGTATCATCGTATCATCGTATCATCGTATCATCGTATCATCGTATCAACGGATCAACGTATCATCAGATCAATTTGCTTATATAGGTCATCGCCCTATGAGTATAGTAGATGTAACAGTTTGGCTAATTTTTCGCGCGTTAAGTAAAAGTAAATTATTAACAATGGCATTAATCGAGAACAAATCTGCTTTCAAAACTGTAAAGAATGTGCAATTTGGCATTTTTAGTCCGGAAGATATTCGTAGCATGTCTGTCGTCCCAGAAGGTATACATCATGTAGAAATTATGGAAGGAAGTCTTCCAAAACTTTACCATGTCAAACATGCGAAGGCGACCGGGACACTTGCCCCGGTCACTTTGGTCACATCGAATTGGCCAAACCGATCTTTCACGTTGGCATGATTAAAGATGTCATGAAAGTTTCACGCTGCGTCTGCTTTAATTGCAGTAAATTGTTGGTGAACCCAAAGAAACAAAACCACTTCGAACACGCTCAGAAGATAACTGCAGACGATTCCAAAAAACGCTTAGAACTAGTGTACGGTTTGTGCAAAGAACAAACAATATGTCACGCGGATGGTGGATGTAGAAATCATCAACCGGTAATTAGAAAATCGGGTCTCGATTTGACGGCCGAATGGAAGGAATCCGACGGAAAGGTTCCACAAGAAAAAAATTTGTTGTTATTTTTGGTCGCCATAATTTTATAATGTGATATCAGATAATCCGATAATTCGGAACCGAGAGTTACAAACTTAAAAAATTTGTTATTATCTGGTTATTTTTGATCGCCATATAATGTAACATCATATAATCAGATAATCTGCACCAATTAAATTTTTTGCGATTGGTAATTATCATTTACTATATAAGTAATAACAATCAAACTTTTCCATTCTATTAGAAATTTTACTTCTCTGTAATGTATGGTCCTTTTTTTGAGGTGGACCAATCCTCTCCTTTCTCTTTTATTTATAACTTAACTTCACTAACCACATCAATAAAAAATTATTTTTTCACATTAAAGTAAAACACGATTTGAAACGCTCTGTATGATTTTGAATTATGCGGACGGACAGACAGACAGACGGACGGACAGACACGGAGCCAGATCATAAGGCTTCTTGCTATACTTTGTATAGAAGCCTAATACACAGCAGTATCAACAGATCAACTTATCAACGTATCATCGTATCAACGTATCAACGTATCAACGTATCATCGTATCAACGTATCAACGTATCATCGTATCAACGTATCAACGTATCATCGTATCAACGTATCAACGTATTTAAATTTCCTATATAGGTGAAAAATTATGTAAATAAAATATAACTTATATTTGGTCTGCATTGAAAAACTCGGCGCTCCGCGCCTCGCAAAGGGGCTCCGCCCCCTTGACCCCCGCAAGGGGGCTCCGCCCCCTGGACCCCCGGATTCCTTCTATTTTAGTCTCCGACTAATATCTTTAACATGGAACATGTTTTTCGGTACTAAACAGTTTATCATAGTTTTCCTCGAGATTTAGGGGTGCCCATCTCGTTTCTTCTTCTTACTGTTGGTCATAATAGGATAATCCCTTATATTTTTTGTGTTGGTAATAAAAATTTACTATATATATGCAAATTTTCTTTTTGCGCTCGGTTTCGGATTTAAATTTTTGGTAATAAAAATTTTGTTATTGAAAATTCATTATTGTGAATGCGCAGATGTTATTCGATAATCTATTCTATATTCAAATTATAAACTATAAATTTGAATTATACATGTGGTGCCGATTTTTGGTGTCGATTTTTGGTGTCGGTTTTTGGTGTCGGTTTTTGGTGTCGGTTTTTGGTGTCGATTTTTGCGAGGTAACGACCGTAAAAACATGTTCCATGTTAAAACTCAATTTATATGGAATAAGAGGTAACGCAGGAAAACTGTTCAAATCATATCTTACAAACAGGAAACAAAGAGTCATAGTTACGAGAAATGGTCAAACTAAAAATCAAAAATAACAACAAACAACATAGGAGTACCACAAGGAAGTATACTGGGTGCAATCATATTTATAATATACATTAATGACCTTAATTCCATAATAAAAAACAATGACGAATATATTACCAACTATGCAGATGATACCAATCGTGTAACAGGTGCTAAAAATCAGTGGGAGTTAATAAACAAAAGCAAAGTACTCTACAACAATACAAAAACCTGGTTAAATCAAAACAAGTTGATTTTAAACGAAGAAAAAACGAAGATGGTCATATTCAGCACAAGCAGATCAAGGAAAGTAAAACCAGAAAAAATCAGCACCAACGAGCACGAATTTAAAGTTGAAGATCATACCAAGTTCCTAGGCGTATACATCGACAGCTTATTAAACTGGAACCAACACATCGAACATGTATCACAAAAAATTAACAAAATATGTTTTGCAATAAGAACAACAGCAAAATACATGAACGAGGGAGCACTCAAGATATTTGTACGAGTGCTTAATGCACCTGTACAAAAACAGGAAGCATTTTGAAGCAAATATAACCAACTACACCTACGAAACAAGAACATTAAATATGAATTATCCTGTCCACAGACTAAACATGTCAGAGAAAAACCCAGCATACATGTGCATCAAAATTTTTAACCAACTACCAAATTCAATAAAAAGCATCACAAATATCAAACAATATAAAAACAAAGTGAAAAATTTATTGATTGTTCTAGAGCCTTACAACCTAAATGAATATTTTAATACAGAAACTTGAAATAAATGAAATGTTTGTTCAAAAATGACGTAATTTCTTTTAAATGTTATCTGTACACACATGTAACTTTATCAGAAAATAAAAATTATTATTATTATTATTTCGTTATCTTCTGTTGTTTGGGAAATCATCCATTTTTATCTGCCTTCTCTTTGTAATTCTATCCTTGCTTCGCATTCTTCGTAAAACCCCTCGTTTTTAAGGTTTTTATCCATTTTACCAATTGTATTATCGGCTACTCTCAGTATACTGCTTCTAATATTGATTCATTCTTCTTCTGTATTCTGGGTTTGTTGTTTATGAATCATCTCTTCTTGTAATGCTTGGACATATTTCTTCCGGTTCTTCTCATCATTCAGCTTTTCTATTGCCAATCTGTTGGCAATTACGTTTTATCTTACGTTTTACGTTTTTTACGTTTTCTGATGCCAACGTATAATTTCTCGGTTCGACTCCAGGTCTGAACGTAAAAATTTCTTGACCTCCTCCGTGACTCGGAGTGCACGTTAAGCCGTCGGTTCCCCTATGTTAATGATTTGCCTTCATTAAAATAAAAGCAAGGTAACAGGCACATCGAGGGTTAGCTTAGCAAGGTGCCTGAGATGAAAAATCAAAAATGGTCATAGAACTAATTACATAAATTAGTAAAGGACAGGTCCTGGATCTATATTAAGACGAAGACCTCTTAATAAAAGTTGAAGAAGAGAGAATTTATTATTTAGTTGATTGTTACATTAAACAAATATGAGAAAAAATTCTTTGACAATATTAAATATAGTCGAGCATACGATCTATTAATCTACAAAATTATTTTTGTATAGTTGTTTCCAATTTTGAATATGAGAGCGCGTGCCAGTGTTCCCTTTAGACTAAACGGAAATTAAGAAATTAACTTGTTTGTTAAAGGTAGTACTATATAATTTGTCAGCAAGGTTATATTAATATTTAGAGTAAATAAAATTAAGTCTTTCTTCTCCCAAATCCTTTAATTATAAAATTCGAGACGCGTTTGTACGGATCCCCGTTCGTACAGCCTCTTTATCGACCAAAGATTAGAATAATATAGATTTTCGAAACGCGTCTTAAATTTTATAGTTAAAGAACTTTGAAGAAAAACAACTGCATTTTATTTATTACTTTATTAATTAAGTTCAAATATTGGGAATATGATTTTTGATATATAAATAACTTAATGTACTTATGTACTTATATAATATATTTTTATACATCTGTGAAATCTTTATTGTCTATTACTGAAATTTATTATTGCAGGAAAACCATTTCAGCAGTATTGTATTGTACATAGCGAAGTGGGTCTATAAAATATAATGAAATGCGGTTAACCATATTGTCGTCTTGCAGCAGTGCATTTATGTCCAATATATTATCTCCATTCTGCAATATTTGTAAATATTTGTAAATATTCCCTTAATTTACCTACATTTATGCATGTGTTAGCATTACACAAGAGCTTTTATAAATTACGATTTTATTACTAAAACCACAGTAACACGATCAGGTTTTCTTTTTACATTATACATTGGTATAATACCTAGTGCACAGGATACAGAGTGGATCATTATAAAGCAAACCAATATCTCAAATAAATGGTTATCCCAATTAACATTAAAGCCAATAAAATTTTCCTTTTACATTATAAAAGGTACTAAATGTCCACATTTAACAGCAGTTATATCGTAATAGCCAGCGTAATTTCAAAAGAAAATAAATACAATCAAAATAACAATAACCTTAATTTAACTATAAGTGTTTCACATCACATAATTGTGACAAGAAATCACCGAAATTCAATTATTCGATTAAACAGGACGCCTTTTAGAAAATAGATATCTAATGTTAGCAATTTTCGTTAACTACATATTAGTTAAAACTTTATGCTAATAACATTGACAACAGATATAACTTTGTACCAACGCAACGATGAGCACTAAACAATTCTGTTATATTTTGTATAGTATACACATCCCTATACATCTTTACAGCTATTAGGGTGGTATTTTAATTTTATTAATAAATTATTTTTGCATATTAATCGCTGAAAATAATAAATAGATCAACCGCATTCAAGTTTTGCAAACTTCAATCTTACAATTCATCGTTAAGACTTCAACTTTATAAGCGTTCTAACTTTGCTATATTTTTTAATTTTTATTTTTCAATAAAATTTAAGAAATAAACAGAACTGATTTTATTATTTCTGCTTCCGTTTTTTTAAATCACAAACGAGGGAAATGATGTTGTTTTTACATTCGCAACATGTTTTCCCTGTTAAAAGGAATAAACTAATGCCACATTAAAAACCCTCAACGTCATTTTTGTAGTAGGCGATAATAAATGTTTTCAAGTATTATGGATATTTTATTTTTCTCAATGACCCAGAAAACTCATCCAAAACGCATTACGACCATTTGTGTGTTTCTGCAACACGTGGTGGGCGTCATACAGTTAAGCTAATTCGGTTATGAAATGAAAATTAGAATATATGAATATAAATTTTCCAAATTTGTGATTTAAAATAGCTAAAATTTAATTTTTATTATTGTGAACTTAATAGTTTAATAAATTATTTGTTTGAATATCGGTTTCTTTCCGAAGTAATATTTTTTATTTTCTATTATTTATTTATAATGTTTATTAACTTACCTCTATTCCTATTATTGAAAATGGTGGTGCGCAATTTGATTTTGTATCTGAAAAAGAAATTCTCTTTAAAATACATTGTTCTAAAAGAAAATTATTGAAATAAAGTAATTAAAAAAAAGCTTCAATTTTAAAAAGCTATAACCAGCACGAATAATATAATAGGTATAATAGGTATTGTTCCTAACAATAACGTCAAAATATAATAAGTCGCAGTAATTAGCGCCTTTGCATCTAATGCATTGATAAGAACACAAGATTAAAAGGAAAAAAAGTTCTAATGATTTAGAAACCACCAAGCTTTCTGTGCTATTATTAATTTATACAAGGACAGATTACTCATATATTACGGTCAAGCTTAACCCTTGATTTTAGTTTTTTATACCACAAAATTACACTTCCTTTCATAATATAGCGATAGACCAAAAATAACTTTATAATATGTCGGTAAAATGCTGGAATACCCTATTAAGCAATGAACAAGCCAAATTTTTTTATCTATCTATCCAATTCAAGGATAATTGCTTAAAAGTTAAAGCGACTATCGACTAGGGTCTGCGGATTAAAAAAAAATTATCTATGATGGAATGATGAAATCCTGAAACTCAACACCAAAACTCGCACTGTTAATGGTGACTTGATGTTTTGAATATTTGAAGCAAAACGAAAGACATTTCGACATATGATTGTTATTTCAGCTGATCTGAATGGAAACACGATGGAATTGGATGAAATGGCTGTTGTTTTATGGAAAATAAAACTTTTAGCCCACCCTGTATTTCTGATTGCATAACTGAAGAGTTTCTTCGAAGTATAGCAAAGCCAGGTACAACGTTATAAGAATCGAGAGTTTTTCGTTGTTAGAATTGATGAAATTGAAAATCTAATCTATAGAAGTCCCATGGGAAGAGAAACCTCATGTCAAACTGTAAATTGAAGAATGCATCAATATTGATATTATAGCGTAGATGTGTACCGTAAGCGTTTGTTCAGGAATACGTCCACAGGTAAATAATTTAATTAAAATTATAATAAGTATTTCCTATTGATCTGGAATTAGAAATTTAATCTAAAATGCACTGAAAATATTTCAAAACAAATTATCCGTAATGGAATATAATAAGCTGATCAAATCCAAACAATAAAAATAAATTTTTTTAATGTAAACAATAAAATTTTTATTCCTTGTAAAAAACTTTCAATGGATTTACATTTACTATAAATAACTCTCCGTTACTCTAATAAGTAATTTACCTTAAGTTACCTTTTCCCGGTAGGCTTTTAAAATTAAACGACTTGCGTTTACATATTTTCACTTTTATTACTTAACTTTTGTAATAAAATTGATTATACGATAATAGTTTACTTAATATTGCTATAAAGAAAGTTATTGTTCGTTTCCATAATTTACGCTACAGTTATTTTTTGTTAGGTGTTTTATCTAATTTTTTTATCAAAATATTTATAATTGGTAAAAACTTAATAAACAGTTATATAGGTTTACGGTTTTATATTGTAGTAATATGTGTAATTTTGCTTTTGTAAGAACCGTTCAATCAACGCAAATTGAAAATATAATTATAATAATTATAATAACTAACACCATAGACTAGAGTACCTTTTCTTGGTACTTTATTAATGCAATTCCGATAACATATCTTTCAATCCAGGCATTGTATTATAAACAATCAGGTATTTATGTTCATATTGGGATACCTTGAGTCCGCCCCTGTTCATTATTGACTTCCAAACAAAAATAAAAATCAGGGCCGTGCGGTAGATTTTTTCAATATGATGCAAGTCTTAGAAATGCCGCCCCATAAATGTTTTACTTTCCTATTTACGTAGTAAAGGAAAGTATTGTTATCGAGTTAAAAAAAATTTTGAGTTAGCATTTTTCCCATGGTCTATGAGCCCATACGAATTGTTTAAGACCAATTTTGGAATGATGTCCGGATGTGTGTGTGATGTATGAAGTGTGATGTGTGGTTATTCTATCGTCAACGTTTTCAGACAAACGCGTGCACCAATTGAGTTGAAATAAATTTTATACACTAGTTTGAAGTAACTGTCTAAAGAGCTGATTAGATTTTGGTTGAAAACCGTCCATTTTA
This sequence comes from Podabrus alpinus, assembly GCA_932274525.1. Lineage (NCBI taxonomy): Eukaryota > Metazoa > Arthropoda > Insecta > Coleoptera > Cantharidae > Podabrus > Podabrus alpinus. Next base: position 20,405,652 of record OW026451.1, read on the forward strand.
ACCCCTTTTTTAGGGGAATGAAAATTGTTAAAGAGCATTGCCGCTTCCCGGTGGAACATATGAGATTGAAACTCATATCAATCGAAAGAGATTATTTTTCCGCATCTTATGATACCCCACACTTGATATTTCCCTATTAAATTATTGTTAAAATGCAAAAATAAAATAAGCGCTGTTAAAAAAATATGGTTTGCCTTGGATAATTTTGATCCAAGTTTTTATCCAAATTTTGTATTAAACACATAAATTTGAGCAAATCGCTCACTCACTCATTTATAATTTAGTGCGTATAGCTACGAGGGTCGTGGAGAGTTGAAATTTTGCATACCCTTGTGGTTTTACGAGGATTGAACGGGAAAATTTTCCCGTTTTTCATGGGACGTAACGGAGGGGGTGAAATGGCGCTTCAAAGTGGTCACAAAATTTCTGCATTCACTTTGGAGAGTTGAAATTTTTCAGGAAGCTCCGGGCGGTGGGCGAAGGGGCGAAACAATTTTTTCTTTTTCGAATTTTTTTCCAGCGCTTGGCAAGTGGGCTCCTCGCGGTTTTTCGTATTTTTGTATCTACTTCCAGAGTTTTCGTCCGATCGACCTGAAATTTGCTAGAGGGGTGGGGGTGGCGAAAACGGACAATCGGTATGGCCAAATTTTCCAATTTTTGTCCCGTTACCGTTTAAGGGGGGGGGGGTAAAAATTGAATATTTTTTGCGCCTGGCTCGCTTATTTTCAGATGAAAGTTTCGATTTTTTGGTCTCATTTGGATCGTTTCGAATTTAGATTTGCATTTTTGCAAAAAAATGCGTAGGTCGCAGTTCGCTTTCGAGCGCTAAGCGAGACGACGATTTTAATTACTACATATTTTTGCCGTTTTTTGCGCTACGCCGGGCGGCGTCGAACGGATCGCGAAAAATAATACACAGTCGTCGAGCCGACTGTATGCCCGACAAAATTTGTAGATATACTTTTTCTCGAAAAATGAACTGGTTTGGCCTGTCATATCAAAAGTATTTCAGCGAATTTTATTGAAACTTGAAACCGAAATCAAGTGTATCGAAAGCGCTTACTCAGAGAGGCGCGCGATAAATTCTAAATCGTATAAATCAACAAAGGAAACAGAGACCAATATTTCGTTGCGTAATTACTGAACGATTCAAAATCTCATATTTTGATTTCTCTGCTTTTGCCGCCCCTTCACGATGCCGCCTGATGCGACCGCCTCTTTGCATCATAGCACGGCACGGCCCTGAATAAAATGTTAACTTCAATTTGGATAGATAAGCATTTGCACCCCAAAAATAATTTGCAAACTCACCCCGAAAATCTTGGCAAGCAAGATAGTAAAATATCACGTAACCTATTGCTAAAAACTGCTACAGAAAACTATAAAGTCGTGACTTGAGACTTGATTGACCGAAAGTGAAATATCGCCAAGTATACGACTCACCAAGTGACATCAAGTTCTTCTTCTGGGAGTACCGTATCCTTTGCGTTAACGTTTGTGAACTTCCCTTGCCTGTCCTATAATCCACAAATATATATTTAGGTACATCATAGCAGTGTATTCGGTGCGACCAGGAATAGAATCGGGGTTTTTCACTCTCTGCTTTATGCTATATTATTGGTCATCAAGTTGGTATCTGTAAATCATCCTTAGTAAGATAATACCTTAAATTCTAATACCAACTTAATTTTTTTTTCATAAATTCAGTATATAAGTATAAACTTTACATAAACTTAAAACAAAGTTTAAATCTCCCTTATATTTACTATGGAAGGAAATGACAATAGTGATGCCAAAAAAAAAGAATGTGATGATTCTTCAGCCGCTTTGCAAATTACAGAAGAAAGCGACGATGAATCCGCGAGCTCCTCTTCAGAATTTGACTTTTATACCATTATATCTAATCGTCCAAAAGTAAAGCGTAGACAGATCGATTTGAAACCTCAACATAATAATTTTACCACATCGGGTGATAAATTAAATGCCGAGAAATATGAAACTTTTCTACAAAATTTAGCAAACCTTAATATTGACAGAGCAAACGATCTTTCTGAAAGTATGTACGTAGATAACAATGAATCAACGGTGAATATAAAAAAACGGACATTTCATCAAATGCAAAATAACATAAATTCGTTACCAATCTACGAGGTTAGCGCTACTATCGATGATTCTGAAATGCATATTGCAAGTGAAATTGCAAGTAAACTGTATGAAGAAAATGTTGAAACGATACTAAATATTATACAAAATATTGGAAAATCGGAAGCGTTGAATGCTTTTTATATCACCAAGGTAATTGAAGAAGATGGTGGGATGCTCACTAAGAGCAGAGACAATCGCCGGACACCCAGCGAGACATACTTGCATATTGCTACTAAAATAAAAGTTGCAAAGTAAGGACTTAATCAGTGCTCATAATAAATCGTTGTTATTATATTGAAATTTTTAATAAAAAATTTAATTGAAATTGTAACTTTTTAATATCCTGAAATATCTTGCATAAATAAAAAAATCCCGAAAAATATCTTGTATAGGAGCCCATAGGCAATTGTTAAAAATATTAGCATTTCACAAACAATTTAAAAATATCTTTTACAGTTTTCAAAAATCCAAGAAATCGACAAGGAACCATGGAACCAATAATTGTTCAATAATTTGTCTTTCAAATTAAAGTCACTGTCTCTGAAATTTATTAATCGTGTGGATGAAAATAGTGCAGACCAATTCCGATCGTTGGAATGAAAACAATTTGCACATTGAAATAGTTCACTCATGACAAAGAATACATAATGCATTCGCCGTCAGTCTTGATCCATTACACAGTTTTGGTAATGATCGAATGTAATGATTGATAATTGAAAGCTGTGATGACTTCAGGCAGGCTTTGATCTAATCAAATCACTTTTTTGCAGAAAATCATTAGCAAAAGACAACAATCACACCGTCCTTAAAATTTTTGTTTTCTGTATCGTCCTAGAATAACACTTTGACTTCCAGCACTACTTTAAGCCTTTAGACTACCTTTCTTGATTTTGCAAACGAACCCTTTCATTATTATAGACCAAATCAATCGAGATTTAAAGCTTGGAATGTGCTTTCGTCAATAAGTCATCAACGTTACAATGAAGCCAGAAGATGCATGCGCAACTAGAACTGCAAATGCAATTTATTTTCTCCTCTATTAAAATACAGTCAGAAATTGATCAAAGAAGTTTCTCCGATTTTTCCTTGTACGTCTACAAATGGGAGCGTTCAAGTATTACGTTACGAATTTGGGGGGAGCGGGGGGATCTTGTAAAACGTTACGATGCGTTACAGGGGCGGTAGGGGGGGTTTGAACTACGCGTTACGTAACATTGTAACAAAGGTATTTTAGCGACTTTCCGGTACTTTACGCCACATAATTGTGACTTCTAGGTAAAAATGGTCACTTGGTGGTTACGTAACGTTTTACTAGGGGGGGAGGGGGGTACAGAAAAACGTTACGGCGCGTTACATGGGGGGGGAGTCACAAATCTCCAAAAATTGCGTTACGTAATACTTGAACGCTCCCAATATTACTTCGGCTTCGTTGCTGTACTGTCGTCTAGGTTGATAAAAAACATGTATTTTTTTCTTCAAAACAAAACATTTATAATACCAACAGAAAAATAAAAATCATTTATGCAATTATTAATGTGAAAAAAGCTTTATTATATCGCACGTATAAGCATATCAAGGAAAGTTTCTTTGTTTATTATACAAAAATAATTTGAAAAAAGTAGTACCAACAATCTGTAGATTAGCAGATAATCCGGTTTTAGCAGCCTTCTTAATTAGTTCCCCGTTTTCCAAATAAGTGGTTTCCCTCAAAAGGGGCAATGTTGAATAGATTTTAAACATTTCAATGCAGATATTTGGGTCAATTAGTTAACTTTCATCCTTTTTGGTTAGTTCTGTCCGTTACTTCGGTTTCCTCCTAGTGTGAGGTGAGGTTCTTTATGATGTTCAATTGTTTCTAGGTCCATCTTTTTTTTGCATTCCCCGGATTCAATGGTTGCGTGTTTTGTTCATCTCTTCACAACGCAGTTGTGTTGTCAGCAAACGTGATCACTGTCGTCAATTTTGTCGTTGGAAGGTCAGCCGTATATTGGAAATACTGGTCCCAATACACTACCCTGTGGTACACCGGAATTAATTGGATGTAGTTCTGTATATTCTTTTTGATGTTTTACAAGAAAATGCCTATCTTTTGGGTAGGATTATAGTAATTGGTAGTAAGTATTATGAGAAAGACTTTTCTTTAGTTTATAGCATAGCCCGTCCATGTTGTACCTTATCAAATATGGTTGACTGATATTTAAAAACGCGGCGGAGCAATAACGTTTTTGTTCCAGGTCGTTGACGATTTTTTTAACTATTCCATAGATCTATTCAATAGTTGCATGTTGATGTCGGAATCCAAACTGATGATTTAAAATAAGACTTCTTTCCTTTATTGCTGGTCTTATGCGGCCCAGAAAGAGCTTTTCAAATATTTTGGAGAGTACCGGTAATAAACTTATTGGTTTATACGATGTTACTTCATCTAGCTTTTTTCCTGGCTTTGGGAGAAGAATAATGGGTAACTTTGTACTGATTAGGATTAGGATTATAAGTTTTATACATTTGTGGGTTAGTTGTTTGGTAATATTTTGCCTGTTATTAAATCAAACCCAGGTGCTTTCTTCGGGTTAGTTTCATTTGCGATCTCGTAGAATTTCTTTGACATTAAAGTATTTGATTGGTAAGTCCATCTGAAAAGGTGTATCTAAGTATTGAGAGATGTCTGATGTCTCATCTCTATTTTTAGTGTTGAAGGGGACAATTTAGAGACACTTTCGAGGTGTTACCAAAAAATATAGATTGTATAATATTGTGTTAGTTCAAGATTTTAACGAATATTTATCGAATTAAAATTAATTAAATGCTCCTTTTTTTCCACAGACCTTATACATCATTCATTTAAAATTTCTTCTACTTCTAATAATTTTTTCGTCAGAAAATGTTCCAAAATTAGTTTCATATTGGTAAATTTATAGACATTCTGGTAAATTGAAACTTTTCCTACACCAAGCACTTTAAAAAATAGTAATATGAAATAGACCGTCTAACATGGAAAAATACATTAACTTCACTGTTAATTTAAAAATGGGAATGCACTTATCTTAAGCCAAATATACCAATTATTCGCCAAGCCCATCAAAACAAAAATTTATGCAAAACTGTGCATAAATCTTAATTTATGCACAATCACTTCAGGAAATCAATGTTGGAAATTACTTTTGCCTCTTAATTAATTAATATTTTAAATGTCTCACTATTACCCGCGTCTCACTGTTACCCATGCTCCCTATTAGTTGCTTTATTTATACTTACATATACTTTACGTATAACAGATTATCAGTTAATCCTCGTGTAGCCAACTTAAAATTTTGTATACTATATAAAATTTATATTTTGAACAGATTATAGTACTCGTAAATCTGAAACAATCAAAAACGCAATTTACTTCAGAAACACCATGGGAATAGCTGATTTGCTAAAAAATAAGAGCGCCAACAATTTATGTAGTCCATTACAACGTTCGGTAAATACAACCATGGTTGTTGACGAAAGCTCATGTGAGTCTGATAGCTATTCCGAAGCTGATATCCGTCCAACATTGAAACGACTAAAATATGAATCGAATCCCAAAGAAATGAAAAAGCGAACAAAACTATGCAATGTATGGGGTAATTCCGTACAAGAAAGTCTCTTCCTGGAAAGTTTGTCCAACTGTCAAATAAGTGGTTCCCAGAGTATAAATACTCATCCAGTTGTGAATCAGAAGAAACGCAAGTATGATCAGATGAACCATAAAAAAAGCTTTGGTTCACGCCATACATTCAAAAATAGAGAGAAAAAACTAATGACCGTTCACGATCTTACAGTTACAGTTGCCGATTCTGAAATGTCGGTTGCACATGAAATTGCACGTAAACTACATGAAAGAAATTTAAATGTAATTATAGCCGTGTTAGGAATAATCGGAAAAGCCACGGCTTTAGAGCTTTTCAGAAAAACCAAAGAAATTGAAGACAAGGGTGGGATGCTCACTTTAAACAACAATAGACGTCGAACACCCGGTGGAGTTTTCTTAAATCTTGTTAAGCTTGAAGGAAATCTAACCTTCAAACAGAAAAAAGAAATATTTAAAAATGGTAATAATACTACGAATGCCATAAGCGTTAAACGTAAAAGGAAGATTAGAAAAATTGAACGTCCCCGAGAGTCTCAAAATAGGCAGTGACCCTTTAGCTAGGATATTTTTATATTTTTGTAAAGAGCAACTAATTATATTTTACCGTAATAAATAATTTATCTAACTTAATTATTATTATAATAAAATTTTATAATTTGTAACAGAGCAGGACGAACATTATTTAAAAAAATCAATTGTATTACCATAAAATTCAGATAAATTACTTTTTGTTAGTAATAATTATTTTAATTAATATAATTACTTTTATAATTATGTGTATCTATACTAAAGTGGAATAAGAGTAAATTAATTTTTAATTTTCAATCTATTTAACGATACATCCCTCAACTTTTTTTCTACGTTTCCATCAGCACACAAGTAGGTACTTAACTTACATGTAAAATATGGCTCTCCTATCTGATATTATTTGTAAAATTGGTTGTAAAATGTAATGAAAAACTAATTATAAACTTTTCAATTTCATTTTGTGGTATCAGCATTATTGTTTAACAACTTTTAGCGAAATGTTAATAATTCATCATGTTTTGATAATAAACAAATTACGCGTTGAACGTACCTACTCATTACAAATCCGTAGCGACGTGTTTTAATGGAAAATAATAATTAGGTTAATTGAAAGCACTTATAAATTAGTAACAGTTCCAAATTTAAAAGTTTCCATTTTTTATGTCTCCCAAAGAGTAATTATTTTGTCTTGTAATTGCCAGCTAAACGGAAGAACGCTGTTTGCTTAAATGGAAAATAAAGCAAAGTTAAATATATTATCAATTATTTACATGAAAATAAAATTTAATTACTTTTAAAATTTGAACAGCGTCGATTCGTTTTTGTCGTTGGTAATTTATAAAAGCGCGAGCAGGAGAATAAATTAAGATTTTTCGTAAAATGTTCAAAAGCAATATATTAAGGAAGCAGAAAATAAAATAAATAACTATATTATGTGCAATCTAGTTTTTTTCACAAATCCTTAATTTCTGAATCTAATCATACAAATAATAATAATATATTTCCTTCTCCAAATGTTAAATTTCATTTCTAAAATAGTATATTAAATACAGGGTTTTAAATAAAAGTGTTGACCGAAATATTTGTATTTCGATAGTGCAGGTTACAGAGGAGGTGTGGAAGTTTATAACGAAAACAAAACGTCATCTTTGACATTCAGTTTTAGTTATATCTAACTAGGAGGAGCCAGGTGACAGATTAACATTTAGTTTTACTTTCTTTGAGTACTGTACACGGGAAGCACTTTTGAAATATACCGAGAGGATTTTTGCAATATGCCACTTGACACCGCTTAAGTTCGTCAAATAAAACGGAAAGTGTTTAATAAAATTTTTCGAAAAACCAACACGTTTCGCTTAAAATTGCGCGCAAATATTTATATTCAAAAGGGGTCCGAATTCAAATCGAAATTTTTCAAAATTTGCGTTTTTCCAATTTGCCACCTTAATTGACGCCGCACGAAAAAAAGTATACATTTCGAAAAATTCGCGCTCGGAAAATGCCATCCGATACCCTTTTGAAAATTAAAAATTTTTTCATGGTCGTCGCGCCACAACAGTTTTAAGGTGGAAATTTTGAAATTTTTTCAAACGTCCATAGCCACCTTATTTACGTAGAGATTTTTAATTTTCCACCGGCATCGGAAGTAGACCCCGGGCCTAAACAATTTAACCTCTATAGCTTTTCTTCGTACCTCGCACCACAAAGCTGTAAAACGAAAAACAAAATTTTCGAATTTTTTTTGAAGGGTACTCTCTTTGAAACTCTTGGAAATTGGAAATTTTTTTTTTCGAAATTCGAATTTTTAACGGCGACATCTCATTTGCCGAGTAATTCTAAGAATTTTTGTCGAAAAAAATTTAATAAAAATATTCTTCCGCGACCCAAAAAAGTGACCTCAAAGTTGACGTTTTTTGTAAAAATCTGAAATTCGCATCAACGTGTCGCGACGTCGATGGCGAAAATGAACGAAAGTCGAATGCTCTCGTTGCAAAATTGTTTAGGAGCTATGCAACGACGTTTTCGAACCTCATTAGCTAAAAGGAACCCTCATTGTGGGGTGTCGAGTGTGCATAAAAGTAAAAATTTTTCTTCGAAATTTTCGACGGCGAAACGTTTTTTTCAAAATATAAATATTTAACGTCGGAATTGAATTTGGCCGGTACTTGCTAAGATTATCGATGTAAAAAATTTAGAAAAATTATTTTTCCTTAGTGAAAAAATTTCGTAAAATGTAGAAAACGCTTCCAAAGATTGTACAAAATCGCAAATTCGAAGGCTCAAAAGTGCCACCGGATGCGATGTAAAATTTTCAAAAATTATCCCAATACTTTGTTGCAAGTATGAAGCATCCCCAGTAAAAATTTAACACTAATCTAACAATTTTTCGACACATTATGTGGGGACATTTAAAAAAATATTTGTAAATTTTGAAAAATTGAAATTTTTTTTGCACGTACCGCTAAAGTTTGCCAAATAAAACGAAAAGTATTTAATAAAATTTTTCGAAAAACCAACTCGTTTCGATTAAAATTGCGCGCAAATATTTATGTTAAAAAAGGGTGTGATTTCAAATAGAAATTTTTTAAAATATGCGTTTTTGCAATTTGCCACCTTAATTGACGCCGCACGAAAAAAAGTATACATTTCGAAAAATTCGCGCTCGGAAAATGCCATCCGATACCCTTTTGAAAATTAAAAATTTTTTCATGGTCGTCGCGCCACAACAGTTTTAAGGTGGAAATTTTGAAATTTTTTCAAACGTCCATAGCCACCTTATTTTCGAAGGGATTTTTAATTTTCCACCGGCATCGGAAGTAGACCCCGAGCCTAAACAATTTTACCTCTATAGCTTTTCTTCGTATCTCGCACCACAAAGCTGTAAAACGAAAAGCAAAATTTTCGAATTTGAAAAATTTTTTTTCGAAATTCGAATTTTTAAAGCGACATCTCATTTGCCGAGTAATTCTAAGAATTTTTGTCGAAAAAAATTTAACAAAAATATTCTTTCGCGACCCAAAAAAGTGACCTCAAAGTTGACGTTTTTTGTAAAAATCTGAAATTCGCATCTCTTTGTTGTGACGTCGATGGCGAAAATGAACGAAAGTCGAATGATCTCGTTGCAAAATTGTCGAAGAACAATGCAAGGTCGGTTTCGAACCTAATTGGGTCAAACGGACCCAATTAGGACCGTCAAAGCTGTTTCGATTTCGCATCGGAACAAAAATTTGTTTGCAAAATTTTGATAATTGAATTTTTTTTTCGAAAAACCCCTCGCATCGCGGAAAAGAAGAGGAAAACTATTATAAACTTTTGTGCTCAAGCCCTTCCTTTACGTTGCAAATAATAATTTTCGCCTGCTATGCCATCGCTCGATGCTGCGACAGCTGCAATTCGACAGATGCAATATAACATTTCTCACTATAATTTTGTATCTAAAACGAAGAGAAGATAAAAATTCACGTTTTACACAAAAATTTACAACTAATCTCGAGTGTTGGAAGTTGGAAAAAGAACAACCGAATGTAATTCCAGCAAAAGATACTGTCGTAAAATTTTCATTCCTCAGCACGTAACGATACGAAACAACTTTTCAATTACATTTGTGCGATGCTCACGAAGCGATTCGGCCCCCCAAAAAGGCTCAAAAAGTTGAAATTTGTAAAAAAATTTATAGATTTAATATATATAACCACACTTTTGAACATAACCACCGGCTTTTCGGAATCAGCGTATCGTGCCAACACATCAAGTAACACGAATTATATCTGTATTGAACGTAGAATGAAATTTGTCACCTCAAAATGTATCTAAAATTCTTAAAATTTGGGATTTTTCAATTTTCGTATGAAAAAAATACATATATGTAAGTTTTTGACAGCAGCTGACAGATAAAAATTAATTTATTATTGTTATGAAATTTAATAATCATACGTTGTTTTCCGTCTCACTCGTTTAACTACACGGTGACCTGTATCAATAGAGTGACAGACATACTAAAATTTAAAAACGTACAAAATTATTAAGCAGCACTTTTCATGAACAAATCGAATTTAATTAATTTATCGATCTAATGTGCTATGGGGATGACAAAAACTATCCTATTTGTTGTAAAAATATGGTCTTTTTCGATTGGCGGCTCGTTACATTCGCCAAAGTGTGTTAAAAAAAAGTTTTTAGGAAAACCAATAAAATCCGCAATGGCCGCTACGCGTTTAGTATTATAGGGATATGCATTTGAATATTGCGCATGCAACTTGACAACAAGAAATTTTAATGTATTAAAACGTTATTTCAACCTTAACACGTCATAAACTAAACAGACATGCAAAGCAGCAAAATCCAGGTTGCTTCTCAGCAGCACACTGTTTCCAATACTTCATTCATGCGATTGAAGTGGATTTCCTAGAGAGGCGGTAGGTATTTGTTCTATAATCCTGGCCTCTCAGAAATTATTTTCTTGGCTTACTTAGTCATTTTCATTCATTCAATGATCTTTCGCATTTAAAAAAACTTGAAAAAACCATTTTATCAACCCTTATAAGTAGATCACACTGAAGTTCTAGTATGAAATTGTTAAATTATCGTACGCGTTGCAGAATTTTACGGGAATAGTGTTTTTTATGATGCATAATAATTTTTCCTGACTAAATCCTTGTCTCTCACTAAAACAACAGTTGCAAATTAGCTTGCAAATTTAATCCTATCAAAAGAAAATCCTTTAAAAAAATTGAAGCGTTTTCTATTTTTAGCAGTTATTTACGTAACCTCAGACTGGAAGTTATATCGTGAATTAATCTAACCTACTTTATACTAAATTGGATCACATCTAGCATCTAAGATTATTCAATGGTTTACATGGTACACCGTAGTGCATTAGCAAGTCTTTGTAAAGCAGCAAAATTTGTAATTCAAATAATTATCAGGTTTATTCATTTCTGTGCTATACATTTACAAATGCAGTGGTTTTTGGTCGATATTTGAGTTTTCTCTCTTTTTCATAATACAGGGTGGTTTATAAAACTTAAATAGTATGTAGATTGAGTAATTTACAAACTAAATGCAATGACGAAATGAGTTAACCCCCGCTTACTTCTTAATAACTTGTACTATGGTTCGGAATCCACGTTATGCAGTAAGTGATATTTTTCGTCAATTCTTAATAATAAAATACATATTATGTATATATGGTGTTTTTTTAGCTGCATTGAATTGAAATAAAACATTAAAAAATTGATGCAATGTTTTTTTAATTATTTTTTTATGAAAGTAAATTTAATGCCATTTATGATTTGAAAATGATTTCCGACATGTGACCACCACGACTAATCGTTACCACGTGCATCCCATCAGTCCAATTCTTGACCACTTCTTCCGATATTTCTGGCCTGATTTCATAAATGACTTGATGAATATTGACCTCCAACGCTTCCAAAGTTGGTTTGTTAGCATAAAGCATGAATTTAACATCCCCTAAAGAAAATAATCTGGAGGCGTCAAATCACACAATGTTGTCACCAAATTGTCCTTTCAATAAATCAATGGTTTCGGTGGCTGTATGGCACGTAGCACCATCCTGTTGGAACCATAAGTTGTCGATGTTTAACTCTTGGATTTTAGGAAACAAAAATGTATTGAGAATGTGTCGATATCTCACACCATTCACCGTTACGGTAGTTCCTTTCTTACTTCGAAAGAAATATGAACCGATGATGCCGTTGGCGTGTATTCCACACCAAACAGTCAATTTTAATGGATGTAATGGAGTCTCAAGATAATGTTCCTGATTGGCCTCAGTCCATATACGGCAATTTTGCTTGTTCGCATACGCATTCAACTAGAAATGTGCCTCGTCACCGAACAAAATTTTGCGGTAAAAAATGGATCCACTTCCAATTGGTTGTGAGCCCAATCTGCGAACGCACGACGCAATCGATGATCATTAGGCTTCAATTCTTGAACCAACTAGATCTTGTAAGGATGTAAACCAAGTTAGTGATGTAAAATTTTCCATATAGTGGACGGACAAAGCCCAAGTTGTTGAGCACGATGGCGAATTGAAATGTTTGAAAGTCACAGAAGCGATAGTTTCTTCGGTACGCACATTTCTTTGTCTTATTGGTGGTCTTACATCATGCAATGAAGAAGTGTCTGCTCAGACAATAGCCTGCTCAGAAGGTCGATTATGTCGACCTTAAGTGGGCGAAGAGCTCTATAAGTTTCGCGAACGGAACTCCGATTTTGAAAATAAATTTCCACAATTTTTTTCACAATTTACAAAACGACGGCATCGTTATCAGGCTCTCCCTTTCTTCTACACGATCGTCAAATTCCTCCCTAATTTATTTTCCAAGTTCCTTGAATTTCAACGTGCTTAACATCTTTGCTGCCTTACGTTGGCAAAACGTCGTCTTCTCACCGATAGACTCTATGAACTATGATCCATAAATATAACAGTTTAAAATCGCTGGGGCCAACAATAAAACTATCTTACAAAGTGTCGACCTATGTCGAGCCGTTTATCCGTTGATCTGATCCGATCAAAATGCGTAATGAACCCAACGGCGGATTTACGGGGGGGGGGGTAACTACCCCCCCATTAATCTTCATTGCAATACCAATTTTAAAAATATACCTTAATTTTCCCTAAATTTTATTACAAAACATGTATTTACCCCCTCCATAAACTTTGACCAGATCCACTATTGAATGAACCTAAATAATCCGAATATTCGTGAATAAATGACTGAAGCCTTTCGGTTTCACACGAACATTATGGAGATATACCAAAATTGATTTATAAAAAGATGGTCTCCCGCAGTCATGAGGATGAGAAGTAAGATGAATCCTGAGTGTGCTCATTAGCATTTAATGTCTGCATCTGTACGACCTTCTCACGTCTCTTTTTGTATCTCTTGTTTGTTCTTATCTTGGCGCTCCACATAGCCAACCTAACACACTTCAGTCTTACCATCCGCTTTTAAGATATACTTCTCAAATTAAAGTTTTTTTAGGAAACGGCCTGACGATCGCTCTGACCTTCTAAAGGTGCCAATCCACAATGAGAATATCTCATGAAATTTTTGTCTCATGAAATAAAAATGTCATTAAAAATGTAATTTCATTGTGGAAACAGACCTGAGATACGTGATATACTAGAGATACTCTCGTGAAACAATGAATCTCAGAATCTCAGGTCTGTTTCCACAATGAAATTACATTTTTAATGACATTTTTATTTCATGAGACAAAAATTTCATGAGATATTCTCATTGTGGATTGGCACCTTTAGAGAAAGAAACCGGGAACTCGATTGATGAGAAACTCGTTTGGTGAGCAATTCCGTTGTACAACGGATACAACACTCACGAAATTCTAGACTGAACAACCGTTCAATTTTTTCACAAAATATCCAGAAGATTTTATTTGAACTGTTGCTCAGCCTAGGATTTTATAAGTGTTTTGATTCCTGGGCGTAGAACGGATTTATATTTGAGTTGCTCATTAATCGAGTTCCTAGTTTCTTTCTCTTACCTCTCGCCTGACCCTCTATAGTCTCTGTAATAATTTACTAGAGGACTTAACATTTACAGCATACCTTTGCTTTACAATAATAATTTACACTTCTTGATATACTCTCGCTTAGTTTGATGGTTAGCTAGCCTAAGGTATGGAATAAAAGGATTTTTCATGCAAGTCACATTTTGTTATAATGACACAGAGGGAGGAGGAAGAGTCTTCTACCAAATTATATATTAAGAATACCAGGCGTTACAGTTTTAACATTTTCCTTTGATATATCAAATAAAATAATTTGCCAGAAAGCTCCTCCGCATGTCAATTACAAAAACAAGTTCTGTATATCTGTGTGTCTGTGTGCAAGGTTCGTTTGTACTTCTCGTTGATTCAATTTTAGTCGTCTAATTACCATCTAAACAAGTCGGGTCGGAAACAAATTGTTAACTATGGCTTGAAGTATTAAACACTTATCTGATTGGCCACTTGCTTTTGCCAACCTAAAACTTAATAGTATCTAGTTTGTAATAAAGGTACAACTCAGTTGAATGTAAGAGAAATAATATTTACACTTGTAGGGTTTTAGAATTCTATCATTCAATTAAGGTAGCTTTACAATTTTCATTAATTACCCTTACACGAAACCGAAACTAAATAAAATTAAAGGTTTCCATTAGCCCCAAGAAAATGTATTATTAAATATGTATTTACCATGCATTTTATTGTACATTTTTAATTTTTATGTAACTGTGAAGCAGCCTTTATTTTAAAATTGTTCTAGAGAAAGATTGATACAAATTTAATGACAAAAAAATTATTAGTTTCAACGTTCACTAAACAAACACTAAACTGTTTTTCGTGTTACACAATCCGTGTTAAATTAGGTTAAATATTTAAGCGCGGGAAAACAACCCCATATAACAACCAATTTACGTCACTACCAGACCGTACCTCTACCAAGCAATAGTTTCAAATCACGTGAGCAATGATAATCATAGCATTTGTTTGTAATTAGACATTTATCATTTTTTGATCAGTCTGGCTTATATACAGGGTAGTGTATACAGTATAAACAATTTATCAATATGGTTTGGGTATCATTTTCTGTTATGGGGTTGTGCGCCATTAAAAATCTGAAAACGTTTATCAAAAATTATTAGAGGAGCGAAATTTTCCCACTCTGTATATAATTAGGTTACCATTGTGAAAAAACAGTTCCATTTTATTTAATGAATAATTTGTTTTCCCGTACCCCGTCTTAATCAATTAAACAAAAATCACTTGTAAGTTCTCATCATATCTCATATAAAATTTAAAACGGAGACATTGATTTTCTACTAGCGATAGTTTAGCTTAAAAAGTATGCAAATGCTAACGCAAAATATAATTTAAAAGCAATTTCTTTGCTATACATCAAAACTTAATGCGCTTTTAAATAAGCCATTATGCAGGAATAATTAACTCCGAATGTTTATACCAACCCTTAACGTCGCGTCGCACTTATACCATAGCAATTTTAAAATATAATTATGAACCTACGCTAATAATAGTAGTAATTATAAAAAAAATTTAACTTTTATTAAACATCCTTAACTACTTATCGTCCAATTGAAGAATATAATTAATTTCGCGATAAATTTTAATAAGCAATTTTTTTTATCATAATTATCACGTACCTACGAGATTTTCATTGGTGATTTATGAAAATTTAATGAAGTAAATATAATCACGTGACTAAGTTGCCGGTTACCACAACAGAGCCTTTCGACTCCTACCAGGCGCGGGTTAGCACTAACCCCTATTTATTACAAGTCCACAAGTTATCCAAATTTATTCGGATACACGTAGGTATAATAGGATTTTCCGTGTCTGTTCAAAGGAGTATGTGTATGAAAAAATATCACGAATGAAGAGGAATTAGGCCGCGATAGCGTTTACAATAGCACAAATGAAGCGACACGAAAGCTCTTATCTAAAATAATATTGAGAAAATTACTACCACAAGAGTCACCGGTAGTTTGCAACTATTTAAGGGTTAAACTATCCTTTTGTTAAATAATAACACGAGACAAGATACTTAATTATGTTTAAAAATTCGTATCCGTTTCTAATATACAAATATTCTTAGGTTTTCAGTTTTCCTGAAAAAAAATAAATTCTTTTAATTACCTATTGCGAAACATTTACACAGTTGCATTTCTTAAATAATTTTTTCAGGAAACTTGGCATTTCGCGTAATTTTAATGCTAATAAAAAGTTGAATTTTTAATCGAGTCAAGTAATAGTTACGTATTTGCACGTCGTTTTAACAACATTAATGTAGTTCCTGTTGTGTTTCAAAATAATAAAAGTTTCTGCTTACACATGTTAGTCTAACTCATGAATAATTGAACATACAATGTAAAAAATTAAAAGCTGCAAAATACAAAATTAAAAGTTCAGCAGAATAACCCTGCCGCAGATTTTAATTTTGCGAAACAAATGAACAAGCAAATAATCTCACATATTATCAACTAAAGCTAAATTGATTACATGTGATTTGCGGGAAGTTTTAAATTTTTTTATGGTTTTATGACCATTTTTATTATTATATCATAAAGAAATGTTAACGAGGTAGTAGAATAAGCTGTGGAATTAAGACGATATAATTAATTATAATTGTTAACATAACCGATTTTAAAATTTACAGTATGTTATAGTATGTGTGTAATGCGAAGTACGCAATACAATAGTCAAGTATACTGTGAATATAATTAAAATTTGAAATTATTACAATGACTATCTTAAATCTTTTATTAATCTATCATTCTGCAGCACTTTTGATGTCAACTCATTATATTTTTTGATGCTAAATTTGTGTGAAATAAGCAGCTGCTGTGCACCTAATTGAAATGTTCAAATTTTATATTGGTTTTAACTTTCTTGTAAATATTCACGTAATTTACACTCCATTTAAAAAATCACTTTGCAATTTAATATTAATCCAACAACATTAGAATATTGCTTTTGTACACCGATGGTTTCAAGAACAATACATTACAGAAACATGTTCCGCTGAAGTGAACTGAAACAGGAAATCTTATTTGAGACCAAGCTATTCACAGATATCAAGAGTCGAACGACCCTTATTGGTTTATAGTCTCCATAAGATTACTTCAGGTCTAATAATTGATTGTATTCTTTATCTAGTTTAACTGCTGAAGTTCCGAGGTATCAATTTTTGTATGCTATTCTAATCTACAGGCGTGAAATGCTCTGCTCGTCTCTTCCACATTCTAAAATATTCGAGGAAAATTCTGGTCTACTTACTTTTTCACCAAAGAAAAAACGTTAAATCAACTAAACTTTTACGTTTAAAAGCATCCGACAATTTTCTGTTGTGTTTATACTAAATCAAAGTCTGCAAAACTACAGCAACATCCCAACATAATAATAAATGTTGTTTTAGAAAATCTGTTTCAGTTCTAAGTGTGATATAGTTATGTGAAACGATCCATCACATGTTATATCACTTTCTAGTTGTCTTGTCATCATGTATTGTAGATGTTTCTGTATTCAAGATGTAAACCCAATTTTTCAAAAATTTTCACACTTGTCTAAACTTCTGTATTGCATTTATTAACCTAAAACAAGCATCTAAATAAAGTTCCTATGCGCATTAGTTAGTTAATTTTCTATACAGCGGCATTATTAATTATTTCATTTTAAATGAAAATATGGCAGCAAAGGTTACAAAATAAATTACACTAAATTCGAATTGATGATACGGCAGTATGTTACATTTTATATAATTTGCAGCATTCGTTGATGTATAATTTCTAGAATTCATCATAAATAACTTTCCAAATGTGAAACAGATAATTTATTGATACAACCTAACAAAAACGTAATTATGTTGAGCTATTGCACTGTAGATTGAATTGAGATAAATTAGTGGCAACCTGTGATTGAGTGGAAGAGGAATTACAAAAACTAGTAATTTGGAAAGAAGCTAAAAAATTCTACATATAAAAAAGCGTACTCGGCTATCGACATCCTATTTGCGAAACAATCTTAATAAAAATTAGCTACCATCAAATATCATTTTCTACATATTCGACCCACTGAACTGTACTTATTAAATGAAAAGTCAGACGACTATTGGATACGTAAAATTTTTTTGGCCATACTTCAACGATTTAATAGGTTGAAAATTGCTTGTCATAGGGTTGACGATCTTACAAAAGTGCTGTGTTCCGTTTAACATAATATTATGTATAGTTCAGTGATTCAACCCTATACCATTTTGAAAATTATCCAGAACCAGTTGGAATTCGACGAGTCTCGACCTGCTAGTCCAACATATCTTATGTTAATTTTTGAACTTAGAAATAATAATAATACCTACTGCACTTAGCAAGCAAGCAAATTTCTTATTTATTTTTAATTAGTTTATAAATTTAATTAATAAGAAAAGTTCTCAACTTGTTATTTAAATTAGGTTTTAACTAATCTTAGGCCTTTTACTAGTAATACCCTAAAAATGTTCTTGAATATATTAAGTTTGAAGCATCAGCTTTATTATATAGCAAAGAAATTTTCATACTGTAATCCTTGATCATTATTTGGGCAATGACAAGTGAAAAATAATAATGAATTTAGAATTATTATAGCATTTTTAATCCGTAATAATCAAAATAATAAATTACTGTCCTGCAAATAAAAATTTAATTTTCCAATAATTTAAAGTAGTTATACGAGTAGTTGCACCATGCAGTTGTAAAAATGTAATATAAAATCATCGGAAAAAAACATATCCAAATATTCGTTAACGCGAAAAGTGTAAGAAATCGCTTTAAAACGTACCTACCTATCCACTTATTCAAAGCACGTCTTTCTACTGCACACTTCAGTTAATTTTGGTAAAATTCTAACGTCGAAAAGAAAAAGTAAAGGTTTTAAGAGGAAATGCGATACGTACATCGTGGGAAATAAACCGATACTTTTTACTTTCGCTTCCTAAAAGTTAAAACATAAAAACAATATCAAAAATAACTATTTCTTGAAAAGAAACGATTTGGAAACAGTG
This sequence comes from Podabrus alpinus, assembly GCA_932274525.1. Lineage (NCBI taxonomy): Eukaryota > Metazoa > Arthropoda > Insecta > Coleoptera > Cantharidae > Podabrus > Podabrus alpinus. Next base: position 20,424,527 of record OW026451.1, read on the forward strand.
CACGCAACATACAAATAACCAAACGCTATATTTCCCTTCCCGGTTTTATTTTTATTTTATTAAGTTTTTAAATTTTATTGGTAAAAATCCCTTCTCGGGCGCCAAATCCGTAACATCTCCCGAATCAGTGTTAACTTTGCGTTGTGAATGTGTAATAATAATATGTCCTGAAAACTTACATTTTTGATTTCCTGCACAAAATAACATAAAATGTTTGCAAATAATGAATTTTTTTGCTTAGAAGTCAAAACCTGCAGATAACCTAAAAAATTTACCTATACATGGATTGTATATTTTATCGACTTCGAGCTCGCTTTTCTTACAGTTTTATTAGATTTGAAGTTAAAAGCTTTTTTAAGTAATTATGTGATCGCGTGCAATAGCTACGTTTTTATTTTTAATCCTAAAAATATTTAAAACATCACAACAAAATTAATTCCAAGACAATTATCCTACCTAAATGTCTATGAGTGTACATTACATTGTAATTATGTTTATATAAGTAATTTACATAAACATTAGCTCCCGTCATACATCATAACTTCCTTTGAAAAGTGAAAATTCGTGACATTTTGCAACAAAGTGTCACCTTATTCCGCGCATCGGGCGCACCCTTAGATTTTGCGTTTATGATCTATTAAACTTATATGTTAAATTTCGAATCGATCCGTTGAAAATTACTCTTTGGGAAAACATTTTTAGGTCGGGTTGTAAATATAAAAGATTGAAACATTCGCTCAACTAATAAATTTACGTTTTGCAAATGCACAATAATCTTAAGAATTGTATAGTTAGGAAAGTATCATCAAATATTTTAATACACGTACAATAAACCATACGGTAGATGAGGAAGTGTTAATAATGTTGACGTAGCATTAATCCATAATTCACCTCATCGGCAATAAATTCTCTATTCTATAACGTTGCAAACTAAACGTCAATATAGGCAAATGCATTACTATAAATTTTAGGTAGGATCGAGAGACACTTTTATACGATCCATAATCACGAGCCAGTTGTCAATACAAGGACACACACGTGCATGGTTGAAACTCGTGAGAATCAATGCCTTTTGTTTTGCTATCTCGACCATGTGCAGATAAGCGGCCAAATGTGCTCGGGTTTAACATGGCAAGGATAGCGATTTCGAAATTACAGACTTCGATAAAAACAAGTAAAAAGTGCAAAAGTTAGACCCTTTCGTCCGACCAGACGAGCAAAAAATTGTTTTGCTCGCACGTGTCCTGCAAAACTTCTCGATACACTTTGCATGGAGAAAGAAGAAAGTGTGCTCTCACACTCTAGGTATTGTCCAATTAAATCGCGTCGCCCTTCTTTCTAAATTTATAGGACCCAATTACAAGGATCCAAATCAATCAGTAAGTGGGAAAAATCCTAAATCAGAGTAGGGAGAATGCATAAATTGAGCTGCAAATTGCATATTCGGAGAGATTCACTTGGAATCTGATACTACCTTTTTCGTATCTTAGCGCTTCCAAAAGCGGAATTAACTATCGAGGTCTCACATTTATTAGAGGTCTTTAAATAAATACAAGTCATTGGTGCTAAAAATTAGTGTGTGTCAACTGCAGGTACTATCGAACAATTAATACCGTCAATTGTTGTTAAACAATTAATATTTTATCGGACCAGAATATCGTCAATTGTTAATAAACAATTAATATTTTATCGAACATTAATACCGTCAATTGTTGTTAAACGATTAATATCGTCAATTGTGGTTAAACAATTAATATTTTATCGAACCAGTATATCGTCAATTGTTGCTAATATTTAATAAGTGATCGAACAATTAATATCGTCTATGGTTACTAAACATTGAATCAATTATCGGACTTTTTATACCATCTGCTTATCACGTTAATCACGTCGAGTTATTGCTTGCCGCTCATAAGGCAAGTACGTAACATTGCTTTCATCGAATGGTACAAAACAGGTGTTGCACTTCCAACCCATGTGTGCATTCCAATCGTCTTTTTTTTATCGGACACCACATTAACATTTCTTACTTAGACAGTGCCGGCTTGAATTATTTGTCACTTCGCGAATAACTAACTTAGTGAATTATTTCGTACGGAGACCCCTATTTTATCGCGAAATACAGTGCGTGAACCACCCTGTTATTTCACCACCTCCCGATTTGAAGAGTTTTTGGGAAGCTGGTTATTACGCTGCCCTTCTGATATGGTTTGAGACATCACATTCAGCTCCATTCTACGTTCTGAAGACGAAGTCTCACTCCTGAAGGACCCGTCATCGACTTTACCTAGAGGTCGGACATCAACCATCCAGATTAAGTAAGAAACCTTTTTATGTTTTTAAGATTGTGATGTTAATTGGTCCTATTGACCATTAGTTGTGTTTATGAACGTTCAGTTCAACCCTGGAAGACGATATCGCAACCATTTTGTATACCTTTTATTTAACTTAATATTATTATCTATTATTAACGTAACTTTTACCACGCCATTCGAGCGTTCAGAATGTAACCAAACAATTTAACGTAACGTTTCAAGTTTAGTATTGTAGCTAAAGTTTGTTTGTCCCGTTGTTGGGAATTTTGATGATCAATTGCATTGATTAAGTTCCATGATCAATTTTATGAATCATAGTTTTGAATATTATCAAGTTGCGCTTAAGTAACTATTTATTTTGGTGGAGTGCTGTATTCAATACGCCCCCCTTTCATGCAAATTAACAGTTTGTATTTTTGTAAGAATAATTGTTTTACGAATATTAATTTCGCAACGGAAACCATACTGAAAGGTTCCGTCAACTGTACATATTTATTTTTATACAAGACATGTAAATTTGATAGTATCTTGTGTAAACTTTGTCAACTCCCCCCTGATATTATTTTATTTAATACATTTTTATTATTTCCCAACTTTGTGTGTTATTATTATTGTTGTGTTAATGTTTATTTAGCTATTTTCACCAACGGAAAGTTCGCCTCCTGTAAAGGTAAGGTCATTGAGCGAGGTTTTTCCGGAGTGAGAGTTCGCTGTAAGATCATCAAGTTGTCGCGTACCAGCTTGGAAGGTGTGATAACCAGTCCCCTTCAAAGAGATTCATTTCTTCGTATGCGTGGCGCCCATTTAAACTCCCTCGTGTATATTAACCCCATCGATTTTGACTTAACTCCCCCCCCCGTGTAAATTATTCACACCGATTTTGACAATTTTTAGAATCGCGATCGAGGATTGCCCGGTCGTCGATAGGAAACCCACGCTTTGCGACGTGCCGTCACACGACCTTTTCATTCCTTCCACCAACCCACCCCTTCGCGACTTTGAGCTAGCCAACCTTTTATTACCTGTTGGAAAGGTGTCGTGGATGCAGAACGTGGTGTAACAGGATAATAATTTGGCGCCCAACGTGGGGCTATCGATAAAGCCCTTTTGGCATGTTATGGTATCGAATTTTTTTTTGTTTGTAAATCAAGTAAATTCCAAATTAATTTTTGTAGGTTAAAATATAACTTGGCACCCAACTTAGTAGCTATCGATAAAGCCCTTTTGGCACATTACGTCAAATTTTGTAAATCACGAAGTTTTGAATTAAGATTTCAATTTTAAAAGTAGTACCGACGCGCATGAATGGACTAACGAGATTCCATAACGCCCCCCTATTTAAATTTAAAAGTGAAAATTATCGCGATTTTAAGATCAAATATTGTATTTCCGTTTACCATTAGTTGTTCAGAGAACAAAGTAGAGTCGTGTTCCGCGAATTCTTTTTTGTATTTAATTAAATTTATTCATTTCGATTAATAATGGCATTCAGGATTGTACCGGACAAATTGCGTAAAGACGAAGTCCAGTACGAATTAAAAATTAGAGGTTTACCTTTTCACGGTTCATTAAGAGAATTACGCGATGAATTAGTATCAGCCCTTATGAAAGAGGAACAGGGTGAAAAATACATTCTATTATGGTATCCGTTTTCCTTTGCGGAAGATTTAGCAGCTTTAAAAGAAGGCGTGTTAATTATTAAAAAGTTACTTGGTCGCTTAGAAGTTTCGCGTGATCAGAAACCCAATCTAGAAATGAACATAGAGACGAAACTAACGCATTATTTTAATCGATTATTTAAATCAAAACCCGTATTAATAAAAGATAAAGACTCCAAACTTAGGATTTTAGATCAATTGGAGGAATTTAGGTCAACTTATGGCTTACTATTAGCAGACTCCCGGACGGAGAGAGATTTTAGGTCCAATACCGTGGAGGAAATTACAAAAGAACCCCCTGTTGATCGCGGTACCGTCGAAGCGGCGAATTCGAATAGAAATTTCGAAATATCAACCCCGATCGTGAAGTTTCACTTACGAATTTCAGGTCAGGTCGAAAACGTCTCTATACTGACAAAAGAAAATATGTCAGTAAGAGAAATTGAAAATTTATCCCGGGACGAGTCCGAAAATTTTAGCGGACCGCGTAATGACGAGCAAAGTAATGGTGAATTCGGGTGTAAGAGCCGTATTCATAATAAGACAAATAATAACACCCTTTTGTGTTGGAATTGTGGTGGCACAGGACATTTAGCGTTGCGTTGTACCGTTCCGCAGAAACGTATATATTGCTATCGTTGTGGGAGAAAAGATGAGACCACAAAAACTTGTCCCCATTGTAACCCCAGACAGAGTAGGACCAAGAAAAAAATCGTTGCAGGGCATAATGCTCCAATTAAGAGAAACTAAAGCCCCGATTTTAATATTAAGATTTTTGTGTGTGTTTGTTTTTCGTGTGAATGTATGAATGAATTTTTTTTAGTGCGTGTGTGTCGTTGCGAATGTATCTAGTCCTTAGTCGTTATTGTTAAATTTTTTCTCGTTGTATTGTAAAATGTCATCATAACATTTTACCTTGCTTTTTGTACTTTTAAGGAAATGTCGCCATAACATTTCGCTTTGTTTTTATTGCGTGTTTATTAGGTTGAATCGAGGAGGTCAGGTCTGGTGCGGACCACCGCTGACTGTAGACCGAAACAACTTACATTTTTTTTACCGGTTTATAATGCCGTTTTGGCGTGTACAACCCTTATTGTCCCGTGCATGACGTAAAACTGCGAACACCCTTACCGCCCTAACGTGGCGATGATATCGCAACCCTTAAATTTTGTTGAAAACTCTTACTTGTCACTCAACTTAGTTTAAAGTTTTTTCGTTTCACCATTTTTTTTTTGTGTGAACCCTTACCGTCTATATCGGACGTTGAAAGTCTACCCTGTATTTCGCAACCCTTTCTGTAGAACGAAAACCACCCTAACGCACCATCCCTTAGCAATGCAACCCTCCCTCACATCGGAAATTTTAGTAACAAATTTTTATTAGCCTTCAGCATTTAACGATGAAAGATTTTGATCTGCGTCTTCTACGCACCGTTACGCATTGTCACTGCGTACCGTTTATAGCGAACCTTTTTTTTTCCACCTTTAGCATATAGCGATAGAAAGTTTTTTTGTTATGCCTAGCACACATGTTCACATCTAGATCAAGTATGTTTAAGTACGCATGTTATTTACGCACTCGTTTCCATACGTATTTTATGCTAGTAACACCGTACACTCATTACGTATTTTTTTTGTTTGCATGTGTCTCGAACAAGACACAAAGCGTTTCGTACGCATTCTTACGCTTGACTACGGGTCACGCACTTACGCATTTACGCACTTCATTAGATTACGCATTTATTTTTTTAAATATTCTGAATTTTTGTATGGACATTTAACGTAAAGTTTTTCTAAAGTTTTTTTTGAATTTAGTTTCAAGGTTCAATCTTCGAAGTCAGTTTTGTGGGTGTGGTTTTGAAAATTTTACGCACACATTTAGTGGAATAGTAAAAGTTTTTTTTTGAATTTCATTTGCAGACGTATTTCCGAATTTTGAGTTTGATCTAGAGCAGTTTAAATTATTGTTAACTTCAAGTTTTTTAAAGTAAACATTTTGAATTTCATGTTACCATTTAAATTAAAGTTTTTTGAATTTAACGTCAAGTTTTTTAATTAAAGTAAACATTTTAAAGTTAATAGTGATACTTAAATCAAAGTTTTTTAGTTTAACGTCAAGTTTTTTCGTGAATTAAGATAAACATTTTGAATTTAATATCGGCCTTTGGAGCCAAGTTTTTTTTTCAGTTTAACGAAAAGTTTTTTTTTTCGAATTGAGGGGAATTTTTTTTTGAAATTAATGGAATGTTGTTTTGAATTTAATCAAAAGTTTTTCAAACTTGATTAATAGTTTTTCAAATTAGATTGAAAGTTTTCAAATTCAGTTGAAAGTTTTTTTTGAATTTAAGTTAAAGTTTTTTTTGAAAGTTTTTGAAGTTGTTCGAAGTCAGTTAAAGTTTATTTTTGAGTTTTTTTTGAATTTAAAGTTTAACGTAAAGTTTTCTTTGGTGAATCAAATCAATCAAAGAGTTTTGAATCCCAGTCCATTGAGACATTTTTCTTTAAGTTAGTGGTAGGGTAACATCTAGTTATTATTTCGGGTTGAGGTCAGTGCGTCACTGTCGCTTCATACACACTGACCATGTCTTTTTGTCAATCGCACGACGTTAACTTGCCCCCACCATCCCTCACCGTTCTTTCCTGGTATCGAGTACCGTTTAAAATAGATTTTTTTTAGCTTTTTCGTTTTCGTTTTTGAGATTAGAAATTAAGATCAGGGCTGAGAATGCAATTGCATTAGACATTGCCTCATGCCGTGTTGTATTGTTTGGACTTGTGTCCAATTTCGGACAAATCATTTGTCGCAACACACCCTTTAGGGGAAGTTTTTTTAACACACCCTGGAAGGAAAATTTTACCGAATTTTATTTTTTTTTGTAGTAAGGTTGTCATAGTTAATAGTTGTTTAGAGTGACCCACTTCTCATCGAGCTATCGAATTATCATGCTGGACATGGTTCCACTGCTAGATAAACATTTTTTTTGGACGTCGATCCACATATGGACGACGATCCAAACCCCAGGGTTATAAAGTAATTTCGTGGGCTTAGTCCATTCCCCGGTGAATTATCGTCCCATTTATTTTTTTTGGCGGATGAAAATCTGCCCCAAAGGAACCTTCTTAGTAAGGGAATTTCGTACAGAAGTAAGGGGTTATAACTCGAAGCAACACTCTGGGAAATTTACCTTTTGTTAGGGAATAATAGATTGACTACAACTATGCTACACGGTCATAACACCTGCCGGTCTAAGGAAGAACAAACCCATTAGGGGTGAACTTGTAAATTTGATCCGTTCATCCCAGAGGCGTATATTTTGACGCCTCCCAACTTTTACCACGTTTTCGGGTCCAACCCAAGCTAGAGTTCAGCGTTTCTGTTTGTGATTGTGGGTCTCACGGCAAGCGAACGATCCCGTGACTTCGCGAACCGCCCTCTCTCGCAACGGTCACAACGGCTTAAGTTTGTTTAAGACTTGGGACGTGGAACATTTTTTTTCTGTGTAATTTTTTTTTCTCTCGCGCTTTTAGTACGTAAGGATTAGTCTAGATTTCGGTTTAGTTAATTTTAGTTATCGGTTTAGTTAGCGTTAAGTTTGGGTATTTTTAAGCTAGTTTTAAGTCAGTAAGGTTAAGGGAGATATTTGTTATGTCCCTATCGTACGACAGAAAACTACGTGCCCCCAAAGTATAAACGGGTCATTTTTTTCTTTTTGCTTCATTGTTTATCTCGCAAGTCATTTTTGTAATCTCGAGTTTGTTTTTTTTGAATTTTCCGGCATGTCATTTTGTAATCTCGAATTTTTTTTGAATTTTCAGTCAACCATTTCAGAAATTATTGTTTATGGATTTAGAGGGTACGCTTAGCGAGCCATTGGCCTAATCACCCAATCAATCGCTCAGTTGAATCAAGTAGAGACTAGGATTACATTGAATTGATTACCCAATGTTATCATTAGTCATGCGTTAATTTCATAGTTACGTTTTGACCTTTTGGAGAAAAATTATTTCTCACATTCGTCAGTTTCATATAGTAGAGTCACTTCATATATTTTTCAGCATACATTTAGGTGCACCCGAACGGTTGTCACCATTTCGAATTTCAATCAGTTACGTATATTTTTTTTGTTGTTAAATTTTTTTTTCTCGTGTATAACGATAACTTTAGTCCCGTTTGAAATAATCAACCCCCCCCGCCTACCGAATTAGATAGAGCCGGCTTTGTAAATATGATCCAGCCGTCGTTCAACTTCTAACCCCCCCCTTATGTTACATGTTATGATCTTTTGTGGCCTTGTACCCTAGTGGATACGTTCCACTGGTACAACGTCCCCGTCTTGCACTAACACTACCTGTGTAAGACAACATTTAGAGTGAAGTTTTCTCCGGTGCCGATCACCGCAGGACTTCTCAATAAATGACGATGTTTTTTTGCACATCAAAACTCACCACTAGCGTTGGTAGAGTCAACCTTAGTTGTGCTAGCTTCATTTTTTTTGTGAGGCGATAGATTGTGTAGGTCCACGGTTAGGCCCCACGATTTTTTTTTGTACTCAATGAAAGTTCCCGTTTACGTCAGTGTGGTTCAAGGACGTTCCCTTCGACTACACTGATGGAAGCAAACCATCCCGACCCGTACCGTCAACTATGCCCCACGAATATTTTTTTATTCAGTGGAAACCCGATTCATGGCTAGGCCCCATGTTTCTTTTCTTTTTTTGTATACATCAATGTCCAACACGGACGGATCGAGGACAAGTTCCCTCGACTGCCCTTGTAGTTTATTACCCCATCCCGATCTGGATTGCCGATTATGCCCCACATTTTTTTTTCGTGTACATCCGTGATCAAGCCGGACGAATCGAGGATTTGTTCCCTCGACTGTCCCTCATAGGTTGTCACCCCATCTCAAATTTTTTTTTCTCGCCCCCCCATCATTACCTCTTCTCTCTCTTCCGATCATCTCGTCCGGATCGAAGTCATGAGGAAGGTTAGTGATCTCTCAAACGGCTTTGTAAATTTGATCAAGCTAAGCGCAAGTTTTTTTCTCTGTTTCACCAACGATAACTGATAAAACAGACAGTCCCCATCTACTGAAGTGCATCAAACGGCTTTTGTAAATATGATCCAGCCAAGCACACGTCTTTTTTTACTCTGCTTTTTCAACGTATTGAAAAAGGCAGACAGTCCCCATCGACTGAACCATTTTAGAGAAGGCTTTGTAAATATGAGTACGCCAAGGAAGTGTTACCTTAGCTCAGGTCTACCTTGATCTAGAGTCCGGTGTCTTCACAGACATTTGTGGGTCCCACGGCCAGCGAATGATCGCGTGATTTCGCGAACCGCCCTCTCATGTAGGAGTCACTACGACTCACGGGTTGATTAAGCCTAGGGTTAGGTGAACCTTCTCTCTCTTTCCCGGCATATACGTATAGTCTAGTCACTAGCTGAGTAGTTGTTTCAACACTACAAGTGTTGATGGTTTATCGCAGGACAGTTTGTGTTTCGGTTGAGGTTGCGCGCGTCCCAGTTGAAGAGTAGTTAGGGATAACAACTCTTGACGTAAGGGGAGTGTCACCTTATTCCGCGCATCGGGCGCACCCTTAGATTTTGCGTTTATGATCTATTAAACTTATATGTTAAATTTCGAATCGATCCGTTGAAAATTACTCTTTGGGAAAACATTTTTAGGTCGGGTTGTAAATATAAAAGATTGAAACATTCGCTCAACTAATAAATTTACGTTTTGCAAATGCACAATAATCTTAAGAATTGTATAGTTAGGAAAGTATCATCAAATATTTTAATACACGTACAATAAACCATACGGTAGATGAGGAAGTGTTAATAATGTTGACGTAGCATTAATCCATAATTCACCTCATCGGCAATAAATTCTCTATTCTATAACGTTGCAAACTAAACGTCAATATAGGCAAATGCATTACTATAAATTTTAGGTAGGATCGAGAGACACTTTTATACGATCCATAATCACGAGCCAGTTGTCAATACAAGGACACACACGTGCATGGTTGAAACTCGTGAGAATCAATGCCTTTTGTTTTGCTATCTCGACCATGTGCAGATAAGCGGCCAAATGTGCTCGGGTTTAACATGGCAAGGATAGCGATTTCGAAATTACAGACTTCGATAAAAACAAGTAAAAAGTGCAAAAGTTAGACCCTTTCGTCCGACCAGACGAGCAAAAAATTGTTTTGCTCGCACGTGTCCTGCAAAACTTCTCGATACACTTTGCATGGAGAAAGAAGAAAGTGTGCTCTCACACTCTAGGTATTGTCCAATTAAATCGCGTCGCCCTTCTTTCTAAATTTATAGGACCCAATTACAAGGATCCAAATCAATCAGTAAGTGGGAAAAATCCTAAATCAGAGTAGGGAGAATGCATAAATTGAGCTGCAAATTGCATATTCGGAGAGATTCACTTGGAATCTGATACTACCTTTTTCGTATCTTAGCGCTTCCAAAAGCGGAATTAACTATCGAGGTCTCACATTTATTAGAGGTCTTTAAATAAATACAAGTCATTGGTGCTAAAAATTAGTGTGTGTCAACTGCAGGTACTATCGAACAATTAATACCGTCAATTGTTGTTAAACAATTAATATTTTATCGGACCAGAATATCGTCAATTGTTAATAAACAATTAATATTTTATCGAACATTAATACCGTCAATTGTTGTTAAACGATTAATATCGTCAATTGTGGTTAAACAATTAATATTTTATCGAACCAGTATATCGTCAATTGTTGCTAATATTTAATAAGTGATCGAACAATTAATATCGTCTATGGTTACTAAACATTGAATCAATTATCGGACTTTTTATACCATCTGCTTATCACGTTAATCACGTCGAGTTATTGCTTGCCGCTCATAAGGCAAGTACGTAACATTGCTTTCATCGAATGGTACAAAACAGGTGTTGCACTTCCAACCCATGTGTGCATTCCAATCGTCTTTTTTTTATCGGACACCACATTAACATTTCTTACTTAGACAGTGCCGGCTTGAATTATTTGTCACTTCGCGAATAACTAACTTAGTGAATTATTTCGTACGGAGACCCCTATTTTATCGCGAAATACAGTGCGTGAACCACCCTGTTATTTCACCACCTCCCGATTTGAAGAGTTTTTGGGAAGCTGGTTATTACGCTGCCCTTCTGATATGGTTTGAGACATCACATTCAGCTCCATTCTACGTTCTGAAGACGAAGTCTCACTCCTGAAGGACCCGTCATCGACTTTACCTAGAGGTCGGACATCAACCATCCAGATTAAGTAAGAAACCTTTTTATGTTTTTAAGATTGTGATGTTAATTGGTCCTATTGACCATTAGTTGTGTTTATGAACGTTCAGTTCAACCCTGGAAGACGATATCGCAACCATTTTGTATACCTTTTATTTAACTTAATATTATTATCTATTATTAACGTAACTTTTACCACGCCATTCGAGCGTTCAGAATGTAACCAAACAATTTAACGTAACGTTTCAAGTTTAGTATTGTAGCTAAAGTTTGTTTGTCCCGTTGTTGGGAATTTTGATGATCAATTGCATTGATTAAGTTCCATGATCAATTTTATGAATCATAGTTTTGAATATTATCAAGTTGCGCTTAAGTAACTATTTATTTTGGTGGAGTGCTGTATTCAATACGCCCCCCTTTCATGCAAATTAACAGTTTGTATTTTTGTAAGAATAATTGTTTTACGAATATTAATTTCGCAACGGAAACCATACTGAAAGGTTCCGTCAACTGTACATATTTATTTTTATACAAGACATGTAAATTTGATAGTATCTTGTGTAAACTTTGTCAACTCCCCCCTGATATTATTTTATTTAATACATTTTTATTATTTCCCAACTTTGTGTGTTATTATTATTGTTGTGTTAATGTTTATTTAGCTATTTTCACCAACGGAAAGTTCGCCTCCTGTAAAGGTAAGGTCATTGAGCGAGGTTTTTCCGGAGTGAGAGTTCGCTGTAAGATCATCAAGTTGTCGCGTACCAGCTTGGAAGGTGTGATAACCAGTCCCCTTCAAAGAGATTCATTTCTTCGTATGCGTGGCGCCCATTTAAACTCCCTCGTGTATATTAACCCCATCGATTTTGACTTAACTCCCCCCCCCGTGTAAATTATTCACACCGATTTTGACAATTTTTAGAATCGCGATCGAGGATTGCCCGGTCGTCGATAGGAAACCCACGCTTTGCGACGTGCCGTCACACGACCTTTTCATTCCTTCCACCAACCCACCCCTTCGCGACTTTGAGCTAGCCAACCTTTTATTACCTGTTGGAAAGGTGTCGTGGATGCAGAACGTGGTGTAACAAAAGTTAATATAAAACGCTGATTTTCTCGATAAGTTAAGGCTAAAAATAAACACGAACGAAAGCAAATATCGCGTCCTTGTCGTGATAGCATATCTGGTAGCCATTCAAAATTTACCAAATATAAAAGATCATTGAGCCCTGGGAAATTAGATGCAGTCAACATTCAAGTTTGTATTTTTTACAAAGAAGAGCTTTTGTTGGGAGATATTTCAAGTTACGCTTTAGGTTCATCAGTCTCTAAATTACACCGTTCGTTCGTTAGAAAGCTGAATTGAATTATTACTTTCTTAAATTTTATTTTAAATTTACAATCCGTGTTTTGGTAAGACAATTTTTTGGTTCACTAATATCAAAGTTGAAATCTTATGTATTTGGGATCAGATTGAATTGAATCACTCAGCGAATCGAGCGAATCGCCTTTTACCATTCGCTGAATTAGAAAAACGTTTTCTTGCACATACAATAAAATGTCAGGATTAGATTTTTACAAAAAAAATTTATAGGGTGAGGCAGGCAGGCAGGCAGGAAAATATCTCGAAAACAAAAGATATTGGGAAATGTTTTGGAGGGATATTTTGCGGTTAGCATATTATTATCTAGAAAAGCCAGTACAATATTAAAACTTTAGGCGTAAATTAAATCAACTCGACGTTAACATTAATAATAATTAAAGATAATATAAAATATGCCAAAGTAATCACATTAAATGTTTGTTTTAAAAATCGATAGCATTAAATAGTTAAACTAATAAGCTTTGTTGCATTAACAATGTGTGTGTACAATTATTTATAATACCGTTTATGTAAACACCCTTAAACCTCGCATAGTGAATTTACAAAGTAGTTGTCAAACCGTAACCAACAAACAATTATTCTCGCTAATGGAACTATTAGTAACACTTTACTAATAATAATTTTATACCCGTTTGTACCTACTATTTAAATCACAAATATAGTTTGCTCACAAATAAAGGAAGTTTTAATGCTGATTTTCCATGCAAGAAATATTAAGTTTGTCGAAGCTTCTATAAACACTTCGTTTCAATAGAATGGATAAATAGCCGAACAGATCCATGCCTCTATTGACACTGCCAAAAGAGGCTTTTTAGTATCGCACTTTCTTTTTCCGGTGAACAGAGCAAGCTCGGTCAAAAACAAATTTATGCCCCTCACGTTGGGCACCACAAAGTATTGGTAATCCAAGTTCATTTAATTCAGTAGTTCATTTCAAATTTCATACTCACATTAATTATTCATGCCTAATGCCTACATATTATCAATAGGATAAACAAATTCTGACCAAACAAAATATTAAAATTTTGATTAAAAATTGCGGGAAAAAAATTAACAGTAGGGTACACCTGTATTGGCGGGATCAACTACTATAAATTTCCCCGATGGACAATATAATCTCTAAATAATTAATTAACCCCTTAATTACTGTCATCGAGTTCTAGTTTTTCAGTTTATTAATTAGTTGGTATTTTTTGTATTACTTTATAGATCTATTTGTAGGGTAATTGTTTTGCCTTCCAATTTGCTTCATGTAATATGAGAAAAGCGCCACGCAGAGGAAAAGTGTAACCATGCGCAATTTGAAAAAAAAATATTAATTAAAATTCATTATTAAAATTGAAATGAATCATATTATAATACAATAAAAACCAGATAATATTATGAAAACGCTAACAATTTTAGACAAGAATCTAACTTTCAAAACTTTGATGTGATTAATGTTTTCTTCTTGCTTAGAACATAAAATTTATGATGTCACCAAGTAATATAATGTTGATTAGTTTTTGATATTAATACGAAGCTGTGCTTTTGCCTTTTGAAATTAACACTCATTTATAATTAGAAACTAAAAGAAATTAGTTATACAGCGATTATGCGCATGCTTGCCTGGTCTTGTGATCTATAACCCTTAATTAAAATAATCCAGACTTTCAGACGGTTTTCGGCGTTTTGAATTTTCTCTTTTTAATAAATGTTTCTAAATTTCTAAAAGGCAGTGGTAGACCCAAAGTAGAGTCTGAAAAGTAAAGGCATCCTATTATAGCATATTTTCTAAGCTCAAGTTATCAAAAAGAAGAACGAATTAGACGGCCTAGAAAATCGAATATCTTCAAAACTAAAAATGATGGGTCAAATTTTTTTTCGGATTATTGGCCAACATATAAATACGCAACTTTGGTATATTTGAATAGACTTCGTATCTCGGAATATAACCGAGATCTCCATGCTCCAAGTCGAAAAACGATTACCCGGCATAAAAAACAGTTAAAGTAACTTTTTACATTTTACAAAACGGTTTACTAAAGAAATAAACGAAATATGATTCAAATGCCGTCTTACAAATTGTATTAAATAAAACGCGTCCAACAAATACATTTTCTCTACTAAAATATACGTTTGAAAAATATCAAACTTTTATTGCGTTGGAAATATTTAATGCTTACTTGAAGTCGAATTTAATATCTTCGAGTTTTATTTAGGAATCGTAAAGTTTTACGCTCACAGGTATGTAACGACAAATTTTCCATTTGATAAAATATTTAAAATTACTTACCACTAGTATAAAGTAGAGCATCCAGACGTTGAATCGAAAGGCTATGAAGACCTGTCGTGGAATCTTCTGAGTGACTTAAAAATGTCCCGGATCCCAATCTCCACACGTCGTTACTTCGATCTCGCATCTTTTAAAAATCTGAAATAGATAACTTTATGTAATGCTTATACCAAAACATTCGAGTGGCGCTTAAAGCCTAAAGATTTATGGACGATCTGCGGATTTATTCTAATTTCAGTTCCAGTTAATGAAAACAAATTACACTCAAAATGAAATTTTCAATTTTAGTATATGTACAACCTAATCCAAGTTTCGAGTAAACTAGCATATGATGGTCCCTTAAGGCTTTTCAGTAGAGCGCAAATAAATATGTGATATTTGATAATATTACAATTTAGAAACTTTATTTTGTTAGAACTAATATTTTTAGTTTATAGAAAAACTTCTCAAAATATTTAGTTTAAACGCAATTTATACTGAAAGTGTAAATTTAATTTGGTACGTACGCCTTAGAAGTATTAGTCTAAAGTTAAAATGTTCGTTTAATAAAAAAAATGATAAAATATGCCTACAACAAAATGATTAAATGCGCAATAAAAGTATGTATCACATAACTTTTACTAATATTGATAGGTGCCTGTATTGTTTAAAAAAATTGCGGATTAAATTTTACATGAATGTACTAAAATTAGATATTTTCAAACATATTTATTAAAATAATTCTTATCATCACAATTGCAAATATCTGAAGAAGACCGCAAGTACTCGTAACTGTTGAAAGTTTATAAAATTAATTTAAATTTTATCATTATTATAATTATCTTGTAAATTTTCTTAAATTTGAAAATTAATTTTTAACTGTGGAGAAGCAATGCCAATTGCCAGGAGACTCGAAGATCTCCAGGAAATATCTCATTTCTTTCACATAAAATTTTAAATAAAAATAAAGTTTTTGAACAACTCAGCAAATACAATGATGCGGATTTAAGAAGGCATGATAAGTTCAGAATTTTTTCCTGTTTTTCTCTCAAGAGAGAGAGAGTATATTCATGCAATTCGATACAATCTTAACAATAAAAAAACTTAAAACTTAACAATAATTGATTAAACTAAAATGGTGGTGATGAATGTTGGTGAAATTAATGTTGATGAATTAAATATGATAATTAATAACTGGATAAATATTAAATTATAACTAGAAAGACAAACGAGCATTACAACGGCAGCGGGTAAAAGACAAAAATTAAAATTTAAGATAAATTTGAAGTTGTTTGAATTTTAATTTAAATTTAAATTTGAACTGGGTTTGGTTAGTTTAACAGTTTTTTTTTATTTATGTAACATCAGTGGGGCATAAATCCATTTTAGACAGACTAAGGGGGGGTGTTAAATTGTTTTAGAGTGTTGATAATTGATTTACAGAAAGTTATAAAAATTTGGGTGATGAATTTATTTGATATGATTTCAGAAATTGTAAAAGGTGAAATATTTAAAAAGGAACAATGTGAAGTGTAGGTATGGCGTTGTTGGACGTATTTCGGGCAGGAAGACAATAAATGATGCAGAGTGTTTAATGTAATATGTGATGCCATAGCAGAGACGGATAGGAATTCAAACTTTCGTGAACAAATTTGTACCGGTCGGGAAGTTTTTCATGAAAAACATAACAACTGAAATAGGCAACAAATTATTTCAACAATGAATGTGTTTTTTATAACACAGTTCATCATGTCAGTGGAGGTTTTTATAGCTTCAACCCTTTAATTTGGCATAGAAAAACAACCCCTAAGTTTTCTACATTAGACTTCGACGAGAACCGGGAAAAATTTGTTACGCAAGATCAAAAAAACCACAAAGTTGCGAATTAACTGTTTTGACAAAACGAATTGACAAAATAGGTGACACAATAGGAAAAATTAAAATAAAGAAAATTATGCGTTGAAATAAAAAAGACCTATTTATTAGTTTTTAATGCAGACTTTCTTCTTTATCTGAAAAAAATGGTTCATAGATGAGTAAACCTAGATTTTTAAATTCACTAAAATTTCTATTTCGAACAATTTTCTAGCTCTAATAGGGCCCCAATTATGAGCTTTCAATATTGGTTATGTTTGATCCTGTATTGAGAAGAATACTTTTAGCATTTTGGTTTTTCCAAATTTACTCATTTTTTGTACATCCAACGACAAAACCATAAGAGTTAATATTTGAAATAAATGAAATTCTGTTTAAAACCTGAATAAACTGTTGTACATTGACATAATGTAGTAAATGTAGTAACATGGGCTGACATAAATAGTTTAATAATATATTTGATAGTGTATAAGATTGCTTAAAATTGTTACCCAGAGTTAGAATTTCAACTCCTCGACGTAAACAAATCTAGAATTTTAACTCTGGGTAGCAACTTGAACTATCCTCGTTCACTTCCCAATACACCAAACTAATTATGACAACCCATGTTACTACATTTAATTGCAATTTTTTTTTCAGTGTAAGCCTACTAATTTTTGAGATATGCCTGATAAAAAAACTATTTTTTGTGAAAATGATATACATAACGTAGAATGAAGTCCTCGACAACTTTTCGTATCACTTTTATTGAAGCACAGCGAGCGAAGCTTCGACTCAATTGCAAAAATGTTTTCTGAAAATTTCTCATCTATTACTTGACCGATCTTGCTGAAAATTGGCACATTTGAAGCCACGCCACTGTTGCCAGGTCGTCCCGAGTTTTGAAATTCAACTTGGAACATTCATACCGATGCAAAACGGTGTTAAACTGATTAACGGATTACTATTAGATCTAGGGATCAACAGATTACCGAATTGATGGATCAAAGGATTATTAATGGATTAAAATGACTATAACTATAGGAGCACGCACATTGTATAATAACTGCACGATTTTTCGAAATGTGTATTGAAGAACAAAATACAGATTGGGAAAATACATGGATAATATACTGGGAGAGTACTGGAGCGGCTTTAAGGAAGGTAGATCAGTATCATAGAAATTCATTCAGCTAGTCGTGGTTATGAACACAGACTGAAGGTACCTTTGCTGTTTACAGATTCCAAAGTGAGTTTGGAATCCCTATCAAATTAATAAATAACAACTGAAACTGAAATCAAGGTACAAGTAAATGAGATAATATGTATTATCCCGAAACTTTTTATTTTAATATAAGCTTTCAACAGTATACACCGAACGCTTAAATTTAAAGTTATTAGATAATTTAAAAAAATAAGATATGTAAAAAAATGTTTTAAATATAAAATCCACACAATCCGGAATTTTTTGCAATAAACCATTCGATATTTACAATGTTTTTGCAGTAATCGCAAAGCTTGGAATTTTGTGCAATATAAAACTTCATATTATGTAATGTACTTAAAATATGAACAATTTCAGTAAATTCGTGCTTATTCTTAATCAAAATTCGCTCTATATTGTCGAAAAATACTGGCAATATGAATATCCTAATAGTTTTACATGCTTTGACCACTGGCATTATCACCGATGCTCTGAGCTATCAAGGGGCCCGACCATCACCAAAAGATTTTTTTTTATGTGTGTATGTATTGCCATATTTTTGAATATTTATTTTATAATTAGGTAAAACTTCCATATCGTCCTTGTTTTTGTAATAATTAAATGTTGGTATTAATGGGGATATAGGACTGGCAAAAATGAAACACTCGTCTAATCTATCGTCGACGTTTCGCCGTCACTCACGGCTTCTTCAGGACTAAAATTGTTCTTGCCATGTCTTCTCCATCAGCCCATCCATCACTAGAGCCGCTAATACTGGACTAGCCGGGTTTCCCATAATAGCCAGTCCCTCGTTCTGTGCATAAAAGTTTTTATTGTATTGGAAGTAGCTCATGTCAAAGCAAGCTGATACAAGTGAAATTATTTCTAACCTTGTAAGCTCAGTGTATGCACTAATAAATTTCCATCTTTTATTAATAACTAAAATACAAGGTAGAAAAAGAAAAACGATCAGAACTTGTGTATAAGATACCTTGTAAGGGATGTGACCATTGTTATATAGGGCAAACTTTGCAGTTTCTCGGTGAGAGAAAGAAACAACACCAAAGAGATTGCAAAAATGCGATAAGGGACAGCATTTTGGGTGGGGGAGATGGGAATCAAGCAGCACCGAGTGACGGCTACAAGATGGAAAGAAGCACAGCACTGGTGGTACATCATCTACAAACTCGACATCATTTTGACTTTGAAAACATAGAAATAGTAGATAATGAAAGTGGTAGATTGAAAAGAAACATAAGTGAGATGTACCACATAACTAGAAATAAATCTGTGAATTTTAGAGAGGACACCCAGAAACTAAGTTTAATTTATAGCGACCTACTGAAATGATGTTAGTTGAGATACTGTTGAAGATTCTTATTGTTGGGGGGGGTAGTGTTTTTGTTTTATTTTAATTTCATTTTGACGATGTATTTGTGTAGTTATTTTAGTAGAGATAAGGGTATTTGTTCGGAGACATGCTGGTTTTTACTTCGTTTTATTTTGTTGTGCGATTAGTTTGGATAAATAATTGTAGATACTGATTATGGTTTTGTGTTTTAATTTAATTTTTGTAATTTTAACGTACGACTTATAGAGGTTTTATTGGTTTTAAATAATTTTAAGTAATTTATTATGTTTTAAACGTTTTAATGTGTTATTGGAGGTTTTTATGACGTGTAATTGTGGGTTTTCGGGATGCTGATTGTATGTTGTACCGATGATGTTGGCTTGCACAGCTCTCTTTGTTTGTGAGGCAAGTTGTTGATCTATGGGTGAGCAAATTGTATGAATTCATGATTTTTTTCTAAATAAAGAACAATTTTAGTCCTGAAGAAGCCGTGAGTGACGGCGAAACGTCGACGATAGATTAGACGAATGTTTCATTTTTGCCAGTCCTATATCCCCATTAATACCAACATTTAATTATTATTTTATAATGTTTGTAAGAATTTTTAAAATATTGTATTGGATAGGTGGGGATCACTCACGCCAGGGCGCTGTTGCGTTTAATGTAATAAATTTGTAATTTTTAAAAATTGTTTTTAATATTTTTGATTTTTATGGAAATAAAAATGTAATTGAATAAATAAGTGAAATTGTGTTTGATTTTAAAATGGCTAACATCAAGGAATATTAATTGTTGGAGGATTGGTTATATGGAGTTGGATTTGAAATATTAAATTTTAGCTGAGTATCACAGCATCTTTTTATTGTCATCACAACGTGGAGCAACTGATAAATTTGAGTTATTGTTAGATATCAGAGCAGTATAAGGTACACATTTTAGTGGTTCATAATATAATCCAATCATTAGGTACTTTTGCGTGGAAATAACTCGGAAATGCGACATTTTTTGCTTAAATCTTTTGCTTTTGTGTTAAAAGAGTTCCTCAGTTTTCAACATCAGTTTCAACAAAGAAGTTATTGGCCGTTTCGTAAGCTTAAAGTAGTTATTAACAAAATTAAACTAGATAAAATTTTTTTAATCATCCTAAACAAAAGATAATTATTTTGTAGCTACTGTATTTAGTTTCCAAGATTTTCTAGTCCTCGCAAGGGCTCCGTTTTCTTTTAGATTTTTGTTCAAAAAGCGTAGTTTCAAATTTCGATGCAGACTTTTCTTCTTGTTCATGTAACGTAAAGTATCTGTAATTCCCATATTATAACAACCCTCTAATCCTAATAGGGGCCCTAGCTGTGAGTTTTCCAAGTTGTTATTTGTAGAACCTTTTTTGTTACTTTTTACACTTTTCCAAATAGCTCAAATTCAGTGCATCTGAAGGTTCTAGTGAAAATAACTTAAAATACATAGAGAAAAAAATTCTACATGAAATCAAAAATAATAAAATGATGGAACCGAAATTATTATCATTCAGAATAATTGGTAACTCCAAAAAAGAAAACGCCACTAACATAAGAAGGATTTTATATAACTATTAGAAATCGGTTTAAAATAAGATAAAAGTGATATTTAAAGTAATGATGGTATTATTTGGACTTTTACATCTTGTTCTTATTATCACTTATTTTCTTTATGTAACCGATTTAAAGAAACCATATTTGTGTACATTTGCAGCGCCGCGAACGTTAATTTCAGTTACTAATTATTCACTGAAAATTTAAAAATTTACTGTTTGAAAATAATTTATTTCCTTGTAAACGGAGGAATAAAAGTGATAAAATAAATGTTGGAGAGGGAGAGTTAATTCTGGGTAATTCATGCAATTTTCAATAAAAAAGGTTTTTTCTTCTATAGAAAACATCCTGCAAAATAGATCAAATTAATCAACTTTGAAAGCTCACAACTAGGGCCCTAAGTAGGATTAGAAAGTTGTTCTATCTGGAGATTTACATAAAATTCCATCTAGTTTCAGTCATCTACGGCCAACTTTTGCGTCAGATGAAATGACAAATAGGGAAGTATGTCTACATGCAAGATGATAAAAACTACGTTTTTTGGGCAACAATCGAATAAAATTAGGGTTCAATTAAGGGTTGAATATCTAAGAAATTATAGGAGTTAAAGAATATTTTATTTTCAGTTTTAATACGCATAATTTACCTAATTTCATAAAAAATAAATTTCAGTGTTCATTGCATGAACTGCCCGGATTTTAAACATACACCCAAGGCTACATGATGGTTACCCACTGACATAAACATACAGGATGCGTAAAAATAACAAGCCGAAACATAATTACATTTTAACATACACTAATTTTGTCGTAATTATTTCAGTGCAATTATTCCATTGTTGTATACACTTGATATGGTAGCTTGGTTTGTAATGCTTTAAGTTTTGATATAATTGAATAACTTTAACAAAGTAATAAGTTATAAGATCGCGTCTATGTTAGCTTCATAGCAATTTATTTGTACCTGATTGTATCAACTTATGAATATACATCATGCTAATTAATATTATGCGCGGTTTTTTGTGATACTCTTGCTTGCTTGTGTAAATTTTTGATTGATTGTACTTCGGATATCGCTGAGCGAGTGTTCGTCTACGCGCGGATTTCCTCATCTCAGATTCAGTTATTACACGGTGACATGCTCTTGAATATCAAGAATATTGCTCCCCATCGTTGGCTTGCTCCACGGTATGGTGGTTCTGCCATGTGCATTTCTTTTTTCTAGTAATAATTCCTCATTGGTCGTTGATGGTTCTCGGTTTTCGGTTTATATGGCTCTTCTATGTTAGTCGAAGTATTTCCTCCTGGTAGGTATAATCATATATAGGAAAATAAATGAATAAACACAGTTTCCATCGAAATATCACATCTTTTAACTGTCTTAAATTGTACATTTATTATGAGGAAAAATACAAAACCGAAATATTTCTGAACAATCATTTAGCATTACTTTCGCTTAGCACTTTTCCGATATGATCACCAAGCTGCTCGACTCAGCATTGCAGTTTTCTCTGCACAAAAAAGTTCAATAAAACAACACGTTTATTATTTTAAACAGTTAATTAAGTTATTTAACCAAACTACTTTGCCACACCCTGTAATTTTCTATTTGTGTAGTTACATTCGTATTTCAATATTTACATCAAATTAATGTAATTGAACGGTTGTAAATACGGGAAGTCGAATTATAAATAGAAGAAGCACAATTTTTATAAGTTAGCATACCGAATGAAATAAAAATGTATTGCACTCATAAATAATAAATTAAAATGAAATTAAAAATTGGCATATATAATCGAATAACGTCGTTAATTTCAAACTAATCAGGTTTGGGTTTACAGCCGGTGTAACAGTAAATATGTAGTTTTTTTTATACATATTTTGTACCCGTTATACCCGTTTCAATTATCAAGAAAACAAAAATTCTAAAACAAATAAGTGAAACTACTTAATAAGCAGATTTGCAGCTGTTTTACAAAAACTTTAGATAACAAACGTAAAAAAATTATTTGCTATTCAGCTATTCGTTTTCATTTTTAGGTTTACTTTCGCAATTATATTAAATTGGATATAATTTTAGTCCTAACGATGAACAAAGTCAATAAGTACTAGATACTATATGGAATTTATTATTTTGGCAATTAAATACGTTATCGGAAAATGGATTAATTTCATTAAGACCATCTCGTCGTTCTACCTTAGTTTATGAAATATTAATCAATGTAAACTGATTGAACAGTTCAACCTTGTTGAAGTTGTATACAAGCATTTATAAATGCTAAACTTTTATTAATAATGAAGTTAATCTAGTGTTAACGTTTTCTACTTCAAGTTACAGAATACCGAAACTGCCAACTATTGAAGAAGATAATTTCTAATATGAACAATCAAAATCAAAGAGGTGGAAGAGATACGAGCATTAATTTATCACATACTCGTACATACCTAGTTTTGCGGTTTTTCAACACAGATGAGTGGAGCGTACATAAAATATGCATTTTACAATAAATAATACCTCGCACCTTTTAAGTACCGTTAATTAATTAATTAATTTTATTTTATTTATATTAAAAACATTTTAGATGGCTGTAAAAGTTACACCAGCGAGCTGACCTAACACCGGAAGCAATTTTGCCAATAACGGTCCAGTAACTTGCAAAAATTGCTGGCACAATAACAAAGCGATAAATCTGGAATAATAACTTTAGTTGAAGAACAACTGCTGGGATTCTTTTAGGTTAAATATGATTTTTTATCGCAAATTTAAAATTTATTTATCAGGAAAATAAATTAAGGAAATAATTGGTATGGAAACCTAATTCTACTGACGTCCAGAAGTAGCAAGGTGCTGAGCCTTTATTTATTTTTGATTTGTGGGTTTGGTGATTTTTTAAATGAGGGGGATACCGAACCTACTTCCGTGCGGAAATATAAAAGATAAGTCACGTGTAGAACACCTGGACATCAGACACTCCTGATTGGTTAATTGATTTATTACCAACCTTAACTAGTTTTTGCGATGACGTCGTATGTTAGCCCGAGGAAGGTAGACAAAATAAGTCGTCGAACATAATATTATGACGACGTTATCAAGAAAGTTTTGATAGAAACTAAGTTGCGAGGCCAAGAGCCGAACTAAATACGGGGACGGTAGGTCTACTAAACCAATAAATGTAATTAAAAGGTTGTTAAAGAAAAGTGCATTCTAAAATTAATTAAAAATACCGGGTGACCGGCCGAAAACTAAACATAGGGAAATAACATGGGAAATTGATTTTTTCTAAATTCCTGCTTCCCATTATAACTGATATGAATAAAAAAAATACCAAATTAAAGAGATTTTTTTTCCGCGCCTAAAGATACCAAACACTTAATATTTTGTTTTTTAATTATTGTTAAAAAGTCGATAGTAAAATTAAGAAATAGCGCTTATTAAAAAAATATTAGCAGGCTGGGTCTTTGCATTACGTCTAATGTGCCGCATTGCTATTGTATGAAAGCCAAATATTACAAACAAAAGTTACTTTGACAGATTAAAATTAATTTTGTTAACAATGAAATGCAAGCATTAGATCCATTGCAGCTGAGTGTAATGTTGGTAGAGAAAATGTTCGAACAATTTTAAAAAAGCACAATAAGTACCATCCTTTTAAATATCAATGTCATCAAGAAATATTTTTGTTTGACGAAGAATCCAGGCTTGTATTTTGTGAGAAAATGCAAGAACGTGCTAACAGAAACCGAAACTTTCTGAAACAAATATGTTTTACAGACGAATGTACATTTACATTAAACAATAAGCCAAATGTACAAAACCATCGCTATTGGGCTATACAAAATCCGAGACTAAATTTAATGACCGGCTCACAATATCCTCAAAAAATTAATATTTGGGCTGGCATTTATAATAACCGTGTTCTTGGTCCATTTGAAATAATTGGAAATTTAAATTCAGATATGTATTTAGATCTTCTTATAAATAATATTGGTCCTGCGTTAGACGAAATAGCTTCTGAACACCATGAGGTCTGGTTTCAGCAAGACGGTTGTCCAGCACATTTTGGGGTAAACGTTAGAGATTATTTAAACCAAGCATATCCAAATCGATGGATTGGTCGTGGTGGTGCTATAAACTGGCCAGCC
Source organism: Podabrus alpinus (assembly GCA_932274525.1). Classification (NCBI taxonomy): domain Eukaryota; kingdom Metazoa; phylum Arthropoda; class Insecta; order Coleoptera; family Cantharidae; genus Podabrus; species Podabrus alpinus. The sequence goes on from OW026451.1 coordinate 20,449,529, forward strand.
CGATCTCCTGATCTGGCACCGTGTGACTTCTTTTTGTGGGGTCATATTAAAAGCAAAATTTATAAAACTCGTCACCCAAATATTGATTCTTTGAGGAACGCGATCTTTGCAGAATGCAATCAAATTACTGCTAGACAGCTAGCAAATGTAAGAGAATCATTTTATAATAGATTGGGTTACTGTTTAGTGCAGAATGGAGGGTTATTCGAATACTTGTTATAATATTATTATTATTTGGTTACTTTCGTTCAGTATTTAATAATCCAATTGATATTTTTCTTATTCTTGGGTTTTGTTGACTAAATAAAACTACTTTTAACTTTTAATATTGGTCAACTTGTTATAATAAAATAATATTCAAATTGCGTTCTTATTATTTTTAAAATAAAAACAAATTTAAAAAGTTTAAAAACAATAGCAATGCGGCACATTAGACGTAATGCAACGACCCAGCCCGCTAATATTTTTTTAAGAAGCGCTATTTCTTAATTTTACTATCGACTTTTTAACAATAATTAAAAAACAAAATATTAAGTGTTTGGTATCTTTAGGCGCGGAAAAAAAATCTCTTTAATTTGGTATTTTTTTATTCATATCAGTTATAATGGGAAGCAGGAATTTAGAAAAAATCAATTTCCCATGTTATTTCCCTATGTTCAGTTTTCGGCCGGTCACCCGGTATAAGTTGTCACTATTATTTTTCAAAAATATTTTTTAAAGCGATTGAAAGGGTACTTCTTAGTGGGCATTCACAATGGACATAAGCATAAGAAATACATAAGCATAACATAAGCATAAGAAATACATAAAGTTGGATACCTGGTTTTAAATGGGAGCGTTCACAATGCAGTTACGTAATTGTTATGTTTAAGGAGGCCCATAACAACTACATAAGAACTACATAAGAAGTTGGAATATTTCAACTTTTACGTATTTCTTATGGAAATTAACCTTAATTTGAACGATGCGCCGTTTTTCACGCAGTGAACACACCTTCTTGTGTGACAGTTCAAATAATAATATAACCTAAAATTGTACATTCTTTTGTAAACGCTCTAAAAATTTATAAATTATAAATATATTTATATTTATAAATTATAAATAAAAATAAAATATATATTTGAATGATGCTCCGTTTTTCTAACCAATAGAAACGCTGTCAGGGTTCACAGACCTTTAATATTATTATAACCTAAAGTAAATAGTTTCGTGTTGAAACTTCATAGCGCCTGCGCAGTTTTTTAATTTTTATGTAATTCTTACGGTCATTGTGAACGGTCCCATCTTATGCTTATGTTTATGCTTATGTAATTCTTATGCTTACGTCCATTGTGAATGGGCACTTAGTCAAAAAAGTATTTTTCTAATTTTTTTAAAAGTTGTCGTTTATTTTGTATATTTTTGGCCACCGGGCTATTTTTTGTTGTTGAAGTATAAATTAATACAGCTAAGATTATCGCAGATATTAAAAATAATTTTTGAACCTTTCCTTATCTGCCTTAAAAAAATTATAAATTAACTAAATTAATTGGAAAAAAATGTTTATTTTACGTAAACGGAAATCTGAATTAGAGAGGATCAAAACAAAACCAAAAGAAGAAAATCGGTTAGTAAATAACGAAGTCGCGCTGGGATTGTAGGCGTAGGGCCTCTTTAAAACGAAAAGACACTCAATTATTTGAAATATTTTGATTAAAATTCTGTCAACGATTATGGAATTGGTTTTTTGAAATTAATATATTAGTCAAATTTGCAGCCAGAATAAAAGGGAATAATTTCGTGACGTCATTACTGATGTCAGTTTTTAGGCGAAGACAGAAATTAATAATTGAATATTGGCAATTCTGTGAGTTAATTTAATAAATACATAAAATCCACTTCTCACAGTTTAAATATTTAATTGCTGACCGGTTTCGTGCTGTTTTAGTACGTCTTCAGAGCAATAAGCCAAGTGCTCTGAAGATTAATAATTGACAACTTCCAACTTTTAAACACCGCAACGATAGCAAATTAATAAATAACTAAACAAAATTTAATAAAAAATTCTACCTTTTTGTTGCTATGTTGAATCGTCCGGACCTGCAGCCCACCAACATCCAGTTCTGGAAGTTGCTTTGCTTCGTTCTGAAATATAAAAAATTTTCAAGATTACTTACAATTTGACAATAATTTTAAAGTTGCGATTAAAAATTTGAAAATAAATTAAGCGATTTCAAATTTTTACCTCCAACGCTTCATTCCGGAAACGCTAATATGCTGATTTAACATTACACCACCGCAAATCACTTTATGTTCAAAAATTAAAAAAAAGAGTTAATACGCAATGACGCGATTGTCAAAACTGCCTACCGCTTTGGTTTGAAACTGCGGTGCAAAAGCTGATCCCGAATACCGGAAACTGAACGCCGAGAAAATTTCACATCATCCCGTACTTTCCTCGACGTTCAAAAAATATAAAAATCAACACATCATTGAAAATAATAAAAAATAGTTAAAACGCAATGGCACTGCTGAGCCCACTTTGAAATTCGACGTAATTTTGTTTTATACGACATTGTGCATCCCGAATTTCTGCGAGTTTTTACTTTCCCCATACGTATTAACGTATGATGTATAGGGAAAGTATTGTCATCGGGTCAAAAATCGAAAATTGAAATTTTGGTATTAAATGATTCGTTATGATGCCCTGATAACATTTTCATCAATTTTTTATTGATGTCCGTCTGTATGTGTGTATGTATGTGTGTAACTCTGTGCGAAAAAATTAGTATCAATCGCACAGCTTAAACCGCTAAACACAATGTCATGAAATTTGGTATGCACGTATATCACGGCTAAACTTAGAGGCCAGATAAAAATGGTAAAAATCCGTTCAAAATTAGGGAAATGGTGAACGAAATGAAAAAAAGTACGGTGTTTATTACTTTTGGACCACCATTTACCATACTAAACCGGATGCTTTTTTTAATCGTACCCTCTCCCTTTGCACTCGCACACACATTAAACGACAGAGAGAGAAAAGAAAGCACGTCAACGTTAATATCGGATAATTTTAAAAATTAATAAATTTTGACAGGTCGTTTGATGGATTTTGATTTTAGCACTTTTTTGTATAAATCTACTCGGAAGCGACCGCAGCGAGCTTTTTGGTACCGTTGATGGGCCTGGTTAGCCAAGTTGGGCTTTTGCGAGTGCGTACGTACTCGCGCCGACTCGCTACGCCCCCAACTTATCTCTACCAAAGCAAATGAAATTTAAGAAATGATTGAAATTTACGATGTGGCGGTGCAGGGTAAAATTTGAAAAAGCAGCATATTAAACGAAATTATTGAACACTTGACGAATCGCATTCTACGTTCAATAGGGACCTAATAGGTGCAGAATTTGTAGGCTGCCACTTACGCAAATTGTGAATACAAGTCATTTAGACTGAGCAAATTAGTAAATTAACCAAACTTTTTGGAGGTGACCGTGTGAAATTGAAATATAAAAATTACGAGTTTGTGGGTCTTTTTAGGCGACGAATCGCTTTGTGTTTATTTTTCGAATAAATTTCACCATTGGAAAATCTTTTTTCTTGCAACTTCAACCGGTATAAGTGAGTCGGACGAATTTTGTTCGGTTACATGTTTTTGGTGGTGGTGGATTACTTTAAAAGTGTTTTGCGATTATATTTTTACGATACCAGCTTATGAATAGTTGCCTGCAGTTAATGTTCACATTTTCGCCAAATTTTATACCTTTCGGTTAATTGGACATTATGAATTTGGACCAATTATATGTAAATCGATGAAACTTGCTTCGGTAGAGTTTTTTACATTTTCCAACGTCCAACACGCAAGGTTAGTTGTAAATTGCGGTGTAAACATGAGTTTTAATCTTCTCTTTATTTTATTAGATACAAGAGTTACGGTTAAAATTTCTACCGCAGTAGCAAACCGATATTAGTAGTTACCGATAGTAGTTACCGATATGGATTTTATTGTGAATGCCAACACCAAACTAGGATCAGCACACGAAATATGTGTTGTTCTCGAGGACAAATGCAAAACTTTTTGCAAAATTATTAAGAAAGATGCCAACGAGGTTTTACATTAATCGAGCTCTTCCAAACCGATAACTAATACTACTTTTAATTTTATTTTCAAAGTCGATTGTGGGTTCATACTTTGAAAATAAAAATTCAATTGTCGAAATAATCGAAGAAAAACTGACTTTTATGCAATTATGAGCAAATTACTTTCGATACCGACTTCGTACAGTTCACCGAGAATTTTATAATGAGATTATACATCATCGGTCCATTTTCAACATTGACATCATGACAAAGGGGTGGGTAGGTATTTAAGAGTTTTTCAAGAAATATCCACTTTTTTATATAATTAACCAGGATATTATTATAATTTTTGAGGGTGTGAAAATAGTATATTAAAGAACGAGTTTTATAATTGATGTTTTTATCGCACGAAATCTGTTTAGAAAACGACCCGCGTAGCGGGGAGTTTTCTAAAGGATAAGTGCGATAAAAACAATTATAAAACGAGTACTTTATACAATTTTTTCTATTTTGCTTTTTTTATGGTTTAAAATTAAAAAAAAGGACAATATTAAATGATTGTCATTTTAAAAATTTCGTTTTATTTAATGTTTGTTGGTAATACTTTGACATTTTTACAAACAATTGAAATTTGAAAAACTTTTGAAGTTTGTGTCAAATTGTAGATTTGTTCATAGTAACGAAATTATACCTGCCGTTAATAATTTTCCTTATTTATTATTATATCTTTAATTTATAGTTAATTAAAATGTTTAACACAAATTTGGAGATTTTTAATGTGATTTAAAATGACATTCGTTTCAATAATTAATATTATTTTCAATGACGTTTATGCTGCCAACCTCTTAAAACAAAAAATTGCGTATCGTAATGAGTCCATTTCGATACCCATTCGCGTATCGAAATGACTTTATTTTAGACGCAAAATAGAAAAAATAGTATTAATCGCACAATATTGTGTTTTAGGCTTCTATACAAAGTATAGCAAGAAGCCTTATGATCTGGCTCGGTGTCTGTCCGTCTGTCCGTCCGTCCGTCTGTCCGTCCGTCCGTCTGTCCGCATAATTCAAAATCATACAGAGCGTTTCAAATCGTGCTGGAAATACTGTGTGTATAGAGGTCTAAGAACTGGGTAGCCAGTGCGCTACTTTTAGGCTTCTGTACAAAGTATAACAAGAAGCCATAATTAGGCTTCTATGCAAGGTATAGAAAGAAGCCTTATGGTCTGGCTTCCTGTCGGTCCGCATGTTTCAGAGCCAATCATAACGTTGATCAACTGAAACGTTGTTATATTGTAAATACTTCGTCTATATAGTATTGCGTTAATCTGTTAATCCGTTGATTCGATTCGCTAATGCAATTTATTATTATTACAGGTTAGATGATGTTTTGTATTGCTTTCATCAGAATCAAAATCGGAATCGGAAAAGTCGCTGCTAGAATAATTGCTTGAGTTGCTCATGTTTATAAATTAGTGGTACTTGCTATATCGATTCCTTTTCAAAAGTATTACCTAAATTTTAAATACAAAGTGTAACCTATATAGTAAATTGTTGATCCTTTGATACGTTGATACATTGATACGTTGATACATTGATACGTTGATACGTTGATACATTGATACGTTGATACATTGATACGTTGATACATTGATACGTTGATACGTTGATATATTGATACGTTGATACATTGATCCGCTGATCTGTTGATCTGTTGATCCGTTAATCTGTTTATCCATTTATTGCATTATCTGCTTATCCGTTATTTGTATTTTTATCTTTTGAACAATATATCCACACCGTTAAGAAATTGTATGTAAAATTACAATCATTAGCAACTTTGTGACCAATTTTTCTTCAGCATAGCGCGAAATCATATCTTTCTTCAGTATTTATCACATCGAAAGTCAGCAATTATGGTACAATCTATATTACGAACGTAACTTATATACCATGCTTTAAAAATAATATTTTCGAAGCATGTTATATCACGTTACTTGGTTCGGACGATGCTATTTTAGGGTTTTGATATCATAGATATCAAAAAACTAATATTTTTTAATCAAAATCAAATTAATTAAAAAAAAATCTTGTAGCTGGTGTGTTATGGTAGTGTTATATCTACGAGGGCTGGGAAATCGAGTATTCGAATACTCGATTCTAGGTAATTTGTTCGACAGCGTTATGTGCGACAGAAATTTGTTTGAAAATGCCCTGTCGATTAAATGTTCAGTCGTACAAATGCTGAGTTGGACGAATTTCTCTCGAACAAATTACCAACTACGGCATATTCAAACATTCGAATATCCCACTAATATTTAAGTGTTTTACTAGGTTTAAGATGATAATTTCATTATTAATAATTAATTTTAATATTATTAATAATAATTATTAATTTAACACAAGCGGCCTGCCGGTGTCGCGAGTAAACAGTCGACTAGTCCAGACGTGTTTTTGTTTTTCCAAGCAAAAATGTAATCAGTGACATTTACAGCCGTATTCACCAAGCTCTGTTAAGTTGCTAACAGAGAGTCAAGTCAATAACAGTCTGTTAATGTGATATATTTGTATTCACCAATGACTTTTAGCAGTTACCAGTCTGTCAAGTCGTCTGATAAGTTAACAGAGCAATATTGGGCTGTCAACATAGGTAACAGACTGATAAGTAATATTTTTATGTGTCAATATTGTAGGTTATAATTATTATTGACATTTGTTTTTGGTATGTATTTAAGGTTAACTTTTTTCCGCGAAATCAGTTAAAGCTAGTTTTACACGGTTTTACCAACAAAAATTCTAGTTACTTTTAGGCTTCTATACAAAGTATAACAAGAAGCCTTATGATCTGGCTCCGTGTCTGTTCGTCCGTCTGTCCGTCCGTCCGTCCTCATAATTCAAAATCATACAGAGCGTTTCAAATCGTGTTGGAAATACTCTGTGTGCATAGAGGTCTAAGAACTGGGTAGCCAGTGCGCTACTTTTAGGCTTCTATACAAAGTATAACAAGAAGCCTTATTTAGGCTTCTATACAAGGTATAGAAAGAAGCCTTATGGTCTGGCTTCGTGTCCGTCCGCATGTTTCAGAGCCAATCATAACGTTGATCAACTGATACGTTGTTATATTTTAAATACTTCGTCTATATAGTATTGCGTTAATCTGTTAATCCGTTGCTTCGATTCGCTAATGCAATTTATAAATACGCAAATGTTCGAAAGAAATTTACTAAGTTAAAGATATTTTCGAAGAGGTCTCCCTATATAAACTACTTGTTTTACTTTGATGTGAAAAAATAATTTTTTATTGATGTGGTTAGTGAAGTTAAGTTATAAATAAAAGAGAAAGGAGAGGATTGGTCCACCTCAAAAAAAGGACCATACATTACAGAGAAGTAAAATTTCTAATAGAATGGAAAAGTTTGATTGTTATTACTTATATAGTAAATGATAATTACCAATCGCAAAAAATTTAATTGGTGCAGATTATCTGATTATGTGGTGTTACATTATATGGCGATCAAAAATAACCAGATAATAACAACTTTCCACACCAGAAAGGTAGCTGTATAGAAGCCTAAGAACTGCCGCTAAAGCGAGTTCCACCTTGTTTATTATTATTCATGTGTTTTACCGAAAAATTGTGACGCTAGAACAGAATGGGGAAAGTTATGCAATGTTCACATAGCCAATTTTTAGGCTTCTATACAAAGTATAGCAAGAACCCTTATGATCTGACTCCGTGTCCGTCTGTCTGTCCGTCCGTCTGTCTGTCCGTCCGTCTGTCCGCATAATTCAAAAACATACAGAGCGTTTCAAATCGTGTTGGAAATACTCTGTGTGTATAGAGGTCTAAGAACTGGGTAGCCAGTGCGCTACTTTTAGGCTTCTATACAAGGTATATAAAGAAGCCTTATGGTCTGGCTTCGTGTCCGTCCGCATGTTTCAGAGCCAATCATAACGTTGATCAACTGATACGTTGTTATATTGTAAATACTTCGTCTATATAGTATTGCGTTAATCTATTAATCCGTTGTTTCGATTCGCTAATGCAATTTATAAATACGCAAATGTTCGAAAGAAATTTACTACGTTAAAGATATTTTCAACGGGGTCTCCCTATATAAACTACTTGTTAGGCTACTATACAAAGTATAGCAAGAACCCTTATGATCTGGCTCCGCGTCTGTCCGTCCGTCTGTCCGCATAATTCAAATCTAATCAGAACCTTCGAAATTGTATTGTAAACACATCGTGTACCTATATATACTTAAATAAAATTTGTTTTAAATTTAATATCGACTTTGTAGCCACGTTCTGTAAAAATTTTTTTTGGAACTCGGAACTTAAAATGCTATTTTTTGTTTTTATGTGAAAAAATTATTTTTTATTTATTTTAACCATAGCAGTGGCTTGATGTGATTAGTGAAGTTAAGTTGTAAATAAAAGAGAAAGGAGAGGATTGGTCCACCTCAAAAAATGGACCGTCCATTACAGAGAAGTAAAGTTTCGAATGGAATTTAAAAGTTTGATTATTATTACTTATATAGTAAATGGTAATTACCAACCGCAAAAAATTTAATTGGTGCAGATTATCTGATTATGTGATATTACATTATATGGCGACCTCCAAGAATATTCAATATTTACTTAGAGTATGTCTTGGGACAGTGGAGAAGAAGCTGGGGTTAGACATATAATTCACCAAGTTTAGGAAGTTGATCGTATCGATGTCAAAAATATTCGCAAAAAGAATTTAATTCCAATTTGCATTATTATTATATAGTATTTTAGTTGGCAATGATCACCAACTTAAAAAAACAGATTATCCGTTAATTTAGGGCTCTATACAAAGTATACACCGAGAAAAAAAAATTAAGTAGGAATTTGTCTTGCAACAATTTGAAATAATTTCTCTTCACAGAGAAAAAATTGTTTTGATTTGAAGTATTTTTTTACTTCAAATTGAAGTGCAAATTCGTCTCGCATCAATTTGATGTCAATTTTACAAGAAGTGAAGTAAATTTGACAACAATTAATGTAATAATTATTTCAAATTGTTGCATAACAAATTCCTACATAATTTTTTTCTCAGTGTGTGTAGAAGCGATATAATCAAAGTATAGAATCTTATCAACGTATCATCGGATTAGCGGATCAACGTATCAGCGGATCAACGTATCAGCGGATCAACGTATCAACGTATCAGCGGATCAACGTATCAGCGGATTAAAAGTTATATAAGTGAACGTCGATAAAACAAACGGTATAATTATTAAATCTTCAAGCTTATTACTTATTATTTATATAATATAAAGTAAATAACACACAAAAAAACGGATCAACATAACAACGGATCAAAGTATCAACGTATAAGGTTTATAACAGGTAGTAACTTATATAACCAATTTTCTCGCCCTTACCCATAATGCACCTAAACATTTACCAACCGTAAAAATCGTCATAGTCCTCAAGATTTGCGTGGAAATCGTCATTATACGCTCAGCTGTCATACCGCATAGACCGCTTGGACAAAAGTGTGCTCATCATTATAATTTCGCTACAGCTATTTTGTATTTATTATAAAGTAGGTTATTATAAATTATCGAGAGTCGACTGTATAAGGTTCATACAGGTACTAACTTATATAACCAATTTTGGCGCCATTACCCATAATGCACCTAAACATTTACCAACCGTAAAAATCGTCATAGTCCTCAAGATTCGCGAGGAAATCGTCATTATACGCTCAGCTGTCATACCGCATAGACCGCTTGGACAAAAGTGTGCTCATCGATATAATTTCGCTACAGCTATTTTGTTTTTATTATAAAGTAGGTAAAACAACACAATTTCATAATGCCTAGAAAGCAGTTGACACCTGAAGAGCGAAAAGCAGCAGCTGCCCGTCGACGCCAGAAGGACGCTATCAGGAAACATACCATTAGACAAGATCCTTCGTTTCGTTTACAGGAACAAGTTCGCGACTCCGAAAGCCATCGTCAAGCCCGTCAAGATCCTTCGTTTCGTTTGCAGGAACAAGTTCACAACACCGAAGGCCATCGTCAAGCTCGACAAGATCCTTCGTTTCGTTTACAGGAACAAGTTCACAACACAGAAAGCCATCGTCAAGCTCGTCAAGATCCTTTGTTTCGTTTACAGGAACAAGTTCGCGACACTGAAAACCATCGTCAAGCCCGTCAAGATCCTTCGTTTCGTTTGCAGGAACAAGTTCGCGACACCGAAAGCCATCGTCAAGCCCGTCAAGATCCTTTGTTTCGTTTGCAGGAACAAGTTCACAACACCGAAGGCCATCGTCAAGCTCGGCAAGATCCTTCGTTTCGTTTACAGGAACAAGTTCACAACACAGAAAGCCATCGTCAAGCTCGTCAAGATCCTTTGTTTCGTTTACAGGAACAAGTTCGCGACACTGAAAACCATCGTCAAGCCCGTCAAGATCCTTCGTTTCGTTTGCAGGAACAAGTTCGCGACACCGAAAGCCATCGTCAAGCCCGTCAAGATCCTTTGTTTCGTTTGCAGGAACAAGTTCACAACACCGAAGGCCATCGTCAAGCTCGACAAGATCCTTCGTTTCGTTTACAGGAACAAGTTCACAACACAGAAAGCCATCGTCAAGCTCGTCAAGATCCTTTGTTTCGTTTACAGGAACAAGTTCGCGACACTGAAAACCATCGTCAAGCCCGTCAAGATCCTTCGTTTCGTTTACAGGAACAAGTTCGCGACACTGAAAACCATCGTCAAGCCCGCCAAGATCCTTCGTTTCGTTTACAGGAACAAGTTCACAACACCGAAAGCCATCGTCAAGCTCGTCTTGATGAAGACGTGCGCATCCACGAACATAATCTCCGTAGAATTCGCGAGCAAGGCCCATGGCAAGATGAAATAAATCGATTTGAAGCTGAAATTCGCAAAGGCTGCACTCACGTATGTCATTCATGTGGGGGACTCTTTTTTCACTACTCCATTAAAACTCACAGCATGACCGAACTCCTTTTAGCTGGAAAGCAGCAATCCTTCATCGACTCAGTAATTATAGTTCCACCCACTTCAGACCTCGCTGAATTTTGCTCAACTTGTCACAGAACTATCCAACAAAACCGGATTCCACGTCTCTGTCTCTCCAACGATCTGCAGTTTCCCTATGTTCCACAAAGTGTAAAGAATCTGACACGTTTGGAAGCCCGTTTGGTCTCAGCTCGACATGTGTTTCAGTCCATTTGGGCTATATATGGAATGCATGGACAGATGAGAACAAAAGGACGAATTATTAACGTCCCAGTCTCCATAGACAATACCATTCAATCCCTTCCGAGACTCCCGAATCAGGACGATGTTTTACACATCCGACTCGCCCGTCAAATTGAAGTTCCGAGAAATTATACAGCTGGTAACATTCGTCCGGCTTGCGTGATGGATGCCGCTAAAATTCTTACCCGATCTCCGCTTTACCGTGAATACGGAATCACTCTTTCAAGCAATTGGACCGAGATATGTCAGCATCAAATTGATGTGGCATTACACGAAAACCCAGAAGAAATTGCGATGGATGTTCAAGAGGAAGAGGAAGTCGATGACGTAAATCCTGGCAGAGGAGAGACTTTAATTACTAGTGATGAGGGAATCCGGATGGCTCCAGCGGAAGGAAACCAACCAATCTCTATTCTATATGATCCTGACTCGTATTTTCTTACGTTTCCTCAAATATTTGCCGGGCACCGAATGAAGCCATCCGATAGTAATGGTAAATTACTAAGCCGCTCCGAATTTGTCAAATCAATGGCGCGTAACAGTGATCGCCGTGCCGTTGAAAATGTCGAGTTCTTACTGTTTTTGGCCAAATCGCTCGAAATTCAGAGAATTTCTGATAATCGCAAGGTGTGCCTTCGTAAACGAAGACGCAATGGAGAGTTAATCCGAGTCACTGCGGAACAAATTAGTCATTCTAATTTTGTGGATGGGTTAGTTAATGATGATAATGCTTTTAAGGTTTTACAAGGAGTACGAAACTCATGTCATCACTGGCATCAAGAAGGCCTTAAAGTCCGAAGGATGGTCAGTCAGTTCAATTTGCCTCATCTCTTCATCACTATTAGTGCCGCTGAGCTAAAATGGAACGAGTTGATTGTGATTCTCAAGCATATTCTTGACAAAATTACAATTTCTGAAGAAGAAGCACAAAATATGTCAAAGAATGACAAACAATTACTTATTCAGCGCGATCCCGTGACTTGCACTCGTTATTTTGAACATCGCACTTCTGCTCTTTTCAAGACCTGGAAAAACTCTCAAGGCCCATTTGGAAACCGATCCATTAGGCATTCCTATCATCGCATTGAGTTCCAACATCGAGGAAGTCCACACGTCCATATGATCTTGTGGATTGATGGCGCACCAAACTTTGATGCTTCCAACTCATCTTCTACTCAAGATGTTTGCCGGTTTGTTGACGAAATTATAACTTGTTCCACGAACTGGCCTGAATATGATCCCATTCACCAGCTTTTGTGTTTTCAAACTCATCGACACACCCACACATGTAGAAAGAAAAGCCACAAAGGAGTCAAATGTCGGTTTGGAATTCCATTTTTCCCAATGGACGAAACCATTATTCTCCATCCATTCGAGGAGCAACAGGAGGAAATTGAGATTTTCCAACGCGATTACAAAAAGATTCGTGACTATCTTGATACGAATGAACTGCCACTTTCTTCAGATATGACATTTGCGGGGTTTCTACAAGATTTATCCATGACACGAAATCGTTACATTTCTGCTATTCAAAGCTCCTTGAAAAAGCCTAAAATCGTCATTCGGAGGCGGCCGTGTGAGACTTACATAAATCCATATAGTGAGAAAATCCTGAGACTCCAGAAATCTAACATGGATATTCAGTTTATTTTAGACGCCTATGCTTGTTGCTGTTACATCATTGACTACATTAACAAGAGTGATCGTGGAACTAGCGACCTCTTGCGTAAGGTTCTTGAAGATGTCAGAAGCGGTAACAAGTCTTTGGCTCAACGTCTTCAGGCTCTTGGTGCGGCTCATCACATGAACAGTGAACTCTCTGCTCAAGAGGCTGCTTACAACGTGCTTCAGATTCCAATGAGCCGATGCACAGAGGCATGCATTTTTATACCAACAGGTCCAGCCGATCAACGAACCAGAATGATTAAAACTAATATTCAGTTAGAAAATCTCAGTCCGGACTCTGAAGATGTCTTTGTAGACGGACTTTTACAACGATATAGTTCACGACCAGAAGCATTATCTAACCTTAATCTTGCACAATTTTCAGCTTGGTATGATTTTTCATTAAAACGAGGAAGTACACAGATGGCCCAAGAAAACGATGATATTGTAGAAACTGAAGACTTACAAAGTATCGATAAATATTTTCCGCTAAAGAATGGCAAACCTGGATACGTTTGGAAGCGAACATTTCCAAAAATTATTCGCCACGTCCGCTACAACAAGAATAAAGATCGTCACAACTTTTTCCGCGAACAAGTGATGCTCTATCTTCCTTGGAGGGATGAGGAAACCGAAATTATAAATCAAGATTGCGAGAAGATAGCGACTGATAATATAGAAGCAATTTCTGCCAATCGTCGCGAATTTAATGCTTTTCAAGAAGATATTCTGGATGTCGCTATGGATAGCGCATTGAGTGAGGATCGTCAATCTGACGATGACAAATCTGATAGCATACCGGAAGAGATTCAGGAGGAATTCGAATTAATCGACCCCGTTGCTGCTGGTGCCATTGACTTTGGTGGTGACGTGATACGCCCAATGTCTGAAAAGTTTACGCTTCCTAATCGAATTCCCAATAAAGAGTTTGAAGAATTATTCGCATCGCTAAATACTCAACAACGGGATTTTGTAACTCACCTGCTTGATCACTTCAAAAGGTCTCCCGATATCCCCATCTACACCTACTTAAAGGGAGGTGCCGGTGTAGGAAAGTCTCATGTAATTAGAACTCTATACCAAGCATTAATTAGAGTGTTCAATGCTAAAGTTAATTCGAATCCTGATAAACCTTCTGTCCTTCTGACGGCTCCTACCGGATTAGCGGCATTTAATATCTTCGGACTCACAATTCACAACGCATTCCAACTTCCCGTGAACCAAAAAGAAGCTAGCAAGCTCTCAGACAGCGTCTCTAATACAATGGCCACTCTCTATTCAGAACTTCGTGTTCTTATCATAGACGAGATTAGTATGGTTGGTCAACATATTTTGGAAATGATCGACAAACGATTGAGAGACCTATGTGACGGATGTAAACCTTTCGGTGGTATATCGGTCATAGCCGTTGGCGACTTCAGGCAGCTGCCACCTGTTATGGCAACATCCCTTCTGGCTGGAACAATGTCGAATTCGATTTCGTCGCTTTTCAACAAACCCTTATGGCACATGTTTACTGTTCATGAACTGACCACAATTATGAGACAACGCGATGATGCAGCTTTTGCTCTTGCATTAAACAATATGGCGTCAGGGACGATGACTGATGATGATTTGAAACTGTTCAAATCCCGTGAGTTTCCAACTACGCCTGAAGAAATAGTAAGCCGACGCCCTATTCATCTTTTTTACACGAATGAAGCAGTTGATGCCCACAATAGTTTTGCGTTATCCTGTTTGCCAGGAAATCAAGCCATCTCAACCGCCAAGGATTCCCTTTCTGCTTACACGAGCGAGGCATCCAAAGTTGCACTCCTCAACTGGATAGCATCTGCACCTCTATCTAAGACACAGGGACTTCACACAAGCCTCTTTCTCAAAGAAGGTGGACGTTATATCATGACAGTGAATGTAGACACAAGTGACGGTTTGGTTAACGGTGTGGGATGCATTCTGAAAAGAATTGACTTTGGTATTAGTACTTTGGATGCATCTAGACAAAAGCCTCTCCGTCTCTGGGTGAAGTTTGAAAATTCCCGAAGTGGACAGAAGCTTCGTTTGCGCAATATTAACCTCAGTCAGCAACTTCAAATTGATTCGGAATGGACTCCCATCTCACCATGTACGGTCGTCATCCAGCCACGATCGAATTCGGCCACAAAGGTAACAAGGACGCAATTCCCACTTAATGCAGCTGAAGCTCAAACTATACATAAATCCCAAGGATCCACATACGAGCTCGTTGTTGTCCATTTTACTCCTGGAATCAAGCGTGCTCTTCTGTATGTCGCATGTTCACGAGCAACAAAAGCATCAGGATTATTTCTTATTGGAATCATTAAAAAGACAAAAATGCCGCAAGAGAATGATCCGATATCTATTGAATTCAAACGACACCAGGAGATGAAGCTAATGCCTTCATTTGAACATTTGCGCATTAGGAATGATAGCAACAGACAAATACAAGTCATCTTTCACAATGTCCAGTCACTTCCTGCTCATTATAGTCTCTATGCATCGGATGAGGTCTATAAGAGTTCGGATATCATCCTTATGGCGGAGACATGGACGCTCTCAAGTGACAATTTTCCGCTAGGAGATCATCTTCTTGCTGCATCAGTAGATAGTAACGATGTCCGTCGACCGATTGGTGTACGTGTGTATTGTTGTCCGTCTGTTCATGAATGTATTATAGACACCAATTCCGAAATAGAATACGACTCACGAGGTTCCTGCAGTGTTTCTTCTATTGTCTTCTCTAACATCCGAATAATTGTCGTTTACAAGTCACCAGGGTTTAATTGTAACACAATGATCTCTTTAATAAAAAAGCAGATGTCTTGCTTATACTTAGTACCACGTACTCTGGTTACTGGAGATTTCAATGAGGATTTCAGCAAGGAAGAAAGTAATGGCCTACAACATGCACTTAGAGAACTAGGACTCCAAATTCGGTCGCCAGCGATACCCACTACGCGGAATGGCACGCAAATTGATGCGATTTTTTCCAACTTTGAAGTGTCAGCTACCGGAATCTACACATCGATTTCCTCTTACCATGAGCCGCTTTGGGCCAGAATTAATATAAAGTAATTTGCGACAGACATCTTCGGACGTGGAATGGATGTTGTTGGTATAAACACCATCATCAATTACTATATGCCATCCGATGCACATAGTTATTTACATAGTGTTGCTCGTGCAAGTCGTTTTGACTCTGTGGGAAGAGCTATCACGTTTGTATTCAGCGATGAAGTGCCAAATTATCGAACAAAGTTCAAACTCGGTTCCAAGTGAAAATTCAAATTTTCGATCTAACCTATCTATCTTTTAATCAAATATATATTTTGATTGTAAATATTTCTATTCAAACTTATTTCTATTCATTACCTTATCCGGGAGGATAAGGTAAAGGGGTGTAGGGGTTATGCTGCAGAGGTAGTACTTAGTACCGGGACGGTCACATCGAGCGTGATAACGAGAGATGGTCCTTGGTAACTGGTCCTTGCAGGATACCCAACTCTCACTTATGGCTCCACGTGCCACACCCTGGGAACTGCGTTGATCAGCAGGCGAAACTAAGTGAGGGGAGCCAGATATGGCAATAACCGAATGTAGTTGCCGGTATAAACAACTGCATTAATTTTATTGCCAATAGCTTCGGATGCATGAACAAGCAAATATAGGGCACTTTCCTGTCCTTGGATAGAGAAATCATTCCTAAACGCGGACGAACCAAGCAATATGGCGAACGGCATAGAATGAAGATGGCAACGGAAAACTTTCTTCTTCACTTCGCGGTGTAGGCGTTATTGCTTGTTTTTATTAAACGTGTGCATTCCATTTAGTCAAGTTTTATTTTTTTAAGTTCAATTTTTGTCTCGAGAAAGGCAACTAGGTAACGAACATGTGGGGCATGGCGCCCACAAGGTAATAATTATTGTGCAAGGAAAGGTTCCGTTTAAGTACTCACGAATCTCTTAGGAGAACCCCGTCTCTCCGACGCGAGGTAATTCTCAAGGGTTAGCCGATACGTACCGTCCATCTACGATCATAAAAAGCGGCAGGTGAAGCCGAAGACTCCATTTTAGGCTTCTATACAAAGTATAACAAGAAGCCTTATGATCTGGCTCCGTGTCCGTCTGTCCGTCCGCATAATTCAAAATCATACAGAGCGTTTCAAATCGTGTTGGAAATACTCTGTGTGTATAGAGGTCTAAGAACTGGGTAGCCAGTGCGCTACTTTTAGGCTTCTATACAAGGTATAGAAAGAAGCCTTATGGTCTGGCTTCGTGTCCGTCCGCATGTTTCAGAGCCAATCATAACGTTGATCAACTGATACGTTGTTATATTTTAAATACTTCGTCTATATAGTATTGCGTTAATCTGTTAATCCGTTGCTTCGATTCGCTAATGCAATTTATAAATACGCAAATGTTCGAAAGAAATTTACTAAGTTAAAGATATTTTCGAAGAGGTCTCCCTATATAAACTACTTGTTTTACTTTGATGTGAAAAAATAATTTTTTATTGATGTGGTTAGTGAAGTTAAGTTATAAATAAAAGAGAAAGGAGAGGATTGGTCCACCTCAAAAAAAGGACCATACATTACAGAGAAGTAAAATTTCTAATAGAATGGAAAAGTTTGATTGTTATTAATTATATAGTAAATGATAATTACCAATCGCAAAAAATTTAATTGGTGCAGATTATCTGATTTTGTGATGTTACATTATATGGCGATCAAAAATAACCAGATAATAACAACTTTCCACACCAGAAAGGTAGCTGTATAGAAGCCTAAGAACTGCCGCTAAAGCGAGTTCCACCTTGTTTAAACTAAAAATCGTGTTTACTAGCGTTCAAACATCAAAAATTTGTTCATCGGTAATTAATTAACACGTAATTACAAAAAGTTTGGAAATTGCCGCACTACTACTGCTATATTTTAAAAATTAGTAAGAGGCCTGTTTGTCAAATACTAACACGTCACTAAAAAATTGACTAATTGGCTTTACTTTGCAAGTTCTAACTCGATCGTCTTTCGTTTTTGCGGAAACCGCTAGGTGTTTAATACACAAACTATCTTTTTTAAAGCTTTCGTTTAGGAAATAAAAAATATTTATGAATTAGAAAATTATTTTTATTTATAAATGAAGTTAAAACTTGGAAAACTTGCTAATAAAATCATACAGAAAATTAATATTAAGCTAAGATTGATTTTCTTAATTTGTTTGTTTTATTAAAATTGTTCGATTCTTTATATACTACGGGGTGTTTTAAAAATTTTAATTTGAATTATATGTAATTTTTGTTGATAAGTTAAACGTTCAGATTGGTCGAGATGTCGAATCGTAGACTTCATTACAGCAACATTTTTTTTACAAAAAATTTAATTTTGTTGTTTAGACTCAAAATAGATAATGTTCGATGATTTTAACTTCATTTTGACAAATTAATTTAGAAAAATATATTATTTAGGAGGAGCAAATATATTTTTTTCGTATAAAAATATACAGAGTGTCGCTTTCAAAAGTTTCCAGTCCAAATATTTCCTAAACGAACAAAAATATTGCTACCAAAAAAACTGTATTTAGGGGTCGTCCATAAAGGACTTCCGCAATTTTTTCCGACTTTTAACCCCCCCCCCCCCCCACAAGGAACGTCTTATGGTCACAAATCAAAGACCTCTCATTGGTCTAAACTCAAACTTGACACGACATTGTTTACACGGCATTTAGAATTTAATCAGTTTTTTTTACAAAATATTACGTAAAAAATATTCAAACTCAATTTTCTTAGAAATCCCGAAAATGGGTATTATTATGCGGACGTCACATTTGTCCAAACTCTCCCTCCTCCCTGGTCACACTTGGTCATATTTTGTAATTCCCCCTCCCTCTCCAAGGCATGGACGTCCTTTATGGACGACCCCTCAATTGATTTATGGAGTAAATTACGAGAAACAGGAACAGGATACTGATAACACTTTTTATAATAAAAAAACAATTTTGTAATTTTCATTGGGCCGATTATTTACATCTCTCTAGTGTAAGTTGATTAGCAAACCTCACTTTTTTGAATGTTGGATTCAGGGGGGGGGCACTTAGGCTACTCTATCGGACCCATTGTACTACCTCCTTTTGCCGCTCACCCCCAGACTCTTCATTCCAACAGTGTCAGGTATGACTGCAGTTGCTTGGAGGTCGATTGGACACACCACCTAACCTGAACTCCTTCCAGTACGTGGAATTGAACTATGAAGAAAAAATAACGTCCCAATCATCCTCAACTTTAAAATTTTAGAATAATTTAGCAATTCTATTGCTAACTGTATTTGCACCACCCTGTTCTAGTTCGAAACTAAATGTTGATACGTATGTTCATGAAGCAAAGATCAAGTACTAAAAAAATTAAATAAGGGACAAAAATAATTCATTTAAAATTACAATCAGCATTGTCGACTTAACTTAAATTTATATTTATTTTTTTAATTTTGTGCCCACCCATTGTAAAAAGTCACTAGCCGCTACTGTAAATAAAATTCTAAAAACCTGGAGGCTGTAGAGACCGGAAGGTCTCATGATCAGATGGTAAAACATTGAAAAATGTTTTATGGTACTTCCTTACTTATCTTAACTATGATAATAGGCTGGGGTGTATTCCATACCCCGGAGGCCCCCCGGTTGCTATTTTTATTTTTACTTCCAATTTTACTTCTAATATAAAATTTATATTTTTTGTTAAATTTTGTGCCCTCCTTTGAAAGACATCGCGAACAGCCACTGACTATAACTCTACAGTCTAATTAGGCATTTCCATGTGACGTCACGAACAGCTGATACTCGACTGATATTTTGAGGTTAGCATTTTTACAACACAATTTTCATTTCAAAAATTAAAATTAACTTTTATATTATGCAGTTTGCAATTTTTTCAAAGTGAAACTGAAATGTGCAAATTAATTTACGGACAAAGCGCTAAAAATTAAGAAGTATGTACTCGAGGTTAGGTTTGCGATTATTCGGGAAAGAAAATAAACAGAATGTACTTACAGTAATAATTTTACACTACACTCTCTACGGTTTATAAAATGTAAAAAAATTCAATTTTTACCAATAAAACAGATAAATACACAGATTTATCACAAACTTGTCGAGCAACAGCTGTTCGGGGTGGAGCCAATGACGTCACTGTGACGTACTTGGAAATGCCTAATTGAATTCTAGTGAGAATAAAATAAAATTGCTTTTAAATTTTTATTTTTTCTCTGTTTTATAAAAAACCTAATAAAATAAACCTGTTGAAAATTTACTAAAAAGCAGTGAAAGGAATACTTTGAAGGCCTTCTACAAGAGCAAAGACCGCAATTTAAACATTTAAAATACGATTGCAGTTGAGCTGGACGCAAATAGAAGAAGCAATAAGATCAATAAAGTTATGGAAATCACAGGGTCTTGGAGGAAATATATCCAGAACTGATAAAAAAAACTGTCCCAATAAATTTAAAGAGTTGTATGAGCGTTGCTTGGATGGAGAAGATATTCCTACCTACCAAATGAATGACGTCATTTATAACACCTATTTATAAAAAGGGAGATAAAAATGATCCCAAAAACTATGGAGGAATGAAATCAGCTGACGGATGCCATAGAAATTACAAAGGGGCTAAGACAAGGGTGCTGCCTCTCCCCTACTCTATTTAAAATTTATATGGACAAATCCCAGCATAGATGGCAATGAAAATGCAAAAATATGGGGAAAAACAGTGGGAGAAGACATCCTGACGATCAGAGAGTGATGGCGGAAGATAAGATGACTTGAGTTATATGGTGAGAAAAGTTCAAGAAAGAAATGTGCGAAGGACCTATTGGTCGGAAACAACAAAATCGAAAACCTTCCATTGGAATACCACCACATACGAGGAGTAAAAAGAAGTAAATACCTGGTTATCACATAGAACAAAAAGGGAAATAGTGAAGAAAAAATTCGCTGACAGAATGAACAAAGGTCGAGGTATAACAAGATTCATCAAATCCATTTTGTTGTGCAAAATGTGATTTTCTAATACGAAGTTGCCGAAAAACAAGACTCGATAGGGTACGTAACGAAACTATTAGAGATAAAATGGAGATGAACAAAGATATTGTGCAAAAGCGGTAATTAATATGGTTTGGTCACGTGAACAAAATAGCGGATGAGAGATGGCCGAAAAATGTATTAAAATGGATACCAAAAGAAAAAAAAGAGGCCGACCAAGAAGATGCTGGAGAGATAAAATAAATGAAGCAATGCAAGCGAGAAATTTGGAAGAAGGCGCTTGCCAAGATCGAATTGCATGGAGACTGGGAGCGGATAAACGGCGACAGCTGTAAATTGTTCCGCAAAAGTTATCCAATCCGATGCCAGTTCACAAAGCAAGAACTTGGCAAGACCGTGTGTAGGGGAACCTTAACATCGAAATAAAATCACAGCTAAAGGAGTACAATAATTTGTGTTGCCACAATAAGAAAAAACCGGACCTTTTTATCAATTCAATATACAATTACAGATTGTTTAATTTTTGTTCTAATTAACTAAATCGCAATAATTAGAATTTTCTGAAAACAAAAAAGTTCCCAACGTTCTAAATAATATTTTATTTAAATAATAAAACGAGCATTCGGGTACAATTGTGTAAAAGACAATTAAAAATAACAAATTAACCTTTTGTTTCTATAAATTAGAAACTACATAGATCCGAATCGCTTTATGTAAATTAATTAGGTAACTTGATATTGCAGAATATTGAATATGTGAAAAATCAGCTTGGAAATACAGCTTCTAAATTAAACTTTTTAAATTTTCAAACATGTAATAGTAAAAAAAAACCTTAAAGTTTACGACTTTTCTCTTAACATTTTAAGAACAAGGCCAATCGAAAAAGTCATGAAAGTTAACCAACGTAAGATCGATATTCAACTTTTGACTCCTCTTGTACATTTATTTATTGATTCGACATACATTCAGGTAAATTTATCATAAAACATAAAATGCAATCGAAATAACAAAACAATTATTAAAATTATCCGGATCAGCAATCGCAAATTTTACAACTCCTTCACAAACGACCCAAAATTAGATCTTTAATACTCTGTTCTATATTGCTCATCATCATTTTAATTTCTTTTTGTTTTTCATAGTGGTTTGTCTGGTTGTCCTTACGTTTGTACCCTTCTCCCCTTTTTATGTAGAGAAACGAACTTCCGAACCACAGGAAATGTACTTCACTCAGAGACGTATTATCTATAAGGCATTGTAGGCACCCAAAATTTTTGGGGCTTTACAATTATTTTTATAATTTTCTACAGAAAATATTTTAGTACAGTTAAATACTCGTAGGTAATTTGGTCTAGTGGCAAAGGTTCAGGACTTTGCATCTAAACAACCTAGGTTCAAATCCCAGTCGCTCCCAAAAAAGAAATTATCTGCACCATGGTTCTGATTCTAAGTTAAGCTGTAGGTCCTAAGGGTTTATCTTAAATATCCAAAACATATGCGAAATTGGCATATATGGAATATTGCCGGGCAAATGGTTGAGAATATTTCCTATAGGAATTCTTATACTTTAGGAATATTTTCTATAATTGTGTTCGCCTGTTGGAAATCAAACTTTCAATCGCTCATAAAAATTGATGAACAGATAAAGATGTTGGGCACTTTTGGGTTAAAAGTAATTCAGAAATGTGATTGTTTTTGCAAAACATAACCCCCCCCCCCAAGTCCCTTGCCGGTTTTTACTCTAATTGGTAAGTGTAGTTCTTCCAGCGTAGTTTTTTGATAAAGATCTCATTTAATTTCATTTTCAGAAAAAATTACCATCAAACCAACATTGAAGAGCACAAAATTATCTTTAAATACATATTTCAGAATTCACTTCAGATATAGCGAAGATGACATAAGAATATTTTATTTCAAAATACGAGTTATTAAAAAACGTTTATCCAATTTAAATTTTTTAGCATAAAACGTATCTCGACTTTCTGGAATTAATATTTATTTCAGGATAAGTACAACGAAGGTGTACCTACTCTTCAATTTTAATTTAATGAGAATTTTTCTTAAAGCTAAAATTAAGCGAGTTATTGGCGAGGAGAACGACTTTATCGGGACCAAAACTTCAATTTCAGCTTTACCGGATTTTTTGCAAAGCCGAACCAATTTTTCGAGTTTCTTTTCTGGATAAGTAGGAAAATTTTGAAATCTTATTTTGCAGACAATTTTATGCTTTTGAATTTTGATGTAATGATAATTTTCCCTAAAAGTATAATTAAATGAGTAATGGTCGATTTATGCACAAATTTAGCGTAACGTAATGTAATGTAGAAAGAGATGGACTTATGCACTTCCATAAGTTGTCTTTGTCGTTGTCTAGACAACGACATAGACAACTATATGGAAGTGCATAAGCCCATCTCTTTCTACATTACATTACGTTACGCTAAATTTGTGCATAAATCGACCATAAGTTGTTATAACACTGCAGGGCTTCCCAAACTTTCTGTGATTAAAGTCTCATGAGAGGTTTCTTAAAGTCGACCGGACTGGATCTAATAATTTTTTAATATCTATATTATTAAAAAACAATATATCATAGGTAATAGAAGATTCGTGATTTATTGTGAAAAAGCTTTTTTTAAGGCTTATATTTAAAAAATCTGGAAAAGTAAATGCCGTACTTTTGCTTATGTTCGAAAATCAGATTTCTTCAAAATCATCATTACTTTAATTGTTGTGTTTTGCAGGAGGACGATATTAAATCTCTCTAGACCACTGTCGTAGAACAGATTGCCAATACCAGAAAGAACAAACATCCTCAACGTATTTTCAATGTTTTGTTATCACAAATTTTTATAATATTTCCATAGCCCAGTAAAATTAACATCAATATTGCCGTAATAAGGGAAAAATTCTAAGACCCGTTTTACATTACACTAAATTTTTCAGGACTAAAATTTTCAGTACTAAAAATCCAATGCGCGCGCCGAATCAGGACACTGACAACAAGAAATTAGAACATGTTCTATTTTCTTGTTGTCAGTGTCCTGATTCGACGCGCGCATGATGTAAAAATAGTTTAATAATTTAAAATAACTGTTGGTATTGGTATATAAAAATAACAAACGCAAACAAATCATTGGAAGACACCTATTGTTTAAACGAGATTGAACCTGTAAATTGGTACTTTTATATTTTTTACACTTTTAAATAACAAACCAATTGACATTTGACAATTTACCTAATGCGCGCGGCGCATATTCAGTCGCTGAAAAAGTTAAAATCGTCAGGTTATAGTTGCAAACAGGAAAGAATTACAACAAGTTTTCTATCTTCCTTATTCAACGCGCGCATTAGATTTTTAGTACTAAAACTTTCAGTACTGAAAAATTTTGTATAATGTAAAACGGCTCTAAGAGTTTAAAATTCTTCAGAAATGCGCGTAGGTACCCTTACTTTTGAAGAATCCGAAGATTTCCGAGTGGGGTGAGCACCTGTGTTAGGGATAAGAAATACCTGTGTTAGGAAATAAATGGGGTAAGATAGGATAAAGTGGGAAAAGTTGATTTATGGCAGTTTTACTAAAGTTATTGATTTTAACCCAAATTCAATGTTTTCGTTAAATTCAACATTAAAATTGGAAGATAAAATTATTTAAGAAATAAATTAAAAAGTCTCGACAAAAAAAGGACAGTAGGTCACTGAAATAATAGGTTCGGTGAGGGAAAATGGACTTCATCACTATCGTATTGAAAATCGTTAAATTTTAAGAGCATCGTTTTACACGAATTTATTGTACATACAAATTCATTGTTTATCTTTATTTTATATTCATATTAAGTATATTAAATAATACAAAATATAATGAGTTTTATACTAGTTTTATATTTTGACTTAATTTTGGCTTTGTATTCTAAGTTTTATATAGTTTTATACAGTTTATAAGGGATAATTCCACTCAGGATCATATTGTAGTGGTTCCGACCAATCAGCGTGCGCTATTTTACATTGTACTTATATGGATACGACGCATGCACAGTCGAATAATATCCGAAAATAAAAAATATTTACCAGAATATCGAATATTTGTAGTGGGGCGTAAAAGAATTCATGCGTAATAAAAAATCTCGCAATATACCCTAGCTGCATGGTGAAAATCGAATATTTGTAGTGGGGTGTAAAAGAATACATACGTGACTAACGCACTGTCGCACCGATGCGATGAAGGAAACCGGTTATATAGCATCAACGCATTAGTTCCTACCCGAGTTGACTTTTTTTCCTGTTTTCTCTCAAGATCGTTTCTTAATTTTTTTTTCGCTCCGCTGCGCTACGCTCGTGCAATCTCCTTGCTAAAACCTGTACTCGCTGAATCTTTGAGTATTGTCCTTGCCCCCTTGTGTTGTAACATACGATAATTTCCTAGACTACAGGAATACTTGGCATTGAGTTAGGTGGTATTTTAGAGGGAACGATATTGTTCCCATTTGCGTTTCGTTCCGGAAACGGAGTTCCAGGATGCTTAACCTAATTGGTTAGGGATACCCAGCTATGACTGATAAATTGGGTAATAGTCAACGCATTTCGTAACCTTTTTATTGGCTCCATGAAATACATACATTACAATCCACTGGTAAGAGGAAAAGACAAAGAAATAGAAATGATATGAAGACGATTAGGTTCAGTCGTGTGAAGTTTAACAGGATGGTCGGTACAACACCCAAAATATGGACGCCCTTATCAAGAGTTCTCTCGTGGAAGCACGTGAGATGGAGTTGGAAGACTGTGGTATCGATTAAAAGGATAGACCATGAACTCAATCTTGGGTCAAATTGGAAAGAAGAACGAAATATTTACAAAACGTGAACAAAAGAATCAAACTTAAACGAGAAAATTTAATTTTAATTTATTGAAATCAAAAGGGATCTTATTTTAATTTAATTTAAGTTTATGTAAATTTATTTTTGACTCATACCGGTGAAAAACCATTTATTTGCCATAAAATTCATTGTTTAAATAATTGTTATATTTCGTAACGATTCTTTTAACAAATATTTTCTCAATCCAAAGGGGGAGGTTGACCTGTTATTTTCCTCCTCTAAATATTTTTCGTAATTTTCACATTTGTACACCAGCAAAATGGTTAAAAATTTAAATAAATTTACGATAAACATATAAATTTGCCTCCATCAACTTGAAGGAAGATAATCGGAAGTGTTGGAGAAGATAAGGAAAAATGTGCAGTCGGGCCCGCGCAAAG
The DNA here is from genome assembly GCA_932274525.1 of Podabrus alpinus. Classification (NCBI taxonomy): domain Eukaryota; kingdom Metazoa; phylum Arthropoda; class Insecta; order Coleoptera; family Cantharidae; genus Podabrus; species Podabrus alpinus. The sequence continues at coordinate 20,475,810 of OW026451.1, forward strand.
CGGACACAAAGTTTGAGTTTTGTATTTCAAAGTTGAAAATAAAATTGAATTGGAAAGATAATGATTGCTTTATTAAAAATATTGAGATAATTAAAAGTGTTTTTAAGTTTTCTTGGTGAACTTTTAGGGGTCGTAACTCCTTTTAGACTAACTCCTAAAAGAATAACAGATATTCTTTCGTATAGCTTCTCCCGTAGAAGTAAATCTTTCGTACCTCTGTGATGTCTTTATTTTGAAACTACGTGAAATCCTATATCCAATAATTACTAACAATATCCCACGTTTATTCAATATTGCCTATAATTTCTTTGAACTCAAGAGTGCTTTTGTTGCTATGGAAATTTTCCCAAGTCGATGACGAAAGAAATTACCTTAGAGCAACAAATAAAAGATGTAGGAGTGAAAAGGAAATTATCTGACTACATTGAATTCACGACTGGATATTTATTAAGATTATTTCACGAAACGGAATTAAATTAAAATTAAATTAAATTGCAATAATTAAAATTTTAGTTAATTTAATCTAAAATAGAGAAAATTACCAAGTGAATGAATAAAATAATCTTAATAATATCCACTTGTGCATTTAATTATAATCTCATCAATTTTTTTCACTTTTTGGTCATACATTTTCTAAGATAATTTTTTTCCTCGCCATCGACTTAAAATTTCCGTTGCGACCAATGAAAATAGTCACTGTTTACTTCGAATTTATGTTTATGAACTAACATTTAATTGATCGCTTTTTATTATTAATAACCTGTATGAAAATATTCCGTCGTTTAACTCGAGATAAACCCTCAAATCTGAAGTACTGACTATAAATATGTATATGTTGTAATAAAATAGGTAGTTTGACGTGTAATCCTAACCACGGCACATATAATTTGGACACCACTTGAAATCGTAATTAACTCCCCGATGCACCCACAACTCCGAACTATCCGCATCGTTACATTGCGAAATATCTGAAAACTCCCGGTTTTTCATTAAAAATATTGTAAATAAAAATACAATATTTAAATTTCTTAAATAAATAATTTGCATTCAAAACATTTTTTGAAAATACGAATGTATTCAAGAAAAACAAGATGAATTAATTTACATTCTTCGCGTTTGTCAGATTTATCTGACAGTTGAAATATTCTCTCTAAGCATCATAATAAGAATTTGCATAAGGATTGTATCTTGCAGAACAATGTAATTAAAATCAAACAATGCTTAATCGTACGGTTACAAATTTTACAAAAACAATCCGGTTCGATTTTTTTGCTTTTACACTGCAATTTGTAACTTAAGCTAACTCATTCCATTTAAACCTTGTTGAATGCTGAAGTAGTTAACGTTTTTCTTCCAGCACTTTTTTATCAATAAAATGTTTCTGCTTTTTAAAACCCAATATCAACAAGTTAAAATCTGTCTGGGTTCGTAAATTACGAAAACGAACAGAATGTGAATGAACTGACCGCTTATTCAAGAACTGATGCATTCAAAGTGCCGCTAGCTGTTTGCTGACCTAAGATATTTCATGACCTCCTTCCGTTTTTTAAAGCATTCAAGATCATCAAAGCTACTCAAAATTTAAGTGGATTTTTCGTAGCCGCTTATAGAAATACATTCTAGTAAAAGTTCAATCAAGAGTAATGATAAATTTTATAGAAATGGAATCCAAAGTATCCATTGCATTACTGCAATTACCCAATATTTTGACTATAATGGAGAGGTTTCAAGAATGTATTTATCCTGTGGTTACCGTGTTTTGTGTTCGTAAAATTTAAATACCGAGGAAATCGCTTTCGTTCGTAAAATTAACTTTAATAATAAATTTAATTTTCTTTTTCCATATTTCAATTTACAAAAATTCTGCATAATATAAATCCGAAAAATTTAACTTCTTTTAATAGATTTAATAAAAGTAAGTGACTCAAATCATTTTTACCTAATTAGTCTCAAGATATAGCAAATTTTTCAGTAACAAAGTAAGGTTTTGTAATTGAATTGCTCTACATTTTCAGCAACCCTCGACTCTATTAACTTTTGTATAGTCAAGAGCAGAATAAATTTTTCCTTTATCTCAAACTTGGAGAAAAACACGGAAACATATTAAAATTTGCATTAAGTTTATGCAGAACGATAATTAAAATAATTGAATTTTCGAAAATCATATTTTTGATACTTGCACAGATTGCAGTTTTACAAAATCTATAATTAATAAATAACCTACTGTCAGGACAAAAACTATTTGATAAATGAATACGGAAATAAAAACGAAGTTGACATTTTATTAACCAGTCTGTTATTGAGTCACAAAATAGCGGTATATTGAAAAGTAGTTGATTTTTGGTTTTAATATAAACCTGCTCGGTTTCTAGTTCGCATTTTTATGTATAGATTTACTTTTTAATGGGCATCAAATTTGAAAATCATATGAGAAAATCCTAGAAAAAATTTATTATTATTATTATTTAAATTTATTTAATAAAATATAGAATGGGGTGTGAAAATAAGTTATTGTTTTTTAACCTTGCTATACTAAAAATTTTGATATATACGAGGTATGGTTAGAATATTTGGGTGAATTACATTATTGCCTATCGCCGATTTTACAAAAATAGAACAATTTTTTTTAAATTGCAATACATAGAAGATGTATCAATATACAGGGTGTCCCCGTGACCGTGGAGAACCTTTGAGGTGGTGATAAAAGATACTTTTCTAAGACAAATTTTCAAATAAAATTTTTGCCCAAGTCCAAACCCTTGCGGAGTACCTCCCTTTAAAGGTACAACTTTCGTCAAATAAAATTTTTTGGGCAACCAACCGTTTTCACAGAAACTCTGAAAATAATGAACAAGGTGTAGGTAAAAAATATAAATTCACATAATTACTAAAAATCTCAATTTGATTTATAGCATTTGTTTTAATGTTAAAACATTGTTAAAACGCTACAATACGTTTTAATACGTTTCATTATTTTCAGAGTTTCTGTGAAAACGGTTGGTTGTCCAAAAAAATTTATTTGACGAAAGATGTAGCCCGTTAAATTCACTATCCGGTTTGGGCCGTTAGTTTTTCTCTTAGACGTTTCGTTTAAGAGATACGGGGTTCGCAAGAAAATTTAAAAAAAACAACCTGAATTTTTTAAACATTTTTTCCCTTAATTTAATTTATAACTCGAAATCCGTTGATTCTAGACCAATGGTTCCCAAACTTTTTTTCTCGTGGACCCCTGCTGCTACATTTCTACTGTATTCCCAAAACTCCTAAAAAATATCACCCTACACTTACAACTTGTGAACCCCTGTTTTCTTTTCACGTCTACGTGGGCCCCCGTGTGGTCTCCTATATGGACCCCTGGGGGTCCACGTGGACCACTTTGGGAACCACTGTTCTAGACGATAAGGGGTTATAACCTAATTTGTAGATAAGCGAATGATCTTTAAAAAAGTTCTAATCCATTAACCTTAAAAAATCAATAATATCGGAGCTATGGCCGTTTGAAATCAGAAATTCAAAAATTTGCTTTAAAGGGCGGTACCCCCCAAGGGTTTGGACTTGGGCAAAAATTTTATTTGAAAATTTGTCTTAGAAAAGTGTCCTTTATCACCACCTCAAAGGTTCTCCACGGTCACGGGGACACCCTGTATGTACCAAATAAATATGACAAATATGAACAATGGACTGTGTAGCTCATTCTACTCTATGGTATTATATGTAATTGTAAATTTACTCATCATATAATATAATGTTATGATTGTCTGAATAATAGAATTAGTATGTGAATTTTCATAATAACTAACAATGGAACATCCTTTCAATTTCTACAGTGCTATAATGCAACAAGGAGTAGTCGCAAGTAAATTTTATTTTACTCGGAGTTTCATGCAAATGCATTTTAAAAAATATTAGCAAAAAATTGAAAATCAAAAATTACCATTAAGATAACTTTTTTGCAAATTCCTGCTTCCTTTTTTATTGTAAAATTACCATAATTAACTTTTTCCTATTTTCCTATTAATTACCATAATTAATTTTTTCCAATAAGAGGAAGAAGAATTTTTTCCTTCCTAATTCCGCTTCAAAAAAGTCCCACCCCTAATTATTCTCACCATCATTCTTCTGTTCTTCAACTTTTGCGTTTAGATCTCCAGCAAAAACGATCTGAATATGAGGAATATTCTCTTAAAAGAAGCAAGTGGGCCAATTCCTTTATACGGGGATCATAATAAAAACGATAGATAACAAAAACACCCAAAATATAATTTAATAAATTAACTTGGCAAAGCAAGCGTTTGAGTAAACAACAATAAATGCACGCGAAGCATCGATTGAAACTAAAAAACGATTTATGTACAGACATAACAGAGTCTGATTCTTTCTTCTTCTACTTTGAACTGGAATTTCTTCTGTTGGTCTTGCCTTATTCAACCGATGAGGAAAGCCAGCTTTGGACCCATCTCTTCGGCAGTCGTCCCGGTAGTATCTTGCCCTTCGGCAGTCCATTATTACAAATTTTTGCTAATCCTCCGTTATCCATTCGTTCCACATGGTTATTCCATTCTTTCTTCCTGACTTTACTCTATTTAATCACATTGGTTCTCTTGTCTCTGAGGGTCAAATTCAGGATCGATCTTAGTACCTTCATTTCCACTGTTCTTATTTTCTGTTTGGTCTTTTTTGTTTCCGCCCTCATCTCTGTCGCATACGTCGGTATGGGTCGGATCATTTCCTTATAAATTTTGACGTTTGCATCTTTGCGCATAAATTTGTTTTGCCATACGGTGACTCTTATGCATCTTGCTATATGTGTGTTGTACTTAGTGATTGATGTCTTACTTTTTCCATTACACATCTGTTAATTGTAATTTCTTTCCCAAGAGAGCTGAACGTGATAGCTGCTCAATTATATCACCATCCATCTCCAGTTTACATTTTATTGCACTTTGTTTTTTCGGATCATATTTTCACATTATAGTTTTAGATGTTATACTACTTATTAAACTGATGTAGTAGTCTTTGCGTGTCAGCCTTACTATCCGCCATCAGTATTCTTTATCTGATTCTTTACGGATATGAAACATGAACTGTTGGAGAGTCGGATAAAAAAAAGTTAGAGGCACTGGAAATGTGGTGATCAGTTGGACGGAGAGGAAAACTAATGAAAAGGTACCTGCAATGTATAAACGCCAGTAGAGGAAAACCTGGTCTTTGTAGGGAAAGATTATTGAAGACGATCTTAGAAGGAAAGAATCGGTGGAACGACCGCGATTACAATATGTAAATCAAATTATGACGGATACAGGTGTAGCAAAACATACGATCAAATGAAAAGATTAGCCTTAAACAGAAAGAGAAACATGAAAAGCTGCGACAAACCAGTCTATGATGGACTAAAAAACTAAGATGAAAAATAATATCTTGCTACAGCTTTTCCGGCTTAATGACTATAATTTATTCTTATGGTTTACATGTTATCATTTCCTTATAATAACACAATAAAATAAGAATAGTATAAGAGGTATTCTATATTGGATATTAGCATAATAAGATATTTAATGGAATTTTTATTTTACGATCGCTGTATTTAAATATCTCTCATCAAGACTCCGTTTTAGGAAATCTTAGATTTTTAAGTTTAGCAATTCAAATTCATCTATTATAGTTTTATTCTCTCACATAATTAGTAATAATAGTAATTGTAATAAGTTACAATATATCCATGTGATTACAGTAGGTATTCTACAATTATTAGGAATGATAACCTAAAAAATATATTGATAACAATATAAGGTAGAGAGAAATAAAGAAAGAAATAGAAACTTAAAACAATCTAGGTCAAATAGCACAACGTCGGAGGACCGAAGACGACCAAAAGAAGGATGCTCGGCACCATCGCTCACGCGGTGATGTTATATGCGGCCCCGGTGTGGCACGAGGCGATACTCGTCGCGAGGAACGCGAAGAGACTCCTGTCGGTCCAACGGAAGATGGCGTTGCGCGTAACGTGCGCCTACAGGACCGTGTCAGGCGAGGCGGTGCGACTGCTGGCCAGCATATCGCCGATAGATCTCCTGGCAAAGGAAAGAGGCGGCAAGCTAGCAGAGCCAGACCGAAGGAGGGCAACCCTCGACGAGTGGCAAGCACGATGGACGGCAGCAGCAACCGGAAGCTGGACGAGACGACTCGTCCCCAGCGTCGAGCCGTGGGTCGCCAGGAAGCATGGAGAACTCTCGTTCCACCTCACCCAAGTCCTGACGGGGCACGGGTGCTTCAACGAGTACCTCCATCGCTTCAAGATACTGGACGACCCAACCTGCTGCCACTGCGACGAAGAAGACACTGCGTGCCACACCATCTTCAGATGCATTAGATGGGAGCGTGAGCGAGTGTCGGCATCGCTGTACTTCGGGGAATCCCTCACCCCGGAGAACTTGGTCCTCAAGATGTTGGAGAACGAAGAAGGCTGGAAAGTTATCACGGCCTTCGTGACCTCCATCATGAGGACGAAAGATCAGCTCGAGAGGGAAGTGCAATAAGGACGATAAAACGCGCAATAGCCGCGACTCCCGAAGTAATGCCCAGACGGCGAAACCGGGAGTCGAGGATAGGGATGAGGTTTTAGTCAGTGCGAGTCTGACACTACCGGCTTAGATTAAGCCGGTGTCTCGCACGAGATTTCCTCATCCCGGCGCAAAGCTAAAAAAAAAAGGTCAAATAGCACAAGAAATTTTCAATTGTCGACTTAAGTAAACATGGACCTATGGCTTAACGTGGAATCCGAACCAAGGCAGAGATAATTTGGTTGCAAATGCATCGAACCTGCGACCTTATGGTTCGAAGTGCAACTACCTGTATGTTAGTTTTATTCTTCTAAAAGTTGAGTTACAACAAATTATTGAATTCTAGAAACTCAGTATTTCTTAAAATTCAAATATAAAACACTAAAAAGTTTGTTTATCATCATTTTTTTACGATATTATGATTTGTTCCAAAAGCTTATCAAAATTTGCACAGCCTGCTCTTAATGAATATCATTAATTTTGTAACTTAACGTTTCAATTGTCATAATTAGCATAATTATTTAATAATTCATTCTAATTATCCGTAATGTAAATCATAATTAATCCTTTAATAAAGTTGCTAAACTTGGAAGTGTATTTATTATAAATTTTAGTAGGTCTGAGAAATTCCAACAAGTTTTGAGAAAGTAGTCAAGTTTAAAAACTAAATCAAGTTTGAAATGATTCCGGCAAAACTATTTTTACTTACGCATAAAACTTTATCTATTGTAATTAATTGCGCGGTATCTTGAATAATTTACATAATTTAATGCAAAATTATGCACATTTATGCACAATTAACACGTTAATATTTATTTCGTCAATTTATATTCTTAGTTTGTTTTACAAAATTTTGCACGCTTCTTGTTTTCAAAATTTTTTGTATATTTTTTTTAATTCGGAAAAACTTTGTGCAACCCGAAATATTTCGGTTCCCATGAATCGAAAATTTCCTCACGACTTATTTCATCGGTTATATCGCACAATTTCAGAATAATTTAATCGCATTTGATTGATCTTATTGTTGTATTCACTTTGTAATTTATTCAGATGAGTTGCAACTTTTTTTAACCCACCTGTATAAGGTCAATACCATGATTTTTTAACAGAATTATTGTATGAAATAATGAAAACAAAATACTAAACTGATTTATTTTGATTAAAAAAAAAGGTTTAAAAAGTTAAAACCGCAGAATTCCAACAACGACATATCAGTTTGATGCATAAGTTCGTAGCGTTTTTGGTTTCCTAGGTAAGAGTGTTTTGGAAAAAAATTTGTTTGAGAAATATCAATGTCATTTTAAAGCCATAGTATTGTTTTATTGAATACTTCTTGGATTTTTCAATTTGTAAAAAGATAGGGGTAATTGTTGGCTAAAGAAAATGGAGTGTCAAGTACCAAAAAATGAACATTTCCGATATATCCTTTTGTTTTTAGTTTAACCGAGGAGTTAAGGCATCGGACGCCGCTGGAACCATTTGTGCCGTTTACGGAGAGAACGCCCTCGTGGAAAGTACTGCACGAAAGTGGTTTTCTCGTTTCAAAATGGGGCATTTTGATAGGAATGATTTCCCACGTTCAAGGAGACCATCCGGCTTTGATGATGACCGATTAAATGCTTCAATTCGTGATGATCCACGGCAATCAACTCGGGAATTGGGCAATATGATGAATTGTGACCAATCAACTATGGTACGACATTTGCATTCCATGGGCAAAGTTCAAAAGTTGGGTGTTTGGGTACCATACGTTTTGAGCGAAGACAACAAAAATCAGCGTGTTACCATTTGTGCTTCTTTGCTTGCTCCCTTGCTCGTCATCGTTTAGCTCGTCAACAACATCGGCCGTTTTTGTCCCAAATTGTTACCGATGACGAATAATCGGCCTTTACATCAACATCAATAACAGAAAGGAATGGCTGAGCCTTAACAAAAAAGCAAGTCCTCGTGCAAAAGCTGGTGCCCATCCACGCTAGGTAATGTTGTGCATTAGGTGGGATAAAGAAGACGTCATCCACTATGAAATCTTCCGAGAAATGTAACCATCACTTCTGATGTTTATTGTCAACAACTGCGTCGCCTGGAGGCTGCAATTCAAGAAAAACGACCAGCAAAACGTCATCAAGTGGTCTTGCAGCATGATAATGCCCGTCCGCATACTGCTTACATTACAAAAGCAGCTATTCAAGACCTCGGTTGGGAGGTTATTCCACATCCGCCCTATTCTCCTGATCTTGCTCCATCAGATTTTCATCTTTTCCGCTCTCCATCCAACAATCTTCGTGGAATCTCATTTAATAACGGCGTTGCTCTTCAAATCTGGCTCGACGACTTCTTCACCTCCAAACCACCGGATTTCTTCAGGCGTGGAATCGAAAAACTGCCAGAATTTTGGGAATCAATCATAAACAATACAGGAGAATATATTATTGATTAATTTATGTACTTTTTATATTTAAAAAATTAAATTTTAAATTTAAAAAACGCTTCGAACTTATGCATCAACCCGATACATGTTTCGATCTTAGTAGATCTCATCAGTGGCATACAGAAGGATACACTTTGGTTGTGACAATATTTTCCTTTATCTTTACGTAGCTGATGAGATCGAATAAGATCGAAACATGTACGTCGATGTTGGAATATTCTGGTTGTGACTTTTTAAATTGTTTAATTATACGCAAACGGATAAGTTTGCTTTGGCCCAACCATGTATGGGGTTCAACCCTCAGCGCTCACCGGGACTTTCGTAATACACCTAATTTGGAATTAGGACTTCCATGTATTTGTAGTTTAAAAAAAGTTTTCAAATAATAAAATAAAAAAATAACTCGATAATTTTTAACATCCTGCATATCCATATACAGGATAAGTACAAATAAGTAACAATTATTTTCATTTTTTATAACACTTGTGAGGTGAATAAACAATTTGCTTTTACTTATGTATTAGAGAAATTATTTAATTATTGCCGGCCAATGAATACAACGCGGAAGTTTAATATAGAAAATTGATGTTAACAATAAAGTTGTGCAAAATTTAACAATTACATACACGTACGCGTATATTATGTTAATGATATTACCGATATTACAATAATACAATTTTCAAATATGTAGGTATGTGTTACGGGTTAAAATGTCTGCTTGTAGCCAAACCAGTTATTATGAAGATCAATCATGTAACCGATTTTATAAATTTATTAATTATTAACACGAATATTCCATAATTTTTAAATTAATTTAAATAATCAGCTGAATTTTTCCCAACGATGGTTGATAAAACTCACCTTGTTTATGTATAATCCAAAATTAAATAAAACGCACCGCTTAATCAAAATTAATGCAATGTACACAAAACTTCAATCACGCACTTCCATATAAAATTCATAATATCACAAATAGTCGATAAACGTAACACGGATTATCGATAACATCCTAAGATGCAGTTAATTTCACGAAACGCGAAACCCAACTAAATTAACGTAACTACATATTCCATTCGAGAAAGTCGTCAAGTCTTCAAGTTGTAATAACGTTACTTTTGAAGAAAGTCTCGTAGACACCGGCACAGAATATGAAAGGATACAACTTGAACAAGTTTGTCGAACAAAGAATTATAAATGGTTACGCATAAGTTCAATCGTTATTAATATATTATTGCGATCGCATTCGCCAACACCCTCGTTCCACATCCTACTTCAAACGCCATGGAATGTTAATATCGCATCTACACAGTGCTGATGAGAACAATTAGAAATTAACTTTTAAAAGTGCTGTTTTCTAATTAGAGTTCGATCAATTCGACTTGAATTATCTTTTTCTGATCAGACTGTAACTTTTCCAAAATTTGAATTCCTGCTCAAATAAATTTTGATAATTGGAGTATAATTCCAAGATGGTTTTCAAAACAAATCTGTAAGCATCGGTGGTTCAGTGGTAGAATGCTCGCCTGCCACGCGGGCGGCCCGGGTTCGATTCCCGGCCGATGCATGCTTTTGCTAAATATTTTTATCAATTTGAAAGCAACCTTCCCCCCAGCAACTTTCAATCCAATTTGAAAATATTCCGACTTTTTTAAAAGTAAACGGTCGAAGGACGGAAAGCTAGAAGAACTTGTCGTTTAACACTTTTTATGATAAAATTTTTTTACTTTAAAAGGTTAATGCCGATCTAAATGCGATTTATTTTATAACCGCCCAATACTTGATTGCCTTGGTTGTACAGTTTAAAGACAGCACTGAGAGGGATTATTACCATAAGTGTAATAAGTTCTTCGTTGATTTGCCCTATGTGAAATATTCTTCAAAATATAGCTGATTTTTTTTTATTTTGATATCCTATAAATTTACAAGCTGTTTACACAAACCTTCAGTAAATGGTTCCATTATTGGCTTTTCTTATCAAATCTTCTGGTAAGATCCAAGGGGTGGTGTTTCTTTAATCTTGGAGTTGGGCCATCAATAAAGGTGACGCCCAATTGGTTTGGATGCTGACTCAACTTGGTATGGTATTTTTCGCTCCAGCATTTTATTTCCTCTTTGACGGTTTTCACTTTGAGATCCTTATGGATAACGTCATTTGGGACATACCAATGTGCGTTTTTGCGATTGTACGGAGTACTTTTGATTGAAATATCTGCAGTATTTCTAGATTTGAATTGCTTGCTGTCCCCCACAGTTGGATGCCGTATGTCCATATTGGTGTTATGATTACTTTATATAATAGCAACTTATTTTCTAGAGTAAGTTTTGATTTACGGCTTAGGAGCGGTATCATTTCTCTAAATTTAAGGCCGAGCTGCTTTCTTTTAGTCCAAACGTGTTTTTTGAATGTGAGGCGCCTATCTAAGTGGATTCCAAGGTATTTTACTTCGTTTGATTGTGGTAAGGGACGGTCGTTCAAAATTACCAGGGGACAGTTTCCTTTTCTGGTCGTAAAAGTAACGTGTATCGACTTTGACTCAATTTTTAACCATTTTTGTACCTCGTTTAGGTGTGCTTGCAGATCCTGTGAGGCCTGGGAAGGGTTTACATGCGTAGCCATTAAAATTTGTTGTGGGAAGATCCGACGTGAAGATAAAATATAGTACTGGTTCCAATATACTACCCTGCGGCACACCTGAGGTCATCAGATGGAAATTCGAGTATGCTTAGCGATACTTTACTTGGAACATTCTTTCTTTCAGGTATGATTTCAGGAACAGGTAAAATATGGGTAACGTCCTTTTGATTTTTAGGAGCAATCCATTGTGCCAAACCTTATCGAAGGCTTGGGATATATCAATGAATACCGCTGAATAGTAGCGTCCCTCATCAACGCTTCTTTTAAAGAAGTCCACCAAGCGGTGCACCTGTTCTATTTTAGAGTGTTGTTTTCTAAACCCAAATTGATGTTGAGGTATTATGTCTTTTTTGGTTCAATTATCTGAAGTAAAAGTCTCTTAAACACCTTCGACAAAACCGGCAATAGACTTATTGGTCTATGGGATCCAACTTCGTGGGGTGATTTACCAGGTTTAGAGGCAAAAATAATTTAAGCATTCATCCATTGAGCTGGAAAAGAATTTAGTCTAAGCATAGCGTTGTAGGATATAGGTAATGGCCTTTACTTCTTGGTCAGGTCAGGTAATGAGGTCGTGCCCTGACGATTTTTTGGGATTTAAACTTGATTGGATTATTTTCTTCACCTTCACTGTGAATGGTTTGATTGGGGTTGTTTGCTTATGAGGTGTTCTTATTAGTTCTTCTAGTTGCATGTTTTGATTTACATGTATTTCCGAAGGGAAGGGCTTAAAAGTCTTTTTTTTTATTAAAACAAGATGTTCCGCATATGTACACGCTTTTTCCTCGTCACTTCTCGTCCAATTACTATCGGGTTTCCTAATTGGGGGAAAGAAAGGGATTGTTTTCTCCAGTTTTCTGGTAGTCCTCCACAACCCGCCCATAAACCGACAGCCACATGGGGAAAACAAAAACCTCCTAAATGGCACAAATCCTCACCGGGCATGGCGAGTTTAGACAACATCTCAAGAGATTCGAGAAACCTCTTCCTGCACGCCTGGACGAACTGTATAGTAAAACAATACTTGACTTATTGAACCGGTTCCTAAATTCTAAGATAGTACCAACACAGCACAAACATTAAGAACTGCATGGAAAAAAACGGATTACCAGCTAATTTGCAGGTTGGTGTCTATTTTTGGACGGTCATAGCTTTGGCAGTTAAGTGCGTCTACTGCTAATGCAAAAGAAATATCGTACCTAACCTACTATATTATATTAAAACACGTATACTTTATTTGGGTTGCAAATGTTAATATTTTTACTAAAAATTGATTCTATTATGGAGTTTAAGTTTAAGTTTAAGGATTCTATTAAATCAGGACGAATTAAATTACAAAGAAAAAAATTTTTGTTAATATTAATAAATATGTGACTTTAAACTTTTACTTCAATGAATTAGTTAATGTAAATTAAAAAATTTTTAAACGTTACAAAGCAGTAAGTAGAGAATGGAGCTCACAAATCGAAAAAAGCACAGGCAGATTTTGAAGTGACGAATTTTGACTTTGACAATTGACTTTCAGAGTCTAGGTGAAAAACAGCTTTGCGATCTTCATCCTGTAAAGGGTGAAATGTGTTAAAAATTATATAAACTAAACTGAACTGAACTAAGCTGAACTAAACTGAACTGAGCTGAACTGAACTGAACTGAACTGAGCTGAGCTGAGCTGAGCTGAGCTGAGCTGAGCTGAGCTGAGCTGAGCTGAGCTGAGCTGAGCTGAACTGAACTGAACTGAACTGAACTGAACTGAACTGAACTGAACTGAACTGAACTGAACTGAACTGAACGAATTGAGATTTCACACTTTCAGAAATTTTTACTCGATGTTTTTGGTGATTTTACCTTTTTTTGGCTAAAATTTAATTTTGGCAAACATCAAAATTATTCCTTTATTGGTGTTATTCCTTAGTGATTGTTTAACACCTAGAGTACTAAAATTTGGAAATGAAGGTTTTTTGAGCCAAACATTATTCTGGGTTTTATTTTTTCTGTAAAGATTAAATAAGTACTCGTAATTAATTAATAATTTTGGTGTTATGGTCATAATTAATATAGAAATAAAAAAAAAAGTTTTAAAGGGGTTCTCCTTAAGAGTTTCTACATACTTCCATTTATTAAATATTAAGTAAACCTAGTCTGTGGTAAAGTAAACCTTGTTTTGTTTTGGCGAGACTCATGAGTTAGTTCTTACTAAACATCCATCCAGGATTTCCACTAACTCTCAAGTTAGTTACAATGATTGTAAGATAGTTTCCATTAATGAATTTTAGTTTTGTTCGATCCTCACAGTGAAAATCATTAGTTTTGATTTCGTTGGTGGAAAATCATTACAGAAAATTAGTTTTTGCATTTGAATGTTCGATCGTAAAAGTGTTAATGCGTATTTTGAGGAAGTATTTCATGGTTATTTGGTTATTCGTTGATTTTGCGATTAGCCTATTCTTTCATAATTGTTGGAATGGTGTAACGATTGATGAAATGGAAATTATTGTAATTTTTACTCGATCGCTGGTTAAACTGAGAAGACATCGACGTTTTCGACCATATGGTTACGATTAGTTGTAATGTTACATTGTAGTGGTTTTAATAGTTGCTAAAAGCCATGATTATGCACCTTCTTCATCTTAGGGCTGGAAACCCCAATTTTTAAAAAAGAGAGTCACATCAGTGTTTTTCAGCCTGACCGACTAAATCCTGTCACTTCTTTTTCGAATTCTAAGTGTTTCCAATTGTCAGCCTATTTCCTGACACATCCTTGAATCTTTTATAGATTCTTTCGGTGGCTACTATTAATATTACCTTGCTGGTAATACCTCCAACAGTTAGATAAATCTGTTTATAAGTCTTTTGAAGCTCACTGGGACCAAAAAGTTATAAAATTTTGAAGAAATCGTCCAGACAGAAGAATAGCCAAACCAAGGTTTAATTTAATATTCAATAAAGTATGGTCTCGATGCATGACAAACGAAAACATTGTAAATGGCTTTCGTGACACTAGTCAATTAAAATTAAAAATTTTACTAGGGACAGAATCGAGAGAACTTGAAGTGGAGAAGCTCCACTAGCTAAAATTGGCCAGAATGATGAACACCAGGAAACTCAGTTGAACCTCTCTTTTCAGAATATACTGGACAAACCTGATTTGGTACAAAACAAGGAGAATGCGGGACCACGAAGAAAATCTCTGAACTATAAAGCTCAAATAATTAGTAAAAAAGAATCTATTTGATGATCGTCGACAGAACAAGAAATCTACAATCAAACCAAAATGTACTGCAAGTCAGAAAGCTTCAACTTCAAAAGCAACTTTAAGCGATGCGATGCTTGATCAATATCAAGCATATGGGCAATCCCCATGTGCGAAGAATTCGCGCTAAAAATATGAGACAATGCCTTAAGTGCCGTACGTGGGCTCATGAAGAATGTTTCAATATTTCAGGGGCAGAAATAAGGGCCATTTTCGTTTTTTTTTAAATACATTGTTTTGCCTTTTATGCAGATTTTTCAAATAAACTTTTTTTATGGATAGTAAACAATATACATAAATTCCTCTATGAAAATGTTTAATTTTTAATTTGTTTTTGGATAAATAAAAAATATTTTCTCTTAGTCGGCTCTCTTTCGTCACAGTTACCTTAATTATTTTATTTACTGATTTTTTATAATGCTTATAAATCAAATCATAAGCATCGGTGGTTCAGTGGTAGAATGCTCGCCTGCCACGCGGGCGGCCCGGGTTCGATTCCCGGCCGATGCAGTGATTTTTTTGTATTTTACAGAAATTGATTTCAATAATTTATTTTAATTTCAAATGGAAGTTTATACTTCCATTCAGTCAAATTACGTTTTGTAGTTTATCCAAATTCCAGTTTCTTAGCGGATTCCATTCTGTCGAATTAAGTGGGGTGAACAGAATATTTCATTTTTCTCGTTTGTCGGGAAATAGATTATTTTGAACAGATTGGAACAAGGGGAGGTCATACGAGAGACATAAGGGTTCAAGGTGACCCCGCAAGTCATTTATTTCAATTTTTTTTTTATTGGTATCCTATAATGCTTATTTAAAGTACGCATCAGCGTGCTTAAATCCAACTTTCAAAAACGCGCGTGTTTTAAAGTTACCATGGCAACTTCAACAACCTAAGAAACGTGAAGTTAAAAAATGTCAACTCTTTAATTATTATTTAATTATTTAATATTCAAATATTTAACAAAATTAATTTTTTTTTAAATAAATGTTAAAAGTGCAGCTGGAATTGTTTGAAATATTAATACTTCCGTTCTTTAAATCAGAGGAAATGCTGCTAATATTCTCGGAAGTCAATGAGGTTGCATTTCCATTAATGGCACTCCCAATAATGTTTGAAACATTCTTCTTATTGCTAATACTCTCTTCAACGTAACCAGTCGCCACAGCTGCCGATTTCCATCCTACTTGTCGTTGGATTTGATCTATTGTCATGCCGCTATTCGCCATTATGGTAGCGGACGTACGTCGAAACGCATGTCCCGTGTATTTTTCAGAATCGTCTAATTTAAGGTATCGTGCAACTTGCAATGGACATGATCCAAATGTATTAATACCAACCAATTGATTGGTGCACTTTCCCTTATCATACCGTAAGAAAACTATGTCGGTACTTACATTTTTCGGGCGCAATGATAAATACTCCTTCACCAAATGCACATATCTAATTCCATCATTGTCGGCAATAGTAAAACGTCGAGTCTTCACTGTCTTAGATGGTCGGATAGTAATAAGCAATACGCTTCCTTCTTCCTTGATGTCATGTAAGCGTAAATCGCACAATTCACATCTTCTACAAGAGCCAAAGATACCGCAAATGGATACCACTTTCAAAAATAAATACGTAATGTCCGGTGCATCTATGAAAAACTTCCGCAGATCATCTTCCTTGAATACATAAGACTTCTTGGCTACGTCATTATTGCTGATTGCCTTCATAAATGCATGCACTTTCGTAAATGATTTTATATCGACCCCTTTATTTATCCTCAACATACTTTGCAATTTCGAATGGATAGCCCACATAGTCGATGCCTTGTACTGCTCCGACATTTTCTGAAGGTAAGCAAGCATAACTCGTTCATCTGTATCTGTTACCTTTTCCACTTCCATCCATTTAATGAACTTGTCGTATTCTTTTTTATAAGCGGCTTCCGATTTTTGCGGTATTAACCGCGATTCTGCTTTACTATTTAAGTAATCAATGGTAACACTCATTTTGTTAAGCAATATACAACAACAACTGTGGTGACAAAAATAATTAATCTTATGTGACAGATTGTAAAATTAATTTTTGTTTTTCTTACTTCCATAGCAACGACAGTGGTATACTGATGTCACATCACAAATTCGACCATTTCACTTACTGTCAGATATTATTTCCATTTTTTGTAGTATCAATACCAGTATTAATGATTTCAAAGTGTACCAATAAAAAAAAATAAGTAAAGTATTCGTGGATATTAAGATCTTTAAAACACTTGCTCTATTTCGAGCACTCCGGCTGCGCCGTCGTGCTC
The DNA here is from genome assembly GCA_932274525.1 of Podabrus alpinus. NCBI lineage: Eukaryota > Metazoa > Arthropoda > Insecta > Coleoptera > Cantharidae > Podabrus > Podabrus alpinus. The sequence goes on from OW026451.1 coordinate 20,492,983, forward strand.
GCAAAATCGCGCATGTTTTAAAGATCTTAATATCCACTTATACTTTAATATACTATTTCTCATTTTGCCATTTTCTAGAATGCCTTTACCCAGTACGTATTTTCATTATTTTGTTTCTTAAAAAATATAGTATTTCGAGAATAACTCTTACTCCCCCCCCCCCCCCAGCCGGAGTGCTCGAAATAGAGCAAGTGTTTTAAAGATCTTAATATCCATTTATACTTTAATATACTATTTCTCATTTTGCCATTTTCTAGAATGCCTTTACCCAGTACGTATTTTCATTATTTTGTTTCTTAAAAAATATAGTATTTCGAGAATAACTCTTACCCCCCCCCCCCCCCAAATTTGATATAATATAAATATGATCGCCGCTCTGGTTGGAACCAATTCCCAATAAGAATAACCCAATATAAACACCCTCCCAAAACAGAATGATTCAGAATAATATTTTTAAAATGCGAATATGCCGTTCATAACATGTCGTATAGGAGAGAAACAAAAGCTATCGGCTCAGCCAGTTAGTATTTAAAAATACAAAAATTTTTCGCACAACCCAATTTGAAATGTATACTCGAGTTTCGAAATTATTAGTTCTCATCAGTACAATATACAAATTGATTGTACGAGTGCATTACGGCTACCTGCCATCAACAAACAAAGTAAGCGAATTCTTACAAAATTGCAAGTCTCAGCAACGTCATCGCACGGTTCTCGGGAAAGGCCCCAATGATAGTATGAGAAACAAAAGTTATCGGCTCAGCCAGTTAGTATTTAAAAATACAAAATTTTCGCACAACCCAATTTGATGCACTCGTAATGCACTCGTACAATCCATTTGTATATTGTACTGATGAGAACTAATAAGTTCGAAACTCGAGTATACGTTTCAAATTGGGTTGTGCGAAAATTTTGTATATCGTATAGGGTGTTTTTTAACTACAAGAGATCTTTCAAAAGGGATAACTTTTGAATGAAGTTTGTCAAAGTGGCAGTTCTTTGACATTTGTGTTCAGAAAGGTTTGCCATTTAATCATGAATAAATTAACACTTGAACAACGCTACCAAATTGTGGAAAATTATTTTCAAATTCCGAGTTCCGTTCGCGAAACTTATAGAGCTCTTCGCCCATTTTATGGTCGACATAATCGACCTTCTGAACAAGCTATTGGTGCGGTGATGGATAAATTTCGTACCACTTCTTCATTGCATGATGTAAGACCACCAATAAGACAAAGAAATGTGCGTACCGAAGAAACTATCGCTTCTATGAGTGAAAGTGTGCAAGAGAACCCAAAAATTTCAATTCGCCATCGTGCTCAACAACTTGGGCTTTGTCCATCCACTACATGGAAAATTTTACATTTGGTTCAAGAATTGAAGCCTAATGATCATCGATTGCGTCGTGCGTTCGCAGATTGGGCTCACAACCAATTGGAAATGGATTCATTTTTTTACCGCTAAAGTTTGTTTAGTGACGAGGCACATTTCTGGTTGAATGGGTATGTGAACAAGCAAAATTGCTGTATATGGACTGAGACCAATCCGGAACATTATCTTGATAATCCATTGCATCCATTAAAATTAACTGCTTGGTGTGGAATACACGCTAACGGCATCATCGGTCCATATTTCTTTCGCAATGAGGAAGGAGCTACCGTTACTGTGAATGGTGTGAGATATCGGCACATGCTCAAAACCTTTATTGTTTCCAAAAATCCAAGAGTTAAACATCGACAACTTATGGTTCCAACAGGATGGTGCTACGTGCCACACAGCCACCGAAACCATCGATTTATTGAAAGGACAATTTGTTGACAACATTATTTCAAGAAATGGTCCTATCAATTGGCCTCCAAGATCGTGTGATTTGACGCCTCCAGATTATTTTCTTTGGGGGTATGTTAAATCCATGGTTTATGCTAACAAACCAACACAACTCTGGAAGCATTGGAGGTCAATATTCAGCAAGCCATTTATGAAATAAGACCAGAAATATTGGAAAAAGTGGTTAAAAATTGGACTGATCGGATGCGCTTCGTAACGATTAGTCGTGGCGGTCACATGCCACGCCATAAATTGCCATAATTTATCACATTAATTATAATCACATGCCATAAATTATTTTGTAAGTAAATTCTTCTTCTTAGTCGTATTGTTCGTTTCCGAACGTCGTGACCCATCTCTTTCTATGCATGTGATGTGCGTTCTGAGTGTTTTCACATACATAGAGGACCTACTTGTTTAACGTGGGCTCCGAACCACGGGAAGTGTAATACACTTCATGTTGAGATGGGCGCTCTTGGCAAATTACCTCGGTGGTTTGCCATTGCCTTCCGAGGAGAGACGGCTAGAATAAAGTTCTTACCCTGCCCGGATTCGATCCGAGCGTTTCGCATTAGCAGTAGACGCACTTAACTGCCAAAGCTACGACCGTCTCTATAGACCGTAAGTAAATAAGCAAATTTATATTTTTCCTTTAAAGTTTGTGCCCTCCCATTGGAAGAAGTCAAGTCAAGAGCCGCCCATAATACACAATGTTACAACATAGCAAACATGAAATGTGCATCTTTTTTAATATGTTAAGTAATTTTTGTTAAATGGCACATTATAGTGTATTACCAAGACATCGCAAAATATAATATATTGAGCTATCCTTCTAACAAGTAAAAAGTATAAAACTAATAGCAGCAGGTACTCCACGTCCAAACTTTTTTTTTTCGACTTAACAACTTTCTTTTGTAACTTTTATTCTACAGAGATAAGCCATACAATCTAACAAAAAGTAAGTAAATTACGTCTATTTATTAAATTACTTAGGACGTTCATAATAAAAATTTTCCACCTTTTTGAAATTTTACGACACTGAAATTGATACATCTCACTTAATAACATTTGACTTTATCTTTCTTAAATTGCTTCCAAGCCAGAAACAAGGAAAATATTTTACTTTTTGCTTATTTTATTTGCTTCTCATTGAAAACTAAATTTTTTGTATCTAGCAGTAATTTGAAATAAATGGAAAACTCCGAATATGTTTATCCTTTATTGATTTATTTGCAAAACAACAATACATTTTATATTATCTCGTAGTACGGATATTCAAAAACCAATTAAAATATTTAAATTTTGAATATTCAATATTATCTTTAATTGCTACAAAGTTAAGATAAAAAAGAATAGCAAAAACGTTATTACTTGCTTAGTTGACAAGCATGATAAAGCTATGCAAATTTTATTACCCTTTAGATATGAGACACAAAAAGCAAGAATCCTTTCTGGAAAGGCTTGAGTAATATTTTAAAATGGTAATAATTTAATTAAAGTAATAAAATATTATAAAACTCGAGAAATGAAAGCGCACAAGGAATGAGGAAGAATCATGCATTAAACTAATGAAAAGTTTATAAAATCGATGAATTTCCAGTCAATAAATGATATAATTGATTTTCCGTCAAGTAGTTTTTTCGGCGTATAGAATTGCAATTGGCTTATATCATTCTTTTCACGTCTTCTGTTGGAATTTATTAAGTGTCACTTTGTTTATTAATGTATTATGAAGTGTAGCTATTTTTTTCAAAGATAACACTTTCACCATTGAACGCATATTTTAACGCACAATTTCCATTAGAAGGAAAGACAATAAAATGTTGACGCTGTTTATGGTAACAAAATTGGAAGACGTTCTAAAGTTTGTGTTCAGTTTTCACATTTCAGCACATTAATTTCGGCCCATGCAATGAAACGGTCAAAAAATTGGTTAATTGGTAATGCTGAGTAACCGATTCGTCTTCCCTCGAAAACCAATGGCCAGCCATCCCTTAAAAAATTGGTCGAAACACAAACTCTCTTTATAAACAAAAGATCATTCAAACAGGAAGGAACTCCCTCACAATTTTGGTATAAGCGATGTCCAATACAATCTTTTCATGATGGATTCATGAAAAGGATTCTCCCAGTTTTCCATCGCTCGATTGTATTTTGCTTTATCCACTAAAATTATTTAAAAATCAGTGAGAGCTTTTGCAAAATATACGTTTCCTTCTTCCATCAAGTTCTTGTTCGGAATCAATCACTGTGACTCACTATATACAACTCGAGAGTGAATAATGTCCGGGGAGGATTCTCTGTCCTTTGCATTTTTCATGAAGACATTTAGGGTCCTGCAACCGCAGGTTCGAATACCTACCATCTCGTGAGCTTCCGTTGATGTATTACATCTATAACGAATTAAGTGTCCTTTCTCCATCGCAGATTTCCCACATAAGACGTCCTAGTCGACCTTCCAAATTCATATATCGCTAACTTTACCCTGTAGAATCTCAATTGGCGCGTCCACCACATCAAAGCTTCTGCCCCTTGCGATTAATTGTTCGCCATATCTGGCTACCCTTGCTTTCGTTTAATTTAGCCTGCAGGTCAATGTAATAGTAGTTTCCACGCCGGTATATCATAATATGTAATCCAGATTGGAAAATAGACCCCAGTCTATTTTCACGTTTGAATTGACTCGGATCAAAGGGTGCTACCCTCAATACAAAAAAACAGTTAAATTTTGCCTTTTTAATTCTGAAAGTGAATTCTTTTTCCATGAGAAAACAAATTTTCGATTTTTAATAGTCGAATCCAATCAAGTATCAGTTTTTATACGTTTTCCAAGGAGCCGCCACAAAAGGTAAAGTGTTATTTAAAAAATTAAGTCAAGATGGTTTGAAGTGAAAAGAGTGGCTTTAGAAATCAAAACATATCATAAAAATATTGTAACAACATTGGTGGTTTACTGCTATATATTGGTGGTTGTGTAAACAGACAGAGGAAATTCAAGGTTTGAATTTAATAAAACTTCACGGAGTTTCTTAGGTTCTCAGCCCTGAGGGCCTAGACAGGAACTTTCTGTGTGATTACATTAATTTGTATCTCTATTTGCTTCGATGTGGGTGAATGAGCTAAAACTCGTAACCAAAGGTACATGAAACAAAAAAGTGATGATCAAAGTTATGAAACTATGTTCCTAACTTTTAAAGAACCCTGTATATTTGCAAGAAAATTCTACATAGGTACTATAAAAATTTACATTTTATAAGGGCAGATTTTTAAGTGAATATAACGGCAGTTTCAAAAAAGTTTAGGTGGGTAGATTAATTGATTTAAATGTGCGCTCGTAGCATCAAGAACCATCTGGTGGTAGAGCGAGCAAATATACAGAAGTTTGGATCTTTAATTCTAACGATTCTACTGCAAACCTGAAAACTACGTGGTTAAAGTGAAGTCTAACCGGCATCTCTTTGTTCATTCTATTTTCATATTTCCGTAATTCGAAACAAAAACGTCGATATTTCGTTTTCACATACGAAATACCACATTTTTCAATTCTATAAATAAAACGAAAAATATCAATCACAGCTATTTAGTGGTTAAAATTTTTCATTAGCCCTTACATATTTAAAAATAAAAGCGACAGTGCGGGCAGAGATATTTTCCGAGATAAGTAGTCTCGTTGGCTTGAAATTTATCATCTCTCCAGCATCTAATTTTTACGAAATTTTGATTAGGTTAATTTTGGGAAGGCTCAAAATAAATGTACAAAGCTAAGGATGAAACCATCCTCAGGACTAAATTAGACATTATTTAGCTTGTGCTTTAGTCATCTACAGGATGCACAAAACTTTTGGCGTTCAGGCATAGTGTTTGAAAATTTTCTAGAGTAGGGCGGGCGGAACCCAAATATCCAAAAGACGCAATTCAGCCAAAACTAAAAGATGTAAAAAGAAATGAAACAAAACCGATCATAAAATGTTTTTATAGGACAACTGCGTTTATCAAATGTATTTTTATAATGTTATCTAAGTAATTATTGCAAAAAGAACAGTGAAAGTTTGCAACTTTTTCCCTACCAGTATTAGTTGGAACACACGCTCTTAGCATTTGCCTTTAGTCCCTCGGGTTGAGTTGGACGTCTATAAACAACAGTGTTTGATTATTTTGTGCTAATATGTAATTAAAGAAAGTAGCAGTAATTTATTTAAAATTAAAACCATATTTAGGTCCGAGTACACCTCAAGAAGAAGATAAATTACTAGCTTCTAGTGCGTGATTGTCATGTCTAATGCCTAAAGGCCGCACCAGAACGTTTTTAGCTTGATAACTAAAAAAACAGTCGTAGAAGTGGCTTGATGTAATTGCAGGTATTGTGGGGTTCGAATCGCGGACTTTCCAGAATTTCTTAGCACGGCCCTCCGCGATGAGTTAAATTGTAAAGTAAAGGAGAAAAGAAGACTGATTCACCTCAAAAAATGGATCATGAAAACTTCCCGAGAAACAATATTCCGAATGGAATGAAAAAATTAGAATTTTGTCGATTTTGGGTTATTAAAATGACCCCCCCCCCCCTTAATTAAAATATTATGTAGATATATCTATAATTTATTGTTATTTAGGTACTTCAATTATTAAATAATACAAAATAACTCAAATTGTCTTCTAAGAGCGTAAAAACCATACTTTATTACGTAACTCAAATCCCATTGCCTTCTCTGGGCAGAATTACCCCAGTATGAGTCCTCTTTTTGACGTAAGGGATAGATAATAACAAACCACATGTTTTATAGTCTCGTCTGATTCCTCAGCACCTCAGCAAGTGGGACTATCGGCTTGCCCCATTGTAAGATTGGTCCTTAATCCTAAATTCTGTACTGTGTAGTAGCGGTTTGCTATTGAGGCCGGAGAGCCGCACGCCCATATTCTGAAAATGGAAACTTAAAAATATATTTTAAGTAAACCGCAGATAGATTATAATTAAGTTGCTTTGGTAACCTGGTGGTGTAAGGAGATTTCAAAGGAATTAACTTCTTTGTAATGTATTTGTTCAATTCTGATTCTATTTTCTCTTTAATAATTATTATAGAAATAATACTTGTTCATTAGTCTTCCCAATTTAAGTGGTTACTTTCACATGATTTCCATAGATCAGAAAGTTTCCACATCAACTCAGTTTGAGTATTCGCCAAAGGGTATTCTTCTTCTTCTTCAATTTCAATGTGACCTGGGGCCAACGGGTAGACATTCGACGAGTAAAAGAATCCTAATATAGATTATACGCCACAGGATTCAAACCAGTTCATATTAGCACGCGAAATTAACAGCATAACCTTTCCGCTCTGCCAATCACTGATTATTAGATCACTAGATACAGTTTTTTAAATCACAATCACGTTTTTTTTACATTAATCCACTGTTGGGTGTAGGCCTTCCCCATTTCACTCCAGTCATTTTCCGGATATTGTCCTTCCAACTCGTATTTGGTCGTCCCTCTCTTGGTCTCCACTCTAAGACTTCACCCATCCATCTATTGTCATCCCGACGAGCTGTACTATGTCCATCCCACTTCCATTTCAACTGGGAAACACGTTCAATAACATCTATGAGCTTTGTTTGCTGTCTTATCCAGATGTTTGGCTTACGGTCTATCAATTTTATGTTCAGTATTATTCTCTCATGAGTTTGTTGTGTTCTTGCAAGTCTCGGTAAGTGTTTTCTAGTGAAGCACCAAGTCGCAGCTCCGTATATGTAAGTACTGGAAGGATACACTAATTGCATAGTTTACTCTTCAGGGTGTTGGGAGTTTCTGATTTAAAGACATAGTTTAACTTTCCAAAAGCGCTGCAAGTCTGTGCTATTCTTCAGGTGATCCCGTAATTTGTAGCTCCTGAGGGCTGTTGCTAAATGGAAGTTGGCTTAGATGTTCACCGTCTACTTTTATTCCTTTTTAGGACCAGTCTATTTCCCTAAATAGTTCAATTGGATCAAGCAGCCCCTCTATGACGAAACAGGCGAAGGAAGGACTTTATTCATAGTGACGTATCATATTAGGATATTATCAATAGACGATAAAATATCCGAACTGGAATACGAATTAAAAGAGATAAAATGGGACATTGCAGATCTAAGTGAAGTGAGACAAACCGATGAGGCACTTGTAAACTAAAAACTGGCCCATCATTATATCATATTATTATGAGACAAGAGAGTTTGAGGAGATACGGGGTTGGATTCCTGATAAAAGAGATATTAGAATATAATATAGAACACGGCGTAGGTCTCTCGTTAAAATTATCAAACCATCAAAACCTTAAGATCACTTGCTTTACAGTTGCTGTGATACTCTCTGAAATTATGTTCCATTCTTCATCCATGTCAACTATTCTTCCCTTCTTCCTCTTCTCCATTTCATCCTTTACCCTTTCTTCATATTTCTTTATGACTGTTTCATGCTTAAGTTCATCTAGAGCAGTTTGTTTCCTTCTTTCATGTTTTATCTTTGCTATTGAAGTCTTCTACTTAACTTCTGCTATTACGAAGAAGTGATCAGAGTCAGCGTTCGCTCCTCTAAATGATCTCACATCTTATATTGACGAGGCTCTTCTTCTTGTTACCATTATGTGGTCTATCTGATTACCTTGCATATTACTCCCTCCTAGCCAGGTCCATGTGATCTTATGAACGTTTTTATGGTTGAATTTAGTGCTCGATATTATCATGTCCAATGCCGCTGCCAGACCACAAAGTCTCGTGCCGTTGTCGCTTGTGCACGTGTGTATTGTTTGCTTGCCCGCTATACGGCTCTTATGTGGTCCTCTTTCCCAATCTTTGCATTGAAATTGCCCAAAATTACTATTGTGTCATGTTTGGAAATTGATTCGTAAAGTGACTCTAATTCGCAATAAAACTGTTCCTTCTCTACCTCGCTACTTTCTTCGGTTGGCGCGTATGCATTCACTATTGACAAGTTATTTGGTATCAAATTAATCTTCAGATATGAGAGCCTTCCCCCCATCGGTTTAAAGTACAATACATTTTTGATCATTTTCCCCATTATGAAATATCTCGTGCCATTCCTACCTTGTCCGTTCTCTCCGGAGTACAAGAATATGAAACCATCCTGAACAACCTCTCCAATTCTCTTCCACCTGGTTTCCTGTATCGCTACTATATCCACTCTATAATTTTTCAATTCATTTGCGATTTCATTTATTTTTTCTTGAGTCAACAGCGTCCTCACATTCCATGTGCCGATTCTCATTAATTTTTTCTTCTCCTTTCGTTTCTTTCTTTTACTCGTTTTGCCATGACCTCGCCTGTGTGTCGTTGATCTATCGTCCAATTCGGTTTTATTAATTTTATTTGTAACAGGATCTGGGGCATCCGTTTTCTTTTCTATTAGTTTTCTGCATTGTTGATCCCAAATTACAACTTTTCCCGTCATAATGAGTTTCAGGTGTCCCACTTTTACTCTATTATCCTTCTCTACTTTGATTTCCTTCATTATCAGTCTTTCAGCTGTGGTAAACTATAGTAGGTAATAAGCAAGACGAACATGACGCCGATCGGAGAGTATGGATTGGCAGAGAGAAATGACAGAGGTTGCGACTTGATGAACTTCTTCGAGATCAATAAAATGTTTGAATACATTTTTCAAGAAAAAGACAAACGTAAATGGAAGAGATCGACTACATTATATCAGACTATCGACGCATAATCCAAGATGTGTCCGTAATAAATAGGGTCAATATAAGAAGTGACCACAGAATGGTAAGACCAACTTGGACAATACAAGAACAAGATTATACCTAACAAAAAAGATAAAAATCAAAACAGAACGACTAGCAGAAAACAAAGAAGAACACCAATAGACATTGAAAAATGTCCTTTATTTATATCCTTTATTATAAATTAGAACGGAAAAGATAAGCGCTAATGCCAAAGTCACTATTGGAAAGCGAAGAAATTTAAAGATAAAGTTTTTTAAATAATACAAAGTAAATGGCAATATGGCAGAATTGAAATCCACAGTTGTGCATCTCTTGATAGCCCAATACTGGTGGGTATAGAATACCCCCCAAAGCCCCCGGTCACAAAACCGTGTAATTATGTGCTTTCTCTTATATTATCGTTAGTTTGTATGGCCACCAGCTGCCTACACAGAATTGTGCTAGGAAATTGTATGAGATTTATTGCAGCACTAGGTTTTACTCTAAATATTTTATTAACAACCAGTTAAATTTAACTCACATAAATCTATCATGTGACCTCTCTTAGTTCTATAAAAAGACGTCAAACTTAACTACCTGACACATAAATTTAATTGTAACTTTAACTGGTGATTGATAAATTAGCTCTCAGTCGTTTAGAACCGATGTTAAACTGTAAGTTCCCCAAACTCAATCTTAGCGATGTGAAGAAGTAAATGGAAAAGAGATGAAACAGCATGAATAGTGATTTACTGTAAATAAATGCTTCCTATTATGGAAGCAAAGTGGTTAGGCAACTATTTGAATTTTGCCGGACTCAATATTTAAAATTTGTAAACTTCTAATTTGGATCATGATTAAATAATGTGAGTTGATACTGAAAAGGTTTAAGATCTTATTTAACTTTTTAATCTGTTCCAGTTTAAAAGTAAGCCTAATGCTACATAAATATCGGGACTCGGGAGTCTTGGTGGCAATACCTCCCAGATGTAGTTTCTTAAAATTTGCGATAGGTCCTTTTCTAAGTGCCTGATCGCTCCCCGGTGCTGATGCCCTTTTCTCCTATGTTTTGTGTGCCCCTGCGAAATGTTATCACATAAATAGGGGACCTAGAGTTTCACATGGGCTCCAAACAATGTGAATACACTTCCTTTGAAGCTCTTCTTCTTTCATCTTTTTTAAGTATTTTTTCTATCTTTACACATATTCCACGAATATGAGGACTTACAGTTAAATGTTGCCTCAACATGATTAAATGTTATAAATAGGTTTGACTTCGAATGAAAAAGTCGCCTTGTGTGATTTTCTCTAATAGTGACCTTGATCTTTAGGAAAAAATGTATAATCTCACTTAAACTTCAGAGGGGCTGTAATGGAGAAATTACACTTCGGTGGTTTGCCATAGTTTTCAGAGGGGAGACGATCAAAATAAAAATTTTTGTAATGAGCTTGGAGTCGAACCAGGTATTGAGCATTAGTAGCAACGCACTTAACCGCTTATGCTGATGACCGTCTTGTCAAAATAATAACTAAGAGTAATTCCGTCAGTATCAACATCCGACTTTGAGCAGTTCTGTAGAATTTGCACGTGTCCTTTGATTACTTAACTATAGACCCATAACTTTCATGCCCGTAGTTAAAAGACCCTCGCTGCCTGCTTCTTGGCAAAAGATCAATCCGAAGACTAAAATTTCACGGTGATAATTCCATTCAGGGTCAAATTTTGTCGTTTCGACCAATCAGCGTGCGTTATTTTACATTGTAGTTAAATGGGTACGACACATCATGCACAGTCGAATAATATCCGAAAATAAAAAATATTCCAAATACCCTACCAGAATATCGAATATTTGTAGTGGAGCGTAAAAGAATTCATACGTAATAAAAAATCTCTTCGAATATTATAATTTATGTAGTGTGTATAACTAACGCACTCAACAGATGCGATGTAGGAAACCGGTTCAACGCATTAGTTCTCACCCGAGTTCACTTAAAGCAATGTACTTCTAACGAATTTTATATTACAAATTTAGTGCGATTATGCTTCCATTTTTTTCGGTACTTACGAAATTATTTGTTTGATTTTTTTTGCAATGATTGTGATGCGATATGGTCAATTTGTTTCACAATTTTCGACATTAAAAATGGCGTTTGAAATGTCGATTTTCGTATGTGATGTTGTGCTTTTAAGTTGTGGCGTTTCTTCACGGAATTATCACCGCAACAGCAACGCGGGTTCGGACAATACTCAAAGATTCAGCGAGTACAGGTTTTAGCAAGGAGATTGCACGAGCGAAGCGCAGCGGAGAACCGTTCTCTGTGCGCATCAACCCCATTCCCTCCATTGTAACCATTATTTTGCTTGAAAAATTTCCTACGCGATCTTCGTGAAAAGCGATTTTGATAAAACAAAAATTGAAAATCCAATTAGTTCTAAAATTCCAAACTGTACGTCAACAAGTTGCTAAACAAACGCATTTTAATTTAACGCAATAAATCTTCGGCTTCCATTTAAACACGTGCTAAAAAATAAATCTTAGCTTAGCTTAGCAACCTGTGTCCGCCTGGCTTAAACGAGTTGAACGTTTTTTGCAAACGATAATTTTTGCGAAAAAATAAATTAAATTTTTTACAGAAATTTAGCAGAACCGATGAGGCACCATCAAAAATCGCGAACATAACGAGATGACAGGAACCGTTGCTCTTATACCCCAAGAATGAGTAATTATTGCGTTGCAAAACAAATTGAAAACTTTAAAATTCAACCGTGCATAATTCCGTCAAAAATATGTGTCAAAAATTCATAATATACATAATTTAAAAAACTTTTACATTGTTAAGCGGAAGTATCTAGTAGAAAATAAATAACATTTTTTGGCATACTCCATCGCATAGTATACGTTTATTATGAAATTTTAAAATTTACTGATGTATTATTTTTATTAATCGTTTCATTTTTTATTTAGATCCAAACTATAAATAAAAATTTTTGAGGAGAAATGATAGGTCATTTTGTGAAGTTTGGAAATACCTACGGAACATTTTTGAAACGACAATAAATTATTTGGCTAAGTGAATCGTTCTTTGTTACGATGCTACCTTTGTCGTAAAAAAGACATGATTATGGTTGTTTTGCTATATTTTTGTCACCATTTTGCTGATATATACGCCCACACCGATTCTTGTTCCAACTTTATTTATTTCTTCCTGTCTACTATATAGGTGGAGCGTAGAAATGTTCATTTCTTTTTCGTTTTCATTAGCGTTTGATTTTTTATAAAAATAATTTTTATGCTATTAATCTGGTATTTTTATATACCGAGAATATTATTTTAGTTTCGGAAAGCGTCCATTCAACTATTCGTTAAATTAGCTTATAATGGAATCTGCTAAAAAAACTCACTTCTTTAAGTATGACATGTCACCAGTGGCGGTTTTCTTTGGAGGCCGCGTGGCCGCACACCTTCTCTATACAAAATTATACCTACATCCAATGTTTTTTGTATTAGCAGAATTGAGATGAAAATGACAGGTTTGATTCCGGGAAAACTAAACGACAAGCCTATGGTGACCATGTGTACTTATTTTAGTAGGACAGTACTCTTTTTTAGAACGAGGTCCTATGTACTTAAAAACTTCTCCAAGTACTTACAAATGTACTTATTTTTTGTACACCCGCCGAGGGGGGGAGGTTGCCACCCGACGCTGCCCCAAACCTCATGGTTGTTTCCTTCAGTGCAACCCCAGAAAAAAAAGGTCATCAATCGTAATCGTCGTATATTTAGGTACGCCGCACAGTGTGGTGAAATGGGGTTTTTGTGGACAAACGGTTGCTGAGCCTTCAATTTTAGGACAAAAAATCTGGAAGTTGTCTTACTATATCCTTAATCCTTAATATAATTATATAAAAATGGATGTATGTATGTTCCCTATAGACTCCTAAACCGTTTGACCGATCGGAACCAAATTTGGCACAGTTATTGTGTAGGTCCCTGCGCATGTTTTTGTATTGAAATAGTGCAAAAATGCGCAAAGGAAAGGAAAGTTGATTTTGAGTAGCCTGCCTTCCTTTAAGGAATCTCGAAAATCCATTCATGCGCGTCCCATAGGGACGCGCATGAATGGATTATAGAGATTCCTTAAAGGAAGGCGGCTACTCAAAATCAACTTAAAAACCAATAATGAATGCTGTCAAGCTGTCAACCGATCGACAATGCAAATACGCGTGCACGTGCTTTACGTTTCTATTTGACCAATCTTAACCAAATTTGGTGTAGAAGTTATTTACAACGCTACGAAAAACATAGGCTACTTTAGTACCTTGGAGTGAGGCCGAAGGCTGAACAACCACATCCGACACGGTCTAGATGGCTAAAGGCGGCCGGTAGGCCGACTGTGCCAGCTAGTCCTTAATAGAATAGAAGAAAACAATAATTTTTGAGTTTTCCCACAGAATATTGCATAAGCCACGATTCGAAATGCTAAAGTTCGTCATTTTAAAATAGTTTTCAATTGTTTTTAATATCTTTCTGTATCGTCCGTTCTGCTTATGTATTGTTTACATGGGCATTTGGGAAAAATTTATTGATTTGTTAATCCAATAATACCTTCGGTAAAAATTGGACAAGTCTCAGTAAAAACGCTCTTGTGTTCGCATCTGCAAGTATCTGCAGCTGAAATTTGGAGGGCAAGTACTAGAGATACCAATGATATCACAAAAAAATTTTCGGTGTGTCTCATGCGTTCTCACACAACTAAATGTTTAAGAGAAGTTAACATTTAAAAAATCGAGTCTTTAGGTCGAAATTAGGTCTACAAACCGTTAAAAATGTAATTCTTTGTTTTGTTTTTGGCACTTGTGTGCTAGTAACGAGAAACAGAAATAATATTTCAACCTGAAAACTGAAAAAAAATCAATGTATTTCCGTTTTTAAGCAAAGTTAAAGTACCTATGTATACGGTACATATATGTATATAAAAAAGGTTGACTGCCCCATTTTTTCGACACTTTCCAAGCGCATTTTTTATGATTTTTTTTGTGTTCCTGAATCCTTGGGATGTTCCTAGCAAGAAACTATTATAAACAGACCAAATGAATTACTTTAAAAATCACCATTTGTCCGCCTCCACCACACTGTGCGCCGTTGACCTTTTTTTAGGTATTTACCGTGTTTCGCCGAAATGTAGTTTTTTTTCATAAAAGTAATATGGTCACCATACAAGCCAAGTCAGCCTATTTCCCTTCATTTTCCCGCCTTGCGGTTATAATACCACAAGCCGCCTCTGCATCTCACGTCTGTCTGTTATTTCGTCTCGTCTATTAGTGTTTTCCCATTGGCTCATCACTACTAGCAAAATTATAAATACAACCAAAACTTTTATTTGAAGTAATAAACAAAATTTAAAGTAATGGAAGCATCGGCCATCGTTTTTCAATTATGTAAATGTTCGGTAATTTAAATTTAATTACAAGTGATCTAGAAAAAATATTTTAAGACTTCAACATTGCCGGAATTTAATGATACAAGATGAAGAATATTATGTGAGTATATGTATGTCTGTTCCAAGCTAACTCATATCCGCTGCATTAAATGACAGGTGGCAGCTGACACCGACAACTGGTGAAACGCATTTTGGCAACATAAAAAAAAGGGGAAAGCACTGATAGATTTTTAGTTTATCGATTTTTTAAGTGATTTTAACTGAGCAATAATTAATGAATTGGATGTTCCATGTGCTTGTAGAATTTCTCCTTTATAAGGTTTTTGTGATGAGTTCTGTGGTGTATCAACAGTTGTGAATAAATAAATAATGGACCGCCGCCATATTTTCTCACTCTCTTCGACATTCCCGAAGCTTTCGTGCATCCTATATTGGATCCATTAAATTTTTATTATACAACCTGTCATTTAATATAAACAAGTTCCAAACGGAAATTTTCAGTTTTTGGAACGTTTTTCTCGAGAGAAAAAAATTAAATCGTTCAGGTGAACTAAAAAAAAATGAAGTAACATCGTGTAATAGTTCGGTGGTTTAACAATACAAAACTCTGGTGTTTGTTTTTGTTGTTAAAAGCAGTGTCAGGTTACATTAACGTTTTGTTTGTTTGAGTTACAAGCTTTTTCGGCTTCCTAATTATCTTTGTCTTAGTTTATGAAAGTTTATATTAAAAACAGTTTATTTTTATTTACATTTTAACACCCTACTGGTTTTGTCTATGTCGCTTATGATGTAAACTCTTCTCAACTATTTTATATACGTTTGGCTTATTTCACAACGACTCCTTGGACATATTTTACGTCAAGGTATTTACTTTATTATGCTATCACGTTGTATATTAAATTTAATTCTATTTTATTGAACCATAAAATAAAGTATTTAGAACTGAAATTACCAACTCAAAAAATGATTAATAGGGTCGTACTTCTATCAGATCGGTGGGTTTAAAATTATACGACAAACTTAATTTTTCACTTGATATATTTAGACTTAAAAAATGAACAATATTAACTTAAAATTAGAACCGTCGTTGGAGAAATTTTTATGACCGAAATGAGTAAATTTAACATAAACAAGAATCAAAGCCGGAAGCTATATTCACTAAAGTGTATATATTTTAAGTCAATTGTCATAGCAAGTCACTAACTGTCAAGTTATACATCCAAACAACCCAATTATGTTCTGTTTACGAGCGTCTAAATTCGTACTAACTTAAACAGCGAAATCCTTCGTTTAGAATTAACTAATTGTAAACCAACATATTTCTAAATCTCACCAATCCAAATCAATTAAACCGGAATTCTTCACAAACTAAAGAATTATTTGGACTGACATAATTGTCCAAAATAGAACCATCATCGACTGAAACGTCAGATAAATTGGGATCTTTTTTCTGTCGCATCCTGTATTTGATTGTGGCAAAATGTTAAAAAGATTGCATCGGCCGGGAATCGAACCCGGGCCGCCCGCGTGGCAGGCGAGCATTCTACCACTGAACCACCGATGCTTCCTTAAGAGATTTACTGATGTTGAGAGTAGCAACTTATCTCATTGGACTACAAAACTAGCAATAGGAGTTTTGCACTCAAAACTGATAATTGATGCAGGAAATGTGTGAAAAACGAAACCAATAAAAAAAAATTTTTCCTTCTGTTAACACTGGAAAGTTCAAACATAAATAATAATGGCGCTTAAAATATTAAAATTACTTCAACAATAAAGATAGGTATGTACATCATTTTGGAGTCGAGAGAATGTTTGAAATAAATGTGTAAAATTTATTAACACAATATGGAGAAAATGATAGACACGTGTCGATTGTAAAGCTTCGATAAATAACAAAACCACACTTGCAATTAATATGTGTAAAATGTGCTATAAATAGAGAAATTATTTATATTTCATCTTTCTTAATGGATTTAGTAACTTTGGGTCTACATTTAGAGTGGAATTGTTGAAAGGATTACGTTGTATTTCGGTACAAAAGCTGTAAATAATTTGTTAAAATCCAAAAAAATTTGGAGAATTTGAATTCAGCAGAATATAAAGGAATTTTGTTCGCTCTTCAAATTTTGGACTTGACCTTTAAATTCTACGAGAAACCGCAGAAGATTTACTAGATACTTCGAAAAATACTTGGGTTTTAACCAAAGTAGGTAAATAACAATGTTCTCGTGCGCCCAGTGAAAAATTACCCATAGGAGAAATCTAAAAAGTTATCAAGTTGCTCTTGAAACTTGCATTATCATGAGAGTAGGAAATTGCCCTGCAGTCATGATGAACTTTAAAAGCTGACCTTCCAAGAAATTATTGAAAATATGTGGTACTAAAATAATAACAAAAATATTTTTTGGGTATCAAACGGTTGACAACATTTTGAACTCCACCAGGTGTTTCCAAAACTCCCATAAGGTTTGTTTATCCGATACCACACGTAATCAAAGTTTCAAATTCTAGATTTTTTTGTTTTAGCTTACGCAAGAAGGTGAGAATATCGTATGAGATACCAACTTGATGTGCCTTGGTAGTGTGGGAATGGTGTAGGACTACGCCTACTAAATGCACCCCCCTTCCTCCGAGAATCGGAATTGCTTCTGTCATTCTTGATGTTTCTTGCCGGACAGATGACTTTTATCATCCTGTTCTTGCTTCCAAGTTAACTACTGATGGTTAAGGTGTCGGTCGGCGGCCTGTTCTTCTCTTTCCGCTTTTTCCTTTTATCGCATGGTGGCTGTTATTCAACTGGTTACGATGTTGCAGAACAACTGCTGGTCTTCTAGATTATCTGGTTTTTTTTTTTTTTCGTGCAAAGGAGAATAATTAAGAAATTCTAAAATAAATGAGATGAAAAGTTATTGAAATTTTATCGGTAATAATAAAAATCTTGAAAAATTTACACGTCTTAAGTGTAAGACCCCCCCCCTCGCCGTTCTCATAAAAAGACTTTTAAATTAAAATTAAGCAACTGAAAAGTATAGAATTAAAAAGGCAAAAAACAATTTTTTTTTATTTCAGGGATTGATAACGAAGAACTTGAAATTTATTGGTTATATATAACTTTCATTCTGATCGTTAACTAAATCTGTTTTTTTTAATAACACTCAAACTTGATTGTTCTTGTTTAAAACCGTTAGTTTGGAATTGAATAATAGAAGTAGTAGTAGTATTAAATACAACTACCGCAGGAGTATCAAATACATCAGCTGCTACTACTACAGGTGCCGTAATAGTATTAAATACAACAACCGTAGTAGTATTAAATACAACTTTCGTAATATTATCAAATACAACCACCATAGTAGTAATGAATACAACCACCATAGTAGTATTGAATACAACCACCGTAGTAGTATTAAATACAACTACCGTAGTAGGATTAGGTACAATTCGTCACGATCGACTCGGTGCAGAAAATTCGGCGCGACTTATTCGGCACGGGTCTGGTTCGGCGCATGACTATTCGGTGCAGGTCATTTTGACGCTATACTACTTCCGGCGCAAAGCCGTTTTAGTGCCAAGTGTTTTGCCGGAAAACTTATTTATTCCTTCATTCATTAATTTTCCATTCCATTCCGAATATTGCTACTTTGTTTTTCTACAAAGTCTCTACGGTTCATTTTCTGAGGTGGATCAATCCTCTGCTTTCCCTTTTAATGAGGTGTGACACTTGTGTATATTTTGTTGTAAATTTGCTATAGCAAATTTTGTTATAAATAGACCACACCTTCGAATATTCTCGTGCACAAATTTACACGCAGATTTAACATGAAAAATGTAGAAATATTCCTAAAAAAACATTTGCTAGCAAACTTACGTATTTTTTACGTGTTAATTTTGCACAAAATTTACACAAGTGTCACACCGCCTTTACTTCAGAACTTAACTTATCTGCAGTGAAACAGAAACGCTAAGAAATTTCGTAAAGTCCGCGATTCGAACCCAGAACTTTTCGCGCTGTAACTGAACCAGTGATCACACCAACCCACTGCTGTGGTTCTTAAACTTATTATTAAGTTTAAATTATTATTAGCTTTAAGCCAATTCAGTGAAAAGTTTAATCAGCTGAAATTTTTCATTCAGCTGTGTTTTTATATTAATAAAGGCGAGCGATACGGAAAAAATCTTGCCCTAACTACAAAAATCAGTTAGTGAAAGTAAAAACAAAATATCTAACCAAAATGAAATACCGGGTTCGAGTCCTGGTGCAGATAGAACTTAATTATGGTTGTTTTCCCTCAAAAAACAGATCTACTACCACATCTGCTCCACACATTTCCAGAATCCTCACGTCGAAATTTTCCAAGCATCTGTGTTTTTTATTAATTAAAGGCGAGCTATACGAAAAATCCGATAGTGTAAGTACAAATTACTGCAAATTATACAAAGTAGTATGTGTGTGAAAATAGTTCAAACGTACGTCGCATGCTTAGAAGCGATGGGTTATGACGCTTCTGTGAAAGAAGCATAAAGGCTGTATAAGAAGAACAAATCAAAATTTTAAACTGATTAAAATACCCGGTTCGATTCCTGGTGCAGTCAAAACTTTATTCTGGTTGTTTCCCCTCGAAGAGAAATGGTAAACCACCGATATAATCTGATTAGTACAGCGTCTCTGGAGATGAAGTGTATATAAGGATCCGTTACTTTGCCACCCCCCCACCCCCAGCTAATATTTTTTCTCAAAGAGCTAGCTTCCAATTCCTGAGAGTTAGCACTGGTTAGCTCCCAAATATTAAAGCTATCACCCCCTAGGTTTGCCCACAAATCAATGTTTCCGCCGAGAGGGGGTGTTAAAGTACCGCTAGCCCCCCCCCATTGATATTTTGGCTCAAAAAGCTAATTCCCGATTCCTTAGAGCTAGAACCCCATTGATTTATCCAAAAATCAATGTTTATTATTGTTTTTCTATGTTGATTTGTAGACAAACCTAGGTGCTACTTAGATTTAATATTTGGGAACTAGCCGGTGCTAGCTTTAACGAATCGGGAGCTAGCTTTTTGATAAAAAATATTTACGGGGGGGGGGGGCAAAGTAACGGACCCAGTATATAATACTTTTCCGCGGTTCGAAGCTAGCATTAAGCACTAGGTCTTCTGTGTCTAGAATAACACTTCCAACCCATAACGCATATATTAGAAAGAGATTTTCTACATCTGAATTCATGTACGGCACTCGAAGAAAATAAAATACTAAAAAATAAGTACAAGAAAATATTATAATAATTCTAATATGAATATTACGTCTAAATTTAATCGAAATATTGTTTTCACTTGAGTCCAATAATTATAATGTTAAAAGAGCATTGCCAAGAACAGATCGAACACCAAATTTGCTCCATACCGAATAAGTCTTTTTTTTTGCGAGCGTTGGGAGTGGGGAAATCTTCAACAAGACACCACCCAGATGTTTTGGGTGGTAGTGTGAGATTCTTAACTCACTAAAACCCCACTCCGTGGAGGTGCCTGGAATCGCTAGCTGCATTACTTCCGAACCCCCCCTGCTTTGGCATTTCTGCCATCTCCTACTCCTTCCTGTCGAAGACATCTTCTGCCCTTTCAGGACTTTGCTCTTCTTATGGTTCACCTGCCTTGTCTCTCCAGTTCTTCATTGACCTTCGTGGACATTATGGAGGTGATCAGCTCATGGACGGCCCTCCACTTGCTTTCCCTCTGCAACATCACTGCCACAATGTTGTCTGGCGTGAGCTTCTCCTGGACATGCTGTCTTGCGTCTTCTCTATTTTGGGACCATCTCGTACAGTCGAAGAGGGTGTGGGCCGCGTCGTCCGTATCTCCACAGTATACACAGTTCTCCGTGTCAGCGCGCTTGAATCTCTTCAAGTATGCCTGGAAGCAACCGTGCCCCGACAGGACCCAATAAGTCTTGCTTCGAATAAGCCTCACACCAAAACAGATGTCGCCGAAAAGGCTTCGCGCCGAATCGACTTTGCGCCGAAAGGGATTGCGATATGTTTTGGCGCCGATACGGCTGCGCTGAAAAGCTCACGCCGAATCGGCTGGACCGAAAGTCCCATTCCCACCATAGAGGTATTAAATATTACTATCGTAGTAATAGTTATTTAAAACAACTAGTAGTATTTAAGTAGTTCCTTATTGGATAAGCTTTTTTTTGAATAACTTATTAAATCGTGACTCTACTTTTTAAACGTAAATAATCAAAAATCGCCCATATTCCAATCTCTTTATGTTTCTATTTTTTATATGTTAACCATTGACGGGAACTTTACCTCACTCAGGTAGGATGTAGCGAATGGCACTGATAACTTCAGAGCTTCTCTTGAAAGCCCTGAGGATTCTCCCTTTCTGTTTATTCTGAAAATGTCTAGTAAGTAAAAGTTTCTTCCATTCCATTCTATCATAAGAAAGTTCCATGAGTTTTTATATGTTTCCAATAAAGGCTTCTTGCTATGTATTAGTGGTATTAGTTAAATTGAGTATCCCTATAATACTAAACGTATAGAAGCCTATGAATTTAGTATATGCATCTTTGTCCATCACCATCTTGAGATTCTTCTGGAAAGTAACTCAACAGTTGCTTGTTTAAATTTTGCAAACGACATCCATGTTAAGAATCCAAGGAGAAAGTCCAAACATCAGTCAATTGAAAACGCTTTGAAAATCTTTTGAATGGAAGAAAATGATTATTACTCGAGCATGTTTTCTTTCTTTTGGGATGTTTTCCTCCCGCCTTCGAAGATTCTTGTTTAAAATATTAAGATGGTCAAAAATATCAGCAAGATATGCAAGTTTCAACAGCCAGACGACTATAAAAAAAATTAAGCATATTCAGATTTTAATTAGTCAAGTCATAATAAATTACGTGATCTCGATTATGACTCGATCTCGATCTCGACTCGACTGAAAGATATCAAAAAGTGTTAAACGTAAAAAGACAAACATTGTTCGTTGTAAAAAATTTTGATTCCTTCATCGTTTTCTCATTATAACAGGAACTCTGAGTTAAGTCATACTCGGGCTCTCGTGATTATTAAGCCCGAGATGCACATGCTACTTACTGGCAAGAAAAGCATGCTATTATGACGTAATTTTACGACAATTACGTCATAATTATGGTGACCATATTACTTTTATGAAAAAAAGTATATTTCGGCGAAACACGGTAAACACCTAAAAAAAGGTCAACGGCGCACAGTGTGGTGGAGGCGGACAAATGGTGATTTTTAAAGTAATTCATTTGGTCTGCAGTCAACCTTTTCTATATACATATATGTACCGTATACATAGGTACTTTAACTTTGCTTAAAAACGGAAATACATTGATTTTTTTCAGTTTTCAGGTTGAAATATTATTTCTGTTTCTCGTTACTAGCACACAAGTGCCAAAACAAAACAAAGAATTACATTTTTAACGGTTTGTAGACCTAATTTCGACCTAAAGACTCGATTTTTTAAATGTTAACTTCTCTTAAACATTTAGTTGTGTGAGAACTCTAGTGCTTGCCCTCCAAATTTCAGCTGCAGATACTTGCAGATGCGAACACAAGAGCGTTTTTACTGAGACTTGTCCAATTTTTACCGAAGGTATTATTGGATTAACAAATCAATAAATTTTTCCCAAATGCCCATGTAAACAATACATAAGCAGAACGGACGATACAGAAAGATATTAAAAACAATTGAAAACTATTTTAAAATGACGAATTTTAGCATTTCGAATCGTGGCTTATGCAATATTCTGTGGGAAAACACAAAAATTATTGTTTTCTTCTATTCTATTAAGGACTAGCTGGCACAGTCGGCCTACCGGCCGCCTTTAGCCATCTAGATCGTGTCGGATGTGGTTGTTCGGCCTTCGGCCTCACTACAAGGTTATAAAGTAGCCTATGTTTTTCGTAGCGTTGCGTTGTAAATATCGTAACTTCTACACCAAATTTGGTTAAGATTGGTCAAATAGAAACGTAAAGCACGTGCACGCGTATTTGCATTGTCGATCTGTTGACAGTTTGACAGCATTCATTATTGGTTTTTAAGTTGATTTTGAGTAGCCTGCCTTCGTTTAAGGAATCTCGATAATCCATTCATGCGCGTCCCTATGGGACGCGCATGAATGGATTATCGAGATTCCTTAAACGAAGGCAGGCTACTCAAAATCAACTTTCCTTTCCTTTGCGAATTTTTGCACTATTTCAATACAAAAACATGCGCAGGGACCTACATAATACCTGTGCCAAATTTGGTTCCGATCGGTCAAACGGTGTAGGAGTCTATAGGGAACATACATACATCCATTTTTATATAATTATATTAAGGATTAAGGATATAGTAAGACAACTTCCAGATTTTTTGCCCTAAAATTGAAGGCTCAGCAACCGTTTGTCCACAAAAACCCCATTTCACCACACTGTGCGGCGTACCTAAATATACGACGATTACGATTGATGACCTTTTTTTTCTGGGGTTGCACTGAAGGAAACAACCATGAGGTTTGGGGCAGCGTCGGGTGTACAAAAAATAAGTACATTTGTAAGTACTTGGAGAAGTTTTTAAGTACGTACATAGGACATCGTTCTAAAAAAGATAGTACTGTCCTACTAAAATAGTACATATGGTCACCATAGTCATAATAGACGTAATTTTACGACATTTACGTCATAATAGCATGCTTTTCGTGCCAGTAAGTAGCATGTGTATCTCGGGCTTTACTGTAGTTGTGCTTTGCAATTAAACGTTTCCCTTACTAACCAACCGCCCGATTTTAGATTTTACTGGTAAAAAATGGAGGGGGTCACGAGAGACATTTTTTATGACCTTGGGGGGTTATGGTTCTAATAAGGTTGAAGCACAGCGTACTCAATTATTGGCGCCGATCCACCCCTGTGATCTCTTCAAAGAACAAACGCACCGTCATGGGAGGGCTTTTTAAAATTTCTCCACAGTACCCTGAGGAACACCAGGTCGAAATATATGAACCCTGCTAGGCCTTGCAACCCAGTCAATTCTGCAATAATGCAGGAAAAGGAAAATAGATCATTTAATGTTTTGTTCTTCTTGACTGTAGATAAAATCTTACGTGCCTGAAAATAATCGGAAAAAATTGAATATATTGGTTAAACTACTATATCAAGATATTTTCCACTTTGTATCGATTTAAAAGGTCATAAAGTAACGGCAATGGAGGTAATAATTGTGCCTTTTTCAATAAAAACTTTATGAAACAAACAGCTTATATCCGCAATAATTTAAAATTCGCACGTTTATTGTTCCTCATAAAATAAAGGAAAGTAATTTTGCAGGTAGTATACCTAATAAAATTTCAAAAACACAAGAAACAAATAAAAATGTAATAGAAAATATATTTATGGCAACAAAAATAAATACATATTTATTAAATTAAGTTATATCCTATAAAAGAAAAGTTTATTCCTGCTTCTAGAATGGTTATTAAAAAACTGAAAAGTAGTTTTCGATAATAAAAGACAACATAAAAAAAGTGATCTAAAAATTGTGAATTACGGCCAATTAACAAATAAAAATTAAAAATTGTTTCGTCTGCTCATCAGACGCACATTTAATTGAACAAAAAATTTATCATTTTGAACAGGGGAATTTTTTATTTAAGACTCATAAAAACTAGCAGCTGCTTTAAGTCTTTCTCAACGTATCAAATATACACTTTTTTGGTCGATTTAACTAAAGTAAGTTTTTTTCTTATAAATACTTATAAACATAGATCACAACTTGTGGTCAAAGAAAATTTTTGACCTCCTACCACGATATTTAAAACATATCGCATTAAAATTTGAGCGAATACAAAATAAAAGAATGCTTCTCGAAAACAAACAATGCAATACTATTTTAAAAAATTAACAAAAATACGAGCACTAAATTACACGTGAGAATTCCAATCACCTTCCATTCGCCAAACACTAAACGCTCGACTGAGTTTTTCGTGTGCCGTGTATGAGCATACATTCCCCAGCACATCGCTGTCGGTTGACCCATCAGGTGATGATTCCGATAAAATGTGGCACAGAAAGTCTATATACCTCGTCGCTAACTTCAATGTTTGAATTTTGGATAATTTATCCGAAGGTAAAGTTGGAATGCTTTTTCTCAGACTCGCGAAAGCTTCGTTCAAACTTTGCGTCCTTTGACGTTCTCTCACGTTGGCCATAATACGTTGACTTTGGATGTCTTCGTAGCTCTGCGGTGTTTTTCTCCTGGTTTTTGTTTTGCCCATACTATGACACGAGTTTTCGTCGTCAGACTCAAAGTAACTTGTTTTCCTTTTGCGACCCACGTTTCGAACTTTTAATATCGGTTCGTCATCAGCGTCCACTTCTACTTTGATCGGCCTGTTCATGTAATCTTCCGGTTCCGTGTACGAATCTATGCTTTGATTTTGGTGCGTATAATTGGGTGCAATTTGATCGTTCCTGTAATCCTCGTAGATGTTCCTCGGGTAGTTTTCTTGAAAAAACTTACCGTCGAATGTGTGATACCCATTGGCGAGACTTTTATGGAAACCAAACATATCATAAGCAAGTTGGGAGGCATCATGTTGTATGGTGGTTGGAATATATTTTTCATTCGAGTTGGTTAAATCCATAAGACGCATTGAAGAATACTGATCACTCATCGGAGGTGTTAATTGTCTATAAATCGGCGAAGAAGATTCACTACGCGTTTCGTACATCGCACACAAAAATTTAAAACTATTTCGGTAATATAAAAATTGTAAAAAAATAACAAACACGCGAGTAAATATCACAAAACTAACAAGTAATACCGAAACGTTGCGTCGAAGTGCAATACCTATTGCTAAATGCTAAATTCAGGAATCGTCCAAAAAGCAAAGATAACTCAAATAACTTCTTAACCAATGAGACGTTTTCACTATCCCTACTCATCCTTTCATTTGCATGGAGTCGGCTCTTTTCTTAAGAAATTTTTATACACAATGCTCTGTCTTTATTACTCAAACGTTAAACCGTGACGTAAATTTACTTATTCTTTTCTGACTGCGAAGGTTAACTTATTTAGCAAAAGATTTAAACGGAAAATTAAATCACCAAGTCTACAAAAATTTCATTCGATTTTTAATCATAATTTGTCCAATTATTTTAGTAAAATGTTGTCAACCTCAGAATAAAAAATAAAAATAGGAAATATGATAATTTATTACGAAAGTTATTCATTTTCTATTTACATACTGTTTCAAAAATTATTGTATTAACAAATAACAATAATAAATCTGTTTGTTTTATTTTAGTTTGAAAAAACTGATTTCAATATTTAATATTAGGTATTTAGAGCGATCGCGTATTTGCCGTTTACATTTTTTATTTTTAATAATTACAAATTGTTTTTTAAATTCGGATATCGTTGAATTTATTTAAATAGTTTCAAGTTAGGTAATCACAGAAATTGTGAGAGGGAAGAGGATAATTTGTTAATTAATCCTTTATGTAAGGGTTTCATCAGCAAGTAGGAAAATCTAAATTAGAATACGAGGGTCAAGCTGAATTTATTGAGAATAAAAAGCACGGTTAATAATTTCTAGGATTTTATTTTAAATATGCTCAAAGTAATTCCCTCCAACAATGATGCACTTGACCATTCTTTCTTTCCATTGCTTAAAAGCTCCCAACCAATCTTCTTTCGGAACACCTTCAAAATAAGTATGAACTGCGGTATCAATCTCTTCTTCAGACGAAAACCTTCTGCCCCGCAAATTTTTTTTAAGCCCAGAAAATAGCCAAAAGTCGCACATTGCTAAATCAGGTGAGTACGGCGGATGTTCTATGACTTTTATATTTTTTTCAGCCAAAAACTGGCGAGTTATAGCTGCCGAATGGGATGATGCATTATCATGGTGGAGCATAATTCCCTTGGCTGGAACTCTACTGAACACATCAGGTAAACATTTTTTAGTGTACCATTTAGCTGTAACTGTCTTTTGTCCATCTAGCTTAATGGCATTTACTAGGCCCGTACTTCTGAAGAATACCGCATACATAACTTTTTTCATAGCTCGCTGTTTCTTGATCATTGTTGGAGTTTCCTCATCTTCGTGAATCCATACACGACTCTCTTGACGAGTAGGTATGTCGAAAAGGGAAATATAACTTTCGTCACCTGTCACGATTTTGGAATTAATTTGGTGTCCGCCATTATTTAACAAATTTAGAGTTTCATGGCAAATTCTTACACGCTCTGCTTTTTGGAAATCAGAAAGGTGATGCGGCACAAAACGACGGACCACTTTTTTTAAATGCAGGTGATCGTGTATGATTGTTTTAACAGCTGAGGATCCAATCTTGAGTTGATGCTCTATTACCCCATAAGTGGATTTATTGTCCTCTTTAATTATTTTTTTAACAGCAGCAATGTTTTTGTCGGTAACAGCGGTAGAAGGACGTCCTGCTCCTTTTTGATGCTGAACGGAATTCCTTTCGCGTTCAAATTCCTTATACCATCGGTAAATTGAAGCCAAGGAAGGTGCTTGTTCACTAAAAGTTGAATCTAAACTCTCTTTGCACTCGTAAGCGCTTAAATCTTTTTTAAAATCATAATAAATCATTATTCGAAAAAGCTCTCTTGTTAATTCCATGTTTTCACTTGCAATGTCACTTTAAAAAATTAGTAACTTGAGTTATAACGAACGTATTTTCAACTTCTAAACTTCAAATGACAGATAAAGAGTTTCTCTAAATAATACCGTATGTTTTATTTTTAACAACTTACTAGATCTATTTTATTCTCAATAAATTCAGCTTGACCCTCGTATGATAACATTTTCATGTCAATTTTCAATAATAATAATATAAGAAAACCTCATTTTTTAATTGGTAATTTAAGATTGCAAACAGGGCCATTCCTACGGACTAACGAAAGGGGGCGGTTTAAAAATGATCACTGATTTTATCTATTTATATATATAAAAATGGATGTATGTGTGTATGATGTATGTTCCCTATAGACTCCTAAACCGTTTGACCGATCGGAACCAAATTTGGCACAGTTATTATGTAGGTTCCTGCGCATGTTTCTGAATTGAAATAGTGCAAAAGTTCGCAAAGGAAAGGAAAGTTGATTTTGAGTAGCCTGCCTTCCTTTAAGGAATCTCGATAATCCATTCATGCGCGTCCCATAGGGACGCGCATGAATGGATTATCGAGATTCCTTAAAGGAAGGCAGGCTACTCAAAATCAACTTAAAAAACAATAATGAATGCTGTCAAGCTGTCAACCGATCGACAATGCAAATACGCGTGCACGTGCTTTACGTTTCTATTTGACCAATCTTAACCAAATTTGGTGTAGAAGTTACGATGTTTACAACGCAACGCTACGAAAAACATAGGCTACTTTAGAACCTTGTAGTGAGGCCGAAGGCCGAACAACCACATCCGACACGGTCTAGATGGCTAAAGGCGGCCGGTAGGCCGACTGTGCCAGCTAGTTATTTATAATATTCTTACGCCAACATTTAAAACGGATAGGCACCCCCTCCCCCCCATTAAAATGGCGATCCACCTAAAATTCGTTAAGGGGGGGAATTTATTGCATAATAACAATAACGCAAAACAATCCCCTGTTTCATAAAAATTTAAGTTTAAGAAATCAAATTCGTAGATAAATTTATGCTCTTTAATTTGTTCTGATGAGAATTTTCCGTAAAAATTAAATTATAAACGAGTTATAGGCAAAATCCATGTTGGGGACTGAAATTCCTAATATGGGAAGAAGTCGGCCGAGTATTTTAGGAATATTTTGAAAGGTTCATTAGGACACTGGAATACACATCTGCTAAACTGGATCTTGCCGAATTTTTGAAAGTTCTAACCATTTTTTTGGCTTCTTTACCTCGGCTAGCAGGAAATTATTGAAAAACGTCTAATTTTCAAAAAAAATTCTTGCTCTTCAATTATCTGAAATTATTATAGTACAAAATATTGAAAAGCATTCTTATAAAATTATTATGCTTTTATTAAATTGATAACCTTTTAATCGCCATGTGCTGGAGAGTATTTCAGAGTCCCTGGTCAGTGCAGCTACCTATTTTTTAGATCTTTATTTATAGCAGCGACTTGTGATCTTCATTCAATGTGCGGGGGGGGCACAACGCTTAAAGAGATAGAAAAAGTATAAATTTACTATACTTTTATTTATTTATTTAAAATTAGAATTTTTTTAATTATTTTTGGAAGCTGTTGTTTCGGTTGGGAAATTTGTGTGAACTGTGTGAAAATTTTGTAGCGACAAATATTAGGTACCTAAATCTTCATCATTGTCGACATATAATAGCCTAAATGTATCTGTATGTGTCTGTTTATAACTATAAATTGAGTTGATGATCCGTTCCCTTAGTACTTTTCTACAAGTACACAATTGTCATGGTTGTGCGGCCTGAAGGCCGCACTAAAATTGTTCAGGTTGATCTCTAACAAGTAAATCAA
Source organism: Podabrus alpinus (assembly GCA_932274525.1). Taxonomy (NCBI): domain Eukaryota; kingdom Metazoa; phylum Arthropoda; class Insecta; order Coleoptera; family Cantharidae; genus Podabrus; species Podabrus alpinus. The sequence goes on from OW026451.1 coordinate 20,522,451, forward strand.
TTTCAAATGCGTCATGAACAAATAAATAAACAGAAATTGTGTTTTAAAGCCGCACTGTTTCGTGATTTCCTAAATTGTGCGGCCTAAAGGCCGCACTGAAAGAAAGAATTATTATGGTTTAATTTAGAATTACAAACACACACAAACAGATCAATTCAGGCTCGATAACAACGTCGGCTTACTTTGCAATCACAGAAGAAAACCTTGAAAACTCCATTTTGGTTTATTTTATTAACCCCCCCTTCCAAGTGTTGAGCAATGGCGGCTTACCCCAAAGGCCACAAAGTGCGATAAAATAAGTTTTCAGAAGAGCGCTAGCATTATAATGAACGCATTTGTATCTTGGAGGGGGGGGGGGGCTAGGTTAAAACAATTTAATTGCACGAATCTATTACCTGGAGGAAGAGTTATCTAAATAACCATCTCATTAGTAGAGACTTAGTAAAGTGTTTTAAATCTGTGCCACCGTTTTTGGTCCAAGCGACGTCGGATTGTCCAATATTCAGCAGCGTAACTTCCATATTATTTCTAATTCCGAGTTAGTATTCTGTTTTTGGGAAGGCGAGGCGGTGCGGCGCCCCGATGATATGAAGTTCTAAACTTAATTTGAAGTTTCAATTTTTGAAAAAAATAAACCCAGGTGCTCAAGGACTAACCATTCTTTTGATCAATTTACAATCAAACTAATTCATAGGTAACAATAATAATAAAAAGAAATAAAGAGAATAGTTGCCACATACGATATCTGTCCGTTTGTCTGTAACTACTCTGTTTCCACCTGTAATTCAGAAATCCTCAACTATTATTCAGCTTTGTCAACTTAGCTTCAGAAATCGTCAACTGAAAGCGTCAATTGTCATTCACAAAGCGTTAATAGTAATTCAGAATGTATAAAAATTTAATTTAGATTACTTATATAAATAGGCTAAAATTATAAACTGAGATTTAATGGACTACTGTAAAAATGGACCATATCGGAATAAGTCCTTATAAAAATCGGAAAATCGAAAAAAAACAATATTTTAATTTTTTTTTATTTACATTTGACGCTTTCTAAATATCGGTTGAGAAATTTGAATTACGATGGACGATTTCTGAAGAACAGTTAACGTTTTCTGAGATTAAATTAATTTTAAATAAAATAAAACAGTTAGGTTATAAAAGGCGCAAAACGTCAAAGCCCCCCCCCCCCCGACTTCATATCAAAGATAAAAATTAGATTACTTATTTAACGAGTCTTATTCTGGATCCAATAGGACAGTTTTCTTAAGTGTTCCTAGGAATAAACAAAAGTTAAGTCAAACTTGAAAGTCAGGATCGAACTAGAGTAAAAATTTAAGCATCAAATAAAAATTTTCTATTAAAAAATTATCAACATAAAGAGATGTAATCATGCAAGATAGCAAAGGAAGACTTCAATCTACCAAATTGGTTAGGTTTTTGGAAGTTTTTTCAATTTTGCCCAATAACTAAGTTTTTTGTTTTCAATGTAGAATTCTCTGCGTAGAACAACTTTTCAGCCGTAATAAGACCCTAGCTATGGGATTTCAAAATTAAGCAGTTTATACTCCTTTTGAAGGATGTTTTTCAGGAATTAAGAATTTTAACATTAATTCTCTTTTAATCCATGGAAAGACAAAATTTTGTTGATTAAGATTTAAAGATAAGTAAATTAAATTCTGCTTAAAACAGGAAAGAAAAAAATGTTCTAGTGCAGGGGTGGGCAACCTTTTGTATAACAGGGGCCAGAATAATATTTACGTTTCGTCCGCGGGCTTTAGTATAGTTAATGGACACATTTTTTTTACTTGTATTTTTTTCTGAAAATATAAAAACAATAATATTTATAACAAAGTTAATTAAGTACTATATTTATTTCTCTTATCATTTATAACAAATTACAAAGAAAAAAATTCGCAAAGGAATGGAAAGTTGATTTTGAGTAGCCTGCCTTCCTTTAAGGAATCTCGATAATCCATTCATGCGCGTCCCTATGGGACGCGCATGAATGGATTATCGAGATTACTTACAGGAAGGCAGGCTACTCAAAATCAACTTAAAAACAATAATGAATGCTGTGAAACTGTCAACCGATCGACAATGCAAATACGCGTGCACGTGCTTTACGTTTCTATTTGACCAATCTTAACCAAATTTGGTGTAGAAGTTACGATATTTACAACGCAACGCTACGAAAAACATAGGCTACTTTAGAACCTTGTAGTGAGGCCGAAGGCCGAACAACCACATCCGACACGGTCTAGATGGCTAAAGGCGGCCGGTAGGCCGACTGTGCCACCTAGTTATTTTAATAATACGCGAAAACTTAATTCGCGTTAAAGGGAATTTTGCTTCGCGTATAAAAAATTCAGGTATCAAAATCTAATTCGCGTTATTCTGAATTCGCGTACATCGAACTCGCGTACATGGAGGGTCTAGTGTACTTTTCAATTTACCTTTTACAATACTTTTTAATTTAATTTAAATAAGACGAATTATATCGAAAATTAAACTGTAGATCTCTCCTTTTTCCTTATGTTAGGTACTAACCTAATCCTTTTCTTTAAAATTTTTGTTTTTGAAAATATTTATTTATTATTTCTTCTAAAGATCTCGCGGGCCTGATTAGAACTTTACGCGGACCGGAGTTGGACCGCGGGCCGGAGGTTGCCTACCGTTGTTCTAGTGTTTCTAGCCCTAGTAGTTTTAGGGCCTGAAAAAATCTTTGTATAAAATGCTATTAAAGACTAGTACATAATTACGGCTTTTTGATTGATTTTCTGCGGTTTCTGAGCGGTGAATTGAATTGTAAATCCCAAATGGGAAACGCAACAAAAAATACACATTCACAGTGTTTCAAATTTAGTGCATTTTTTAATTACTTGTGTAATCTCAATTTTTATTTATACAGGTATAGAAAAAATTATTTGCAGGTTACTGAATCCAAAATCTCAAATAATGTAACTGAGAAAAAATTATTCAATGCAATCAATATCATAAATTAATAAAATAAATTGGAATTTTCCATATTGTAGACGTTTTCCGGCCAGTCCACTCCTGTATTAAACCTTTCCATGTTCTGACTTTAAAAACTTAAAAAAAACTTCTCATCTCAAAAAGTTATAATTACTAGAAGAAAGAAAGACGAAAAGTTTTGTCGTAATTTTGAACAAACAAAAGATAGAAAACCTTTTAGTAAAAATTTATAACGCTGAACTTTTACAGTTTATTTCAAATCCAAAACAAAAATGCACACTTAATTAAAATTTTATAACTTGTACGCTGTAAATATTTAAAATAATGAAGATACTTCATTAGAACATAATTATGAAGTGCGTCAATACATCATAATTCCATACGTACCCAAATCCCAATTTCTTCAAATTTTGAATTCCAACCTATTCTAGTTTAAAATATAAACTGATTTTTTTATTCTTTTTTTTTTATATTAATCAATCTTGTTTTTGTCATCTTTAGTGACACTTTTATTTTAAATCAACAAAAAATTCTCGGTAGGAGAACTTAAAATTTAAGTCTTCCCAACTGTTTTTTGAATATGACCGATGCTAGATTTCGTGCAGTTAATAATTTTAATGTTCAAAATTATAATTATAAAGTGTGAAAATTCGAATTTATTTACAAAAAAAATCTGTCATCGAGAAAAGCGCCAGGGAGCAGCTGCTTTCTAAAAGAGTCATTGCAAAGATCACGCTGAAGCTTCGCACTTCCGGTCCTTTCGACGTCAACGAACATCCTGAAGTAGGGATAAATACCTTCTCAAAGTTGAAATAGTACGATTTTAATTATTATAATATTTCATGGCATTCTTTTAAATATATTATAGTTAGAATTTAATTATAATAAATTTCATAATATATTAGTGCTTATATAATTTTTTTTAATTTAAAATTTATAGTCCGAATGTCTCAAATTTTTAATTAATTTCCTGAAACCATTTCAGTGACATCTTATATCTTGGAGCAGCTGAATTTCGGTCCCTCTCAAAAGACAAAAATTTAATAACCGAATAGAACACGAGGGTGGACCGTCAATATCTAGGGGAGAAATGATGTCTCATAATTAAGTACAATTTTAGTAAGCGTACACCTTCAACATTTGCTACAATAAAATTATTGGAAAAATTTCTCACACTTTTCCCAGGTTGGGCATGATGAACCTGGTGACCAGATGTACTTACCTTTATTTAATTCCATTTTTTCTGTTACTACAGGTAATTATGTAGTAAAATTGTAAACTAAAGGTATACAAAATTTTGTTCGTCTGGTTTGCAGATGGAGTAAATTAAAATTGGTGTAAAAGGTGCAAAAGTATGAGCGGTAATTTGTTTACTTTAATAACCATTGTTATTGCTTGTCGTAAACGTGCTCCTGAAAACATTCCTAGTTTAAGCATTTGAAAAGGAAAATACGGTAGATACGCAAAATGTAAATTCTGTGTTTCAATTTAATTACATTTTTAATGATGAAATATTGGCATTCATGTTGAACAACCTTCATGTGGTCTATACGTCGTAAATAATGCTAAGCACTTATTATAATAAATCTATGACATTCTCTTGAAGTATACGAATGGATTTGTAAATTGTAATAAAAAAGAGAATTTCGAAATTACACGTAGTTTTTGAGTATTTCTACAAGTATGAAAATTGAAAATCCAGCTCGAGCGTTCATTCAACAGGAGCGGACTAGCCATGATGTTGAGAATAATGGATTTTTGTCCCCTATGTTCTACTTTAAGCGATTTATTTTAGGATTTTCAAGGTCTAACATGTTTTTGCAGAACCACATAAGCAATTTTACGTCAAAATTTATTTCTCAAAAGTCAATAAAGTAATCATGTTTAGACTGTTCATATGCAGAAGGCATATAAAAAATTTTCAATGCCGGAAATTAATTCCGTTCAACCTAGTTTTTTAAATTCATAAGGTCAATGAATCAGATCATGAAAAAATGTTCACGAAAGATCCTTTTAGGCCTTACAATATTTATTCGCGTTTTTTTACGAATAAACTGGCACTCATCACTGTCTGCACAAATCCTTCTTTGGAGGTTGTTAGTGAGTTCCCCCCCCCCTATTTTTTTAAATTCATAAGGTTTATACTTAAAGTGCACCCCAATATGACAGCCAAACAATTGCTTGTTCGAAGTGATGAAGTGCGTAGACTCAAAAGGTTCATACCAGCTGATCTGACCAACAGATTCAACTAAATAAATAATAATTATGTCTATAATCATACAGGTTTTAATGTAATAAATACAAGGTGTTCACTGGAACACTTTGTACATGTATTTATGATTTTTTCAACTGAAAGCTTGTAATCTTGTAGATTGATTGCTAAATATATTGAGTTAAAAAAAAAATAATAATAAGGTTTATGAATCAGATCATGCAAAAATATCCACGGAATATCATTTTTCTGGCCTTACCAGAAAATCTTGTTGGTTGTCTTGCCTTATCGTTGTTTTCATGGCACTTCGGAAATTTTCAATGCCGAAAATGTCCACGAAAGGTCCGTTTTGGGCATTACATAGCACTTCACAATTCCTTCTTTGGAGGATAGTTATAGTGGGTTTCTCCCTCCTAGTTTTTCAAATTCACGAGGTTTATAAAGTATAGATCACGCAAAATTATCCACGAAAGATCTTCTTTCTGGCCTTACAGTATTTATTGACGTTTTTTAGAAATAAGCTGGCGCTCATGGTGCTCCAAGGTTTAGAGGAAGGTGTCCCCCCCCCCCCAATTAATACTATCTATACTATAGTTTTGACTTAATGGGTGGGTTTCCAAATTTTTAATTTAGTAATTTAAAATGCATTTTGCGAATGGATATTGATGGTTGTCTTGCCTTATCCTTGTTTTCATGGCACTTCGGAATATACAGTCCCTACACCTCCTAGAACGCTAAATAAAATCCGGGTCAGGCTGGACCAGTGTGTGTTATCTAATTGAACGCATTGGTAATGTAATACGACCTAGAGTTTAACGTGGTAAACGAACCATGCTATGATATCCTAGGATAATCGCTTATAGTCTTAATAATGGTTGAGAATAATCAGTTCACTAGGTTTGTTATTTTCGCGAAGAACAAATGACACAGTGTTAGGTTGACCCAAAACCGTTGTCGTGCAGTATCTATTATATTCTTCTATTTATACAGTGGAAGCTCTTATCTTTGGATAAAATGGGTCTCAAGAACACACGGTGAGATAGATTTCTATTTTACACATGTACTCACCGACCACGGCTGCTTCAACGTCTATCTGTGCAAAAAAGCCAGAAGAGACATGCCTACATGCCCATACTGAGAAGCGGAAGGCGACGCGGAGCACACCATCTTCCACTGCTGGAGATGGGAGAGAGTTGAAATCCTCACACCCGACAATATGACTGCCATCATGCTCGAGGACGGGTACGGCTAAAAAAGCATATAAACGCTGGTCAAGAAGATCATGTGCATGACTAGCAATGAAAAACCGAAAGACTCCAACAAGCCCAAGGTGATCAAGGAAGCCAAAACCAGGGAGCGTAAACTTGAAAGGCACAACAACAAACGATCCAGGACCTCTAAATGAACCGGAGGTCCAGAACAATTCACATCATCGAACGGAAGTAATACCTAGAGGCGGATTGCCGTTCGGTGGTGGGTGTTGAGGTTTTAGAGTGTGAAGTCCCACACACAGATTTCCTCATCCCTGTTCAGTCTAAAATAAAAATAAAATATTAGCAACCAGGGCCGTACCTAGGGATTGACAATGGAAGAGCGGGGGAATCAAGATTACGGGCCTATCGTAGACCAGCCTAGAAAACTACCTAAGATGTACAAACCAATGCTCAAAGACATGGACGTTTATAGATATTTTCCAGGGTGGGGCAAACTCAAAATTTTCAAAAGGCACATTAAAATATAAAAAATTGGTCAAAAAAGCACTTAACTCTCACGATTAATTAAAAATCTGTGAGAAGGCACCCCTTAGAATTATATTTAAACCAAAGAGTGCCTTCTCCATGGTTGTCATGATTTATAATTCTCGAGGAAAGGGGTAAAAATACGAAATTTTTAGATTTTTCAAAATTAGAACGACAATAAACGTCAAATTACTCGTAATTACACAAATTTTTAGTTTTCTGATGCCTTATTTATGAAAATATTTTGATAAGAAAGTGGAAGAATAAGATGCGTGCAGAGTTAGCGAAATTCTCAGGGCGGTTTGAGCCCCAAAGCCCTTCTCTCAGATTTTCCCCTGTAATATAATTATTGGGCCTTGCAGACTCATGCCTTATTTTACCAGATTGGACCATGTCTTCCTGTTTTTAGCTCTATCCATCCATTGTGTAATGTGCAAGAAATTCAAGTCCTCTTTCACCTCTTTGATGCTTCATCTTATTTTTAGCTTACCTTTTTTTTCATCTTGTTACCTCATCTATATTCACCCTTAAAATCATACTGGGTATTCTTTCCTCTCACTCATTCTCTCCAAATGACCATCTGATCCTCTGTGACTTAACCACTCCGATAATAATTGTCGCCTTTTCATTTAACTCGTATAACTCTTGGTTGGTGCGTCTTAACCACATCCCATCTATGTCCTTTCCATCCAAGATTTTACTTTCCTAATATTGTATTCATATCTTGATTAAAATTCTTCTGGTTTAAGGGGTCGTCCATAAACGACGTCCGCAATTTTTTCTGACTTTTCAATCCCCCTAGACTCAGTTGGTCACAATCTTTGGATCCCCCCCTCATTTATTCGAACTTGACACGACATTGTTTGCACCTTTGGAATTTAAAGAGTAAATAAATTGTTTTACAAAATATTACCTTTTTTTTATTGCGTGTCGGAAAGGGGAAAATCTTATACAAGACACCACCAGCTCGTGCTGGGTGGTAGTGTGGGGTCAGCCCACTAAAAAACCCCTCCCGGATGTCAGCGGGCTTCACCTCACGATATTTCTTCCGGTGCCTACAAAATATTACCTAAAAACATAATATTCAAACACAATTTTCTTATAAATCCCAAAATTGGGGTTAACTCTACCACTGACTGGTTTACTCTAACACCGCTTCAAATTTAACTTCTTCAAAGAAATCATGTTTCAAAAATGTTATTGTTATAAATCACTAATAATAATTGACCTATTGACCATAAATAATGCTAAAAAAACATTAGGAACAACTAACTTGGAGTTTATTAGTTTTATTCTACATATTTACGATGAATTGTTTAGGATTTGTGACTGATTTATTAGGAAACGTAAAATACATCATTTGAGTATCGTCAAATTTAAAAATTTATCAAAATTGCATTTTTTTTAATTTCTAAAACTCCCTTTGATATAAATCAGTAATTATTTGGCCATAAATAAAGATAATAAATATTATTACATTAAACAAATTTAATGTTGACTTTTAAAAATATACGTAAACGGCACACTGGGGTCTGAGATACCCACCCATATAAATTTATTTTCAATTGTTGTACTTCGCTCAATGACTAAAAGGCACTAACGGATATTCACACTTACTGAGATAACTATGAACTTAATTTACAAAAATGGAATTCCAAAAAAAAGCATTACAGCACATGTGGCATTAACTAATATGAATTTTGGGGTTTCTGAGACCCCCCTGTACCGTTTCAGGGTTAAATGGCCATTTACCATTACTTATTTTTTTATTTTATGAATTTTTATTTTATATTATAAATATAATGGATTCATTTACAGTTAGTACCGCTTTCCGTGCCCAGCTTCCATTTCTCTCTAGTTATTGAAACATGCTTTCATTCCCTCATATATTCAACTTCTTCTCGGTCGTCCTCTCTTTCTTTTCTCAGGTGGAATCTATTCCAAAATCTTTCTAGGCCATCTATCTTCGTCCATTCTTTTTGTGTGTCCAAACTACAGTAATTGTCTCCTCTCGATTTCGTGTGCTATATTTTTCTGCTTCCATCGCATTACATCTAATTACTTAATTTCTTATTCTCTTCAAACGCGATCTTCTGCAGCTCTTTCTCAAAAAATTAATCTCGGTGTTTTTATTTTATTATATCGGTGAATAATTTGAATAATTTAATTTCACGTTAAAAAGTCCATTAATTACGTAGGGGTTTTGGAGGGAGGGGGTTATGGAAGATCTTACATGGGGAGGGAGGGTCCAAAGTGTTCCTTTCGCAAGCTTTTTTTAAATATGTTAATTGAAACCAGTTTATATTCAGATTTTAAATATACTTTTTCTAATAAAAAGTTAATAGTACATAAATCAAATAAATACTTTATTTTTAATACATATGAGGGGGGGGGATCAAAAAGTTCCAAAATAATCCTTACGAACATAGGGAGATCTAAAACATCTTACGTACCCTTCATAGGAGAGAGAAGGAGTAAATGTAACCTTAATTAGTCTCGAAATGAAATCCTGTGGTTCGAAGCCCACGTTAAACAAGTAGTAAAAATAATTCAAACGCACACCACATGCATAAAAAAATGCCAAAAATTGCCAGAGGCATAACGGCTGAATGAGAAGCCCTGTAACCTTAATATAAATCTGTTGATCTTCAAAAATTCTCAAAAAATTACCTGACCACTTAAATTTCTTCCACACCAAAACATTAGTGCCAGTCCGCCCCTGTCGTTAAATCATTCAGTTGTGTTACTTCATATTAAATGAACTTCGGTTTCATAAATTCATGTCATAGAATCTATTTTTGGATTAGACCCACCAGAATTACGTTGGGGTCTTGTGTATGAAGACTCTCAGACTCACACTTGCATTTTTATATCATTCGTTACAATTTATTGCGATTGAAAGTATTTCCTGCATTTTTTTTATATAATATTATACGTACCTACCAACTACATAAACATGCAATCAATGTTCGAGCTTAAATTTGTCTATAGCGTTTGTAAGACTAATAATGGATGTTGGAACAAGTGGATAAAAAAATTCAGACGATACTTTGCAGTTTTTGTACTTATTAAGGGATCGACCCCCCCCCCCATACTCTTATTAATCGATAAGTTAAAAAGTATTTTCGATGAGCATTTTTATTTGTTCTATTTGAATTTTTACATAATTTTTTTTAGTTTCCTTGTTTTCTCATACTAAACCACTTCCTAGGTGGTTTGTTTTCACACCTCTTGACGCCATGTCGCTATCATTATATCATATCTCAAGACATAAACTACCTGATGGTTTTGCTGACAAGTTTATAGAAAAGTGATAAGTATAAGAAAAGCGTTTGGAAATTCGTTACTTGACTAGAATATAATGTGGTAATTTTTTTATATAAAAAAATTATGTGACAAACGTATAACTAATTTGTACCCAGAATTGTATTTCTGATCTCGGTATTCATCCAAGTCTTTTGTGATTCACAATTTACTTCCTTTGGCATAGTTTGAAACAATAAAATTTAAGCTTGCAACTCGATGTTAACCGAAATTTTCAAGTGCATACCTGTCATTTTGTTCAAAAATAATTCCTAAACTTCCTTTCATTTAAAATATTTGGGAAATTCCAAATCCTAATATTAGTTCAAAATTATTTTATTCGAAGCTTACAATGCAATACAGCAATAATACAAAAATTAGCTCACAGCGCCGAGCCGATTTTTACCCTGAGAATATCTTAATCCTCAAGGGCTATGAATAAAAGTACAAATAACTAAGCAGTAAAATTTATCGGTTTTACCGAAACAACGTTTGCATTATTCCTTTTACCCTTTTAAGTGTTCCGCCAAAAAATGTTGGATTTTCCAACCTTTTGCATTATTACGAAGCAACCAACCCTCGGCTCGCTGAGCGCAATAAAAACATTTTAATTTCTCTAATAAATTAGACAATAATTATCTTTCCTAATGCACTCTCCATTTTAGATTTTACGATTTTTTTATAAAACAGGTCACATTCTTCTTATGTTTACACTGAAAATAAACTTATATTCCGAGTGGTCATTAAATTAGTTCAACATCTAACCTAAGGGTTGAGACGCTCTTAACGACTGACGCTTTTTCACTTATGACAAAGATTAAGTGGCCTGTAAATGTCATTATTTCACTTTGACAAACAATGTTACACTTTAAATGAATATCCCAAAGCTTTTGAATTTTTTTAAACTAACATAAATTGTCGGGGGTAGCACCTAAAATGGTTTGACCTAAAACCAATAATCAAAAACTGTCATTGACTAAAAATATTATCCTCACAAGTGTTTTTTTTGGGAAAATTCCCAAATAATCTTACCGAAATCTGGGTTTTTCCAGAACGTGCTGAAAGCTCAGAAATCAACAAATTCGGTAGGTACCTTCAAACACCTAATCCGATTAAGCTCTAAAAGTTGGGAAATTCCCTCTAGAAACTACCTGCAGAAATTCTTCCACTTGTAAATCAATAAAAATTTGCTGACATATTTTTACACAATTTGTGATTTTAATTGATGTGTGCATTTCGAACATAAGTTTTTTAAGCGAATTGGGATCGACTTTTATCGAACATATTGTGATTTATTCAAATTTTAAAGTAACGCCATTTTACAAATCACCTGTGAATTCCGGTTTTGCGATTGGATGGAACTTCAGGTAAACTGAACAGGTAAAGGAGGAGCTTAATGAGGTGGTTATAGCATCTTTCACCTGGGAAAGAAACGAAAGGGAAGGAAATAACATTTTAACGAACTTCATAATATGGTGGTCCAATTCCACATTAAAAATGTAAGCCAAAAATTGTTCTCGCCACCATTAAATATCTTCCGAGAAGTACTATTATTGTTGGTGTCTTCAAAGTTAAACCTACAGATACTCGTCGTGGGTGGACCCCGTCAAATGGTAAAAGAAACCGTATCGTAATATTTCAAAGGAATTGACAGAAAGGGCTCCTAATTACCAAAACTCGCAAGCATTACGACTATAATGATCTCCTTCAAGAATCCAACTTTTGTTATAGTCCACATCAGCTAATACGATCTCAAAACCATCACATTAAATTAACGAAAAAATAAGAGATTTGTTGTACTTTTAAGACATTTAATTATAAATGTTTATTCTTTTCAACGTTTTATGTATAAACAAACTATTAAAGCATCCAACATAAAATGATTTTTAATTAGGTCGTGTTCGTTTATCTTTCAATTTCAAACTTGATTGAAAGCGAAGTTAACTGTTTTTTTTTGGTCGAAAAAAAATTAAAAATCAACACCGTTTCAATTATTTTCGAAATTTTTTTAATTAATTGTATGCCGAAGCTTCAAAGACAATCGCAATTAACGACCTACAAGGGTTTTGGCGTTTCTAAACTGATTAGAGAAACTATTTCCGTTGTAAGCCAATTAAGGTCTACATGATGTGAGGATAATTAAATTCCTTTTTTGGATAATATGACGACCCATAAACGTCTTTTTTGCTTTTGGTTTATTTTACGATGTACGTCCATGAATATGTTAAGTTTTTGGGTGCTAACAAAAATTAACCTAAAGGAACAAAGAAAAATAAATTCTATTGACGTTCAGGCTAATGGGGCGTACAGCTTTTATGAACAATCGAGCTTTTAGAACAGCTTTTCTTGTTTTACTGAAGTTTGTATTTGTTAATGTAATAAATAAGTATTGTAAATTTATAATAATGTTGTTAATATTAATTAACAATCACTTGTAAAAGAATTACTGTAGATGTTTTCATTCGTTTCATTCAATGAATAAAATCCAGCAATTGAGTTAATCTTAAGATTTAGGTCGAATCTTGTACCTTGTAAACCTCTTTGAAATCCCTTTTACAAGTGCGATTTAACGGCACACGACAAAATAGAAATTTTGGGAAAACCGTAGATTCCTGGGTTTTTACGTCTTGAGTCAACATCAGGTAGACAATTTATTATATAACACAGTAACGTAAATCGAACGGTATTATTGCCAGCTGGTTTTATTAAAAACAATTGTAAAGTGAAAATAGAAGACTAAGAAAATACCAAACGCTAAAATTAATTTTTGGTTTTTAACACCTTGATGCTAAATTAAGAAACTGTTATTCTTTAACTTAATTTTTTGGATTTACTTCATTTTATTTGCGGATAATTGGGAAAATGTGATAATTAGTCGCAATATAAACTGCGATAAGATTTTTGAAAATTTCTTCAAAATATTTTTAATTTATTTAATTTGTAGATAAACTTATCGAGGATTTTGAGTTTAGATTGCATATTGCTTGCTTTTTAAAAGCAAAATTTTAATTTAATCAGTCTGATTTCATCATACTTGATTACAATAAATTAAACTAAATTAGCAATCAGATTAATTTTGGATCAAAAATAAAATAATTTCTTAAAAAGTCTTTCGGTAACTCTTAGATGTGCAACTTGGTAAAATAATTAAAGGAAAAATTTCACGATAAAACACATGCAGCTAAAATAATCCACGGAAAAAATCTACAAGTAAAAAATCTGGGTAAAATAAAATTTTGAAGTATTTCGAAAAAACAAATATTTAATATTTTGTAGTTTTGCCTTTAATTAATAATATAATAAGTTGATCTATAGTAAAACCTTTTTGTTAAAGTCCTTTTACAATTTAATTCCTGAAAATTTTATTTAATTCTATCATGGAAAAAATCCACGGAAATAAAATCTACGGTATCACGTATATAGAATTAATTTAGAGATAAAATAATTTTTTATAGAGAAAAAATACTGCATTCGAATATTTAATATTTGTAATTCATCTTAGAATATTTTGAAAATCTCCAATTTCCTGCTTAAAACCTTATAAATTTCTAAATCCAAACGAAAAAATAAATTTGAAACTTGAAGAAAAGTTGAGAAAAATGTGAAACAGCGTCAGGTAAAAAATACAACTACAGATTTGATTAAAAGCGTATCAGGATATCAAAAACATTTATTTTCAATACTTTATTATTAATTAGGCGAGTCCAAAGTGCCTTTCTCTCAAAATCGAAGAGTTCGAGTGAAAAACAAGACAAATCAAGATCTTATAAAACATTGATCTAAAACCAATGCCATGGTTAAAAAGTACCGAACTTCCCACTTATTATTTCTTTTTTCTTCCCATTGCTTATGATTTTTCAAGGTTTTCCTGAAATAGTACATGTTTATTTTATTCTTTCATGGTTTTACCAAAATCGATCCTCTTCTGTTGATTGTAGTTATAATTTATTATCACAATCACAGTTCATTTTTTCTTTTATTTACATAGTCGATAAATTCAGAATAAAATATTTTCAGCCTTATTTCAGTCTTGTTTATAATTCTCATCACTTTCTGTTGCATTATATTTTATTTCGTGCATAAATATAAAAAGTGAGAGCATGTAGCATATGTTTTTTCGTCAGTTTTTTCCATTTTTAAAATTTTTTTTCATGAGTATGTCAATAGCTCATAACGAAAAAGTTACAGGCTTATTTCAGATTTTCCCACGTTAGTTTCACTATTTCCCAAAATAACGTTTAAAGTTGAAACACTGTTTTCTTTATTTTTTCAATGCTTGCTAGAAATATAATTACAAAAATTCATGCATAATTGACAAGATCACGTAAAATTCAATCAATAGAAATATTACATAGAGGTTTTTAATTGTCCCCAAACTGAACAACTGGGCCGTAGTGCCTTAAAAATCGAAAGTTTTATATTTCGTTTCATATTTACAGGCAGGAAGCTAAAATAAGAGCAGCAAAAATGAAATTTCTTCGAGCAGTAAAAGGCTGTTCATTAATGGATAGGAATAGAAATGAAGACATCAGAAAAGAATTGCAGACTTTTTTGGTAAAAGACTATAAACACAAATGAAATGAGCATGTGCAAAGAACGGAAGACCTTCTTCTTCTTCTGGTGCCTATCCGTTCCGGATGTTGGCTATCATATTGGCTATAATTATTTTATTCACTGCCGTGCGAAAAAGCTCTGTTGTTGTCATCGAGAACCACGTTCTAAGGTTCTTCAACCATGAAATTCTCCTTCTGCCTACGCTTCTTTTTCCGGCTGTTTTGCCTTGTAGGATGCACTGAAGGAGCCAATATCTGTTTTCATTGCGCATTACGTGGCCCAGGTACTGCAGCTTTCTGGCCTTGACCGTGTCTACCACCTCCAGTTCCTTGTTCATTCTTCTGAGGATCTCGTTATTAGTTACATGATCCATCCATGAAACTCTCAGAATTCTCCGATAAATCCACATCTCAAAAGCCCGAAGTTTCTTCGTCGTCGACTCTGTCAGCGTCCAGGATTCGACCCCATAGAACAACACCGGAAAGACGTAGCAGCGCAACATTCTGATCTTTGTTTGAGCAGTCAGATTGTGGTTTTTAAATAGAGCGGCCATCTTTGTAAACACATTTCTTGCGATCTCAATGCGTCTCTTAATTTCCATCGAATGGTCCCACTGCTCATTAATGATGGTGCCCAGGTATATATAGTTGTTGACCCTTTCGATATTTTGATTATTCAATATCAGTTCGCAGTTAGGGATGTAAGTCTTGCTGATGACCATAAACTTGGTTTTCCCTGGATTTAGATCTAGTCCGTATTGTCTACTGCTCTCATCCAATCTGCTCATTAATTGTTGCATTCCCTCTAAACTGTCTGCCAAAATCACTGTGTCATCAGCGTATCTAATGTTATTTAGTATTTGTCCATTGAGTGTGATTCCAGCTTCTAACTATGTAGCACTTCTCTAAATATGTGTTCAGAGTATAGATTAAACAGTAGGGGAGATAAGATGCATCCCTGTCTCACACCTCGAAGAATTCTCACAGTGTCAGTATGCGTGTCTGCCAGTCGTACATTTGCTTCTTGTCCTCAGTACAGATTGATAATAATTCTCATGTCCTTTCCGTCTATTCCAATATTCTTTAGGATCTCCACCATTTTACCATGTCGGACTCTGTCGAATGCTTTTTGGTAGTCAACGAAACAGGCAAACACGTCGCAGTTTACATCTCTGCACCTCTGGATTAGTACTTGAATACAAAACAGCGCTTCCCTGGTTCCCAACGCATCCCGAAATCCAAACTGTGTCGGTGTCATGTGTTCTTCGCACAGTCCATAAATTCTTTTGTGGATGATTTTCAGGAACAGCTTCAAGAAGTGGCTCATTATGCTTATAGTTCTATAATCTTTACATTTTTTTGCTCGTTGCTTCTTAGGTATTGTGATAAATTCCGATTTGAGCCACCTCTTTGGGATTTTTCCGGTGTCGTATATTTGATTAAAAATTTTTGTAGTCCATTTCACTCCTTCGTCGTCCAACAATTTAAAAAATTCAGTCCGTACTTCATCCGGTTCCAGGGACCTACCATCTTTCATTTGTTTTATGGCTGTCTCTACTTCTTGTGTTAGGATGCACGAACCTGTCTCGTCTTCCACCACGGGTAGGTCTTCTCTTTCATCATCACTGAATAGTCTCTCGATATATCTTTTCCAGGTATTTTGCAAGTCCAGACCAGATTTTGCAACGGAAGACCAGCGACTGCTAAAAAGTGCAATCTGAAGGGAAGAAGAAATGTAGGACGTCCAAGGAAGAGATGGGTTGATTAAGAATCGAAACAAGCCTAATGTCTATACCGTGAAGCAGAAGAAGAAGAACTAAAAACTAGTACCTGTATTATGCAGGATGTAGAAGCAATCCCTAATTTCGTGGTTAAAAAAGAAAATACTATAGAATTTGATGGACGCTAACTTTTTAATACTCTTGTGTTATTCTTAAAATATTAAATTTTGATTTTTTTAGTTATAATTCTAAACCCCACAGTCAAAGTGGAGAAATCTTTTGGGAATTATTTTACTTAGATTTTTTACCTACAGATTATTTTACATGAATTTATTTACCACACATTTTTTATCCTCTAAAAATACCGCGTTATTTTTCATAAAAACATCTTTGAATTCAAATTTTCGATTTATACAGAATATATTATTTTTTATTCATTCAATTTAATAATTTTGTAAATTTCATAACATATCATAATAGTCATTATAGGATGAAATTTAAGATTTTTATCTGGTCTCCACTTGGCGTTTAAAAATGTGGTTTTCTTAAATTTAGAAAATTTCCGTAAGAAAATTTAAAGGCTGAAATTTCGCCCTTTAATATTGAATTAAGGTGACCTTATGAACGACTTTGTAGCCGAATTTTTTTCTAAACAAGTTGCTTTTAACCCCATGTTGGTAGGAACAATATGAGTTGAGGTATTTCAGTTTCTTCAAACTCTTGAAATTACTAATAATGCTACACCCTGTAAAACTTCTATGATCGCCACAAGAAAAAAATAACACAATTTAATTAATGGTCATTTTGAAGTACTAACATTTTCGGGTGATTGTACAAAAAATCCGATTTTTAATAATGGTCAAGCAACCAGTGTTGGATCACTACTTGATATGGAATGACTTTCAGGTCAAATTTAAACTCTCATCGTATTTTATAAAAACAAATATAACTAATTTTTTATTCTAAAAATATATTCTTTGGATAACGCGAAATGAATGGAAAGTTCCTTTTTTCTAAATGCTTTTCTCGAGAACTCCAGAAGCAAATTTTTCATTTTTGATCCAAAATAGTTTAAAATATTTTTTAAGTAATTCTAGGTCACATACAATGGCTCACAAAATTTTATACATATTGCAAATCCTATTTTTTCTACTTCTTCTTTTATTGTAGGCATCTGCTTGTTTTTCTTCACGTCTTTATATTTCTTCACAATTCCTCTGATGTTGACACCCAGCTGTCTCTCTATCTTTCTGGTGGTCTTCCATGATTTTGCTTTGCTAATGCTTTCAGGCTAATCTGGTTTCAGATAATTGCCACAAATCGATTTATTGATAAATTGCTGACCTTTGGTAGCTTGATCTCCATCAACTGAATTGTTTATGCTGGCGTTTAGAATTTTAGGGCCGTAAGCCCGGAAAACTTCTTCTAGTTTGTCGCGATGTGGATTTTGTTCCTGGTGATAGGCTAGTTTGCAGTTATTTAGAACCAGCACTACCGAATTTTTCCTCACGTGGAAAGAGTACCCCCCCCCCCCCCCGGTGATGTTATAGATGTTAGGCCGAAGGATGTTAAAGAAATTTGCGTCATCATCTATTTTGATTTGGTTTGTCGTCTGTTGTTTGGTGATCCAGTTTGATTAATTTGGCTGCTGGCGGTGGTTTATGCCAACTGTTTTTTGAAGTGATCGACTACTTCGTGAATGGCACCTTCTGGTATTTGATGTTTCGTCAGTGTGAACAGGATGGTGGCCATCACTGACGCTGAAATCGTGGCTATGATTCCGGCTGGTTGGGTAGAATTTTGGTTTTAGAACCCTTTGTATGTCGGTGACCGATTTTGGTATTGGGGCATGGATTTTGGAAAGCTAATGCATCCACGGAAATTTGCAGAATGGGCCCCGCCACAGTTTGCAGTCGTCTCAGGTGTTTTGGTGCTGGTGGCTGTCAAATGCGCACCTTGGAGGCTACCTGAAAAAAGCGACGGACCTTTTCTTTTAGAGGGCCTCGCAAAGTCATGATCGGCCGATGAACTGTGGCCAAAAAAAGTTCAGAAGATTAAGGAGCCCTTCTTTAATTTAATTAGATCAGCAGTAAGCCAAACATATAAAAGAGAAAAATATAACGAAGCAAATGGGTGCTTCCAAAATTCTCTTGGTAGTTTGGACACATTATTTATTATTTTCTTATAATCGTTGGATCGAAGATCAAAACTATTTCATGCTCAATAAAAAAACTTTGAAAATAAATGTTCGTCGTGGTTTCAATTTTCAAAACATAATGAATTGGTTTCTAATTTTTTATTAAATAGCAATTTTGTAAATTTTTACAATATATAGTTAACAAATTGGTGGTTTAGGTGGTAAGCTTTCATCGACCAATGGAAATCGCACGTAATTTTCAAATTTAACCAAAGCCCGAGGTTGCGAATAATATTCAATTTTATTGCGTTTTATTCGTAATTCGATTGGACAACCATGATCCATGACGCAATAATATCGGTGTTTATGATGATTACTGGGATAGTACGCACAATAAAGTACTTCATCGACTGTATACAATTTTATGTCTATTTGCTCTTGAACTAATACGGTAGACACAAGCATCCTTCGTAAAATCTACAAATATTAATATAATTTAATAACTAACCTAATTATGTATTTATAAACAGCTATTATGTAAATTTATCGAAGCATGTAGATTTCGATTTAAATCTAGAATCTCTTTATTTTTATTAGGTGAAGAAGAAACTGTTAATATTACAAGCCAATATTTTTTCAACAAATTCAAAATCCAGGAAGTACTGAGCGCTCCATTTAGTTTCTAAAATATAATAAAACAAAACTTACTGCAAACGTCTTTTGTGAAATATTGTTGCCCCAAAAGTAAAACAACCGTAGCATGTAAGGCTTCTTAATTGAATTCAATATGTCTAACATTCCATCATTTCCAATCTTATTATACGTAATATCCAACATTCTCACCCTAGAAAACGGCAAACCAAAACTTAAAGCTCTGAAAATTGCATTGTTTAATATTTATCCGAAAACTGTTCCAGCAATTTCACCTTGCTCCAGTATCACGTATATCATTTCCGGCAACATTTAACCCTAGAAGGGGTGGTCTTTTTTTCAACCAATTTGACAATAATTCGATTCCATGATCTCCTATATTATTGAACCCTAAATCCAATAAAAGCAAAGTTTTATTGTATTCTAAACCGTATAACAAATATTCCATATTGTGGCCATCAAATTGATTTTTTTGGATGTGCAGTTCAACCAACACCGAATTGACCTACGAATAAAAATAGATGCAGGGGCATAAAATTTTTTATTATCTTACTTTCAACATTAACCCTAAAGCTTGGGCTAGATGTGTCGAGTCTAAATATATTCCCTTCGCCATGGGAATAACGCGTGAAAAATCTAACACCTTCAAAGTGTTATGGGTCGCTATATCTTCACGTATCACTTCCATAAAATATTGAATTGTAGCTAAACTTTGATCGGTATCTCCCACATCCACGTATTGTAACGTTTTGGTATTTCCTAACAGTTCTGCTGTAAAAACACCGCCCTAAATAATTACACATATAGCTAATTTTGTTAGAAAATCGTAATAATATTGCTACTTGCTTGATAACCAAGTTTATTTCCAGTAAGGCGAAGCACTTCCAGTTTTATCGTTCCCGCTGCTCTGCATAAATGTTCTATGCCATCCTCGGTAATACTACAGCTCATAATATTCAAATGTTTAAGCGTATTTTCTTCGTAAACTAAGTAACCATCAACCAATTCCCTCAACCCTTCATTTCCGATATCATTATAGCAAAGATCTAATTTAACAACATCTCGATGATAGTATAAAAAATCAGCGATAATTTTCATATCAAGGTAGTTCAATCGCCTCCTAAAATAAAGAAAAAAGTTTGGATGAAATGGGATAAAATTGCTTGGTGTGGTTTTTGCAATTACTGAATTCTTTGCCACATGTCTTTTCCTTTCAGTCGCAAATTCTTTGTTCCATCAGAATTTTTTTCGCAAAATAGTTGCAAAAAGGTTGCTGTTAACTTTCTTTTCTTCTTCATTGTAAAAAATTAGTATGTTGTAGAACAGTGCAAATTATAATGACACACGTCAATTTTTTAATTTTTCTAAAATAAAGCAATCGTACAAATAATAGTAAGTATGCAACCAGTGAAATGCCCAAAATTTCGGGTTGCATTTACTTATTAGTCAAAATAGTTTATGGAGTCCTTTCTCTGTTGGAACTGTTATGCTGGATTGAGGACTGAACGTTGAAACTTTTGGGTTGATTCAAAAATTAATTATGTACTCGTAATTAATTTTGAGAATGAAAAAATATTTCAAATTGTGTATAATCTTGCTGATTATTTATTGAAACTTATGCGTACTGTAACTGTTACCATACAATTTTACAACGCTTTCGTTCGATTTACACCCCTATTCTATTGCATTTAATTTCAAAATAGGATATTATATAACATGCCAATTTGGTGATTTTTTATTAGGAAAATTAAAAAATTTAAAAAATTTCCCATACCGGGAATCGAACCCGAGCCTCCTGGGTGAAAGCCAGGTATCCTAGCCACTAGACCATATGGGAGTGTACAATTTAGTTTCTAATAGAAAAATGCGTACCTTTTATTTTTAAAGTATAAGAACAGACTGAAAAGTTCTCGGCCTGACATGAAAGAAACTTTTTTATTTTGTGAAATTTGTTTTATTTTTCAATATGATCTCCCGAAATTTCAATACATTTATTCCAACGTTTTCCAATAATTCAATATCATGATTAAAGTAAGATTTCGGAAGGTGTGCAAAATATCCATCTACGCCTCCAATAGCTTCGTATTTGATGAAAATAATTGCTTTCCAGCCAAGAATTTTTTTAGGCTTGGAAACAGATGCTGGATTTTAATTCGTTGAATTTTGTTATTGTTAAAAAACTTGTGTGATCACGTGCGTTATCTTGATTAAAAATGATTTTTTTCCTTCTTTAAAGCGGGTCTTCTCTCATGAATTTTTGCATACAACTGATCCAAAAGGTTACAATAATATTCAAAGTTAATTGTTTTACCTTTCTGAAGGTAATCGATGAACAAAATACCTTTGTAATCCCAAAAAACTGTTGCCATAACCTTTCCTACTGATGGAACCGTCTTTGCCTTCTTTGGCGCACTTCCACCGGTTTCGATCCATTGTTTCGACTGTTCTTTTCGGTTTCGTGTAGAGTGGTGGATTAAAGTTTCATCAACAGTTATGAAACGACGCTTGAAATCCATTTTATGTTGCTTAAAACGATCCAAATATGCTTGAGAAATTCTCATTCGAATTGCTTTTTGGTCAATTGTTAACAAATGCGGCACCCATCTTGCACCAAGCTTTTTCATATGTAACCTTCACGCAAAATATTTCCAATTCGTTCTTTTGAGATGCCTATGGCCACGGCTATTTCACGCACTTTCACTCGTCGATCATTTACACCGTATTGTAGATTTTTTTGAATTATTTGTAATGTTAAAACAGTTTTTGGATGACCTTCGCGTGGATCATCTTCGAGGCTTGTACGACCAGATTTAAAGAGAGCTGCCCAGTTTTTCACAGTGGAAAGTGAAGGTGATGATGTATCCTTATAGACTTTTAACAATTTTTGATAAATTTCTCTTGGTGTTAAACCATCCAAAACAAAAAATTTAATCACTGCACGATATTCAATTTTTTCCATTTAAAAAAATAAACACTTGGTCAATCACTGATCTCCCACTTCTAAATCCACTCTGATACTCGCCGATTAGTCTTTCAGAGTGTTCTTCAAGTTTTCTTTTAATCCATGTTGCATGGATTTTATTCCTCGATAGTTTGCATACTCCTTCTTGTCACTTTTTTGTGTATTGGACAAATCAGCGCTTCACTTCAAGTTTTAAGCATTTTTTCTTCCTTAAATACTTCTAATATCAACTCATATATTTTTTATAATGTTAGATCTTCTCCTCCAAGCTTGATCATATCTGCTGTTATGCCGTCTTCACCAGCGCTTTTGTTATTCTTAAGCTATTTGATAACATCACTTATTTCTTGTATTTTCGGGGTTTCTACTTTTGTATTTTCAGCATTATCTTAGGTATTATCATGATTTTTCCTGTCTTGGTTCTTATTAAGTAGTTCTTCAAAGCATTGTGCCCATCTCTCCCTGATCTCCCTTTCATCTCCTATCAAATTTCCATCTCTACCTTTTTAAATTATTGTATTTGCCTGAAATTAATTTTTTACTCTTTTAACCCCTTCGTAAAAGTTTCTGATCTCTGCTTCTAAACTTGTCCTCTATTTCTTCAAGCATTTCGATTTCATTTTTTCTCTTTTTCTCTCTGCACATTTTTTTACACTTTCTTCTTTGTTCTTCATATCTTTTTTTTATGTTCTACTGTTTGCTTTTGTATCATTTTTTTTTTCTATAATATTGTCTCTTATTTATTTCTATATCGTGATTTCGTTGCATTATTCTGAAGTTTTCCGTCATCGATTCCTCATATTTGCTTCTTGTCTGTTCATCTCTGATTTGTAATCTTTCTCTATCTCTGACTGTATCAGCTTTCCTCCCCAAACCAATTGGTATTATTTGTTTCAGTTTAGCTCTTACTGAAAATTGATACCCTTTTAAGGTTTAATCATCAGCTACTACGTGACGAGATCTGCCCAAGCAGAAACAGACAGTTTTGCTAAAGTCAAACAGTAGTAAACCATTCGCAGAGAGCCAGTGGAGCACCTTATTGAGGTCAACATTGATATTGCAGAAAACTTTATTAATGGACACCAGATTGCATAATATGTAACTGATTGTCATCAACGTAGTATTTAATATAAACTTTGTATTCATCAGCAGCACAACCAGGATATTATACCGTTGTGGTCTGAATATTATCTTCAATGGAATACTTGATGGAAACAACTTAGAGAAAGGCATATAAAAGCTATTCCCGAAACAGCTCTCGTCAAAAAGTTCAGTTTAATACTAATTTCAGAATGGAAAGATTTTTATTCAGGATTGGATGCTGAAACTCTTGGTTTAATTCAAAAATTGATTATATATTTTTTGCTATGTGAATAGAAAAATATGTAAAAATGTTTAGAATCTTTCTGAATGATTGGAATCTATGCATCTTGAAACTATTGCAATAAAATTTTAAGTACCCTTATGAGTTAGATTTAATTAATGGCCTTCATTTATTTAAAACACTTATTTAAAAAAATTCCCATACCGGGAATCGAATCCGAGCCTCCTGGGTGAAAGCCAGGTATCCTAGCCACTAGACCATATGGGAGTGTACAGATTGATTGCTCGTATAAAAATGCGTTCCTTTAGTTTTGAATATAAGAATAAGAATTTTTCCATCTCGAAAAATGAACCTGAGACTTTTGGTGTGAACGAACCTATTAATCCTTAGCGACTTCAAATTTCATCTTGTAAATCGCATTGCTTTTATTTTGGCATTATTCATCAACTCGTGCGGAAGACTGGACAAGGAATCTCCAATTTTATAAGGGTGTTCAAGTAGGTTATTTTTAAAGCTCAAACTAGAAGACTACGATTTAGCAGAGTAGAATTTTGGGAACTGCAGATTTGTTTAAACAGGAAGTACACTAGTAACCAAGAATTAAAGCCACAGAAAGGTTATCTCCCATATCACCAAATAATGGTCATGGTTGTTTGTTGCCATAACTACCGTTAAGAAGAAAAGCATCCAAAGACGTCTTCTAATAATTAGAAGAAACAGAAGTAAACTGATAATCATTGGTTTCATTTTTCCGGGTTTCTCCCAAAAAAATTTACTGGTTATTTTTAATCCGTCAAAAAAGTGCACAAAAGGTGGAGAACGTATGCGACTATGATGATTTAGTAGTTTTAGGCTCGAATTCCACAAAGGCCTATTGGATAACCGCAATCACCACAGTATAAATTCAATATCTCGAATAAATTCCTCGACTTGCGTTTTGCCTCCCCAAAAAATATTTGAAATAAAAAATTTCCCATACCGGGAATCGAACCCGAGCCTCCTGGGTGAGAGCCAGGTATCCTAGCCACTAGACCATATGGGAGTGTATGTTTAAGTGTCACATTTCAAACTAGATCCAGCGTTCAAAATTGAATATTTATAAAAAAAAACATTTTTTACCCAAATATTTAAAAACATTGATACATTTTTAAACAAGCGGATATTAAATTAACAATGAAATGACTGCCCAAAATAAAATCAGAAAGTTACTTCCTAGTACATAGAATAATCTTGGAAAAACCATTTAAACTGAAATGGCAAAATTTGCTCTACTATTTTACTACATAATAAGGATCATGCGTGATATAAGGCAAGACTGAATAAAATCATTACACAATAGTAAAACTAAACCTTTAACATTTATTCCAACAATTTAACATAACATAATACTTCTCCCAAATGACTACATGCTACCTTACAACATAAATAATTTCAAAATATAATTATTTTCTGTCCATTACTTGGTCAAAAATTTATTAAGAAGCAATAAATTCATACAATAGGTACATATTTTCTAAATTTTATAGTCAGCAGTCATCAAAAATTTATATGTTGTCCTGAATCCAAGTAAGGGCACTTCGAATAGATCCTAAATTTGCTCTTCTCAAGAAACTTGCAATAAGTAAATATTCCGGGTATGTTCTCCTTCCTGCTGTATTAACATAAGCACTTACTGTCGAGTGTTGATTATGCAAAAGTCCTTCACACAAAACTTTTGTTGTCATACACAAAAGCCACTCCATTATCTAAAGACATTTCATGGTATAAAAACTCTTGATAAATAATCAATGAAAATGGAGGGTTGGGTACACAAAGGACGAAACTACTTAATATAAACTTAAATTTAATAAAATCAATATTTCAAATACCTCTGTGTTTGACGGGATTTTATGGTTTGGTTTCAGCCAGCTACTCGGGGCCCATAAAAATAACTGACATACATTGGCAGCTAATTCAGGACTGAGACGCTATAAAAGAATAACATTAATTTTTACTCATCAGGATTTTATAAATTCATTGCTACCTTTCTTGGATTACGGTGCAAAATGTTGTCGACCAGACCTTTTATCAAAGCTGATACTTCGTTAGGTAATTTAGGTAAATCTTCGTTTTTGTAGTTAACGTTTCGTAACTTTTTCCAACTGGGTCCATCGTAAAATGGGTTAGTAACACCAAATATTTCGTATGCTATACAACCTGTAGCCCACAAATCTGACTTATAATAATTTAATTCGCTGAAAGTACCACACGTTTGATTGATTATTTCCGGTGCCATGAGAGCCGCATTGCCACCTACAAATAATACAGTTTAAAAATCTATTTATGGTATCTTTCGGTTTCACTTTTACCTTTATCAATCTCAGGGCTATTGTAAGGCACGGTTAAACCTTTGTTGAGGCAACAACCAAAGTCGGTTATTACAAGTATTGGAGCACAATCTTCTGATGTGTCTAAAAGTAAGTTATCGGATTTTAGGTCCCGATGAGCTATACCATTAAGATTTAAGTGAACGACGCCTTCCAGTAATTGGGCCAACAATAAATAGGATACTTTGAGTGAAGGTCGATTTGAAGACAAAAATTGTTGAAGACTGCAGTCATACCTGTAAGAAAATATAATTTTATGTATAAAAATCAATTAATTATGTTCGGGGAATGAGGAGAACTGGTAGTGATTAATTCTACTTAAAATCATAATCAACCAGAATATTTCCGGCGAAATCAAAACTTTCTTTTGACCATCTCCCGTTGCAACGCGTCCTTAAAAATTACGTGTAATCTGCCTAATAAACCTTATGAAAATGTATTATACTTCATTTGTACGAAATTCATGCATAAACAATTTTATTTAGGGATAAGCACACGGTTTTATCTACAACTTCAGTAAACTACGTGTATGCTCTCATTATTTGGAGCCCTAGTTTAACTGTAGGTCCCCTATGTGTTATAAAAAAATACTAGATAATTATAAGAATTGTATTTGATACGGTTATTATATTATATGATGATAGTAAAGAGTTTATTCAAGTTTTAAAAATGAGGAAAAATCTTATGCAGATGAAAAATATTCCTAGTATAATAACAGACCAAGCCCCAATTCGGAAATAATTCTTGGAAAGCTAAAAATTGTTTTAATCGCTTAATTTTAAGTCTGCAGTCAATACCAAAATGAGAGTTTTCGCAAATATCCCATAAAAATTGATTTTACGGCAGACATGTGTTATTATTAATATTATTCTAGATACAATAAATTCTCTACAAAAAACGAGGAGTATGCCACTGCGTAAATAGGTGTACATTTTATTAAATTGTATTTAAGAAATTCGAGAAATACATTAAAATACTTTCAAATACGTGTAAATACATTTAAATGCTTGTAGATACATACATGTAAATACATTTAGCTACGTTGAAATACATTGAGATACGCGTAAATACTACATGTGAATAAACCTGCAATAGCAATTTTTTTATCCCAACATTATAATGTGCTTCCAGGCACTTGGTTGGACATTATGTGATGCAATTTGAATCATTTGAACCCACGGTAATTCGAATCCCCAGAATTCAAACTCAATAAAATTATCTACAAAATTTTCGAAATTATTTTAATGTAGTTTAACTAATTAATGTAAGTTTATTTAAATATTTTCAATTACAGATCAAAATAAATTTTAAATGTATTTTTTTAAATAAAAATTTAATTGCAATTCATAATTTTATCGAGTTCGTTAATTGGGTAAAATTACTGTGGGTTTGCATTTTTGCGATTGCACATGTTTATGTACTACATAATATAAAGTCATGTATGGTTCAGAATTAATTTAGTTTTAACAATCTATTAAAATTTTCTATTTTCCTCAAGAAATAATCGAAATACTGAAGTTAGAGAAAAATTTTGCAAAGTAAAGTTGTAGCAAAACCACAGTATAATTCAGAAAAATGGTTAAATTTTTAAATTCATGAAAATTTGTTTTTAATTGATTACAATTTTCTATTTTCCTCAAGAAATATTCGAAATACTGAATTGGGAGGAAACTTTTGCTAAGAAAAGTTGTAGCAACACCATAGTGTAATTCAAAAAAAAGTTTAAATTTTAAAATTCGTGAACGTTAGTTTTTTAATTGATTAAAATTTTCTATTTTCCTCAAGAAATATTCGAAATACTGAATTTGGCGGAAAATTTTGCTAAGAAAAGTTGTAGCAAAACCATAGTGTTATTCAAAAAAAAGTTTATCAAAATTTTGAGTAAATCGAATTTGAAGTTTGCAAATTTACATGTAAAATTAACGAGATTCCCGCGCGTCGCTCATTCTGTTGACAGTCCGTGCAGTTATCACGACCCTAACACTTATCGCACCGGCAGATGCAGCCAGTCTAGCTCAGCGCTATTTCAGAAGGCCTAACGGCCTCCACAACTTCCTCCGCCAGATGCCTTTGTCAGATGAAGGAGAAGGCCGGCTACGCCGGGATGCTCCATCAAGTGCTTTCCAGAAACCAGAAACCGGCAGACGCAGCTCGTCTCTCGTACATGTAACATCGATTATTTTTTGTTTTTACGCGATTTTTTGGGGGTGAAACGTAATAGTTTACTGCCCCATACCGCAACTATACTTTTTAATGCTATTTCAAGGGTCTCTAAGCTCCCGGTTTCATTTATCCCGTTTTTTTTTATGGGAGGCGCCTTCTCGTATGTTTAGCATAGTAATCAGAGTCAAAACCGCCCTGGAGGGGTGCAGAGTGGAGCGGAGCGCAGCGGAGCGCAGCGGAGCGCAGCGGCGCCCCGAAAGGGTAGGTTTTGACGATGGATAAACCTCCCTATCGAATGCACACCCCAAAAATCGAAGAAAAATTCGCTAAATTTACGTACTTTCAAATTGATTTTTCTCGAAATTTTATGTATACTTTCGCAAGTGAAATTTTTACAGTATACTCTATAAACCTTCCTCTTTGCTATAGGAAATTTTCAATTTTTTTGGGGTGACCAAAGTTAGGTTACCGTCCCCAACAAGGGCTTAAAATTTTCTGTGTTCCTGGAAAATTATTCGAAATACTAAATTTAGAGGAAAATTTTGCAGACAAAAGTTGTTGCTAATCCATAGTTGAATTCAGAAAAATGTTTAAATATTAAAATTTATGAAAATTAGGTTTAAGAATTGATTATAATTTTCTGTGTTCCTGGAAAATTAAACATTAGCTTAGCTTGGGAGCATAAATCCATAAATCCATTTTGAAGACAAGTTGGGGTGGTGTTAAATTGTTTAAGTGTATTAATAATAATTTTGCAAAATTTAATGAATTGTGTAGTAAGTAATGAATTTATTTGTGATTATTTGTGTTAGTTCGAAAGGTGTAATGTTGTAAAATTGACAGTGTAAGGTGTAATTGTGTCGATGTTGTGTGTACTTTGGGCAGCTAGACAATAAATGATGCAGTCTGCCTACTTTTTGAATCGCAGGGGCACAACGTCACTAGGACTGATCTTGAATCTGTAAAGATACTCGCGCGCAAACGAGTGACCCGTCAATATCTGCGTCATTTCAAAGGAGGTATCAACGGCACTTCGGAACAAGCGAACATCATTTAGCGTAGGTAAATGCTGCCGGGTGGTCGATCCTTGGACGGCATTTCTGTACTCGGTATCCCAAGTACATGCCGCCTCAAGACGAATCACCCTTCTTGCATAGCTAAGAGGGAACTGGTTGTATACCATGCGACTGTGTAAAACAGCCGCGTCTTTGGCACATTGATCTGCAACCTCGTTCCCTTCAATGCCGCAATGAGCCTTTACCCACGTCTGATGATCGTTTGGTCCTTCAGTGTGAGCAGTGACCGATGGATGGAGGTGACCAAAGGTACGGTGCTAGTCCTATTAGCGATGGTAACAAGCGATGAAAGGCTGTTGGAGAAAATACAGACTGAGTGTAATCTCCTGGGAAAGATCCAAGTCAGGGCGGCGTCAATCGCATATAGCTCGGCTTGAAACACGCTACAAACACAGTTTAACCGGTACTTGTGGGTCTCTTGCCGAGCCTCACGGTATATGACGATTGCCGCGCCGACCTCCCCACCTTCCTGCCATCGGTAAATATAGCAACATCGACCTGGTCGCATATTCGATCGACTTCCAGCGAGTCGCTTGCTTTTAAGAAACTGATTGTTTGTCTGTAGCGGGGATGTAACATCTCCGCTGGCGACGTACGATTTTGCAAGACGACGTCGTCCGGAAGTCGATCGAAAGTACCATCCATTCTCACTTGCTTAGAAGAACTTAGCGTGAGATTGTTATACCACAGCAGATTAAACAGAAAATTGGAACATCTTGAAATAAGAGAAGTTATCAATAAAGAATGGCAAAATCTGAAGAGCGTAGTTAAGGAGGCCGCAGATGAAGCATTAGGTAAAAAGAATTGATATAGAAGAAGAAAAGGTTTGAGAATATTGTCGGACTTCAATTTTCAAAGTAATAAAAGCATTCAAATATGAAGGTACAGTAATGCCTATTAAGACTAAGACAACAGGACAACCAAGAATTACCACGAAAAGAGAAGATATAAATATAGGGACATTATCTTCTGTTAATCCTACCATATCAGTTCCAAAAATTAAAGCAAAACTCGAAAATACATGAGGAAATGTTCCATCAACTCAAACTATGTGGGTTCGTCTTCAAAGCAAAGAAAGACAGTCAGATTGCACGCCAAGTACCTTACTTAACTAAAGTTAACTAAACTTACTTAAAAAACCTATTAAATTATAAAAATTAAATTAAAGTATGGATAATATCGAAAAAACAAAAAAGCTGAATCCAATCACGGGAAATTAAGTTTTTCAGAAGAGTTAAGGGCTGTACCAGAATGGATAGTTTTAAGAAACAATTATATCAGAAATGAATTAGATACTTATACAAGTAGTCCAGGCAAGGAAGGTTTTTAGTTTGCAAAAAATCCGGGCAAGCTGAATTTTGGCAGAGATGTACATTGGAGTGTTCTAATGAACCCCCCAAAATTCCCATAAAATCCCACGCCGGCGTCCCCCACAATCGGGAGTTTTAGCTCCCCCAACGCGATTTTTGCCGATAACTCGCTTATTTATGCTTGTATGAAAAATTATGATCAGACCATAATTGAAGAGCATAAAATTCTCTATAAAATAGTTTTTATTCAAATTTTTCCGTGGCACACTAATACTTAAATTATTGACCGAAAACACGACCCACCCTTAAAATGGCATAATATTGATTTGTTGCAGGGAGAGAAATGTTTTTGGGCACGGGAAATGCTTTTAATAATAAATTAATTGAAATTGTGGCCAAGGTTGGAAAATGAAGAGAAAAATAGATTTTTTCAAAATTTGCCCAAGTTATAGTATCTTCCAAGTAACGAAACCGAAATTTTGGTTTGAGCTTACAGAAGGTCCGAGCAAGCTGTAATTTGGCAAAGATGTATATTGAAGTGTTCTAATAAACCCCCAAATGTCTCATAAAAATCCCAAGCCGGCGTTCCCTCAAATGAGGATTTTAGTCCCCAAAGTGCGGTGTTTCGCCTATAGCTCACTTATTTTTACTTTTACGAAAAATTACCATTTAGCAAAGTTGAAGAACATAAAATTCTCTATAACTTGTGGCGCTGGAGTAGGTAGTACTACAATACATACTGTAATATGCAAATTAAACTTTGTTTAATGGTAATTTTTCGTAAAAGTAAAAATAACGTGAGTTATAGGCGAAAACCGCACCTAGGGGTTAAAATCCTAATTTGGGGGAATGCCGGCTTGGGATTTTTATGAGACATTTTGGGGGTTTATTAGAACACTTCTATATATTTATCTTTGCCAAATTTCAGCTAGCCCGGACCTTCTGTAAGATCAAACCAAAATTTCGGTTTCATTACTTAGAAGATACTATAACTTGGGCAAATTTAGAAAAAATCTATTTTTCTCTTCATTTTCCAACCTTTGCCACAATTTCAATTAATTTATTATTAAAAGCATTTCCCGTGCCCTAAAACATTTCTCTCGTGGGTCGTGTTTTCGGTCAATAATTTAAGTATTGGTGAGCCATGGAAAAATATGAAAAAAACTATTTCATAGAGAATTTTATGCTGTTCAATTATGGTCTGATCATAATTTTTCATACAAGCATAAATAAGCGAGTTATCGGCAAAAAATCGCGTTAGGGGAGCTAAAACCCCCGATTGTGGGGGACGCCGGCGTGGGATTTTACGGGACTTTTGGGGGGTTCATTAGAACACTCCAATGTACATCTCTGCCAAAATCCATCTTGCTCGGATTTTTTGCAAGCTTGAGCCAATTTTTCGTCTTCGTTGCCTGGACTAAAGCTAAATGAAAAGATCTAGAACTATAGCAGATGCTGGAAAGAACATGTTGACCGAATGGAGGATAGATTGCCAGTGAAAGCTATCAATTATAAAAGCACAGGAAGAAGAAATATAGGTCGTCCAGGCAACAAGCCTAATATGTGAAGCAAAGAAGAAGAAATTCATACTATTGATTCGCCCTATATAAATATGTGAGCAATAATAATTCCTCTTTTATTGCCGGTAGGGATTTATGTGATTAATAAATACAGGTACAAGTGGATGACATCATCCGCATTGCACAATATCAATTTACAGAAATGGTTTTTATTTTTTAAATCAATAATAAATTATAATTTACTAATTCCAAAACTTACAATTCTTTCTCTAAAATATTTATTAGTATTTTCAAATAAAATTCTTTCAGTATCTTTATGCCTCATTTTTATTACTGAGTATTACCTATAAAAAATGTCTTTGTGGCCTTGAAAATAGGTGCTACCCGAACTGCACCACGGCTTATCAGGGGTCATTTCTTGTACCCAGGTAAATGTAATCCCTTGACCGAACTGCACCACGGACTAATGTCGTTCCGTAATCGCTTTACCGAATTGCACCACGAGGAAACCGAGCAGGTATCACAAGCAAACAGATAATATAAAGAAATAAATACACAAATATCTAAATTCTTTGCAATTTAAATTTCTAGTTTAATATATTAATTCATATTATATTATACAGGGTCGGAGCAGGTATTAATAAAATAATAACCCAAAACAGTGAAAAAATTAAATTTTTTTTGCCTTCGAATTTTGGGGTGTGCATTCGATAAGGAGGGTAATCCATCGTCAAAACCTACCCTTACGGGGCGCCGCTGCGCTCCGCTCCGCGTTGCACCCCTCCAGGGCGGTTTTGACTCTGGTTACTAGGCTAAACATACGAGAAGGCGCCACACATCAAGAAAACCGGGATGTGAGAGACCCTCGAAATAGCATTAAAAAGTATAGTTGCGGTATGGGGCAGTAAACTATTACGTTTCACCCCCAAAAAATCGCGTAAAAACAAAAAATAATCGATGTTACATGTAGGAGGCATCAGGTAGATGCCGTTTTCTCATAGAGGTGGTGCAATTCGGACGACCGACCCTTGGTGAGGTGTTTACCTGAAATTACGGTGGTGCAATTCGGGTAGGAGATTTGTGAACTAATCTTTTCGTGGTGCAATTCGGGTGTACCGTGAAAATAAGCCAATAATAAACAGCACAAAAAGATCAGACAATTACAATTTGTTTACCAAACATAAAATCCAATTATAATTCTTATTATCGGAAGGTCAACTATCTTTATTCTTTTATTAATCACAACTTAATAATGCCAAACAATTTTTGAATAACCACATTCTTATCAAATCTGTTGTTTATTCATTCTGATTAAAATGTTTAATCAACAATTTTTTACAGGAACGTAGGTTTTACTTTTAAATTACAAACAAATTTACCTTTTCATAACCAGAAACAGTGACATATTTCGACCATCTCCATCAGGATAAATCCTTGAAGGCAATGCGGCTGGACAAAGTTCTTTTGCATTTGGTAATTCAGGTATGTAATCTGCAAAGACTGTCTTCATGTCCACTACGTTGGGATGAGACGATAAACGAAAACCATCATCAATGTTAGTAAAATCTGCTAAATTATTAGCATAGTTTCGTGTCGGCACGGTCTCTTTGTGCATGGCTCTTATAATAGCGGTTGCATTAGATTGTACACCATAATTAAACATCATTTTAACAGCCAACGGAAAAATACTTTCACTTTCGGCATCTTTCTTTTTCAAACCTGCCGAGTACACCACCGCATTGGAACCCTTTGCGATCGGTGCATCGAAATTAAAATCGTTAACTGTTAAATTTTCCGTTTCCAGATCATCTTTTGGATAAGCACTCCATTTTACTTTAGACACAGCTTCCTAAAATACACCCAAATCAAATTATCGGTAAAAGTCAAAATTATATTACAAAAACTAACTCGTATTTCCCAGCAAATACCTTCCAATTCATCTTCTTTGGTCAAAATTCCACTTCCCGAAGCCAAACTAACTCCGACAAATGCAAAAAATTGGCTCGAATCCCCAAAAAGAATTCTAAAACAAACTCGGGTAAGTTAACTCTAAAACAACAAACACAAATAAAGTTACCTTCTTGCGGCTCGTCTGCGTAAGTCAGCTGCTAAGGTGTTGGTTACACGGTTCAAAACGTTATCGATAAGAACACGTCGGGCATGTAAACCTACTTGTACACCGACGTTACGAAGCGAAAAATTGGGCCTTACAACAGCTTGAGGTTTGGCAACTCTTGCTGTATTAGCAGCGACGTCTTTGATGGCATTTGCTTGTTCCGCAATGTTTGAACTGTGGTATTGCCTACAGATATTGCGCACATAGATTTGACCATGTTTCACCAGGCGCGTTCCAATAGCTCGAATCGACATTTTGAGACACAATAATAAATTGCTCACAACCCGCCCCTAATGGGGTTGATCACTAAAATAAACGACCCTTGCTGTGTTAATTTGTTTACCTCAAATCTATAGAAACTGGGAAAATTTTTTTGACAGTTTCATGTTGAGCGCAATAACAAATGAATCATCTCTCTTCTTGCTCTGTGCACTATGCGCAAATTCAAATTTATTTTCACATACTAATTTTAGCGTGAGATTTTTTTTGTTTATCATTCTAATGATAACAATGAGATTGTAATTTGGAATTTGACAGGTGAGTATTTCGAAAAATTTAAAAGGGTTAACTCAAATACCTGTGTCCAAAAATTTAAAAGAACAGTTACGCCACTGAATACGACCCTGTTGAATTAAATTATTTACACACCAGTGACATCTACAGATTAACAAAACACGTACGTTTTAAAACGAAAGATTTTTTGACGTTTTCGTATTTTGTGATTGTTCGCATTCTATTTGCAAATTTAACTTATGACTCAATTATAACGTGTGACAATAGTTTATAGGATGGTGATAAATAATAATATAGATAAATTGGCGGAAGAGCTAGAAAAGCAGGAGTTGGAGGTAACAATGATATTTATTATTTGTTGAGGTTATGTTAGAATTATATTTGTTAGGCGCCGAATGGAATTCCGCTTCCACAAGTTTATGCAAAACTGCTAGCAATTTATTTATACCAAAATGATCTATGCAATGCGAAGTTTTTATGGAAACGTATTCCCTTGAATATTAAATCATCGTCATTAGAAATAGGACATATTTGGACGGTAGGGCAGCATATGTGGAAGAGAGACTTTCCTGCAATATATAAGGCTCTTAATTCTGCAACGTGGAGTAGCTCCGTATCTGAAATTATGATGCAATTACACGGTACATGGTTCACCGCTAAATTTTTCAATTGTAGTTTATGTATTCATTTTTTGTAGAGAAAGTTCGAAGCAGAGCTGTCGATTTAATTTCGCAGGCTTATTCTTCTATAACATTGGAAATGGTTGCTGCTATGACGGGTTTGCCTGTTGATGTTGCCGGAAAAGCATGCTTAGAGCGTGGATGGTCAATAGAACAAGATAGTTGTATGGTTCATCCTGTTAGACCTAGTCCTCAAGCGTCAGGTGATACTTCTAGCGAAGATCAGCTGTGTAAACTTACCGATTTTGTATCATTTCTTGAAAATTAATAAAAACTTTTACTACAATTTTGAAAAATTTGTAAGCTATTTTTGATTATTAATTGAATAACACATATTACCTTTCTTAAATAACTACACCAGAATCTTTTAGGCCGGAAATAACGAGTATACCTGCATCTAACACAATTTGAATCATTAGTTTAAATTGGGTACCTGGGAAAATTTGCTTTGATTTTTGTGTGGTAAAATTTAGCATTTTCATACGTACCTTCAGTATTTTTTACTGTCGACATAATGGGAATCCCAAATGCATTCTACACGATCAGGAAGTCATCGGGTTACTTAAATTTAAAGTGGCAGTTTGGTGTAAGTATCTTAATTTTTCTTAAAAAATGCTGCCTTATCAGGATTGATGGATTTTCCAAATATTTTAATATGTTTGTAGCCCAGCTACCATTTCGTTAATGAACTTCTATTTAAATTGAAATTTATTAAAGAGTTGTTAAATTGAAAGAATTGAACTACATCTTAAATATTTAGATTTTTGAATTTTCAAAATAGCTTTTCCTTCTAGATTTAAGTTTTTGGAAATAATTTGTTTTCTGGAAATCCTATGTATAAAAGTTGTGTGAGGACTTAATTTGCACCAAAAAAGGTGTTTCTCCTACCGGCCGTATCTTCAAAACTACTAAGGCTAGAACAGTATTTTCGGTTTAGTATTATGCAAAATTTTATTAACTTGAAATCCTAATTCATATATCGTTGTGAGATGCACCAAAAATGAGTTATTTCGAAAAACTGAGGCCCTGAAAATATCCTTAGAAAAATGTACAAAATTATTGAGTTGTAAAGTTCAGCGCCTGGGCTCTATTAGAACTAGAAAGTTGTTCTATATGCAAAGGGATAACTACCTCGTCCATAGATTTTCAATCAAAAAAAAAATTAAATTCACTCAAATTGTTTAAAAAAACTTATTCATTTTGCGTTATTATAGAATGGATTAACCCCCCCCCCCCCATGAACTTTGGCTGTGTCCGCCCTTATCCCACGTCGAGTTTCACGACTTATCTTGAATGCACTTCTACGTTAATTGAACAGGAAAGAAAGTCTGAAAACTACATTATTTTGAACAAAAAAAAGGATTTTTTGACATTCCGGGGGTAAAGTACTCACTTTTTACCCCGATTTTCGGGTGTAAAGGGGCACTTTTTTACCCTGGGGGAGTAAAGTTAAAAATAGGGGGGAGCGGGTGAAAAAAAACTTTTATTGTTCACTTTGAATATATTTGTTGATTTTGCCTTGGATACGAAACATGAAAACATATCCATTTCGCCCGCGCGGGCGAAATGAAAACAGCTGTTCTTATGTCAAATATAAAATATGGTATTTATTTTTTATATTATAATTTATTCAGAAGTTGAATATTATGTGGAACATTTAATCTGCTCTCTCAGCTATTATCTGTGGAATTTCTTCCATTTTAAATAAATGTAAAATTGCATTTTACAAAATGTCATAGTTCATAAACAAATTGAAACAAAAAAAACATTACCAATGCTACCCATGTCTATTTGAACAAATTGATATTTAAGCTTATCAATTTACTAAATATCAATAGAAAATATTCGATATATACAAATAATATAATATTCAAAGTGAAAAATAAAACGTTATATGCACCACGAGCGATATAGGTTATGCCCTTGACTGCTTTCAACCTCGGGCCGAGGGCCCTCGGCTGAAACTTTCATCCGCGGGCATAAACATACCTATATCGCCCTTGGTACATAAATAACTATTTTTTGCTCTAGGGCAATTAAAAAAGTCAC
The DNA here is from genome assembly GCA_932274525.1 of Podabrus alpinus. Lineage (NCBI taxonomy): Eukaryota > Metazoa > Arthropoda > Insecta > Coleoptera > Cantharidae > Podabrus > Podabrus alpinus. The sequence continues at coordinate 20,559,822 of OW026451.1, forward strand.
CAGATGACTGATAAAAAAGTCACTAGATTGCCACGTGATGACTGATAAAACAGTCACTAGATTGCCACGTGATCGATGGGGTTTACTTCGCCGTTCTTAATGACGAAAGTGCGCCCCACGCCGGTTTTAGATTTTTGAATCGTGTATATTAGCGTGGAAGAATCAAATTCTTTCACATCTGCCACGCTCAAATTTATTTCAAACAATGAAATAAATTGATGAGTCAATAAATAAATAAAAAGTACTTTAGCTACCAAATAATTCTCACGAGGTGCCGTTTTTAAAAATGTCGCCACGTGGTCAGATGTTAGGACGCGCGATTTTTTCGGCAATTTCTAGGTTCTCGCTCATGGTACGTCTTGCTGTGTCCAAGGCACAAATGTAAATGAACTGAAATGAACCATTGGTAGAATCGGGGGTACCAACTGCTATTTCCTAATACTTTTTGGTAGTAGTTCGTAATATTACTAGTGCTATTTTGTGGTACCATCGAACACGTGCATTATTAAAAAAATGCGTTAAATTTTTGCTTAAAGTTTTTAAATTGGCGAAGTTCCTACTTTACCTCCCGGAATTGCAAAAAACAGTATATACACGACGGGAGCAAAGTGACGCTTTTTTGGCTCGAGGGTAAAGGATTGGTTACACGAGGCGCCAGCCGAGTGAAACAATTACCCATGGGCCAAAAGTCACTTGGTGCATAATGTACTATGTACTATTTTGGAGAGTTATTGTATGTATCTCGGAATCTATGTATATTCTAATTTTTTTTTCTTAGTTTTTGCTTGTAATTTTATTTTGTTCAATTTTTCTAATACCTATTTATTTTGTACGGTTCATTTGAAATGACCTATCCACGACATGGTGGTTTTATTGTGGTGTACATCAACTGTATGGTATTTAATCCCTCTCCTTCACCCTAAGTTACTATAAGCTTATCCATGAACTGCAGTTTGTAATATGTTTTAACTTGTTAGAGTATTTAAATTTTATATTTACTTTTATTAATAATCAAGTTAATGAAATTTATCTTACATGCAATAAATTGTTTAAATATAGAACGCTATACGACTTCGTTTTGCCCTCATTGAGGGTCATTTTGTGTTTTCAACTTTAATTATACAATGAACTCGTAAAGTTGGGAAAGATTTTCTCAGAAAATCCTCGGACACGTCAAACTTATTTTTATAAGTGTCACTTGATCATTTTTCTTTTAGAGCTATGACGCCATTGTAAAGTTTTTAAAATTGGAACCCTTATTTTTTATTCCGAATTTGGATAGCGCGTAATTTTCTGAATATGAAAATGTAAAAAAAACTATAATCTGGAAGAGAAAAGTTTTCGAGATAATCAGTGTTAAAGTTGAAAAAAGTAGGCTATGTTCGGGGGACCTGGCCGTATATATGGTTTAACGTGAAAATACGTCGTCGCATGATACCTATTTTCGTTCCAAGCTTTTGCTGAATAATGACAATTCGAAATTTATCATTTCTACACTTTTCGTACACACACACAATTTTCGTTACACATTTTTATTAAATTTTTTTTTATTGGTATCCTATAATGCTTATTTAAAGTACGCATCAGCGTGCTTAAATCCAACTTTCAAAAACGCGCGTGTTTTAAAGTTACCATGGCAACTTCAACAACCTAAGAAACGTGAAGTTAAAAAATGTCAACTCTTTAATTATTATTTAATTATTTAATATTCAAATATTTAACAAAATTAATTTTTTTTTAAATAAATGTTAAAAGTGCAGCTGGAATTGTTTGAAATATTAATACTTCCGTTCTTTAAATCAGAGGAAATGCTGCTAATATTCTCGGAAGTCAATGAGGTTGCATTTCCATTAATGGCACTCCCAATAATGTTTGAAACATTCTTCTTATTGCTAATACTCTCTTCAACGTAACCAGTCGCCACAGCTGCCGATTTCCATCCTACTTGTCGTTGGATTTGATCTATTGTCATGCCGCTATTCGCCATTATGGTAGCGGACGTACGTCGAAACGCATGTCCCGTGTATTTTTCAGAATCGTCTAATTTAAGGTATCGTGCAACTTGCAATGGACATGATCCAAATGTATTAATACCAACCACTTGATTGGTGCACTTTCCCTTATCATACCGTAAGAAAACTCTGTCGGTACTTACATTTTTCGGGCGCAATGATAAATACTCCTTCACCAAATGCACATATCTAATTCCATCATTGTCGGCAATAGTAAAACGTCGAGTCTTCACTGTCTTAGATGGTCGGATAGTAATAAGCAATACGCTTCCTTCTTCCTTGATGTCATGTAAGCGTAAATCGCACAATTCACATCTTCTACAAGAGCCAAAGATACCGCAAATGGATACCACTTTCAAAAATAAATACGTAATGTCCGGTGCATCTATGAAAAACTTCCGCAGATCATCTTCCTTGAATACATAAGACTTCTTGGCTACGTCATTCTTGCTGATTGCCTTCATAAATGCATGCACTTTCGTAAATGATTTTATATCGACCCCTTTATTTATCCTCAACATACTTTGCAATTTCGAATGGATAGCCCACATAGTCGATGCCTTGTACTGCTCCGACATTTTCTGAAGGTAAGCAAGCATAACTCGTTCATCTGTATCTGTTACCTTTTCCTCTTCCATCCATTTAATGAACTTGTCGTATTCTTTTTTATAAGCGGCTTCCGATTTTTGCGGTATTAACCGCGATTCTGCTTTACTATTTAAGTAATCAATGGTAACACTCATTTTCTTAAGCAATATACAACAACAACTGTGGTGACAAAAATAATTAATGTTATGTGACAGATTGTAAAATTAATTTTTGTTTTTCTTACTTCCATGGCAACGACAGTGGTATACTGATATCACATCACAAATTCGACCATTTCACTTACTGTCAGATATTATTTCCATTTTTTGTAGTATCAATACCAGTATTAATGATTTCAAAGTGTACCAATAAAAAAAAATTATGTAAAGTATTCGTGGATACATGATCTTTAAAACACTTGCTCTATTTCGAGCACTCCGGCTGTGTTTTAAAGATCTTAATATCCACTTATACTTTAATATACTATTTTTTTATTGGTATCCTATAATGCTTATTTAAAGTACGCATCAGCGTGCTTAAATCCAACTTTCAAAAACGCGCGTGTTTTAAAGTTACCATGGCAACTTCAACAACCTAAGAAACGTAAGGAACTACCTCTATTATGTTCAATTAAATTATGCTCATATAAAATATTTTAACTAAAAATATGCAGGTCAATTCCGATCCGACCAGTCCGACTGAGTACAACGCCATCACCATGACACACCGTGAATTATTTTTCGCAAAAACTGCCTAAAATGGTAGTAATGATAAACGAAACTGTAGATTGATTATAACTGTTATAAATAAACTTTTATCAATTTAATTTGATAATCTGTAAACTTCACGAGTGTATTCGTGTTTCTAGAGAAAGACATTTTGGTTTGGAAATTTTTTTTTTTAGGTTACAGTTTTTATTTTTAAAACTATATTTTAGGCACAATTTTAATAATTCATCTCTAGAAACACAGATCATAGTTTTTTCTACAGGAACCTGATTTGCTAAATGTCATATATGATATAGTTTTTCTTAGAATAGCGAAATTCAAAGGGTCTGTATAGCGTATATTTATACATTCATTCGCACCCTTAACTACTTTTTCCACTAGGCCCTTCAATTATTTATCAAGAAAGATTACCTACCTTGAAAACTTTTCTCTTCAAGGTTAGGTTTTTCTTACATTTTCATACTCAGAAAATTGTGCTCTTTCTAAACTCTTAAAGAAAAGTAAGGGTTGCCACGATGAAGTCACAGCTCAAAAGCAAAACACGATAAAAATATTTCCATGGCAGAAAAAAGTGACCTTTAAAAAAATAAGGTTGACGTTTCGAGGATTTCAAAATTTTTTTATCGAATTTGTTCCAAACTTTATGAGCTCACTGTGTATATTTTTATTCGTAATTTTAGAATTTTTCTTTGGTTTTTTCAAATATTATAATCCTTTGACGAGACTTAATGAAGGCAAAACGACCTCGTAGTGTCCAATATTTAATCAATTTATTGCATGTAAGTTTAGTACTTTAAAAAGTAAATTTAAAATTAATTTATACCTATATGGTTTGAACCTGGTTGTTGAATAGGTGAACCTGAGCTCTTGCTCAGGTTCACCTATTGTTAGGTGTTCAGTTTTGGTGGCCTCACTTTTCGTACTCTTCTTTTTAATTTTCTTACCATGTAATTCGCGTTCTGCTTGTTTTCAGCAACGATTACCTGATCATCGGCAAACAGTAAAGTATAGAGGATTGAGTTCCCTATCGGGGTTCCCAGCCTAGGGCATTTCCTTTTCCATTTGTTCATTGCCATTTCACATCCATTTATATCCATATGCAATTGAATGATTCAATCATGCACTTGGTTCCAGCTTTTTATGCATCGTTTTAAAGATCTCTGTATCAATATCGGAACGCCCGATTTAGCTCTAACATCTTTTGGTACGCCACTATACAAAAAGCCCTTTCTTTCTTCCGCTCCTTTCCCTTTCTTTTTTGTTTCACTTTACACAACTACAACTGTGTTAAATCTCTTCACCTCCTGGAGTACTTCTTCGAATTTAGTATTGATTCCTTGTACATTCCAGTTACCGAACAGGATTGTCCTTTTTCGTTTCCGCAGTCGTTCATCATTTGATCCGTTCATTTTCCGAGGCTTGGTTGAAGGTTTTTTAGCAATAGATATTGCCTTTTACGGGAATGAGGTGCTGACCCATTACTCAACCCAAGAAGTTGCAAAAACTTCTTCCACTCTCGTTAGCCCTGAGGTCTCACCATCTACAGGAAATGGTTACCCGATCTCTGCTAGGATGACTCAGGTTACCAGGGTTCACCAGTCTTAGAGGTGAGAGTTGGAATTGGGTAGGAGAGGCTATTCCATCCTTGGGACTGTCTATTGTGCTTCACTACCCCTTTGAAGCTTACTAATCTTACTTTCATACTTAAATCAAAAATGAAATTCAGAGTGTAAGAGTTTCGTGTTTTATGTAATTTACTTCAAGAATTGTACAAAAATTGAAATAATTGTTAATCACCAAAAATCTTGAAACCTACATGCGAGAAAGTATAAATAAACAATCTAATGTAATAATAATATATAACGGATTCATTTACAGTTAGTACCGCTTCTCCATCCCCAGTTTCCATTTCTCTCTATTGTAACAAGCATCTTCTTCGAGATTTCTAGCTTTCATCCCCTCATTTATGTCATTTCTGCAACTTTTTCTCGGCCATCCTCTTCTCTCAGATGCAATCTATTGGCTGTATATTTTCGTCCATTCTTTTTGTGTGTCCAAACCACACTAATTGTCTCCTCGCGATTTGGTGTGATATATTGTTTTCTACTTCCATTAATGAAGATCGTTTCAAGAGGTAAGTTATGATTCTCAATGTTCTCCACTATTAGGTATTCACATTTTTTCATACTACTCCATACAACTAAAGCTAAAATAAATATTTTGTTTAGTTTCACTTCACGTACGTTTTCGGCTAGTCTTATATTATATTTTTTTGACGTAGGATGTACTAAAAATGAATAAACGATAAAAAAAATTCAGAACCTGAAAAAACCTTTAAAAGATGGTAAAAAGTTATCAACTTTGAAAGCTCACAGCTAAGGCTGTATTACGGTTAGAAAGTTATTTTACGCATAGTTTTGCAGAAAATTTAATATTCTTTCATTTATCTATGGACCACTTTTGTGTCAGATGGGTAAATAAACAAGTTTACATCAAAATTGAAAAAAAGATGTAACTACTTTGTCAAGCTGTACCTCGAACTTATTTTAGCGTTTTCTCACAATTTTATTTCGTGTAATTTAGCTTATCCTTCCTTTAAGGAATCTCGATAGTCCATTCATGCGCGTCCCACTATATTGGGCATAGGATGCATAATAGGAAACGGCCAATTCATGATATTGTGATTTTTGAGACCTTCTTCGGAAGGTTTCCTCTGTTCCGGTCCGAGCCTGACGTAGAAAACTTAGGAGCTCTTTTCTGATACAAAACGAAAGGATTTAAGCGAAGAAAATCGAAATACCCATTACATCTTTGATTCTACATTCTGCAATTTTAAAACTAATAAAACAATGAAATTTTAAAATATTAATATTAAATGGGTGCAAATTATTTGAACTTCTGAATGAATCAGTAAAGTGAGTTAACGTTTAATGAGCACACCTCAGGTTTCATTTTCAACTGTGTGAACATCGCCAAGAGCAGCTTCCGTGATAGGTTAGGTTATATTAGATTTAATAAGGGAAGAGGTGCAATTGCTATAATTATGAAAATTATTGCCTTAAAATAGAATTGTAATTAAGTACACAAGGATGTGCATTACACTGTAGTTTGTAAGTGGGATTATAGTCGGTACATTTAAGCAATTTTGAACGCCCCATCCACTTTCGGAAATACCTACCTGTTCAGACTCTGTAAACTTACACATTTAATTATTTTGGGTGCCTGGATTAAATTGAAGGTATTAATAATTAGAGTATTATAAGGGTGCGTTTTGCAATGCAGTTCGTGGGTAAGATTATGATCAATAGTCATGTTTGAACTGCAGTTCAAGTGTCGGATTAAGATTTTGGATTAACCGCACTGCAGTTCGTGTCACAACGTGATGGTATTTTTAGTATACATTTTTTAATTTAATAGGTTCCCCTCCACTGGACCGACTTTCAACCGACCGACTCAGCTTGAACCGACCGACTTTCAACCGACCGACTTTCAACGGACCGACTTTCAACCGACCGACTTTCAACCGACCGACTTTTAATGGACCGACTTTTAACGGACCGACTATTTTTTCGACCGACTTTCAACGGACCGACTTTCAACCGACCGACTTTTAACGGACCGACTATTTTTTCGACCGACTATCGATACTACCCGAAGCTTGACTACAAGAATGATGTCCAATTCGACTCTTTGTCACATCATATAGTTTCATTTTACAGCCATGACAACTGTGAGGTGTCTAGGAATCCTTCGGGAAACATGGCCTCAATCGTTTATCTTTCTCATTAAGCAATATCGTGAGTTTTTGGTTAAAGCGTCGTTCGGGGGGGGGGAGTTCTAACCTTGGCAGATCCATAACTCTGTTGGTTTGATTTTCGTGGAGATGCCATAGCGACAGGTATCTAGGAATACTTCGGGAAACCTGGCCTCAATCGTTTACTTTCTCATTAAGCAATATCGTGAGTTTTTGGTTAAAGCGTCGTTGGGGGGGGGGAGTTCTAACCTTGGCAGATCCATAACTCTGTTGGTTTGGTTTTCGTGGAAATAATAGGGAGGGAAATAAAATAATTTCAAAGAATTCAAATACATAAGTTTTATTAGCAAAAGTTATTTAATATATACTGTTGTGTCACCTCCCCTTTTGTCGCTTTTATGGACAGAGGACGTGTGACAACAAATCGAAGAGCACCTACCTTCTATTTAAACTCTTGGCTCTCAGGGTGCCTAATCGTTAAGCTTTATTTGACTTGATCGGCGAAACACAAAAAGGACACAATTCAAAATGAACAAATTTTAATAAACACAAATAATAACTCAAATTAACAAACATTTGTTAACTAAAAAATAAACGAACAAAAAAATAACTATGAATGTAAATACCTGCGAGGTTAGGCTTATCAGTGCACTTTGGTCGGCGCACTTTGAAATATTTGGCTCTTGACTTCTCGATCGCTTCTTCTGGATAATTCTGCACTTTGAAATACTTGACTTTTAACTTCTCGCTTCTTCTGGATAATTCTGCCCTTTGAACTATTTGGCTCTGGACTTCTCGCTTCTTCTTTTCGGAACTCCGTTGCCTGGATTCCGTCTTTTGGGGCCGTTTCAAAACTCGATGACGAGTAGAATGCCTCTCTTCCGTACAATAGTCCCCAACTGTGAGGTACTAATTGGTTTTGTAGCGTGCTTAGCACTTGAATTCAACTTTGAACTTTATTTGTTTTGGAGCAAATTATTCGCGACTATCCGTTTGCTCGCAACTTTTTTATATTCTTTGTTATCTACCGTTTCTCCAAGGTGATTCTCTTTTCACTTTGTTTTAATCATTTCCGCTATCCAGATTTATTTTTATTGATTTTTTAAAAACCGTTTCCTAGCCTTTTTCTCGCACTCGCATTTAAATTAATAATAACAAACTTAAATTTAAACAATGATTATATCCTAACAAATACAATTTTAAAAATCCATAGCAACAAACAATAATTGTGTCTCTTTCAATGCATTGCTATAAAATAAGCGAATTTACTCGCGTACGCGGTAGACACAACAATACCTAATTTTTGTTCCATGGTGCAGATAAACGATTGAGATCAGGTCTCCGTATGGATTCCTTGTCACCTCTCGTCAGGGCTGCCCACGGTTGAGGTCACCTAGACTTCCCAGACACCTGTCGCTATGGCATCCCCACGAAAACCAAACCAACAGAGTTATGGATCTGCCAAGGTTAGAACTCCCCCCCCCCAACGACGCTTTAACCAAAAACTCACGATATTGCTTAATGAGCAAGATAAACGATTGAGGCCAGGTTTCCCGAAGGTTTCCTAGATACCTGTCGCTATGGCATCTCCACGAAAACCAAACCAACAGAGTTATGGATCTGCCAAGGTTAGAACTCCCCCCCCCAACGACGCTTTAACCAAAAACTCACGATATTGCTTAATGAGAAAGATAAACGATTGAGGCCAGGTTTCCCGAAGGATTCCTAGATACCTGTCGCTATGGCATCTCTACGAAAACCAAACCAACAGAGTTATGGATCTGCCAAGGTTAGAACTCCCCCCCCCCAACGACGCTTTAACCAAAAACTCACGATATTGCTTAATAAGAAAGATAAACGATTGAGGCCAGGTTTCTCGAAGGATTCCTAGACACCTCACAGTTGTCATTGCTGTAAAATGAAACTATATGATGTGACAAATACTCGAATTGGAAATCATTCTTGTAGTGAATGCTTCGGGTAGTATCGATAGTCGGTCGAAAAAATAGTCGGTCCGTTAAAAGTCGGTCGGTTGAAAGTCGGTCCGTTGAAAGTCGGTCGAAAAAATAGTCGGTCCGTTAAAAGTCGGTCCGTTAAAAGTCGGTCGGTTGAAAGTCGGTCGGTTGAAAGTCGGTCCGTTGAAAGTCGGTCGGTTGAAAGTCGGTCGGTTCAAGCTGAGTCGGTCGGTTGAAAGTCGGTCCAGTGGAGGGTCACGATTTAATATTAAGGTTATTATATGGAATTATTGGCCGTTTTATAAAATTAGAGCTTAATGTTAAAATAAGGAGGTATGCCGATACCTGTCTGAGGGCTAGAAACAGACTGTATCTTTTACGCAAGGTACATTTTACCCTATCATTTGCAATTACAGTAGAACCTCGATTTTATGAGCTCATCATCAGAACAAAGAATATCGCAGATAATTATAAACACATATTATTAATAGAAATACTACGGTTAAGAAATTCTCTATTGAAAATAAATATCTAAACTTGACAAAGGATTATTACCTTGTTTGTTCCCACGGTTTATAGCAGTTTACTAAACAGGATGATAAATGTTACTAATTAAATAGATCGGTTTAATTTTTACTACTTTAATTTGATTAGGGAAAGTCGGGGAATTTTTCACTTCTAACGCTAAGTCAGGGAAATTAAAGCTTGGGCCAAGTAAATGTTTTAATATAAATTATACTTTTCACTTTTTAGGAAAGCGGTTTAAAGAGCCATCGTTTATGATCAGAACGACGTGGTGCGAGCGGTGTATTCGCATCAAAAAAGTGTTATTCTGAGTTGCTATTCTGTTTTGGAAGGGTGGCGCCCCGTCGCCCTCCCCGTACCAGCCGCCACTGTCTAAATATCGAAATGTTTACCTACATTTTTAGTAAACTAGGGTTGCTAGAATTAAATAAAACGTCCATCATATTTGCTGCAAAATTTTTCCTCCTTTGGGAAAGTCTTATTTTTTAAAATGTATTTATACTCCTCGGCTCAACATTCCTATTAATTATCCAGAAATTGAAATACAGTAGAATCCGCTTAATGTGATCACTTTGGGCCAAGAACATTTCGATAACATTAACCGACTGATAACAATAAGCGAATTTTAGAAAAAACGAATTTTAGAAACGAAACTACCAATCAAGCTACCAACTTGATAAATTAGATAAAAGTAAGTTTTACACATTTTAATTTGTTCATTTCAAACGTCCTGATATTGGCCAGGACCGGCTCTTGTATAATTTCCATCTTGTTGATCAGTGTCTCCAGATACTGATCAGGGTCGGCTTTCGTAGGATTTTCATTGCTTCTAACATGCATAAAGCAAAGTGCACATTTAGCAAAATAAAAATAGAAACACGCCATGAAACGGGAAACTTCATTAGTTTTTGTATAGAAATTAAAACGAGTGACGTGTTTTGTAAAGATATGAAATTTCAATGACAAATCAGAAAAAGATTGTACTTAGAAAAAGAGATTATTGTGGTGGAAATTCCTTGCAAGTGATAATAATAAGCGGCTTTTTGATCACATTATCCGGTGGTTTTTGTATGTAAACTGATTAAGGCGGCCGGTTCCCAGTCAAAATGATAACAATAACCGACTGATAACATTATCCGTGATCACATTAAGCGGATTCTACTGTATAAATACTAGCAATTTTTGCTCCATTTTTCTGCAACTAACTTCTTATTCCAATAATTTCCTTTATTTGTTCTTTCTTCCATTATGGTTGATTCTTAACTTATTTAATTCAAAGAAGCTCATCATTTTTTTAAAGCAATAAATTAACGTTGATTTTTAACTTTTAAGTCTAGGTGCTACCCGAACTGCACCACGGCTTATCAGGGGTCATTTCTTGTACCCAGGTAAATGTAATCCCTTGACCGAACTGCACCACGGTCAAATGTCGTTCCGTAATCGCTTTACCGAATTGCACCACGAGCAAACCGAGCAGGTATCACAAGCAAACAGATAATATAAAGAAATAAATACACAAATATTTAAATTCTTTGCAATTTAAATTTCGAGTTTAATATATTAATTCATATTATATTATACAGGGTCGGAGCAGGTATTAATAAAATAATAACCCAAAACAGTGAAAAAATTAAATTTTTTTTGCCTTCGAATTTTGGGGTGTGCATTCGATAAGGAGGGTAATCCATCGTCAAAACCTACTCTTCCGGGGCGCCCCTCCGCTCCGCTCCGGGTTGCACCCCTCCAGAGCGGTTTTGACTCTGGTTACTAGGCTAAACATACGAGAAGCGCCACCGATCAAGAAAACCGGGATAAATGCAACCGGGATGAGTGAGACCCTCGAAATAGCATTAAAAAGTATAGTCGCGGTATGCGGCAGTTATCTATTACGTTTAACCCCCAAAAAATCGCGTAAAAACAAAAAATAATCGATGTTACATGTAGGAGGCATCAGGTTAAACTCCAGCATTGTGCTTTAACTTTTAACAATAAAACCACCTTACCTAAAATATTACAATAGAGGTGGTGCAATTCGGACGACCGACCCTTGGTGAGGTGTTTACCTGAAATTACGGTGGTGCAATTCGGGTAGGAGATTTGTGAACTAATCTTTTCGTGGTGCAATTCGGGTGCACCGAAAATTGAATATGTTTTGATTAATCCTTGTACTTTAAATACCCAACAAAAGTTTTATAAAATTTAATTGTCTCGTCTTTACAATTCTTAAGTTTTTATTTTCTTCCGCATTCTTCATTTTTTCTTAAATTCCCTCAACGCATTGTGGTAACAAATCTAGTAATCAATTTATCTTCTGGAAGATTTAAAAACTTAATCCGGAACAATTAAGCGTCCCGAAACCGTCTTTCGGGATATCTGAATTATAGTATGCAAACCGGGACGTCTGGAAAACGTAAATCGACGTTAAACTGCAGATTCCCTATACCATAGATTTGTAGTATCAGATAGATAGACAAATCGTATAGAAGTGTTGAACCTGACGGAATTGAAAAAGTTATCAGCAGATGGCACTACTAAATTGAAAGGCAGAATACATGGCTTGAGCTCCAATCACGGACCTCTTAATGATCCGTGGTACCAATACAAATGAAGAATTACAATAATAATAGTAGGTAATACAAATTGTTAAGATTTCAAATTAAGTAGGGTCATTTATTGATTACCTTCTTGAAATTAAATTGATCTTCCTCTGCTTTAGAGAACGGAGCTAATGAGCTGACGAAAACTACGCTGAACATTTTTCAAATGTCGTGCGCTAAGGGTTGCGTCCTTCTCAGATAACTCTTAGTCGGTGAAACCAAGAAAACTTATTGTGAGATTTGAAAATTACTTATAGTTTTGGTTCGACAGGCGATGATTCCAAAATTACCATTCCGACTTTTTCATCGTTACTTTGATATTGTCTTTAACTTTAAAATTGTAACTGTTTCTCCTTGAAAATTTAAGTTGAGTATAATATTTAAATGAAAGATGATATTAGCAAAATATAGCCTGGGAACATGCGAATTATCTCTATAAGTAATAGGTATAACTAATTGTGTAGTAATATGAAAACCGTTGTTAAAGAAAAGTACTTGTCAGCATTTTCATTGATCAATATGGAAACCTTGATTTTTGTAGCAAGTTCTTCAATTGTTTTTCAAGTTGAAAACTTAGTTTTCCTGTTTCTAATAATAGTTGAGAAACTTAAATCAGACCTTCACTGAATTTTCAAATTTTTGGGACGACAAAATGTCTTCGTAATTTTAACAAGTTCATGACCTTGTTGCACAATAGTGGCGTGTTCTCTATGGAAGCTAGGGAAGCTGCGCTTCCCTTATTTGCCTTGCCAAATTAAAAACAAAAATTATTTATTTATATAATTTAAAATTTTTTTTTATCAATTTAAATTCCTTTCTTTATTTGAATAAAAATTTGAAATTTACTGAAATATGTAGATATTTAAAAAAAATAGTTACTAGTCACGACACGCCACTATTGCACAATAGAAGACGATAGCAGGATTCCCACTCTTCAGGAAAACTTGTAAAAATCACAACTAAAATCGGGGAAGTTAAAACTTGGGTTAGGGAAAATTCCTTCCAACTGAAAAATTATTATTGTAATTTCGGTATGTAGTCGATCCACGTTTATTTTTAGATTTTACCAAGTTTTGAAAAGTCAGGGAAAATTTTCAATGTTAATCAGTGGAAAACCTGGTCAAGTCAAAGAATTTGTTTCAGAATATTCAATGGGAACCCTGAGTGAATCACTGAAGGTGGTAATAATTTAAATACTAATAATCACATTTTGGAATTAGAAAAATTAAATCAATCACTAATCACAACCAACATAGGAGAGAAGGTTAATACAGGACCAAGACCTAAAAATTCCGAGAAAGAAAAAGATATTTTTTATTCATTAAAAAAGCTGTGCTTTTTTTTATTCGATAAATTGATTGTGCAATTTAACACTCTACAATTGATCATTACGTGTGACTTTGCACTACATAGCGTGACAAACGAGGAAATCGAGATTTTGAAATAATTCAATAATTTTTTAATTTAATTTTAATTCAACGTTCCGAAGAAAACAAAGCGCGCTCCTTTCTCCAATACCAAAACTTCCCGCGTATTTTCAAAGCAATTTTCGAAAGTACAAAAAGTAATTAATTTTCCTGAAAAACAGTACCTACCTACTATAAAAATATTATCATATGTTTTATACATAAAAATTCGATTTTTATTTAAATAATTTATGTTATGGTTTTTCTAGTAACATTTCAAATAAGAATAAATAATTTCTAGCTTAAAGTTGACTCCATTAAAAATTCAATAAATTAAATAATAATCGGGAGATAATAAAATATCAACTTCCATATTGTCTCGATTGATATCAATTTTAAATTTCTAATAATTCATAAATTTACAATAACCGACAACTGTCAATTACCCGTGTGATCCAAACAGCTGATAAACTCGCAACTCAGATGTTCGCGTTGGTAGTGGGAGGACGAGAAAATTTTACAGCGTTGCCAAGTGTTATTAAATAATTCAACTTGCAGAAAAAATTTCGTGATTCAAAGATGTAACTTTGTTACTGTAACAATTTCTTATTCATATTGTGGAATATTTTGAAGTTCCTAATTTATCAACATGACATGGTGGAATAACAGAAGCAAATAGGCAATTTCGGGAAACAATGGTCTGATGGTGACATTTTTGGACAAAACTGAAAATTTTGTAATGCCAAACTAAAATTTCTTTGATTTTAATTTTGTGGTTTTTTAAAAATTTGAGGCATGAGAAACAGAAAAATAAAATTATAGTCGTGGATCAGATTGGTTGCAAATAAAAAGAGTTAAATATACCTCGTAGGTACCTACTAATTCTTCATGCTTCAATGAGTTGAAATTATTAATTATAAGTCGTGTATCTTTCACCTATTTAGTTATAGCATCATTAGATTTGTAAAGTAAAAACTGAAAGATTTATGTTGTATGGCTGCATAATCTAAAGTCTAAACTAATCCAAACGGTACAACGGTATTATGATAAATAATGGAAAATATACTGTTGAATATACGTGAACATTCGAAATATTCTAAACCAATTTTAATTTTTATAGGAAAATAAATTAGTTTATGAATAAATTTATTTTAAAAAGAACGCTATATTCTAAACACAAAATACATGGGGGGGGGGGAGATCAATGACTTAATGATATCCAACCAACGTCAAGATACCTGATAATGCGTTACAGTGATAGAATATATATGTACATAGATAGAAGTTTACGTTTATTGGTTAAAACTATCGAATTGCTTATATGCAGGGCTCGGAACTTTAGGCAATTGCATATTCGTTGGGAAAGCGCATATTGTAATTCTGGTTTGACAAAAATTCGTTTCGTATTACGTACATTTGTAATATAAAAGTTTTTGTCGCATAATTTTGCATATTTTGTTAATTTTTGGACAAACTCACATATTTTAAGTTTAAGAACATATAATTGCATATTTTGGCAATTTAAAGAAAAAAAAATTCGTATCTAAATTAATTGTATTGTACTCGATCACATAAATTAAAAACGACCTAGAAAATGTTGAAGGTGTAAAAATATGTTTATGTAGGTATTGTATTGCGCATACGGAAGCAAAACGACGCGACGTCGACAGTCTGGGGTAATTAGAGTAGCCTAGGTAATTAGGTAGAATTGCATAGTATCATAATATCTTGAAACTGTATCATGGGTGTAGACTTTATAGTTACTAGCACGATGTTACTAGTCGAGTCTATCACTTGTAAGTAGTCCGGTCGTGCTCTATTAAAAATTTATATAAACCTCAACAAAAATGCCTAAAGTTAAGCAGTCATGTCGTCTTAAATCTCTAATTTCGGAATTTGGAAGGAGAAATGAAGACAAGTCCCTATGCAAATTAAATATTTTTCCATGTTCTAGTTTCAAATATTTATTTTTAATATTTTTTATTTTTTTTTGTTTTAATAAATAATGTTAGCAGCTACAACTTTCTTCATTTGTTATTTTAAGATCAAACAAAAAATTGCACATTTTTTTGTTTTTTTTTTGTATTATCCTAATTTTTACTGCATATTATACCGCATATTTTTCTGTTTTTTAACGCATACGTATGCACATATTTCATTGTTTTTTAGCGCATAAAGTTCCGAACCCTGGAAGCCATTGGTTTTTAAAACAAACATGAAGCAAATACTCTTAGAAAATTTCTGATTGTTTCACAAAAGTTTTTGTTTTTAAACAAACTGTATTATTTTTTTAATAAGAGCACTGTGCATTATTGCTAAACAACAATCAATTTCCGTTTTTACCAATTCAAACAGGCAACAGGTGCTGATAAGCTGATATCTTGTTGTATATTGCTTTACAGAAAAAGTTTCCTGTTTTGCAATACCAGTACCTATACTGACAACATTTTATTTTCGCATTTAACTAAAATAAATAGTAACAAGATCAGACCTAACCTGATCAAACCGATTACGTATAAGTCTTCTCATCACTAAATTGACGTGGGACTTATTTCAAACGTAGAATGGTGACAATAAATTCTCACCTAGTATAGTTTGTTTCAGAATAATTGGAATTAAAAAAAGTCATAGCATAATTACGTTGATATAAAAACGTACAAACTATACCTAAACAAAACATAATAATAGAGATAAGGTTAATTATTTTAATCTCGCGCCAGCCTTTAGCAATGCATATTACGATATGTTCTCTTGGTTGACCCGACAATCTTATCTCTGTATTATGTGTCGTCTTTATATCAACGTAATTTGATGCTATGACTTTTTTTAATTTCAATTATTCTGAAACAAACTATACATAATGCATCTGCTGATGATGAAATAATAATTTGTTTCTGAAATTAAATTTAATCTAGCTATAATATAAGAAAAATAACCGGGATGTTATTTAACATAGATACAGGCAGACAAATAAGGGAATGAATTCCTATACTTTGTGGATGCTATATTGTACTACCTATGTTTGATTAGCGTGTCTAAGGTATTTGCTATGTAGGTTAGGTAATATTTATGTACATTGTACATCACACCTAGTTTTTAACTTCCAATAAAGGTAATCTGGACGATTGATTACGTTTGTTTAAGTAACATAAATATATGAGTAACCCACGTAGTCCTGGGTTTCTACTTATTGGTGATTGCGCTCCCTGTATTTTGGGTTTTAGGAATTTGTACCTACTTATTTAAGTGGGTACCTAATACAGGCCCCATAAATACCTACAATCTCTTTATAGTTTAAATAACTCAATACTAACGATTTCACGACGATTAGATTTTCACATCGTTAGGAAGAAGCTTTCTAAAACAATTTAATTGCGTTAAAGAACTGTAAGCCTTCCTGGTGGTAATGTAACGCCCACGTATTAATAAATAATGATATACGATAAGAGCCCAATAAACTGAAGTGTGGCATAAGAGTAGGGAAATAAACACTTTAGTAAGTCCTTGAACTTCTACCATCGTATCAACTAATACTTGGATAAAATATACAGGATGGTCAAAGAAGCTACCCCTTTTTAAATAATCGTATGAGCCTCATACTCAGTGGCGGTTCGTAACTTCTTTCAATGAGGGGGGGGGGGCGGCACAAGATTTACATAAATAAAAAGAATATAAATTTATTTATTTAAAAAGAAGCTTTATCTTACACTAATTTTTAACTGGAAGTATGGAATTCCCCCCTCCACCCAGCAAATCATCATAGCTAAGAAAGTAAAGCAGTATCATAAAACATTTTTTTAAATTTTACCGTCTTCTCCATGTGCTAGGGGGTATTCTGTATCCCCTAGATGTCCCGGCCTTTGAAGCCTGTAATTTTTTAACATTTCATTTGCAGTAGCGATTCGTGATCATTTTCAATGGGAGGGGACAAAATTTTAAAAAAATGAAAAGATATAAAGTTGCTGTATTAATTAATAATTATTAATTTAAATAATAGAATAATTAAATTTTGATAACAGAACGACGAAGTACAGGTTCCACTGTCCCATTTATTTCTGCACATGAACCATATGCTGGACTGATCTAGCCAGTATTTGTTTATTTTAATGCATTGTTGGGAGGGGGGGGGGGCGAATACAATAAATCGAAAGGACTTTTATTATTTTATGGCCGACGTTGTTATTAGATATTTGTGTAGATTCAGGACCTGGTGCGGTAAAATCCTTTAGGCAGCACAACCTAGGCAATCAAGATTTATTTTTTGGTTTTTAACCTAAAAAAAGTTTCTGTACAGCTTTTGAACCGCACAAAAAAGAGGGCTCACCAGTGCTATATTGAATAATTGGTGTTTTATGTAATTTACTTCCAGAATTGTATAAAAATTGAAATAATTGCCAGTCACCAAAATTCTGTAAACCTTTTTGTCTTTTTAAACGTTTTTATGCTTTCATATTGTACTTGATTGGGCTATGCTTATGATTAAGAAATGTTTATAAAAACCTAATATGAACCAAAACAAAAAACTATATGCGGGAATGTACGATATGAAGAAAAACTCAAATTTGCCCGCACGAATATTGCATAAAGATCTTAATATGTTCAGTATTCAGTTCATGTAATATTCTTTTCTAATTTCTATATTTCTATACAATTTTGGAAATAGATTACATAAATAAAACACGAATTACTCACTATGGGACTGGTAAGCATTCAAGAACGTTTGGTGGTGCAGCCTATAGGCCGCACTGGTAGAGGAATTGAGGGATCAATTTAGCGGTATGAACTCACAATAGTGCTAGTGTATGTGTAACTTTCAGTACTTTTATGTAAGATATACGTGTACATATTTTAGCCTTAAATAATTTAAGGCTATTAATTATGTTTTAATAATTAACTTGGGAGAAGAATATTAAATTAAAAATTTAATTTGGATTTAGAAAGTGGGGTGAAAATAATGTAATTTCAAATTTATTAATTATTGCTAATTATTTATTAGTAATTAATTAAATAATTATTACCGGGGGAGGGGTTGTTCAACTAACCTTATCATCAATAGAGGCTTGTGGTTTGCTATAATGGGAGGGGGGGCGACGATAATAAATTAAAATTTTGTTTCAAATCTGTGTCACCGTTTATGGTCCAAGTGATATCGGATTGTCCAATATTCAGCGGTAAAAAGGGGTCGTCCACGCCTGGTGTGAAGGGATTTACAAATTGTAACCAGGAGGAAGGGGGTTAGACAAATGTGACATCCGTATAAAAATTCTATTGTTAGGATAGTCAAATAAAGTTGACCTAAATTCTTGCTTGTTTAATTCCAATTTTTATTACAGCCATAAAAATGTTAAACAAATTAAAAATTATTAATATATTTTTTATGTAGTTTAAAAGGTCAAGTTCGATTTTAAACAAATGAGGGGTCTTTGATTTATGACCATATAGGACGTTCCTGGGGGGTTTCTAAGATTGTGACCAACTATGACAAGGGGGGTTTTGGGAGGGCGGCGCCCGCGTCCCATCCCCTCCATGTATTAGCTGCCACTGCTCATACTAATGGCGAAAACCAAATAATTTTTTTAGCTATTTTGTTATATTGACAACCACAACCCTGGCTCGTGAAACTCATTGGATTTTAATGGCCTATAAACGAACTAATTGATTCTTTAAACAATGGCATGACATAATAATGAACAAATAAATGTGATAAATTAAAATGTACACTAACAGCTAATTACTTATTAGTTGAGAAAAACATTGGAAGATAGGTGGATAACTGAGTTAAGGGGCTTCCGGAGGAATTGCATGGTAGACAAAAAAGTTTATTGCAATTTTAAGTTTATTCAATTTTTACAGAAAGTCCAAGTAATTATCGCCGTCACTGTTAGCATTCAGAGAACATAATATAGTATGTAATTAATGGGGTGGTTTTCCGTTACTTTTTTCATGTCTAATAAAGACATCTTGAATTTTAGATTGCAGCACTTCTAGGTTTCATTTTATTTGCAAAATCAAAGTTATATGAGAAAATCGTATTTTGGATGTATAAAACATTAGTCCTTCAAAATCGACTTTAAAGAGTAGGTCCCCAGCGACGACTCGTAGGATAAAATATAGACACAAGCTGGGAGAGGATTTTTTTATAAAGTCGCTATTAAAAAAAAATTCAACTTAAACCCTCAACACGACCCTCACGGGAAGCCTTCTTATAGAAATTTGTCTTATTTCTGCCTTAAAATGGTCGTAACACCAAGACTTTAGATTTTTGTTTGTTAATCATTAAATGCTTTTTAAAGATCCCAAAATTATTTACCTACCATAGTTGTTTTCAAGTTAAATTGTCTAGAATTGCGGTGCGTCAGAGAATGATTTATATAGGCAAATGCGGAAAATGTAATTTTAAGTACAAGTAGGTACACAAAAAATATTATTTATGTCCACAATTTTTGGGAAGGCCGGGCCCAACCTGCATGTTCGTTAAAACCACCACTGTAGGTCCCCCATACCCCACATTAGCGAAAGGAAGGAAGTCAACGTTCAGGAGTGGACACCGCAATGCTTAAGAAGAAGATATTTCCATGTCGTGCTGGTTCGATGAATTATAATTATTTTCAAACCGTTTTAGGCTTCGTTCTAATGTGGATGAAAAAACAATCAGGAATGAAACGAAATTCGTTGTCCAATTCCGCAGAGTTTTGGTATTTGACTGTTTTTAAATTTTTGTTGAATATGGGAAAATAATTGGTAGCAGAAGAAAAAGAAAAACGAATAATGTTTTTTAGCATTGCCTAAAATCTTCAATGCTTTGATTCAGAAAATTGCATATCACCTCATTGTGTCCCTATAACTTCAGCAAAATAATTAATTTATTAGACCACGAGCATCCATCAGATAAACCATAATAGATGACTTTTGGATTGGGTTCATCGAATATGGATAACCCAACATGGTAACATTAAACCAATAAGACCCAATCCATACAACAAAACCAGCATATTAATCGCAATACATTTTTGTCAATATAAATAAATCAATAATCAAAATTAAAATCCCTCCTCATTGTTTTAGCCTTGGACAGACAGAAATCGAAATAATTATAATTATGTTCTTATCATTCAATATTATCAGAAAATTTGCACTGCTTGCGATTAATAATTTTTAAACTTATATTTTTCTTATCTAAATGTAAATATAAAAGTTTTGCACTAAAAGATAGTAAAATTTAAATTTTAAATGTACGCTAATTCTGCTGTGTAATGTCACTTTTGAAATGAGTAGAGCTAATAATACCGTTTAACAAACAATTTTAATGTTTTCGATTGAAATTCAAGTACACTACCTCAGATTTTTAATTTTTCTCCCTATAAGGAGGGAGGTTAGGGGATTCACCCACCCAATGCAATGCCAAGAATATCCCCTTAACGACAGCGCTCTTTTAAAATATTTTCAAACCTTAACCCCAATCCCCACCATCGTCATTCCGCAAGTGCAGCCCAGTTTTTGGGACCCTAATCTAAATAATTGTGTCCGGTCATAAAAGGTCACCACCAGTAATAAAATCAAAATGATGTTCGGCCCCCTGCTGTATGGCGGGGGGGAGGGCACTGGATAGGGCATCTCATATTTATTTTAAGAAAACAATTTTTCCCAAAACTCCAATTATCTATATTTTTATCGAAATGAACGAAGGAGTAATTGTTGTAAAAAGGAAATATCCAGTGAATACCAGTTTTGTATGGAATAAATAATTAGTTAGCTTATTTTTGTTATCAATTTTTGACCTGTTAGAGTAAGTGTTGAATGTTCGACATATAAATTGTGTATATCGTGAGAAGTGGCAACGCTGTATTACCACACCTACCTTAGACAGGAGTGGAAGGTAGTAGGCAGGTACGTTCGGTTGGGGTACCGTGACAGTTCCAGATGTGGAAAATTGTTGTCGGTGTCTATTGGTTTTTCATGAGTTAATTGTTATAATTTTTATTGTTTTTATTGACGGGAGGGGTTTAAGCAATTATTATACATTTACATATAAAACATTGTTTTTAAGTATGCAACGATTTGAAAATAGCTGTGATCTCAATACACGGTTGTGATGATATAATATATCCAAATACGATTTATATAATATTTTTCGAAAAAGTTATTAAACAATGTCCCTTCCTCTTCAAATATCGTGTAACCAGCGCGTAAAAGATGTGTTGACAAGTTCGAGTATTGAGCAATTGGAAATTGGCACTAGCATGGCAACGAAAATATTGGCACCTGTGAAAACTGAGCAGCAGATATTAGAAAATTCAATGCTGGAAGATGATCCAAATGCAAATAGTGCAGTCACGCAAGAGGAGAAGGTGCGGCCTCGTTGGGGACCACAACACAAAGGCGCCCAAGAACTAGCTAATCTATATACAACCGGTAAACAATATTCTCATTTTTTTTAATATTCTCAACACTTTATGCTGTGCAAAATTTGTCGTGCTTATGAATGAAATTCGAGGACGACACATGTTACTAAATTTAACAATTTAGATTTTGTGCCAAGCAATGCAATCGTTATGATTATAGTTTATGCCTTGAAATTTTCTTTAGTCCATTGCTACTACTACATTTTTTTGTAAAACATCTCACGTTTTGCCAAATATTCCGAATATTTATTTTTATTTACATAATAATTTCTTTTACAAAATGAGAGTTTTAAAAATAATCCACTGAAAGATGACTTACTTGGAAGGGGGGGGGGCTTGATTCAAATTTTGAAAAATAGGTCAATGGAAATGGAAACTCTAGCAGCTAATTTCTTCCGCGTTATAATGTTACTCGATTCTTTCACCTATGAAGGATTACGAGGTACTTCATTAGTTCCAATTAAAACTTGAATAACCTTTGATCGTTAATTAGAAGTAGGTGAGATACGTAGGTACAAATTCCATCGTTTAATCTCAAAATTAATTACATGTGTACAATATTTTGGGCCAATATTATGCAATTATATGTAAATAATTAAATTTAAAAAAATTGGTTCTATAATACTACAACCGATTATCTCTTCTACATCGAATTCAAATTAAACTTTCTAGTGTAAATATGAGTACTATCAGTACTTTTTACATTATTGCACTTTATTATGATGATCGGATATTAAATAAGCAGTTATTTACCTTTTAGGTCTAGTCATTTATTTAAACATACCCATTGATTATGAATTGTTTTTACGATTTACCGAGCTGATGGTAAAATTTCACTCGTTATCATTATTTCAGTCATTTAGTTTAAACTCTTATAATTAATAGGTCGTTATATTTATTGATAATAACAAATGTAAAACGAATGAATGATTAAGGCAAAGCAAAGAATGTTATAGTAGTTTTAAAACAATTACGATAAAACAATAAAACGTATTTACGTTCGTAAAAGTTAACAACTCGTAAAAATCAATCAATAAACTTCCTTTGAAACTCTTAAATACATAATTATGTACAAAAAATTACAAAATCGTCTCTGATATAATTTTTTGCATGACTTTATAATACATTTTTATTAGGAAAAAAATGGGAAAAGAAATTTGCCATGTAGTTTACATTCTATGCTTAAAATGGTTAATAGAAAAATTACGCTAGATAAAATTATAATTGAGAATTTAAAAGAAAAATTTTTGACCCTAAAGAGTTTGCGAGATACAGCGATCCAAACTACCAGTTTTATACTTGTTTTAGAAGAGAAAAAACGTAATTTAAGTGTTTAGATTTCGACGTTGATTTTTGCGAAAAAGAATCAAAATGTAGTAAATATTCTTTAAATTCCCACATAGAATAACTTCCTGGCGTTAGGACCCTAGCTACGAACTTTCAAAATTGATCGTTTTTGGCCCTTTTCTGACTTTCTACATTTATTTTTGCCTTTTTGCAAATAGCTCAATTTCAATACAGCTGAGATGAAAAATGATAATGACTTACTTAAAGTATGGAGTACAATAAACCTCTGCTTAAAAATAAAAAAAAATGTAATTCCTGAAAATGTGATTAATGAAAGTTACAGAATTCTGGACAATTTATACCATTTTCAAGGAAAAGGTTTTTTTCTATCGAACTTCTCTCCAGAACTACTTGGCTACAACAATTCTTTTGCTCTTCATTTTACTTATTGAAGTACGAGTACTAGCTGGCAAATGCTGCTTTTATCAGCAAATGATTGCCAACCTGAAATTCAGATTCTTCGGCTTCAAATGTCCCTATTTTTTATCACGTCAAAAAGACACACATAAAAGTGACCATAAGACACGAATTTTACGGTATCTTGAAAACTATCGGTCCTTCTCAGGATCTTTTGACCACAAAACCCCTTAGTTCGAATTTGTCACATAAATATGAAAACCATAAGTTCAAAATTCGGAATTTTCAGATTTTGGTTGAATTTTATATGTAGTATTTTAATGCACTTTTTAACGCATAAATAAATGAAAAATACAAACACCGAAAATAATATAGGCAATTTTATAAAAGTTCTATTGGAGAAACCTCGGAGAAACCACAAGAGATTTGAAAATTAAAATAAATGTACCTCACTTAATATTAAATGCGACATTGACCTTATTAATGTTTCGTATTACTGATTTTTTTTATATGTCCAACAGCCTTAAGAAAAATAAATAAATATCACGTCAATATTTAAAATGTTGTATTCCTAAACCATCTATCTTGAACGAAAATGTGCAGTTTCACTTTTTATCTTATTTATACAAAATACAGAGAGGGTCATGCTCGAGGGGTTAATCACAGAGGAAGTCCGGTGTACAAATCTCGTGGCATTCTTTGGAAGTCTTGTAGCATTATGTGGAAGTCTTTACGTTAATTTGGCAGTCTGGTGTACATCAATTTCGCTTGTGATTAACCCCTTGGTCATGCTGCTACAGATTGACGCGAATCCTGTTCCAGTCAATTTAATTCAGGTGTATGCTCCTACAGCCGACGGGACGGAAGAAGAGGTAGATGCTTTTTACAATGAAGTACATCGGGTCTTGGAAGAATTGCCAAGACAACAGGTAACAATATTAATAGGAGATTTTAATTCAAAAATTGGAAAAGGACAGACTGAAGAACATGTCGGCCCCCATGGACTAGGGGAGAGAAATGAAAGAGGAGAAAAGCTCAGCATTTTTGCAATTGAAAATAGTTTAACGATAATGAATACCTTCTTCAAACTCCCAGCGAGAAGATTGTACACATGGAAATCACCCAGAGGCTCAGCTAGGGGAATTGTTCGAAATCAGATTGATTACATGTTAATAAGCAAGCGACACAGAAATTGCATTACCTCTGTAAAAACGTACCCTGGAGCGGATATAAGTTCGGACCACAACCCCTTAGTAGGAACGATCAAAATAAGAATGAAAAAGGTAGCAAAAAAGAAGAACAAGATAAAAATTAGTGATGAAATCAGAGATGCCGCTGTAAAAGAGAAGATACAGGAGGAACTAAAAGGGAAGTTCAAATCTGTGAACGGAAGCACAGATCTATCCATTGACGAAGAAATCCACAGATTCAACCAAATAAGCGAAAATATTAAAAGGAACACGCTTACATCTAATATGAAGACCAAAAGAAAGACCTGGATGACCCATGAAATTCTGGAGATGATGGAAAAACGAAGAAAGATGAAGCATGCCGACACAGTGGGGTATAGAGAGATCCATAGAACTATCTTGAAAAAGATAAGACAAGCTAAAGAACACGAGGCGATGGAGAAATGTAACGAAATAGAGATGCTGCAACACAAGCATGATAACTTCAATGTATACCGAAAAATAAGGGAGCTAACGGGAAGAAATAAAACAAAACCAGTAAGCAGAATCATGGACGAAAACGGAAAAATAATAATAGATAAGAACAATCGGAAGAAAACCTGGAAGAGATATATAGAACAGCTTTTTGAGGACGATAGACCAAACAAACCCGCAATACAAGAAGAATCAGGACCGACTATCATGATAGAAGAAGTGCAGGCGACAGTTAATCAAATGAGCGACGGAAGGTCCTCGGGACCGGATCAAGTTCAGGCAGAGTTTTTTAAATTCACACATGAATTTGGCTGGAACACACATGAGTGGCTTAAGTCAGAGTTTGTAACAATACCGAAAAAACCAAATGCAAGTAAATGTGAAGAATATAGAACCATCAGTCTGATGAGTCACTTTTTAAAGGTGTTTTTAAAAATCATACACAGAAGAATATATAAAATCTGCGAAGAACAAATATCGCCTACACAATTTGGATTCCGAGATGCGGTTGGAACAAGGGAAGCTCTCTTTAGCGTGCAAGTCCTGATTCAAAGATGCAGAGATATGAACTGTGATGTTTACGTTTGCTTTGTGGACTATCGGAAAGCGTTTGATAGAGTTCAGCATGGGAAGATGATGGAGATCCTGAAGAAGATTGGGCTGGATGGAAGGGATTTAAGAATAATAGCAGACCTCTACTGGAACCAAGAAGCAGTGGTGCGGGTGGAGGGGGAGCAGACGGAGGAGGTACGCATTATGAGAGGAGTGAGACAAGGATGTGTCTTGTCACCTCTGCTGTTCAACCTCTATTTCGAATATATCTTTAGAGAAGCGCTTGATGGGACTGACGCGGGAATAGTATTGAATGGGGAACAACTAAATAACATTAGGTATGCTGACGATGCAGTGATCCTAGCGGATAGTATAATGGGCCTACATCAGCTAATGAACAAGATGAGTGAAAGTAGCAGTCAATATGGGCTGGATATTAACTTGCAAAAGACTAAATTTATGATCATTAGTAAGAATAATATCACAAACTGCCAACTAAAAGTCAACAACCAAATAATAGAAAGAGTCAGTAGATACACATACCTAGGCACCATCATCAATGAACAATGGGACCATTCCCAAGAAATTAAAAGTCGCATCGAGAAAGCTAGAAGTGTGTTTATTAGAATGTCTGCGCTGTTTAAGAGCCATAACTTGACGATAGCAACAAAAAACAGAATGTTGAGATGCTACGTTTTTCCTGTACTATTCTATGGAGTGGAGGCCTGGACGTTGACGGAAGCCACGACAAAGAAACTCTAGGCGTTCGAGATGTGGCTATACCGAAGAACCTTGAGGGTTTCGTGGGTGGAACGTGTGACAAACCGAGAGATACTTAGAAGAATGGAGAAAGATCTTGAAGTTGTGAACACAGTAAAAAGTAGGAAATTGCAGTATCTCGGTCACATAATGCGAAATGAGAGTAGATATCAACTGCTACAATGCATTCTACAAGGCAAAATAGCTGGGAAAAGAAGCGTCGGCAGAAGAAGAATATCTTGGTTGAGGAACCTGAGAACGTGGTACTCTATGACGACCACGGAACTCTTCCGAGCAGCGGTGAATAAGGTCAAAATAGTCAGGATGATAGCCAACATCCGAAACGGATAGGCACCTGAAGAAGAAGATACATAAAATAACCAAGGAAAATTTCACCTTTGTGGGTCGAGATAATTTCAAAGCTCAAGAACCCTAATCTGCGCGAGGAGAAGCCAAGAGGGCGTAATACATACATACATATACAAATTTGAGTCTTCTGCGTCGATTTTTAGGGTTCTTGAGTTTTGATCTCTATCAGGAGTTATCGTGATAAACTGTGAGTTAGAATTGCGGATCTAAACGTTTATAAATAAAATACTAGCTTTAAACGTTTAGTATGTGATTGCCAAGGATGTGCGGCCTAAAGGCCGCACTGTGGGGAGATTATTACCATAAGTGTGGGTCATAATTGTTGGACTTGCTCGGCTTTTCATGATTTTTCTCACGTGTAAATATTATGGCACTTCGAAATTTAACAGAGTCTTCACAAATCATAAAAATTGTGTATTGTGTTTTTTTCCGGTTAGAAGTAAAATTCCGCGTTTTTCCGTCTTATCTTTCTAGCTGATTACATCCAAATTGACTTGGCGAGGGATAAATGAATAATAAATGATAACACTTCAAATCGACCAATCAGATGCATTATATAGCGTGACGGATTTGGACTGTTATCATTAGTGATAATAAAATCATAAACTTTGAAAGCCACATTTGGGCTATCGTAAAATCATAGTAATGGAGTTACGGCTACTGTGCAGTTGTTCTGACCACTCGAAACAAATTTTCTTCAGCTACACACTAAAGAACACAGTTAATATAGCAAATTGTAAAGATATTTTGCGAGGATTTATTATCAAAATTTTGAAAAAATCGAATTTGAACTTAGCAAATTTAACGAGATTCAGTGGTAAAATTAACGAGATTCCCGCGCGTCGCTCATTCTGTTGACAGTCCGTGCAGTTTTAATGACCCTAACACTTACAGTATTTCGCACCGGCAGATGCAGCTCGTCTCTCGTACATGTAACATCGATTATTTTTTGTTTTTACGCGATTTTTTGGGGGTGAAACGTAATAGTTTACTGCCCCATACCGCAACTATACTTTTTAATGCTATTTCAAGGGTCTCTAAGCTCCCGGTTTCATTTATCCCGGTTTTCTAGATGGGTGGCGCCTTCTCGTATGTTTAGCCTAGTAACCAGAGTCAAAACCGCCCTGGAGGGGTGCAGAGCGTAGCGGAGCGAAGCTGCGCCCCGGAAGGGTAGGTTTTGACGATGGATAACCCTCCTTATCGAATGCACACCCCAAAATTCGAAGAAAAAATTTTTTCACTTTTTCGGCAATACACGGGTTATTTTCTATTTTTTTGATTATATTTATTACTAATATCTACTAATCACACCCCCACCTATCCGAATTTAAAAGACAAATTCAAATCGGAGCGAAAAAATTTTACGCGTTTTCAAGGGACCCGTCTTTCAATTGTATAGCGTCTGCCAGGGGTCTGCCGCATATTCGATGCTAATTTCTCGTACTTTTCAAAATTCGATTTTGGGGTTGTTTTTACAGATTTCTCGCAAGATATTTTTTCTATAGACTAAAATAAGCCTGTTCTTTAGTGTGTAGCTGAAGAAAATTTTTTTCAGCTGGTCAGAGTAACTGCACAGTCGCCGGAGTTACTATTAGAAATTCATTATTATTTGTTGGCATAATACCGCTTTATAATTGACGAGTTCCTTTAAAATCTGTAAACATTCGTCAAAAATAGTGGTAATGTGCCATCGAATCAACTTCTAGTAACTGGAGTTCCTACGTTCTTTCATTGTATAGATCCTAACTTTTTCAGTCGATGGCTCAATTTTATGCTCAAAAGAGAGCCACGATTTCGGTATATCTCATTGAAGTTATTTTTTTGTCAAATCGTTTGAAGTTTTAATAAATCTATTCTGGGGTCCGCATCTGGCCCGCGGCCCTTACATTAAAAATATATAATACACATATAAATAAAAGTAGTTTTACTCAACTGTGGATTACTTTCGCATCAGATGAACTGGAAAAAAAGTGTACATCGATATCTGAAAATTCCGAAAAAATTGGGTGTCTTTGGAGGGCTGTATCTTGGATTACAGCCCTGAGCTAGCGGTAACAGCCCAGTGACTTATACCAGGGGGCTGTAATGTGCCAAATATACACGGGAAGTGACAAATAATCGATATTTTTCTCTTTAAGAGTAATTTTATCCGATTTCCCACTGGCTAACGTCCTCTGGAAATCGGTATTCAAAACGACTGTCGTCGGGCAACAACCGAGTATCGTCACTTCCTTGTGGCTGTTGTATACAATAATTATTGTATTTTAATTTAGTTAATAACTATTGTAGGATACAAATGAAACAGCCAATTCACGATTTACTTTTCGGATCTTTCGCGTAAAATTGAACGGTTTAAGCAAATAAAATCGCGCAAATTAAAACTTAAAGTAAGTTTTACTTGGAAGAGATTTCTTTAGGATTCCTAATTATTGTAGTATGGGTTAGATCAATAATCCGACGGTTGTAAGTTCGATTTGTGGTTGTTCAAATTTAGTTTTTTAATTTTCATATAAAAATTAATGAAAAGGAAAAACATTTGCAGACCAAGAAGTTGTAATCTCTGATAAATTAACCGAAACGTAATTATTCAGTCAACTATGGCTTCCCCAATCATAGAAAAACAGAAAAACAATGCTTATTTAGCCCAGTTCGTATTAAAATTTCGCACTAATGATGCAGTATTTTATGATTACAATTTTCTTCGAGGGTATCATGGAAATTTTGTTATCTGCTGAAATGACTTGCCGAAACTCGACGAATTTCTCTCACTAACCTTGACAATAGGTAAACAAACACCCTAAACGCTTGCCAAATTAATTTTTATTATCTTTGTTGACAACTTTCCTCGACAAATTATACAATTATTGCTATATTATACAAATGGAAGGTCAACTAATTGAAGTAATTGATAAACATGTTGTTATCATAGAAAATTCACAAAATCTTCGGTTTCCTTCTTACATTTTGCACCCTAGTTACGATTGTTTTCCATTATCAAGTTTTTCCCTCGACTTGTTTTTTTATGGTTTTGGTTTAATATTATCTCGAATAACGGTTAGTATTGTATTTTTAATTGACCTTATCTTGTTCTGTCAAATTACATAATATTTTTATTACTTCTCAGCGATTGTAATTTACAACAAAACAAAACACTTGGAACAACCTAATTTTAACGCCTTATTAATTAAACGTAATACCTTGATAATACCGCACTTTTCTCGCTATGAAAGGTAACAATTGAAACCGAGTTCAAGGTCGAATATAAAGCTCTATTGTGTTCTTGACTGAAGAACTATTAGTTTTGATTACTCGCCTACTTTTAAAAGGTAGAAGAAATCGGTTAGCTTCAAAATTCATAAAGATACATGAGAAAAAGTGAAACAATTTTTGTGTGGGAAGGTGATTTAACAAAAGTATTACAGTGAACTATGAGCGAACAACGAAAGAAATGTTCAATTTTTGGGTCTTCCTGATTAGAAACTTTCTCGTTGCTTTACACTATTTAATTAACCACTATTTCTTGAATTATATTTACATAATGTACATAACATACTAAAATTTTAAAACACAAAGAGTAATATTGGTCCTATTAGAACCAAGCTATAAAGGCAAGGGGGGGGTTGAATTTTGATTATAATTTAATGATTTATTGGAATCGCTATAGTATATACTTCCCCCTCTGTATATACATAATATAATACTTTTATTTGCTTATAAAGGTCGGTAATTGTTTAAGAAAGTAAATTAGTTTGATTGAGTAAACACACTTAGCTTAATTAAAATTTAACGAATTGGTTACAAAGTTATTTCAATAATGCCAACATTTTCCTAATCTACTCGTAACGTAAAAATAAACCTGCTATAGAAATAAAATTTTATGTAACTTATTACATCTATTTTAGCTTTTTTATCTGTCAAAGCAGTACAACTCATAAAATGCGAATCAGGAAAAGTAAAAGCAACCTTCTTGGATGACTAGTTTCTGACATAATTGTTATCATAGCGATAAAAAAGTTCATGGTTTTTTACTTTATTATCTATTTTGTAACACTTCAACGTGTATTTCAAGTTTCAAGTGATTATCACTACCCGGCTCGACTAGACACATTCTCGAAGTTTTGGCCTACAAACTTTCAATATGAGAGTATGGGGACTACTTGATGTTCTATATCTAGACTGACTCCAGATAAGTTCCACGATTTAAAATCGTTTCCGCAGCACCCACGGAGTTTAGGCAAAAAATGTGGTACAAAAAATATGGGCATAATTTTGTTTGTTTTCGAAGATCTCCTTTAAACGATTTTACCTTGAGTATAAAATTAGGAAGTGGAAGTGGGTGAGATGTGTTTTCTCTAACCTTTTGGTATTAAATTTAGAACTTTTATAGTAAACAAAATTGAATTGTCCAGTTTTGAAAATCCAATTTACTAAATTAAATTTTTCCGAAATACACATCACATTTCCTTGTCCATCAATCAAATATTGAGACTTTTAGTTACTAGGCGGTACCAAACAAACTAAAAACATACTTTTGCAAATTGGTTAATAAATAGAACGTGGGTCGTATAGTTACTTCTTAAATTTGTAACAAACAACGCTCACTTTAATTTAAGGTCCTAAATTTTCGTCCAAAATAATTCCCAGTTAGCGAACTCATTTCAGCAATTACCGTCAACAAACATTCTTAAGAATTTAATCCACAACGATAATCTTGCAAGAAAATTTTAAAAACTTTCCGAAACATTAAAATTGTATTAACTTGGATATTATATTAGGCACGAAACATGAATTAAATGGAATATAATGGGAAAAACTTGACTCTTTTCCAGATGATGCGATATATTATTTACAAGCGTTGTTTTACCTTTTAATTTAATTTTTAAAATTATGCACTAGGTAGTAACTTCTGTTATCGACTTGGTCTGGAAGTTTTTTTTTCCAAGAGTCTGATAAAATATTTAATGGGTGCGTGACTTGGATTTACTTGGAAGGTTTGTTAAACGTCGCAATTATTTGGTTAATACGCTTTTGTTGAAAAGTTTTTCGTTCAAGTGTAATAAGATTATGTCAAAGCAGTTTTAGATATACAAAAATTACTGAAAATTAACTTCTAGTTTCTCAAGTCATTTCATTGCTCCTTGGATGGTGAAGTATGGATGGATGGCTTGTGTTCTTGGATTTTAATTTCAAAATTTGATCGCCGTTGAGAAATCCGAAGTATCGGTCATAATTATTTTGAAATTGTTAAGTTTAATAGAAGAATAAAGGTTTCTATCGTACAATGTTTTCACCTTGCCCCTGACCTGCTTAATGTCAATTTTTTTATATCCTACCTAGTCATCGACGATTAATTCATAATATTGAATTAATGAAGTTTTACAGTAGGTATGATATAATACATTTTTTATATTTACATATTTTATAAACTTAAACAATAAACCGGTCATAATGTTTCAGCATGTCATAAAATAAACCTGATGTTAAAGAGAAAAAATTACAATTAGCTCTGTAGAAACCAGGGACGATCAGGATAAATATGCTGATATTTATCTTTTGGGGGTTGGGGCATTTCTGGAAATATTTTTGTTTGGAACCAAAATAATGAAAAATGAATATTGAATTGGGAAAAATATTATGGAAATGAATTTAAAAACTATTGTTGAAAGTGAACAGCCCCCCTCTCCTTAATAACAGCCTCTGGTAGAGACCGAGTTGTTGCTAAAGAACATTCTGATGATGAACGATAAACTGTTTGGCTATCACGAGCCCCAGATCTCATTTGACTTTGACTTTGGAAGTTGGCTGCGAAATTCTTGGCTCAGGAGAGGATTCTGAAATAATCAACAAATCAGAATTCTAGTATGGTTTTTTTTGTGGTCGATTGATACAGTAGGGTGGGGCACATTTGGACAATTAAAATTTTCATCGATTAACACCTAGGATTTCTAAACCATTTGTGAGGTCTATCCTATATGCCAGCAACTCAAATGAAACAGAAACTTTGAATTGTCCAAATATACCCCATGTCCAAAGGTGCCCCACCCTATCCTACTTATTTATGAAAATAATGTATTACTGTTTCACAACATATTTTAATTAATTTTTCAACAAACTTGTTGCAACTGCGTCACCGAAGCGGTTGGTTTTATATTGCGTGGATCTACTATATTTCCATAAAAATATGTGTAAAATGTAATCTTCATTAAAGCGACTGTTTCCTACATTTATTTTCTGCAAACTCATTAATTTATAGTGCAATGGATTCCAATAAATCTGATTCTATCGCTACAATGTTTAAATTATTCAGTTTGCATTGCTTTAATGAAAACCGAAGGCTTTTTATTTATAAAATAAAAATGAATCTTGAGTAAATATTAAAATAAATGTTATTATTCGGCGACGGCGCCCTAAAGTTGCAACCTTAATAGCCTAACGGTTAGGGTGGGCCTCTGCACATGTGCTATATGTGAAATAATATAATGATTAATCAATTATAATATTAAGATTAGCCCATTTTATTTTCAGCTGCTTAGAAGTGACCTCGTTGCATGCTTGCATGGATTTATGTTGGCACCTGCATAGTTAAATTTGTTCTGGTAGTTTTAAAATTGAATCATGGTTGGATTATGTAATTACATCTTCCACTGAAAAAAATTAGATTTTCTATGTAGAGCACTGCAGTTAGTATTTAAATGCAGTGGCGTAGCAATGCAGCTACTGACCTGTTTCAGAGTCAAACCGGACCCTTAAGTTGGTCAGGGTGGTAGTATCAATTACGCAATGGCCAAACATTAAGCGATACCACCCTGCAAAAGCGTCAGAATAAGCCTTTGTAAAAAAATAATATTCTAACAAAGATATAAATCGGAAAACCTTATAGGTATATTACATTTCATCCCTCGTACTATGTTATAATTATTATTATGTACCTACGATTACTCATGCTAATAATACCACTAATACACACATAATGATATGTCTAAACTGTCTGTTAGATCGTCCAGACCATACATTACCTGGTCTCTGCTATTACATTATTGAATTTAGCGCGGTTGTGGACTAAAATATAGTATAGGGTGGTGCAAGAGTAATTTTTGTTAAGTACTATTTTCATTATTTTTTACATACTGCTAGAAACTGGGAGATTTAATTATTCTAGAGATTATTTTACCGTTTAATAGTTTTAATGAAAATAAATAGAAAAGTTACTTCTGCACCACCCTGTACTAAGTACACCTTTTCCAACAGTAATTCAGAAAGCGTCAACTGTTATTCAGAAAACGTCATTTGTAATTCAGATTTGTCAACACTGATATTCAGAAAGCGTCAACTGAAATTGAGATACCATCAAATGTAAATCAGAAAGTGGCAAATGTAATTCAGAAAGCATCAATTCTATGACTTCCAGTTCTGAAAGTTCTAAATTTTAATTACAGTTGAAAATGTCTAAATTACTCGTGGAAAAAGAGGTCCTTCTCAAAAGCTAAGTTGATAGTGATTCTTATTCAATTATTATAAAAATCAAAGAACCATAAATTTAATGGCGTGAAAATGGCACCTGAGGGCAAAACACATTAAGGGCAAATATACGAGGTAGTAATGAAAGTAATGTTGTACAAACACCTGAGGCCAATGGCTCAGTCAGGATATCTCCTATGAGATGATTAAACTTGCATACATCCAGGAGTGATTCATTTCTGACTAACAAAATGAAAATCAATTTATATGGCATTTCTAAGGTTCAGTCAATTCGGTTTCGAAATAAAATCAAAATCAAAAATCTGTTAAAAAAAGTTGTAAAAATAATACACGTAAATTTTGGCATCTCATAAATTCACTTTACTATTTGAATTGGAATCTATTTACAAAGAAGTTTTTGTAAAGAAAATTACTGTAATATTACTTTTTTCATGAATATCAATTTATTTTGAAAAATTCGGGAAAATTACAAGTGATTGCATGTAGAAAAAAACAATATGCATTAGATACTAATAAATAATGTATTGTTGTTGATATTATGTGTATTACATTGAGGGGTTTCAATTATAGTGTGATTACTTTTATTTTTCACGGTCATTACTTTTAATTTGTCATGTTTAAATTGCCGCAATTGTTATAAAATAGTTACGTTAACAATCAGAAAAAAAGAGTTTGTTTTATTAGATTCGGTGTTTTTACCTGTTTACTTTTTAAATGTGAAAATGGACATTTAATATCATTTTGAATAACAAACATAACTTTTGGACTCACAAATTATTACTAATTAAATTATTTCGTGTGAATAATGAGATAAATTGTTAGTACCAAAAATGTGATTTTATGATTTGCATACCGAAGCTAATATTTTTATTTGCTTCGCAATTTACTTTAATAATGTAACAATTTGATAAATCACTGTAATTTCAAATTTTCATTTTATTACGAAGATAACTTACGATTAAGTCCAAATTATAGAAATTTAGTCGTATGAGAAAACCTTGAAATAGAAAATCATGTCATTAAAATATTATTTTATAATGGTGATATTTTTTTAAAGACAAGACAATTAGGAAGGCATAAAGAACCTCTCTAAAATATTTAATCAAAAATCGCCATCTGCATGCATGCATTCAAAATTAGTATTATGTTTTTTTACACTAATACGAAGTGAAAATGGAAAGACAGGAAAATTTATTTTTATAATTTGTCGAAGAATTTGATAAAATTTCAATTTATCATGTTAAAAATTTTCATAGTCCAATAGCACGAACGTTTTTTAGCTGCATTGTTTTAAGTTCGATAAATTTGCTGCAGACTAAATTCTTGCATAAAATTTTAATTTCCATTGTAATACAGGTAATACTAACATTCAGGTGGAAAAAGTGTTAATCGTGCATAATGCAACCACGAAAATGAGCTTTGAACGAGATTGTATCGTTTATAAGTATAGAAATTGCATGTTACCATAAAGCTTGGATTACATTTCTAATTAATGCTAATATCCAAACCAACTCAATTATTAATATAATAACTTGTTGGATAATATGAACATGCATCGATTATAGATTAACTGGAAAACAAAACAATTTCAATGAAGTAACTTATGAATTAGTTATTGTTAATTAGCAATCGATAAATCTGTAGTTTAAAATATTCAGTAATTCCAAATTTTAATCCAAGTGTTTCCCATTTTCTGAAACTAATTTCGAACAACTTTTTCGGTGCTATCGCTTCATGTAATCCAGTCTGATAGTACCTGATAGTACGTTCAAAATGTGAATTTTCCAGTAATTTTTAAAAATTCTTTTCTTTCATGTATAATATTTTCTTTTAAATTTTATTGTTTGTAATTGAATAGTGCGACCGAGTTAGAACGCTGACTTCCAATTTAATATCATTAATAATTTTAACTACTCTATAAAAAACCATTTTCCTGTTTGAAAATAAACTTTGTTATCTCTTTGTATTTTTTAAAATTAAATAAACAAAATACACAAATGTTATGATGAGTTAAAATTATTATTATTAATAAGGCGAATTATTATTATGTAATTTCTCTAATAGTAAAAAACCAATGTTTTACGTTTCGCGATTTATTCTATTCAAATTTACATATTAATATACCTACTCATGAAGAGACATTTAATAAGGTCAAATGTTATTTGTTAGTATGATATAATTTCAAATGTATGTTGTAATCCAATAAAATACGCTCGAAAAACATTACTGACAAAACTGGATTCGAGCTCGAGATACCAGTCTTGAATTTCCGCTCGCTACCCCAGCAATAATTTAAGAAATAATTAATTTTAGTTTAATTTTGAAACACTGGACACTACATCGTAACGTTACAACGCTTTTTTTGTTAATTTCTGTAGCCTTGATTAATATACATACATACATCCACAGTATGACACATTGAAAAAAATCAGCACGTAGAGCTTTCGTGTTATTGATTTTAAATTTCGTCAACGTTAATAATAATTATGCCTTCAAAAGTTTAGGTATAATTTAAGGAGTTGTTTTTTTGGCTATTTTTACTTTGATATTTAACAATTTTCTTAAAATAGTGCGCAATTTGCATGAGAAAGTATTTTTAACTCGAATTTTCGACTACCAATTTTATTTTCTAATGATTTACCGACTATTTAATTTTTTTAATTTAAACGCTTAATCGCATAAAATGAGACATCTGCACTCTTTTCAACCAATTTTCAAGTTTTGCGATACCGAACCTACGCCTGTGCAAAATTCCAAGTGGCTTCCCCAAACTTGCTAAAGTTGAATTAAAAGTTTCGATTAACCAATAGGCAAGTACATCCGAGATGTTGTGTTAACCCACTTTACCCGTACTATCTCTTGATGTAATATTAATTTTCGAAATGATGTGCAACATAAATATTATTATATGTCGGGTGCTTTTACTGTTAATTTAAAAAATTACCTGTCGTAAATTTAATAGAGGTCATTAATGATCAAAAGCGTTTATTGATAAATCGTTAAATTTTTATTTATGGATATGGTACAATTTTTCTTTTCGGGCACCAAAATAACACTTGAATAATTTCAAACCGAAAAAATGCCATTCAAATTGATGGATAATTTGGGTAATTACAATTCGAACCGTTAAAAATACGAATGTGTAGGCGATTAATTAAATGAAAATTGTTTTGTAAATTAAAAACTGTTTGTGAGTTCAACAGCCAATTAGTCAACAGACTCTATTATGTATTACCTCGTATAAATATGCATGACTAATTAAGTACGCTCATAGGTTATCAATGAAATTGTTATTTGTGCTTGAAAAGGTAGTACTTATCAAATAATTATGCCGAATTTGGGGTGAAATTAGTTGTGTGCCATTAGTCATAAAACAAATATTATAAAATAATATAAAATCGAAGAACAGTTCAGCTGGAAATCTTCGATGGGGTGACTAGCTCAGATTGTCTTCTTTTTTTTGAAACGCCTTAAAAAATTAAAGTTTGTTTTTTTCTTGAAATCGCCCTTCCCAAATGATCATTCTGGATGCGCCACTGATTCAATTATAAAGTATATTATTTTTGTATATTGTATATTTCAACATGTAGCACGAGGAATTTTATAAGGGTGAGATAAAAAAGCGAAAAAAGGAAGAAATGCTTTAATATGGACAATGAATGGAATAACATTGCACTTAGTATGTACATAGTATATGTAAGAGTGGTTTAGAAATAGTTGGACAAAGAAAGACGAAGAGATCGAAAGAATGGTTTAATGAAGAATGTATGGAATACAACAAACGAAAAGTGGAAAGAAGATTAAAGTGGCCCGAAACTGGTGGGCAGGATTAAGTTATACAAGGAAAAAAGAATGTCCAGACAATGAAAAAATGGAAGAATTAGAAGCAAATAATAGATTCAATAATATACGACAGTCTTTTATCAATTAGTAAGAAAACAAAAACTAAGTTACAAGATAAAGTCAAGAAGTATGAAAGTGGAAAGTCAGAGCAAAACGCAGAAAAGAAAAGAGAGATCTGGAGGAACCACTTTAAAAAACTTTTAAACAGACAACAAGAGGAAGATGAAGAGAATATGCAAGAGGAAATTGTCAATGATAACCAGGAAATACCAAGTTCATCTGCTGATCCTGGCGCTGATCCTTCCCTTTAATCGGATTTGTAAATTCCGATCGGGATAACTATATTTCAATCAGGAATGTAAAGCTGTTAATAATAATATGGTATATTTACATAAACAAATGTATTTTCACCAAAAATTCTTAAAATTTCACATCGGTCCATATGGTGGAGCAAAGTTCCAGTATTTCCTGAAAATAGTTTGATATTTTTAACATAACGACGTCATTGAGAAACTTTATTGAATAAATGCAAACATTTTATAAACGGAGATATCTATTCTGCACCTGATAGCAAATCATTTGATTAACATGGTAACAATTTAAACTCAATAATTCAGTCCAAGGAATTTCTGAATCATGGCAATGCTTACGTCAGGCGATAGTCATATAAATTTTAGAAAGATGTAGATGAACTACTGTTTAAACTCAATGTAAGTGTTCTTGCTCGTAGCAAATCCATTATCACATCAATTTTTAACAACACCAAGCGCCGTTACCTTTTTTATTGATATTTTGCGGACGTTAGACTCTTAACAGGTATTTTGGGGTCGATAGATTGTGGACTCCCAAAACTGGATGCTAAGACAAAAGGCAGAACTAAATACTTGACTAAAATAACTTCTAAAATTAAATCCAAACCGGGAAACGGTTTATTAAAACGGCGGACTGACAAGATTGAACTTTCACTTTAAACACGAACTCAAAATAATTGGGTGAAATTAAACGGAAATATATTTTTCCAATATACACATCTGTGGACGAAGCTACCGCTATATCAATTACGGGGTCAAAAAAAACATTCATTTTATTAATTTATATTTTCAAATTTGAAACAAAAATGGTCACAAAACCATAAAAACGTTTGCAAATAATTATCTATAGTGCAATTTAAGGTATGAAAATTACTTAGCAATTATTCAAGCTTTATTGGAAGACGTAATTGTGTTTCGTTGTTTTGGCAACTCATCAGATAGGCGTAATAAGGTTAATGAATTGCTATTGGGTTTCATAATTTATTCACATCATACTTCCAAAGTTAAATGTTACTGTATTATATCACAATAATTGGTATTGTAATCGACCTTTTCTATACTTACTAAAAAAACTTTATACCCAGACCATTATTTTTATTTTCATGCATGACATGAATTAATTTATCCGAACCTCGAGTATCTTGTCTAAATGCTTATTGAAGTTCCACTAAACGTATATAGTTTGATAAAAATCTGTCATTGATTGTGGGAGTATCCTACCAATTTTAGAAAGCTATTTTGAACTGATTTTTGTAACTTAACTAAATTTCTTTTTACAAAATGTTGCAGTATTTATATTATTTGATAGAAACAAAATGTTGTTTATATTGCACAATTTTCTAAATATTTTAAATAGGTTGGTGTGCTATATTGCGACGGCCATTATATCGCTACCTACCTCGCAAAGCTGCAGCGGAAATTGGAATTGCGTGTTCGATTAGGCAAGTTGACTGAAATTTATTAGGATTAAAATAGCATACACGGACATAATTAAATTTCATTCTTTCAAATAACAATGAACCTAAAAAGTGCCAACAATAAAAGTTACTTATTGGCAAGCAACGCACACTATCGATTCAAGTTTTATGCTCTATTTATTTCTAAATGCTAAATGTCACCAATTAAATTAACTTGAAATAATCCGGCGAAAGTAACCTGAGCTTCATACTATAATGCCTAACCCAAAATTTTGGCATTTTAAAATGTTTCCTTCCCAAGGCCCAATTTGTGTGAAAATTTAAGCGGTTAGCGGTTTTGGTGTTGGACCAAAAATATTTTTTTTATCTAATCATGCTTTCGTGGTGTGAAAATTATCTTTTTATTGTTCATGGGTCTGGTGTTGACTTCCTTACTAATGTAATCCGGCTTTTAACTATGAAAATATTTTTAAATTCACTTAAATGTTGTGGGATTGCATTAAGTACTTAAAATAAATATCATTTGGCTTTAAAAGTATCCTAAATTGACTATAATTAAATTAATTTTAACACCTGATTCAACACTATTTTTACACAATGAAGCCACCTTTTTTAATAGCCCGTTTATTGATTACCTCCGGAGTAGCTGTGAATATTAATTATGCGACGTTTATAATTTTTTGAATTAATATAATCGTTATTTAATTACCTTATCTTATCGTGAAATGTAAATTGTAAGAATTGAGTTCATTCACTTGAATATTTGCTTGGACAATATTTTTATTAATCATGTAAACATGAACACCCTCGCAGGTATCATTATAGCATTTCATTTATACGTATTACATTTTTTGTCGTTTTCTATAACAATTATTGTTCAACAAGTTAGCCGCAATTACATAATATCCAAGT
This sequence comes from Podabrus alpinus, assembly GCA_932274525.1. NCBI lineage: Eukaryota > Metazoa > Arthropoda > Insecta > Coleoptera > Cantharidae > Podabrus > Podabrus alpinus. The sequence goes on from OW026451.1 coordinate 20,600,800, forward strand.
GTTGCACAAGCAAAACCTATCCAAGTTTCAGGTGTAATTCGAACAGCCAAACTTCTCCTACCATCAGCTTCGATATTCTCGTTCTGCATAATATATGCAAAAACATTTTGCGAATAGGAAAGTAGTTTAATTTCAAGTCAGATTAACGTGGAATCCTTTGTTCTTATCCGTATCCGTTTAGAGAACGTTGGCTATCAACTTGACCGAAGCCAAGATGACTTACTGGACAAATATAATTAATTAAGTAGTTTTCCATTGTCTTCCTCATAGGTTACAAATAATGTAAGAATTTTAAACTTTAAATCATAGCATTGCATCGGGCAAAACCAGAAATATAACCGCGTTTTCCGGTATACAACACTCTCTCAGTTCCCTCAGTGCAGCCTTTAGGCCGCACAACCAGGACAAATACGTGCTAGTAATTTATTAACGGCTTAGGTTCGCAGTTCAATTTTCTCGCATCAACAACTTATAAACAACAATACATCTATTCAAAAACTAAATAACTTAGTAAATTGATAATTTCAATATATACCTAATATATAATTCGAGTTTGACATTAAAACAACATTAACCCATCTCAGTGTCATGAACACGTTGCTATGTAATGTAACAGGAAAAGCAATATTCTTATCAGGAAGAAAACTCTTTTCAGTGTGCGTGTTTACTGTCCATATAATTGTACGAAACTATCAGAAGTAATATGAGTGGCTATATATAACATTTCCTGCTATTTTACAGCTTCAAGATTTTATTTGACATGAAATTTCATGGAAAAGAAATTAAATTATACAGAGCAGTTTTATATAAAGACATTGTCGTGATAGCAGAGTTGGGGTGGGTTGACTGTAACTGCTTGCTGCTTTTTATACTTATAAAAGCTACTTTAGCTGCTTATCAGAACTGGTCCCATTTATTTCTTGACATAAACGAGATACTGGACTGTCCAGCCAGCATTAATTTGTGTATTTAAGTGAATTGTTTGGGGGGGGGGGGTGCGAATAAAAAAATCAGAAAGATTTTTATTGTCAACATTATTAGGGGTGGTAAAGCTATCATCATCATTATTATAGGCATAGTCGTGGCCATATGTATTGAGCACCCTTTAAATGTTCATAATATCGCCCTCCCCGTACCAGCCGCCACTGCTAGGGGGGAGCGACATATTTAAGCTTTTTATATCAAAGGACTTCTGTTAATGTTTAAGATCAATAAACAAATAATTACTTATACATAGTATTGGTCACTGAGATCTACTGGGGAAGTGTTGAAAATTACTTTCAAGAAGGGGGGGGGCTTATCCCTCACGAGTGTCTATATTTTTGAATATTCGGAATATTTCTGGTATTTTTCGAAATATTTCGTAAATATTGGAAATTCTTTTTAATACCTCGTTAGTATTGAACCATTTAGGGCACAGCTCTGGCGTGATATTTATGCCATAATAAAACTTAGGTAGGTAGCATACATATATAATCAAACGTCGCGTCGCCGTCGACTGTAATATGATCGTATGGATAATACTTTTTAATTTAGTATTATTACATAAATTATGTACCTTTTTAAAAAAATTTAGAACATAAATTCTGGCGTTTAGATATTTACTATTGATTGATTATTATAAAATTATTTATGTATTTACCTTAATACTTACTGTAAAGAGTCACATATTGGAAAGGTTGTGACAACAGCAATTTTAAATAATTTATTTACTAATCCAAGGTTTAGATACAATATTCCATTTATATTCTGAAAAAATTATAACATCAATATATTATCTTAAAATATTTTTGTCCCATAATATTAATATAATTAAAATTTTAACATCAGCTGTAGGGCTGATGTGAAAGAATTCATGGCTAATAGAAATCATCCAGCTGATGATTACCAGTTAGTACGAAGCACGTGTTCCCGTTAGTCATAAATTAGCGTAATTTTTATTTTAATAATTAAAATTAGGGGACGGTCCCCTAAGGGTGGTCACCCCAAACAAATTGAAAATTTCCTATAGCAAAGAGGAAGGTTTATAGAGTATACTGTAAAAATTTCACTTGCGAAAGTATTATCAAAATTTCGAGAAAAATCAATTTGAAAGTACGTAAATTTAGCGCATTTTTCTTCGATTTTTGGGGTGTGCATTCGATATGGAGGTTTATCCATCGTCAAAACCTACCTTTTCGGGGCGCCGCTGCGCTCCGCTCCGCTCTGCACCCCTCCAGGGCGGTTTTGACTCTGGTTACTATGCTAAACATACGAGAAGGCGCCTCCCATAAAAAAAAAACCGGGATAAATGAAACCAGGAGCTTAGAGACCCTTGAAATAGCATTAAAAAGTATAGTTGCGGTATGGAGCAGTAAACTATTACGTTTCACCCCCAAAAAATCGCGTAAAAACAAAAAATAATCGATGTTACATGTACGAGAGACGAGCTGCATCTGCCGGTGCGAAATACTCTAACTGTTAGGGTCATTCATATTGCACGTACCGTCAACAGAATGAGCGACGCGCGGGAATCTCGTTAATTTTACATGTAAATTCAAAAAACTTCAAATTCGATTTACTCAAAATTTTGATAATACTTTCGCAGGTTTAAATTATATCAGTAAACTATATAAACCTTCCTCTTTGCAATAGGAAATTTTCAATTTATTTGGAGTTACCAGACTTAAGGGACCGTACCCTAAAATTACTACTACATAATAACATAAACAAGTTTTTCTATTTCTCACATGAAATTATCTTTTTTTACAGGTAAAAGAACACAAGAATGTATATGTGTGGGAATATGCATCACTCTTATGGCTGTCAACTTTATTTTCATAATTATAAATTTTCGAATACACAACCTAAGTGCCATTATTACAGCCGCTATTTGTGGTATCGTAACAGCCGATTTTGGTTCCGGCCTAGTTCATTGGGGAGCTGACACATGGGGTTCTGTCGAGTTACCTATTTTGGGAAAGGTGAGAATAAAGACCTTTTTTATAATTCACAAAATTGCATTACAGTTCATTTTGTTGCACTCTTCAACAATTTTTTTGGTCGCCTATTGTGTCAATTATTGCACTGCTTATTCTTTTGAAAAACTTTTTTTCCCCTCCTTAAAATCACTTGTTTGGGTATCGCGGAAAAAGTACCTCAAATATGTTGGATTTTTTCACCAATTAATATCATAGTAAATTTGTTTTGTTATGTCTTTTCTATTTTAAGTGCTCAGACATAAACCTGCTGTAAATTGAATGACTTCTATTAACAGAGCAAGTTAAATTTAAAATTTTGTTACGATTTCTTTTGCAAGAAACTATAAATTTTTGTCATTTATATTCTTGATAGCTTAAAAATTGTTCATGATGGAAATAGCAGACTTTTTTGGGGTCACAATTTTTTATGCATATAAAAAATTTTGTTCCATCGGTGAAGGGGGGGGATTCATGAATTAAAAATATCTTTTGAAACATTTTAATAAACGAAGATTGTCCAGAAGTTTTAAATATTAAATCAAATCAAATTATACTGCTATATCTTTATTCGTATCGCTATTTATACAGTTAAATGAAAATATTAATGGATATGTTAAAGAAAACAAAATAAGTCGAAACATAACATATTAAAATGCTATTCTTAGCAAAAATTCACATTAAAATACAAATAAAAACACCATCCCAAACATTTAAAAACGCTCACACCATAAAAACATGCATATTCTCAGTTCAGGCATTACCGATCTTCATTATCAAGAAAATCTTGAACTCTTTTCCAATAAACATTTCCTGGTCCACCTTCTCAGCTTCCCTGGATCAAACCATTCGGTAATCTGTTGTTAATTCTGGTAAGCATGGAGGCAGTCAAATGAAAGCTGTGCGGTCCATTTGAACTCTAAAATTGTTATTGTTGAACGTAGGCATTATTTCTTCAAGTAGGGCCTGATTGAAGTGCCCTAGTGAGGGAAGTGTTAAGCACACAGACCGTCAACAAAATGCGTGACATAATCCGCTGCAAATCGACTGTGAGCTTCCGATTGGTTGAGCTCTCGAAAATGAACAATTTTCAATGAACATCAAGGATTGTTTTTGAGAGTTAAACATGAATATTCCGCAATTTTTTTTATATTTCTACTATATAAACGTTCAGCTTTCCGAATATCTAGAGTGAATTTTTAAAATCGAGGTGCTTAAATACGTGCTCTTCCCAATTATGGTATGTTAAGCTTGGATGCATCAAAGTTTAGCCTTGCCATTGCCACGACATGTTTGACATGATTACTGCATTATGTCAGTGAACCATCGCTATAAATACAATTCTAAAAACCTTTTTATATACACAATGTTAAGCAAAGTATTGCTTTGGAGTCTTCTATTGTAAAAATTAATCGCGACATTTTTTTAAGATTATCAGAAATTTGTTGGTCTTGCATCACTCCTCGATGTTACCAATCACAATGTCGTTTTCTCCTATGCGTGTAATATGGATTTGAAGTGTTTTCACATGCATGGGCTCTGAATGACCAAAAGTATGACTTCGAAAAGGGTTTCCATGGTGGTTTACGGATTACGGTGCAGATACGGTCGGAATAAAGCTTTTACTCCGCCTGGGCTCAAACGGCTCAAATTATAATAATAATTGCACTAAATAATTTTGTTTTCTTCACATTCCATCCGACGCGACGTGGGTAATTTTAAATTAGTTTTTTATTGAAGGACTGTAAAAACAAAAACAAAAAAAGTTCGGCACTGGATGTTAGATAAAAAAATTCCATTCCCGAAATGCTCGGCCGTTATCAAAACTTGAAACGACAATAACCTCTATTTGTGTTATTTATTTACAAATTGCTTAGTACATAATAATTACTATTATTATCATTGCTGATATTTTGATAAACTTATCGGCTAGTAATTAATCACGCTTTTTTAGCGTTAGTAATTACTTAAGAAAGCTTCAATTATTCATAGTACTATATGGTACTATGGGTAGGTGTAAACTCCCCTAATGCGCCAGGTAAATTTCAAAAAAGCATGTAAACTCCCCTCCGAGCAAAAGGCCAACACTTAAACTCACATGTAAACTCCCCTCCTAAGCAATTAAGAATGAGGGGAGTTTACATGCAGAATCAAACCAATAAATTGAAATTCCCGTTAACAACTCAGGACCGTACGCAGGATTTCTTTCCGGACGGCGTTTTTGTTGAACGATTGAAATTCACGATCTTGCATATCATTTTCCTACCTAATATGTAATTAGCGAAAAACTTGAAACCTACATTTTTGAGTTTTTAAGTTAATATTTGTATTTGAAAAATTACAAAATATAACCTACTTATTTAATAAGGGAAAGTAAATTCATGTAGCCGGTCGAACACGGGGTCTGCACGGGTATCGGGTTACAGTCCCTTCAAATGGAGTGAAATTTTTTCGGTCCGATTTGAATTTTTCTTTGAAATTCGGATAGAGGGGGGTGTGATTAGTGGATATTAGTAATAAATATAATAAAAAAAATGGAAAATAACTCGTGTATAGCCAAAAAAGTGAAAAAATTAAATTTTTTTTGCCTTCGAATTTTAGGGGTGTGCATTCGAAAAGGAGGGTAATCCATCGTCAAATCCTACCCTTACGGGGCGCCGCTGCGCTCCGCTCCGCTCTGCACCCCTCCAGGGCGGATTTGACTCTGGTTACTAGGCTAAACATACGAGAAGGCGCCATCCATCAAGAACACCGGGATCTATGCAACCGGAATGCGAGAGTCCCCCCCCAAAAAATCGCGTAAAAACTAAAAAAATATTCGGCCATACTCGTGTATAGCCAAAAAAGTGAAAAAATTAAATTTTTTTTGCCTTCGAATTTTAGGGGTGTGCATTCGAAAAGGAGGGTAATCCATCGTCAAATCCTACCCTTACGGGGCGCCGCTGCGCTCCGCTCCGCTCTGCACCCCTCCAGGGCGGATTTGACTCTGGTTACTAGGCTAAACATACGAGAAGGCGCCATCCATCAAGAACACCGGGATCTATGCAACCGGAATGCGAGAGACCCCCCCCAAAAAATCGCGTAAAAACTAAAAAAATATTCGGCCATACTCGTGTATAGCCAAAAAAGTGAAAAAATTAAATTTTTTTTGCCTTCGAATTTTAGGGGTGTGCATTCGAAAAGGAGGGTAATCCATCGTCAAATCCTACCCTTACGGGGCGCCGCTGCGCTCCGCTCCGCTCTGCACCCCTCCAGGGCGGATTTGACTCTGGTTACTAGGCTAAACATACGAGAAGGCGCCATCCATCAAGAACACCGGGATCTATGCAACCGGAATGCGAGAGACCCCCCCCAAAAAATCGCGTAAAAACTAAAAAAATATTCGGCCATACTCGTGTATAGCCAAAAAAGTGAAAAAATTAAATTTTTTTTGCCTTCGAATTTTAGGGGTGTGCATTCGAAAAGGAGGGTAATCCATCGTCAAATCCTACCCTTACGGGGCGCCGCTGCGCTCCGCTCCGCTCTGCACCCCTCCAGGGCGGATTTGACTCTGGTTACTAGGCTAAACATACGAGAAGGCGCCATCCATCAAGAACACCGGGATCTATGCAACCGGAATGCGAGAGACCCCCCCCAAAAAATCGCGTAAAAACTAAAAAAATATTTGGCTATACTCGTGTATAGCCAAAAAAGTGAAAAAATTAAATTTTTTTTGCCTTCGAATTTTAGGGGTGTGCATTCGAAAAGGATGGTAATCCATCGTCAAATCCTACCCTTACGGGGCGCCGCTGCGCTCCGCTCCGCTCTGCACCCCTCCAGGGCGGATTTGACTCTGGTTACTAGGCTAAACATACGAGAAGGCGCCATCCATCAAGAACACCGGGATCTATGCAACCGGAATGCGAGAGACCCCCCCCAAAAAATCGCGTAAAAACTAAAAATAATCGATGTTGCATGTACGACGCTCGAGGTGCATTTGCTGCTGCGAAATTTTCTAAGTGTAAGAGTATATCGATTTGCACGTACCGTCAACAAAATGCGCGCCCGCCGAGCGATGGAGTGGCATTCGACCGGTTGTGCACCATGCACATGGTACTTTTCCGTACTTTTCAAATTCGATTATTTAAATAATTTTGAATTAACGAAATTGTCTAAACCGGCCCTGTCCATTTAACAAGCCGTACTTAAATTCTAATTGTTATAATCTCCTACTTACGTATAACTAGGGATTATACGGTTCGAGGGGAATTTACATGCCGACTTAAAAACCAAAATTGAAGAAAATAAAAACAGGTTAATTTGGAGGGGAGTTTACATTACCCCGGTACTATGTTCCACACCGAATTTTTTTGCTACAAATTCTGTTATTTGTAATTATTAATTTAATAAAAATGACACTTTTTATTTCAGAATTTTTTGCGTCCATTCCGTGAACATCACATAGATCCGACTTCTATAACACGCCATGACTTTATAGAAACAAACGGAGACAACTTCACGGTGACAATTCCATTTTTAGCAAAAATGTTATGGGATTTTTTGTCCCTACCGGACGAAGGGGTACAGAAAAAATTTGTTTGGAATTGTTACGTATTTCTATTAGCTCTATTTGTAGCCATGACCAATCAGGTGAGTTACATTTTTTAGCACCATATTTCTCTCCAAAAAGAAGTAATTTTTGCTAGATCGCGATCTACTTTTCGAGGAGAAATGTTCTTTGATTTGATTTATAATTTCAACTTTTTTTTTATTGCAGATTCACAAATGGTCTCATACGTATTTCGAACTACCAGGATGGGTTGTATGGTTACAAGAACACCACATAATTTTACCGAGACGACATCATCGAATTCATCATGTGGCACCCCACGAAACATATTTTTGTATAACCACAGGTTGGTTGAATTGGCCATTGGAGAAACTACATTTTTGGACATCTTTAGAATGCATAATCGAATATTTCACATCGTGCAAACCACGTGCAGATGACTTCAAATGGGCTCAGAAACGCACGTGATGTTGTGCTACGCAAAACTTAATTTTTTTCGTTAGCTAATAACGTGGTTCTATAGGAGGTATTAATATGTGGTATTTGCTAAGTTGAAAAAAATTATTTAGTTGTTTATTTAAAAAATTTCAATCAAATAGAACAATCATCACCATTTAAAATAAGTTTAATTTTTATAATGAATCATGCACTAGCACTAAGTGTTACTAATTACTTAAGTGTCTATTTGGATGAAATATACAGGCTGCTCTGTTTTGAATGGCTCAATATGAGATTGCTCTGATGAGAAATATAGACGCGGAGAAACCCGGGTAAGTTATCAAAAAAAAAAAATTCATAATTCCAGCTGCAAAGCAAATATTTTAAAATTCTGAATATTTTTTATTTAATTCGAGAAAAATATCGTCCACTGTATTTTTTCCCGAGCGCTATTTTAAATTTGTTTGTTAAAAAATACAGTATTATTCAATGATATCAGCGGTATATAATTTATTTACATTTATTATGCATGGCTAAATTAAACAAATCAACAAACTTAATGTAAATGATGCTAATTTCAGATTTTTATTATGACAAACATAATAAAATGCAAAATATTTACATACATATGAATGCAAAAAATTATAATATACATCTCATAAATAAACCTGTATTTTTAAATAATAGATAATATAAAAATTCACTATGGCGACTGGAAGATAAAACCTAATCTAATATGGCGGCCAAATTAGAGGTCAATAAACTATGTAATAATTGGGGGCAGGCTGCAATAAATATTATCAAAATTGAATCCCTAAAAAGATATACCAATATTGCACGATCTGGCGATCCCAGATTTGGCCGCCATATTGGGAAAACCACGCTAAAAAAGACATTTTTATGATATAAATGAGTTAAATGGTCTAAAGAAATGCATTACAAATATTTTAGGACTCGTAAAACAGCAAATAATGAATAAATTTAATAAATAAAGAATGGCACGCTTTGAAGGCGATAACTCTGTAACTGATCGATTTTCAAAAAAGAAGTATAAAGGGTCGTCCATAAATTACGTCACGTTCCTAGGGGGGGGTCCGACCCTTGTGACAATGGGGGGCGGGGGGTTTCAAAAATTGTGACGTCACAAAATATATAGCTTAAATATTTTATTATAAGCAATTGAAAAAAACCTATTTTTTGAGTGGCTACGCCACTGAAGCCAGTGGTGTAGAAAGGGGGCGGACCGCCCTTCATGTTTCCTCTGGGGTGCTACCCCTAAAAGAAAAAAAAGAAACTTGAAAAATTGAGGGTGGTTCAAGAATATGTGACGTAATACTTGGAGGGGGGTTTAGGTTTGTGTGACGGGGTGGGAGGGGGTTAAAAATTGCTTAAAATTGCGTGACGTAATTTATGGACGACCCCTAACAGCTTTTCTGTAGTTAATTTAAGGGCTCGCCACATAGCCTGTGCTGTGCTATGCTATGCTCTGTGTTATGTCAACACAAACGTTGAACAATGTCATGGTCATGCGCAAAATAGCATAGCAACTCATAACTATGTGAACGGCACTATTGAAACCCTATGTTTCTACTTCAATGTTTGACATTGGCATAGCACAGCACAGGCTATGTGGCGAGCCCTTTAGTTTACTTCATTTTCAATTACGTAATATTTTGTTATAAAGTAAATTCAAACCAAGATATTTACGAAAATTTATAGAAATGCTTTTTTTTGTATGGCTTTTTCAATATGTAGATCAAATTCGGCATTTTGGGCTGCATTGTAATTTAATATGCTTGGAACAATTATTTAAAATGGTGATGCCGTGGAGGTCCTCCGCCAAAACGTGACCCTTTATCTAGGAATTTTAATGCCAAATAAACTAAAACTGTAAAATTTACAACTGCAAAACAATTTTTGAAAAATTTCAACTTCATTTATTATTTTTATACAACTAAATTTGAAGTTTTTTTCGTTACAGTCAAGGACCCCTCGTATAAAACCTGCAAAAATGACCTATGGTAAAATTGGCTGCAATTTTGTAGTTCAAGTTATCCTGATCAAAAGTTGTTAATGGTACAACCTTAATTTATGAACATATTTTTCTGTCAAGGACAACCATACTGCACATAAAAACTTAATTTTTGAGAACTTTGCATAAAATACCTCCCTGGTAACTTTTGATCAGATAGGCTTTCACTACAGAATGAACTTTCCAGGATAAACAGGGTCAATTTTAAATTTTCGTATCTATAATTAATTCCTCCAGACGGAAATTTGCTCGGCGTTTTATTGCAAAAATAGCTCAGTTGATCCATTTAAAACAGATCATCCGTATTGTAGAATAAGACGAAAAAAATTACCATTTAAAGTAGGGGAGCGAGAAAACCGTTACTAATAATTAATATTTTTATATTATGAGTAGTAATCAAAATGGTTAAAAAGAAGTTTTTAACTGAATATTATGTGCCTGCTATTGCGATTAAAATTAGTATAATAATAATTATTGCACCTGGCAGTTTTGCCCATTAAAGTACACTCAGGTATAGCTTTAATGTTGTATTAGCTTTGTTAAATAAAATTTGTAAATAACTTAAATTGGGGGCGTAAAAAAAGTGCTCTGCTTAAAAATTTATTTATTTGTAGACTGTTACTTAATAATGTTGAGACAACATATTAAGAACTGTAACAATAAATAATGTGATCGTTTCTTTAAACGTAAAAGCCAAAGCTTAGCTAACAATAATGTTTATTTTCTTTTAGACTGTTCTTAAGCTTGTGCGTTAATAATACTTAGAATGTTTATTTTTTACAATTAATAATCACCTTCAGGGACCAGACTTTTAGACTTCATATTTATACACCAAAATCAGTATTTATTTTATTTATCACGCCTTATAATTTTTGTGTTACGGTTGTGTTTTAAGGTTGCTGGAATAACGTCCAGCAACTCGATATTTTAATGTGTGTGATAACTTATTTGAAGTTGTGTTTGTGTAACGAAAACATACCTGCGTATAAAATTGAATTGAGGGTATTTGTGAAAAATTAAATTAGATTGTTAAAATGCAGTACCTCCAACAGTGGAAGGATTGTTAATCGAGATTTTCAAAACGATAGTTACCATTACAAAAATTTGAAACTTGATGCAAAAATCGTTAATTCTCAAGTCGGGAAAGTACCTAGAAATTACATACTTACGGAACACTAAAGTGCCTTTAAACGTTTTTGAAATTTAAAAGAACTGAAAATTTAGTGTTACCAAAAACTTGTTAACTTGGTAAAACGTGATACAATCATACTTAATTAGCCTTATTTTCAAGTGTACTTAGCTGATGGGACATTTTATTATTTTTTGTAATCAATCCAAACAACTACTGAATTTACTGCATTTTAACATAAAAAATGTAACGCCATTTGCCTTAAGAGAAACTGTAATTGTTAAGAAAAAGTTTGTATTTTATGAGGTAATAATTTTTGTTCCAATCCAAAATATGAATTTTGGATGGACAGATTGTCTTAGGTTACTAATAATTTTAATTTCTTGTGTTACTTCGAACTTTTTACTATTTTAAACGACGATCTGGTGCTGAACTTAACTTTTTCGTACTCCATGAAAAAAAAAATTTCAACTTGAGGAATTCCTTTTTAAGTTTTTTAACCTACCAGACAAAATATATTAACAATTTTTCCACTTTTAATTTATTACCACTACACAAAAATAGTTTTTAAGATTTTACCATGTTATTTTTTTAAATAAGAAATACTTGAATTTATTGTTCTGTTGTTTGAATTTTCAATTTACTGTAATTATAAATATAATACAATTAATATAGTAATGTTTGCCATAATATTTGATAATATGTTAGTTGTTACGTTTAAATTTAATTATTTTTATTGCACCAAGTTTTTAATAATTGTAAATAAAATTGATTACGAAGTTGTTACTATTATATTTTAATTTTTTAAATGCTTTAAGCAGAAAATTGTGTGATACATACCTAGTTAGCTTGTGAATCTTTCATAATTTATAATAAAATATGCTTAAATTTATTCTTATTTATTTCATTTCAAAGTTATAGGATTATAACTAAGCAAACTGACTATTCAAACCGGTCCGGTCGGAAGGAGGGACTTTAGACGTGAAAGCCTTTCCAAGTTTTATTTTAATTATCACGATTTCATCTCAAAGATCCAAAGAGAGGTAATTTCGAAAGACTCTCACGCCTAAACTGATTATCTCAGACATGTACTCTTGAGGACACGTTTTTCGATAATTTCACACTGTACAAAAAATCTCTTTTGATTTTTTGTCAACTCGCCTTTTTCGGTTTTTAAATTTTTAATAAAATTATGGGATATTTTCAAATCCGAAAAATTAGATTTCTGCTTCTTTATGTTATTTTACACTGAACTACCAAGTTTGGTTCATTCACGATAAATTCTGGAAGCACAGGCCTAAATAGGGTAATTTTATAGAAGCAGATCTCAAAAATCGTCAATTTTTGAATGAATCAAAATTGAAGCAAAATAAAATTATGCAGCTGGGTCATTCCATCTCAAATCAACTGAAAAATAGACAAAATTGACTCGACCCCCACCAAATTTGACGCAACTTGGTACACACCATCTTAGTAAGAAATAAAAAATACAAATTTAAGGATTTTTCCAAAAAGGCATTTGTTTCTTTGCTTTGGTCCTTCAAAACGTCAAAAAGTTGGTATGTAGACTTGTAGGAATACGACTGTAACTTCATCCAAAGTAATCTAAATTTAAAAATAAAAAATGTTCTGGAAAGGTAAATGAACGCTCTGTTCAAATATTCAACCACATTTTATATTTTCAACCCCTAACTGGATTAATTTTCTAATATTAACCCTATTTCTACCCCTACTTCTAAAAGGGTATTTTTATTTTGTTCATTTTTTTACTATTGTTTTGTGAAATTGTGCTGAGCATACATACCAAATTTGAGCATGGGTTCGGTTACTATAAATAAATTAAGTATAGCGAGAAACGGACAAAAATCTGTTCTTCGCCGATTTCTCAAGTTTCTCTGAACTTTATGACAAAATAGCTTAATATAAAATTAAAGCTAATTAAATTCTCTACAAAAAAACTTTTATACATATTTTTCGTCAGATTCGTATTCACATAGTAATAACCGTGCAAAGTAGAGCTAAGTTGCGCGACCACCGTTATATTTATTTAAAAAGGTCGGAACCGATTTTCAATTAATTGTCTAGATTTTCATCATAAATATTTATTCTGGATTATAGGTGGAGGGCAAGAAAACTCGCACGCACTTAGGCCACTAAATTGGGCCCATTGTGCTACCTCCAATTTCAGCGACCCCCTGCCCCGTCATTCCGCAAGCCATCCCAACTGGAGGATGAACTCCAGGATCCTGGCGGGTGGGGTGCCACTGATTCTGGCCATGTCGGGCCAGAAGTCTCCCAACATGGATCCTCTCATATAAGTCAAAGCTGGGCAGTAACAAAGCACTTGCTCAGCTGTCTCCTCCTCTTCGTTGCATCCACGACATAAAGAGTCATCTTCAAACCCCATCATAGTGTGGAGATGTTTATTTAATCTGCAGTCCAGTAAATATTTATTATCTGAATATAAGTTTACCACATCATCTATAATTTTGATAAAAAGTTTAGCATAATACAACACAGCAGTTAAACCAAAAATACATTATTTGATTTTTTTTGTGTACTTAATTTGTTTGCATGTTAAGGCCTGATAAATAATGTGACACTTTTCAATTTATACCCTCGAACATCAGGGTGTATAACTTTGGAACTAATGAACATAGTGGGCCGATTTATTTTCAACAAACTTATTAATTTAGATTGCTGAAACAAATATTTTTTTAATTGTGAGTTTTGCACCCCCTCCCGAAATGGATCTCTATTTTACCCTAAAAATTAATATATTTATATTATTAGGACTAACATAGTCAACATGTGCACCAACTTCTATTTTGGCCCCACAATTACAGATTGAGAAAAAAATATATATAACTTATCATTTGATAAGTTACATGTACTTATTATTTGATAAGTTATATATATTTTTTTCTGAATCTGCAATTGTCGGCCCAAAATGAAATTTAGTGCACAGGTTGATTATATTAGTCCTAAACATATATATTAATTTTTAGGAGAAAAGGGACCCGTTTGGGAAGGGGGTGCAAAATGCATAATTAAAAAAAAAATTTTCCAGCAATCTAAACTAATAAGTTTGTTGAAAAAATAATCAACCCACTATGTTCCTTAGTTCCAAAGTTATACACCCTGAAGTTTGAGGGTATAAACTTAAAAGTGTCACATTTATCTGGTCTTCATGCAACAAATTAAGTTTACAAAAAAAAATGTATTTTTGGTTTGACTGCTTTGTGGTAGTATGGTAAAATTTTTATCAAAATTATAGATGGTGTAAATTTATATTTAGAAAATAAATATTCATGATGAAAATCTATACAATTAATTTATTGAAAATCGATTCTGACCATTTTAAATAAATATAGCCGTGGTTGCGCAACTTAGCTCCACATTGAACGGTTATTACTATGTGAATACGAATCTGACGAAAAATATGAATACAAGTTTTTTTGTAGAGAATTTAATTAACTCTAATTTTATATTAAACTATTTTGCCATAAAGTACAAAGAACTTGAGAAATCGGCGAAAAACTGATTTTTGTCCGTTTCTCCCTATAATTAATTTATTTTTACTAACCGAACCCATGCTCATCCCATGATCAAATATTGTACAGATGCTCAGCACAATTGTACAAAACAACAGTGAAAAAATAAACAAAATAAAAATACCCTTTTAGAAATAGGGGTTGAAATAGGGTTAATATTAGAAAATTAATTCAGTTAGGGGTTGAAAAAATAAAATGTGGTTAAATATTTGAATAGAGCGTTCATTTACCTTTCCAGAACATTTTTTATTTCTAAATTTAGACTACTTTTGATGAAGTTACAGTCGTTTTTCTACAAGTCTACACACTAACTTTTCGACTTTTTAAGAACCAAAACAAGGAAACTAAAATGCCGTTTTGGACAAATCCTTAAATTTGTATTTTTTATTTCTTACTAAGATGTTGTGTACCAAGTTTCGTCAAATTTGGTGGGGGTCGAGTAAATTCTTCAGTTGATTTGAGATGGAATATAAATAAAGTAAAAAAAGTTATTTTTTTATAACCCCATTTTTTTCGATCGTTGTCCAAAAATTCGTAGTTTTTAGTTTTTATGTAGACTTTTTTTCTATCCATTTGACGCAAAAAATTAAGTGAAACTAACTAAGTTAAATTATCTATAAATATTCGTATAAAACAAGTTTCTAGTCCTAACATGGTCCCAGTTGTGACCATTCAAAATTGAATCATTTCTTCCCCTTTTTGAAGAATATTTTTTAAAATATAAGTTTTTTCGAAATTTAAATGCCTTTAGTAGATCCCACGATAAAAACGTATGAGTTACGATTTAAAAAATAAAATGTTGGCAATTCCTGCATTGCAATTTAGGCGGTTTACAGGTGAGATTGCTTGTAGTCGATAGTTGTTTCCCAGTTATTGAGCGGATTGGGGCAGTTTACACCCACCAGAATCTCGTTAATCCATTCATGCGCGTCTGAGAAAAACGAATAACCGACGAAAATTTCGCTAATCCAACATGCGCGTCATTACCATTAGTAGACTGATTAACGAGACATTCCAAATAATATATTATGACTTGATATGGTATTATGTTACAACTTTATTTAATTTAATAATTATATTATACATAGTAAGATTAAAAAACAATGAAATAATAAAAAAAAAATTAAAATGGGCGGGTTCGTGAAAACAATTTAAAAAATTGAGAAGTGATAAAGATAATGCAATATTTTGAAGTCATATTGCATTATCTTTGCCGTTTTGCATTTTATTTAATTAGTTTTTCAAATTTTTAAAGACATTTCATGATTTTTATGACCGCATTTTTTCTTTATCTGTTATCTGCATAAAAAATATTCCTAGCCCTATTCTGACACAAAGTAGTAAATAAATGTGTTAAAATAAGTCTGTTGATACGAAATAGAATAAAAAATTTAGAACAACCTGAAAGGGGGGGATAATTCTTTATTTATTCAAATAAATAATAATGAAATTAAAAATTTTTTTAACTAAATTCAATTAAATCATTAAATTTCTTGGAGAAACGATAAAATATAATTAAACAAAATATTGAACCCCCCCCCCAGCTATTGTTTTGATTTAGAAAATATTCTTTGTTAAGCTGACCAGATTATGAATTTGGCAAATCCACGAGAATCAATAAATCATAGACACATTTGGCAAATCCACGAGAATCAATAAATCATAGACACAATTGAAGGGCCTAGTGAAAAAGTAGTTAAGTCACTTTTTTTTCAATTTGTTGATTTTTATACTAATTTGTAGAGAATAAATGCCGCAATGTGAAAATGTGCTCAACTACAAATTGAAAAAAAAATGACTTAACTACTTTTTCCACTAGGCCCTTCAATTACACTACACAGATGCATAGTTTTTCAGAAATAACTCGAAAACGGTGAAAGATACCAAAATATGTTTAACGCAAAAAATATTGGTAATTTTACGCTCAATACTTTTGATTTCTTGAATATTTTTGATATCTTTCACCATTTTCGAGTTATTACAAAAAAACTGGGTTAAGCCATTCTCTCACTCGAGTTGAACGTTGCTAGAGTGCATTTTCTGGAGTAATGAGTAATTATTGTCCTTCAAATTTGTTTGGACCACCCTGTATGAATTGCTTCCGAAAATGAACAAAATTGTATCTAGCGAAGAGATTTGTAAAATTTGGTACAATGTTTAAACGCGACTGTTTTCTTATACTCAATACCCATTAGGGAAAAAAATCAAAGCTCAATATGCTTTAAAACATAACCAAAAAGCCCAAAAACTAATTAAACTTCAGATTTCAACAATACCGTTCCGTAGCGTACTTTTATAAATTAAATGCTCTTTAATACAAGTTTAGAATTACTAAAATGTCACAATATACTTCAATTTCAAAGTTTCAAACTAAATATTTCAATTCTTAAAAATGCTTCCGGTAGAGAAAAATCGCGCTAATCCGGGTCACGGAGGGCCAACCGAAAATTTAGTAGTGTTCTAGTGTGCGTGGGTTAGTGGTGTATTCATACATTATGGACAGGAATCTCTAAATTGCATTTAATTTTTTCATTTAATAGCACGTCTTGGCTCTCTTGCCCCACTGTGCGGCGTAGTTTATTTGCCTATTACAGTATGTATTGTAGTACTACCTACTGCAGCGCCACAAAATATAGAGAGTTCCTCAACTTTGCTTAATGGTAATTTTTCGTAAAAGTAGAAATACGTGAGCTATAGGCGAAACACCGCACTTAGGGGGCTAAAATCCTCATTTGAGGGAACGCCGGCTTGGGATTTTTATGAGACATTTTGTGGGTTTATTAGAACACTTCAATATACATCTTTTCCAAATTTCAGCTTGCCCGGACCTTCTGTAAGCTCAAACTAAAATTTCGGTTTCGTTACTTGGAAGATACTCTAACACTTGCTGCCTTTCTTCAACAACTGTTGATTCAAATAATGCTGATTACTTTATCTTAAACTGATGTAATTAATTTAACCACTGAACTGAATTTATAATTGACTAGTTTGATTCGCTGCCACCAGAACCCATTTAATTAATTAGTGTGCGAGTCTGGATTCTAACTCGTAAGAAACAAATTTAATACTTACTTACTTCTAAATTAGATAGGTGTACCGCTCTCCAGAACGTAGGAAAAATATTTAAGACAGATGATTAATTACTTATAGAAAATCACAACCAAAATAAAACTCCTTGAATTTGATTAACAAATTTATTAAACTCTAAATGAAACTTTTAACAATTGAACGATTCAAGAAAATTAAACATCTACAGTACAATGATTTATGACTAATCTTATTTAGGTAATTGTATGCTAGCCCAATGTAACAGATTGTGAACGATGTAAATTAAAATAAATGGTACCTGAATTTTACACCTGACGTTTGCTTGTAAACACAACCCCTCCGTCTTGCCTTAGATTGACTTCGTTTTACGTGTAACTCACAAATGACTGATTTAAATTGAATTTATTTAATTTGAATTTGATACTCGCGAAACTTTTATATGAAGTTACCGTTTTATTAATTGATACTATGTTTGATTGTTAACTTGACTATTTTATTTAACTCGCGTAGTTTATACTTGACTTAATTCGCGTGACTGACTAGAACTGACTTTCGCGTGGTGATTGATAACTGACTTCGCGTGGCGGTGGGCGACTGACTGATTTTTGGCGTCCGGATCTCATTTATTGAATCACTTCCTCCCGGGGAAGTGGGAAAAAATCGCACGTGTTTTCTTAATTTTAGTCCCTGCGTAGAGACTATTCGAAAGTTTTTTTAAGGGTTGCTTTATTACCCGATTTAGTTCTAAAAATCTAACGGCTTCAAGCGATTTCTAAAAATTAGAAATCGTTTGCCCATTCATAAAAAGGGAAACTTCGCTTTTCAAAGGGGTTGTTCACACGTGCACGTCATAAACCAATTGGCTTTATTATGACTTCTTACAATATCTAAATCTTTGTTGTAAGTTTTTTTACAAGTACTGAAATTCTCGTTACAAAATATTAAAGTTTCTAATTCATTGTATCTAACAACTTCCTAAAAAGAGGGTTGTTAAATTTACAATGTTAACTCGAGAATTCCAGTGCTTCTCAAACAATCTGTACACTGGCTTAATTGTTATAAACTAATACGTTTCAATAATTATATACTAAATAATTTACACATATGACTTTTACAATGACGAGGACAGACATTTTTAATAGGTTCATTTGGTCTGCATCGTCACAATACTATAACTTGGGCAAATTTTGAAAAAATTTATTTTTCTCTTCATTTTCCAACCTTGGCCACAATTTCAATTAATTTATTATTAAAAGC
This sequence comes from Podabrus alpinus, assembly GCA_932274525.1. Lineage (NCBI taxonomy): Eukaryota > Metazoa > Arthropoda > Insecta > Coleoptera > Cantharidae > Podabrus > Podabrus alpinus. The sequence continues at coordinate 20,619,764 of OW026451.1, forward strand.
ATTTCCCGTGCCGAAAACATTTCTCTCCCTTCAAGGAATCAATATTGTGTCATTTTAAGGGTGGGTCGTGTTTTCGGTCAATAATTTAAGTATTAGTGTGCCATGGAAATTGGCGATTTACCCTACCGTTGGTGGCGCCACTAGAATGTAAACAATGGCCGACAAGCTACGTATTCGTGAAATAAATTTGAAAGTAAACACAACAATTTACATTATTTACTCGTCTATTATTCATAATATCACACAGTAACAATTTCTTTAAATTATAAACACACGTTTTAAACGTTAACAACTGACAACTGATCGCATGTTATACGTAGCATTCTAACTTAAAATTCTACCGCATGGTGGCGTGTTGCTAAATGTAAATCGCCAATAGAGAATTTTATACTCTTCAATTATGGTCTAATCATAATTTTTCGTACAAGCATAAATAAGCGATTTATCGGCAAAAAATCGCGTTGGGGGAGCTAAAACCCCCGATTGTGGGGGACGCCGGCGTGGGATTTTATGGGACTTTTGGGGGGTTCATTAGAACAGTCCAATGTACATCTCTGCCAAAATTCAGCTTGCCCGGATTTTTTGCAAACTAAAAACCTTCCTTGCCTGGACGATAGGTAGAAGAAAAACCTATTTTTGCGACAATTTCGGACTAAAATCAAAATTTTCTTCCTTTTATTTGATTTTTAAACAAAAACTTAAAAAAAGTCGAAAATCTGACAACTTTAAATTATAATGATCAATTTTCTTTCAATCATCCTGTACATCCGTTGTAGCAGAACAATATAACATAACCTCAAATAACCACCGTTTGGAAATCGTAATCGTTTGATCTAATAAAATTGTAAGTATTGCTCACACAAATACTTTTCTTAACAATTTTATGTTTCTGCAAAATAATCGTGGTTATTCACATAAAAATGTATCTACTTTGAATTTTGGTTGCAGGTGCAGCGTTGTCGTAAATTACGATTGATTAGAAACATGGTGAGTAATTTAAAAAATTTAAGTTTAATACCACTCTTGCTTATTCTTCATTTTAGTTACCATTGTCACTGTTGCGTACTGCTCAAAACCATCCCATGGTAAGTGGTAAAATTTAATACGAAGCTCGTGAATTTCTAACTTTTTCATATCTAGTTGGTCGAGTTAAAAAATGGTGAAACCTACAACGGACACTTGGTGAGTTGTGATAATTGGATGAACATCAATTTGCGAGAAGTTATTTGCACTTCAAGGGTGAGTACCCATATGGATAAAAAGTAATCGGTTCTGAACTGGACGCAATTTTCGATTTATTTAGGATGGTGATAAGTTTTGGAGGATGCCGGAATGTTACATTCGTGGCAGTACAATAAAATATCTTAGAATACCAGACGAAGTTATTGATATGGTGAAAGAAGAAGCATCTGTGAAAAACAGAGGTCGAGGAGACAATAAAGGAACAAAAAGTCAGAGAGGGCGTCCAGCAACTAGAGGTTTGCTTCTTAATTTTTATTTCTTTTAAATCCTTAACTTGATATTGTACAGGTAACTTTGGTGGTCGTGGAGGCAGTAAACCTGGTGGCAATGTTGGAGGACGAAATCTTAATCAAAAACCCAAACAAAAATAAGAGTCGATGACTGAATTGAGTATAGATATAAGGATACTTACTAAGTTTTAAGTTATTTTTGTTTCGATTTATGTGATCAAGTTATTATACTGTATATTATTAAGTACATATTACTTTATGATTAAATAAATAATTTTCAATTTATAGTTAGCAGTTTTACATTGACCTTAGATTTTATTATAGTATCAGATAGACAAATCCTTTGCGAGTTTTCGACAGGTGGCTATTCTAAATAGGCAGGTGAAATAAATTGTTTGAACACCAATCGTGCACCGCTTAAAGATCTGTGGAACCAACACAAATGAAGAATTACAACAATTACTACCGACTTCAAATTATGTGGCGCCATCTGTCAATTGCCTTCTGAAATAGAAAATGAAATCTGATTTTGTATAATCAAAGTTTCAACATATAATTGGGATTATTTCATCGCAGATCTTAAAAGAGGGCGGGGGCCAAAGCTTATATAACCATTTTCCACTCTTAATAACTTATTTTGTATATAAAAACTACCAATGGGGTGCATTTAGAGTACCCCATTTATTACAATTACCATTAAACAAAGTTTAATTTGCTTATTACAATATGTATTGTAGTACTACCTACTGCAGCGCCACAAGTTATAGAGAATTTTATGTTCTTCAACTTTGCTTAATGGTAATTTTTCGTAAAAGTAAAAATACATGAGCTATAGGCGAAACACCGCACTTAGGGAGCTAAAATCCTCATTTGAGGGAACGCAGGCTTGGAATTTTTATGAGACATTTTGGGGGTTTATTAGAACACTTCAATATACATATTTTCCAAATTTCACCTTGCCCGGACCTTCTGTAAGCTCAAACCAAAATTTCAGTTTCGTTACTTGGAAGATACTATAACTTGGGCAAATTTTGAAAAAATTTATTTTTCTCTTCATTTTCCAACCTTGGCCACAATTTTAATTAATTTATTATTAAAAGCATTTCCCGTGCCCGAAAACATTATTCTCTCCCTGCAACGAATCAATATTGTGCCATTTTAAGGAAGGGTCGTGTTTTCCGTCAATAATTTAAGTATTAGTGTGCGATGGAAAAATATGAAAAAAAACTATTTTATAGAGAATTTTATGCTCTTCAATTATGGTCTGATCATAATTTTTCATACAAGCATAAATAAGCGAGTTATCGGCAAGAAATTGCGTTGGGGGAGCTAAAACCCCCGATTGTGGGGGACGCCGGCGTGGGATTTTATGGGACTTTTGGGGGGTTCATTAGAACACTCCAATGTACATCTCTGCCAAAATTCAGCTTGCCCGGCTTTTTTGCAAACTAGAAACCTTCCTTGCCTGAACTATTATGCCATCTGGTCGCGGAGATTTGCGGAGTTTCAAGTTCCTTATTGCTTGCTTTACCTGTGCCATTGTTATTTCCACATTATGTTTGTTATATTTGCTTATATAGGATATAGCGCTATCATTTCCATTATCTTTATATAGTTCTTTGAAGTATTTGTACCATTGTTCTTTGTCAAGGCTGTTGGTTCGTATATATTCACATACTTCCTTTTTATGGTTTCCTTTTTCCAATGCTTTCCATATATTTCTCTGCGCTCCATACAGATCGTGCTCCATGTCCTTGGTATACTTTTCCAAATGTTCTTCCTTCATTTCTCTTATTTCCTGGTTCGCTGCATTTCTTATTTGCTTATATTCGACGTGCTCTGTAGGGGTTGGGTTGCTTCTGTATTTAAGGAACGCTATTTTTTTCTTCCTTGCCAGTTTCTCAACTCTCTCGTCAAACCAAGGTACCTTGGAGCATGTCTTTCCCTGACTAGCTTTACGTTTTCCCAGCGATTCTTCTGCAGCGGCTTCGATTTTATCTTTTAACTTTTCCCATAATCGACGTGGAGATATTCCATGTAGCAATTCGTATGACTTTATCCACTTCCGATTTCCTTTTCGTTGCTTTGGTCGTCTTCCATTTATCCGTCCTGTTCCGAGACCATTTTAAATTTCTGTAAGCATACTTGATTGCATCTCGGTGGGTTGCTGGCCTTGCCGGGATGTTACCTGTTGGTCCACGGGAGGTATTTCATTTCCCTCCTACCCTCCATTTCTGGGAAGCATTCCCCTATCCGCCACCCGGGGACGCGCTCTGGATGGGCTTCATCAGGCTCCCCTCCCCCAGAAAAAAAAATTAAAGTATAAAAACATCTATTCTAAGATATACATAATATAATCCCAAATTGGTCGAGGAAACAATAGAATACAACAAGAATATGAAAGCGTTAAGAAAAGAAATAGCTACCAGTAGACAGCGCATGCATTTTATTAGAGGCGTGGATAACCATATAGTTACGGGAAAATCGCAACTACTAGCGACAATTGAAGACTTCTACATGAATCTGTAATCTTCAAGAATTAAAGAGCGAAGTATCGCCAAGAGGGACGAAGTTGTCATGAACGCGAATTCGGAAGAAATACTAACTGAAATGACAATCGATGAAATTCGGGCGTAACTTAAACAGATGAAGAACGGGCGTTCCCCAGGAGAAACGCTAAAACTAGTTGGAAGTACATTAATGAATGTCATCAAACTTCTTCTGAATCGATGCAAAGAAGAGGGAAAAATTCCAAAAAACTGGAGAAATGCGCAAGTAATCCTTATGCAGAAATAGGTGACACTGTAGATATAGAGAACTATCGACCAATTAGTCTACTGTTACACCTATGAAAACTGTTAACAAAGATAATAACTGGACGACTCACAAATGAATTGGACTTCTACCGACCAATTGAGCAGGTTGGTTTTAGAAAAGGATTCGGTACCGGTGACCATTTGAAGGCTGTCAGAACTTCAATTGAAAAGTGCGAGGAATATAACGCATCTTTCCACCTCGGATTTATTGACTTTAAAAAGGTATTTGACACGGTGGAATTTTGGGCAGTGTTCCAAGCTCTGAACGACTCGCGATATTCGACTCTATTGAAGGATATACATAAAATGCCACAATGCATGTAAAGATAGATGAAGATTCAATAACGAGGAAGATTTCCATACATAGAGGCGTTCGACAATATCCCGAAAACTGTTCACATTGGACCTGGAAAACATATTCAAGGAATTAGAATAGGACGAAATGGGAATGAATATCGACGGCGAACTCCTAAACCATCTCCGATTTGCAGACGACATCTTTATTATTAGAACAAGCGACGAAGAACTAAAACAAATGTTGAACGAACTCGATAAGGCATCCATAAAGAGCAATTTGCAGATGAACATAAACAAAACAAAAGTAATGTCAAAAAGTGACAGAAAATTCAAACTAGGCCAACAAGAAATAGAAACGGTAGACGAATACGTGCACCTGAAACACTTAATAAAACTAGGAAAACAAAACCAAACAGCGGAAATCTCAAGAAGAGTCAGACTGGGATGGGTAGCATTCGAAAAACTGGGATGGATCTTGAAAGACATCGATATGCTTACAAGCTTGAAAAGAAAGGTATTAGAGATTAGACTCATCCATCCGGTATCCAGTCATTTTTTGGCCGACAGCTTTTGGCCGACAAGTTTTTGGTCGACACATCATTTGGCCGACAATGATTGTAGATTACAATTAATAATTTATTATTCAATATCCACTTATTGCGGTATTATTTATTAAATATAAAAAAAACTAAATTGTTCTAAGAACGATTGGGTTTGTAATGAAGGTTATGGGGGATAATTACCTATCACCTGTCACTCCGAATGAGTTGAAACTTTGCAATCGCAAAGAGGAAGGTTTACATAGGCCCCTACAACAACAAAATTCTGAGAAAGTATTATCAAAATTTTGAGAAAAATTGATTTGAAAAGTATGGGAAAGTAAAATCGTGACCCCGGCCGAGACCACTATCGGGTTACCGGTCCCTTCAAATCGAGTGAAATTTTTTTGCTCCGATTTTAATTTTTCTTTGAAATTCGGGTAGGGGGGGTGTGCTTAGTAGATATTAGTATAAATATTCGCGAAAAAATGGAAAATAAGGCGGTTATTGCCGAAAAAGTGAAAAAATTAAATTTTTCTTTGCCTTCGAATTTTAGGGGTGTGCATTCGAAAAGGAGGGTAATCCATCGTTAAATCCTACTCCTCCGGGGCGCCGCTCCGCTCTGCACCCCTACGGAGCGGATTTGACTCTGGTTACTAGGCTAAACATACGAGAAGGCGCCACCGATCAAGAACACCGGGATCTATGCAACCGGGATGTGAGAGACCCTCGAAATAGCATTAAAAAGTATAGTTGCGGTATGGTGCAGTATACTATTACGTTTCACCCCCTAAAAATCGCGTAAAAACAAAAAATAATCGATGTTACATGTAGGAGCGTCGAGCTGCATCTGCCGGTGCGAAATTTTCTAAGTGTAAGAGTATATCCCAGTGCACGTACCGTCAACAAAATGCGCGCCGGCCGGGCGAAGCTAGTGGCATCGACCGGTTGTGTGGCACGATCATGCTACTTTTTCGTACTTTTCAAATCGATTTTTCTCAAAATTTTGATAATACTTTCTCAGAATTTTTTTGTTGTAGGGGCCTATATAAACCTTCCTCTTTGCGATTGCAAAGTTTCAACTCATTCGGAGTGACAGGTGATAGGTAATCCTCACCAGGTTATGAGCAATACCGGTGAGGAAGTCCTCTGGAGTTTTGTTGGGGAAATCCTCTACGAGTCGCTTAAGACGGGTCGCCAGCTTGACGTACTTAGCATTGGGTGGATTGTGTTCGTTACCTACATTATAATTTGCAAGGTTGAATTCAAAATTTCCTTGCTCCCGTTTGAGTCCATCTGAAAATTTCCGATGTTGGGGTGATTGGCTCCGAGAAGGCGACTAAATTTGTTATTTTACCACTCAATTGAATTGTTGGTTTATGGAAGATCTCCAAGGCAGGCATCGCGACAGTTCCAAATCGGAATCCCGAAATTCACGGGATTTCGTACCGGATCGTTTCTGCTTCGAATCGCGCCAATCCAAGTATTCTCGAAGTAGTCAATCAGTGGCTTCAACATTTCTTCATGTTCCGAATAGAACTCACTTTGCATAAGGAGCCAAGGCCAGAACCGTAAATTTTTTTATATTTAACGGAAACAATGGCTCAGCCAGATTCTCGCATTAAGATCTAATTAAATTGTGACTTTGTGTCACTCGCCAAATGCATTGGCCGAAGTGAAAGAAGCATCCGTGGTGCACGATGCCAGGGAAAACAACTTGAAACGCCTTCTTCTGAGCAACTTCGAAGTCAGTCATAATTCTTCCGGGATTTAACTGTGGTTTCAAGTTCAGGAGAGTTTCTAAAACTCTGGTGGGAGATGTAGGAACTGCAGGTCCAGTAGCGTTGCGAGTTCTTCGGACGAACTGTTTGATTAATATGGAAGAAGGGAGATGGGGGGGGGCACTGCTGCGTTAAGGTTAATAGTGTCGCCCAAATGATTGTCGGTCAAATAATATGTCGGTCTAACAATCTGTGGGCCAAATGGTTGTCGACCAAATGATCTGTCGGCTAAAAGAGTTCGCCCAAATGACAGTGAATCCATGCATCCCACTATAGTACTGAGCTACGGAGTGGAAACAATGTAATTGACAGTTAATAGCGCAAATATACTGAAAATAATACCACGCACAATGGACAGACGCTATTGGGAGTGAGTCTGCGTGGCAGAATAAGAAACGCTGAACTTCGGAGACAAATAAGGGTAATAGACGTCATGAAAAGAGCTGCGGAGTTGAAGTGGAGATGGGTGGGACATGTGGAAAAAATAAAATCTAGGAAGTGGACAAATAGAGTGACCGAATGGCGTTCGAGAACCACAAAAAGAAGCACCGGTAGACCCAAAACGATGATGATCAGACACAGCGCCGTAGCAAGCTCTTCTGGCGCCTGAGGCAAATTTGAATATATGCGCCCCCCTCCCAAAAGATTCTCATCATTTTGAAAATTTTAAACTATTATTTATTGGGTTTTGTCGAGGTTTAGCGCCCCCATTGCGATCACCCTTGCTACGGTGCCGGCTTAGAGTAATGAAAACAAATGAATGTTTATCAGGAATTCATTTAAGCTGCCGGCACCGGGGGGTCTGGGGAGTATGGAATACCCCCAGGTACACTTAATTTATTGCGAAAGAAAAATTTTCACTTTTACGTCCCTCGATATTAAGAAGAACGGTACTGGGATAGTTATGAAAAATATCACCTGCTGCCCCCCCTCCCCCCGGATTACAAACGAAAATTGGAAAATATTTTGATGGTTCTGAATAATGGCAAGTGTACCTGGGGGGTATTCCATACCCCCAGACCCCCCGGTCATGTAATATCGATTATCATTGGGAACTTCTGAAGATCTTATATAAAATACGCATAGTATGTCAGAAGCACCGTTTCCATGATAACGTAACGCAATACCCCCCCCCCTCCCTGAATATGGAGATTATTTTTATCGATAGAAATTTTTCTTTTCAATTTAAATATATTTGAATAACTGTCGCAATCATAACGTGATATTTTTAGCGGTTACCCAGTCAGTTAAAGGGAAATGAAGAACAACGCGGCGGATGTAATCAGCTTTCCTAAAATCCCCTGTCTTACCATTGGATCAAAATTGAAGAGGAGAGATTTACTTTATAGATCTAAAGTAAATCCTGAAACCCTGTTTCGTTTTGTTCACCATCGATGGTGAAGTTTAAATAGTATGAAAGTTTTATTCAGATTAAGAATTATTCAAAACCTTTTTCAATTGTTTCCTCTGGATTTATAGTTTTATAATAGTAAAAGTTTATAGAGGGTTTTATAGAGAATTTTGTACTCTTCAATTTTGATTTGATGATAATTTTCACTAAAAATGAAAGTAAGCAAGTTATAGACGAAAAACTACTGTAGAGGATTAAAATCCCCACTCGTGGAAAAAGCCAATAGGGAATTTTAGGCGATGTTGCAAATAAAATCGTGGTCAAATTTGAATATATTTGAGCCCCCAAAAGATTCTTATCTTTTTGAAAATTTTAAACTATTATTTATTGGGTGTTGTCAAGGTTTAGCGCCCCCATTGTGATGGGGGCAAATGCCTCAGTCGCCTCACCCTTGCTACGGCTCTGATCAGACGATGTAAAACAAACGGCGGATAATCAATGGTAACAAAAGTGGCACAAAACAGGCAGAGCCGTATCTAGGTATGGGCGCGCCCTTGGCGGGACTTAACATTTGCGCCCCCCACACCGGGGTGTTGGGGAGGTATGGAATACCCCCCAACGAAAACGGGGGATCCGGGGGTCCTTCCGCGGAAATTTTACAAAATTAAAGTGCAAAGTTGTAGGTTTAAAGTTTTTCGATCAATCATCAATCAATCATGAGGCAAAACTGTACTTTTCTTGCTTTTACCAGGGCAAAATCGTCGATGATATCGTTAAAATCAATCTGAAACGCAATGTCGTATTCTATATTCAGAATTGCTAAGTTTGTCAATCTGTTTTCAGACATACTTTATCTTAAATAGTTCTTGATCATTTTTAACTTGCTGAACGAACGCTCACAAGACGCCACACTTACAGGCATTGTTAAAACTATCCTCAACGCAATTTCAATGTTCGGATAGGCGTCTCTTAATTCATAATTAGAAATAACGTTCAGAACATCCAAATAGGAGGCCTTATTGATGTCCTTTATCAGCTCTTTTGCATGATACTTGAAAGTAACTACTTCGTTCACAAGCTCTAACGTATCTATATCTTTGGCATACATCGCACCAAGATTAGCTGCACACTTTTCAAGAAGAGAATCAGAATACTCACTTAAAGACTTTCCGGATAAAAAATTAAAGTCAGATGAAACCGAATGGTAGATGTTTGCCCTCTTGTCCATTTCGCTTCTAATCCTATCAAACACAACGAAACACTCTCTCTCAAATGATTTTTCAGCACTCAACAAGTGGGATTCATCTTCAGCCATTTCACCAGCCATTCTTTTGACTTTTTTCAGTCTCTTAACAGGAAAACAACTCGTAATTTCCAAGAAACCACATGTAGCTTTGGACAGTAACTTAACAATCTGGAATAACATTCATTTCAATAACGTGAAATTTTTGTCCTTAACAAAATGCACTAATCTAGAAAAAAAAATTATTTTTCATGGCCGATTTTGCGCCCCCCGGGTAGCTGCGCCCTTGGCGGGCGCCCATCTCGCCACCGCCTAGATACGGCTCTGAAAACAGGGAGGAATGGAAAAGTATGAGAGAAGCTTAGGTATGTCCAGAAAATGGCTGAAAAGAAGAATATATTTTTCCACGCCCACTTATAAAAAATTTGCCCTAGAAATATTCGGTGGAGTTAATATTAAAAATTGGAATATTACAGATAATTCCATTCAGGGTCAAATTTTGTCGTTTCGATTTATTATGGTTCCATTTTTTTCGGTACTTACGAAATTTTATGTTTAATTTTATTTTGCAATGATTGTGATGCGATATGGTCAATTTGTTTCACAATTTTCGACATTAAAAATGGCGTTTGAAATGTCGATTTTCGTATGCGATGTTGTGCTTTTAAGTTGTGGCGTTTCTTCGCGGAATTATCACCGCAACAGCAACGCGGGTTCGGACAATACTCAAAGATTCAGCGAGTACAGGTTTTAGCAAGGAGATTTACACTCGCTCCGCTGCGCTTCGCTCGTGCAATCTCCTTGCTAAAACCTGTACTCGCTGAATCTTTGAGTATTGTCTTAGCCCTTGTGTTGTATCGTGCGAACATTTGTTATGGAGCCACAGTCGTTTTCCTACAAGTCTACACACAAACTTTTTGACTTTTTAAAGGATCAAAACAAATGAACAATGGCCCTTTGGGAAAAATCCTTAAATTTGTTTTTTTTTATTTATTATTATGATACCAAGTTTCGTATGCGTCCAGTCAACTTTGCTAATTTTTCAGTTGATTTATTCATTAAATAATAGGAATGGATGTTATTCTTTATAATTTGAAAATTTCAATATCCCCATAATTCATTAAGCCTGAGGTTCAACTCCATCATTATCTTCAACTTGATAAATTTATATATAAAATCGATAATTTTTAATAATTTCAAAATTACAGTACATAACCACCGATTTGCTACATTAAAAAAAGTTGAACATAAACACTTGTTTAAAAATCGAAATATATCTTAAAATATTTGACAACCTTGTATATAGCATTCCTGGAATTAACGCGCATGTTTCCAACTGACAGTCTGGTCGACCTTGCGCTATACTTTTAAAATATTGTGATAACGTTAATATAAATTGTGTTCATCTAATACTCGGTATTGACAATTAGAAATATTAAAATTCTTGCAGATCACTCTAGATATATAAGGTTTATGCATTTATGGTGGCAAATGTTGCTTTACAGCTTTCTTAAAGTGCTAAAGTTAAATTGTGTGAATGTCAATAAATCCGGTAACAGACATGGACGTTGATTCTCCTGCAGGACTGTTAAAAAGATGTTCCAGTGCTCCAACAATTAATGATAACAATTCAGCAATGACAACGTCCCCCTCGAATAATCCTCCTCCTAGGTAAGTTGTTTTTGTTCCAAATATATCCACGTTGTTGCAAAATTTTATTTCTCACTTGTATATATAGGGTACTTCCAAACCTTAGGTACAATTAGACTGACTCTTTTGATATAGCAACAAAATTAAGAAAACATCAACCGTTCTGAGACTTCACTTTTCTACCAAATAAAAGGTGTAACCAAATAAAAAATCGTTTATTTCTATGTTCCAATATTTAAGGTGCAAAACGCGCCAAAAAATTTTAACGTTCAAATGTCTTAATTTTAACGTGTTTTATTGAAAATATTGTTTCTCTAAATGTAAACAAATTTTTCTATCAAGAAAGGAAACATTTATCATTTATTTAAAATATGATTAGGGACAGTTTGTTGTACTGACGTGAGTATTTTGTCATCAGTTATTCATTTATTTTTGGTCCAACGTCTTCTTTTTCGTGCAGTTATTTAAAATGCATAGCAAATGTACGTCAAGTTCAAAATGATTTCATAAAAATGTAAATATTTTCGTTAGAGCATGGGCGTCCATGTGGGGGTGGAAGTGGTTATGGTTACCCAGGTTCTTGGGGTTTGAAAATTTATTTAAATTACAAATAATTTAATTTTGAGAGATTTACATATTTTATCTTAGGTGTAATATTTTTTTCCAATTTTTAATTAAGTTCTTAACCTTTGAGGGCGCAATTTTTATTTACAAATATTCGTACATTTTTTACAAAAATTTATTTTGTAATATTTTTGATTAAAAAAAAAAAATAAATTTTGTTTCAAGATAATACAAAAATGCAGTAATAAAACAAGACACAGTTTTAAAAGAGTTTAGAAAACTCGATTGTACAATGGTACAAAATAATTGCATTTATTCTGATTATTAATGCCGATAAAAGATTTTGGCCCCCTTTCCTTCAAAAATTGATATTGTATTATGTATAAATTATTTTACGTTCGGAATAAACTGTTAAGACCAAATTAAATTATAGAATCTCGACTTTATTTCAATAATTTCTTCTTGAAATTTTAAAAAGATTTGTTCAAATATTTTGCAATTTAAGAAGCATTGAAGATTTTTATGTTTACCTCCACCCACTTGCATTATACAAAGATCTTTTAGTACTTTAAAAAAGATTAATATTTTATGAATTTCGTAATGCTTTGCATGATAAAGAATTTATTCATAAAGATAATTTTAATAGAGCAAGTAATTGACGATATTGCAATTGAACCAAGATTTTATTATTTTAAAGTTTATTAAATTATCCTAAACACAATAACAAAAACGAATACTGAAGAATTCTATCATACACTGGGAAAATCATGCTGAACTGGTCATCTGACCATTTCTCAGTAATAATAATAGTTTTCAGCCAAATAGTAAACAAAGAAAACAACCCTCACTGTATAACAAGAAAACCGATTGGAGAAATGGGAAAATATGACGTTGATGAAGCAATCGACGAACTGGCCCAAAATATGCAAAAAGTAAGCCGGACTGCCACTTCTTCCTGCCACCGCACAATTCAACAAAATATGGCAGCAAATGAGAATGGCAGAAAATAAACAAAACTAAACAAATCAACTGGAGATCTGAAAGAGGACCAATGTAAGTTGGGCCAGCGGTCAATGTATTTTAAAATTATTTTGGTGGGTAGCTTAAGAAAACCCGTAATTTGGGCCAGCGGTCGGCGTGGGCAGCTTAAAGGTAAAGCCATTAAATAATATTCTATTGTATATATTAAGTATCGCAAAACGCAAGTAAGAAAAAAATGTTCGTGTGATACACACTAAGGGTACGTTTATGTTGGAGCTGCGATAAACGATAAGAGCGACGATACTAGCGAAGCAAAGAAAATGATGTCATTATTTTATATGCAGGTGTTTATATCAACGCAACGCTACAATATAAACACCTGCATATAAAATAATGACATCATTTTCTTTGCTTTGCTAGTATCGTCGCTCTTATCGTTTATCGCAGCTCCATGTGACGCTTAAAATTCCTCACGAACTTTAGCGTGAATAATTGATGTTACATTAATTTCTAACCAAAGGGGTGTTAATTAAAACGACGAAGGAAAAAAAAAGATGGAACAGGCGCCACTCGATTTCGGTTAAAAAGGAAGACGTCGTTATGAAAGATTAGACAACTCGATTAAAGGGGAAATCGAGAAATTACGAGCTATCTTTGTAAATCTTGCCGGCTAGCTTGGAAGATAATTAATTAAACAAAAAAAAAACCAGCAATGAGTCCAGGGCATACGGAAAATTTTGAACAACGAAGAAATTTTGTAAATGAAAATAATAATTGCTCAAATATAAAGCGCAAATATCTTACGCGCAGTCCCGCAAAGAACTAACAAAATAATGGCGGACCACACAAAAATGTTATCAACCATATGTTGATTATCAACCGAAATCACGGAATATTTATACAAAATGTACAAATTTTGAGAATCAAATCAATCAAATAATTAATAGTTATTACAATAAATTACCATCCAAAAAAAATGATACCTCAAATTTCGTTGATCTGCGGCATATGCAAAATTTGTTCAGCTTCGAATCCCATAAAGGCGGATGAGAGCTCCCGGTAAAATAATCAAAAAAAATGAGCTTCCCAATCCTACGGATTCGAGAAGATAATCCCAGTTCGCTACTGGATGGTATTAACTAACCAATTCTTCTCCAAAATCCGGCTTCACAAAATTTTTGCACAACACACACAAAATCACCTCTTACTCGAGCAAACGTATCAAGTCAAGTCTCGTACCGACTCCTGCGCATTTCCCTCACTCGTACCAACGGTCACTGGTTCCAAAACCCAAAGAACCCGGCGGCAAATTTTAAACCGTTACACTCCCCCTTTACTTGGAAAGAGGTAAAGTTTCTATAAAACGAGAAAACCAACGATACGGGGAAATAGACTAGGAACTTTACCGATGGTGAAGATGTAAAGCTGTCCAGATGTTCGAACCTTCGACACGATAGGTAAACAAAACAAAAGATAACTTGGAACGACAAAACAGAAAATTATATACAAAGAAAGATATATACAAACGATAAAAACAAAACTATATATACTCGTCGTCTATCTGGGGTTTCAGATCCTGTACGTGCCAGATGCCTGTTGAATTGCCGTGGTCGTCCTCGAGTTCATAAGTGACACTACCGGTTTTCTTTTTGACCCTGTAAGGCCCAACAAAAGTAGGTGCTAGTTTGGCCGAAAAGAACTTGGAGGCATCGGAGTGAACTTTATTCCTCCGCCAAACCAATTGACCAACAACAAACTGTGCAGGTCTACGGCGTAGGTCGTAGACGCGTTTGTTGCGATCGTGTGCCGCGCGCAACCTATCACGGATCGTTTCGAACATTTTTCGAAAACCGGCAGAACGCTTATGAACTTCATCCTCATGATGTTGTTGTTCGGGGTGTAGATGGTGGTCACCCGAACTGACATACTCTCGTCCGAAGTTTACGAAATAGGGGCTAAAATCGATGGTCTCGTGTCTCGACGTACGGATGGCGCACGCTATCGCAGCTAAGTACGTATCCCAACGGCGGTGGTTGTCCTTCACGTAAGAGGACAGCATGGTTTTCACCACCTTGTTCACCCTTTCCGTGGGGTCGGCTCTAGGGTAGTACAAAGCTGTGTACTGTATCTTAGCACGATACCGCTCGCAAAGCTGACGAAACTCGTTACTGCGCATTTGCACACCGTTATCGCAGATGATAGTCTCCGGTACGCCGTACACTAAAAAGACACCCTCTTCCACATTCTTGGCTAGTGACCGTGCGGTAGCGGTACGAACTGCAAATAGTAGCACATATTTGCTAAAATAGTCGGTCACTACCAAGATGTGGGTGTAACCAGACGAGGAACGAGGTAAGGGACCAACGAAATCCAACGAGATGGATTGCCAAGGCGTGTGACCTCGGGGCTAGAACCCATTAACCCGGCAGGGGCTTTCTGTTCGGGCTTCTGCTCCGCACAAACTCGACAAGACCTGACGTACCTGGCCACATCGTTCTTCATCTTTGGCCAGTAGTACCTATGATGCAACCTCCAGTAGGTTTTGTATATACCCGCATGACCTGCGGTAGGCTCATCATGGCACTGACGTAGAAAAACCCGACGACCTTCCTTGGGGACAACCACTTTCCAGTTTTCCGCCTCCTGACTCAACTCAGGGATACGGACCTTGACGTACTTGAAAAGGCGATTGTCCTCCAATCTCCACTGGGGGTACCTGTTCGGGTGTTCCTCAACCCGTTGTCGCATTCTCAAATACCAGGCATCCCCTGTGCCACTAAAATCGTCGACCGGAGGGGCCACTTGAATAGGTGCCACCGGCACGGAACGCGACAAAAAATCAGGCACGACGTGGTCTTTCCCCTTTCGATGGACGATGGTATAATCGAAAGGTTGGAGACGCAACGCCCACCTAGCCAACTTACCAGTTGGGTCCTTCAAATTATTCAACCAGATTAGGGAGGCATGGTCGGTGATGACCGTAAAGTGGGTACCCTCAAGATAATGGCGCAACTTTTCAATTGCCCAGATAACGCTCAAGCATTCTCGCTCTGTGGTGGAATATTTCTGCTCTGGTTTAGTTAGCGATCTAGAGAGGAAGCAAAGCACCTTCTCTACACCGTCGAAGCTCTGTGTGAGTACTGCGCCGAGGCCGTAGGCTGAGGCGTCGCACTGCAGGGTGAAAGGCTGAGCGAAATCGGGACAGGTCAATATTGGGGCCGTAACGAGGCAGCTCTTAAGATGGTTAAAGGCCTGCTCACAACAATTATCCCACTTGAAGGGCACTCTCTTTTGAATCAACCGGGTCATGGGCGCAATGATGGTTGAAAAATTCGGCACGAACCGCCGATACCAACTGGCCATGCCCAGGAACCTCCTAATCTCGGTAGGGTTAGCGGGAGACGGGGCATTCATAATCGCCTCGACTTTTTCCACATCGGTCCGTAGACCGTTCGAATCGACTACATACCCTAGATATTTTAACGACGGACGACAAAATTTACATTTTTCCTGACTTAAAGTTAAGCCAGCGGCAGTAAGCCTATCAAAAACTTTTCGCAAAATATCTAGGTGGGAGGCAAAGTCGGGGGAAATAACGATAATATCGTCCAAGTAAACATGGACGAAGGGTTCGAGGTCGACACCCAGTACCGTGTCAATTAGCCTCTGCCAGCTGGCAGGTGCGTTCGTTAGACCAAATGGCATCTTTTTAAACTGGTACAAACCTCTACCTGGCACGGTGAAAGCAGTGTACTCTCGTGAAGATGGACTCACAGAGATTTGCCAGTAGGCGCTCTTAATATCGAGGCTGCTTATGTACTTGGCTCCTCTTAACCTATCTAGGATGGCAGAGATATAGGGAAGTGGGTATGCGTCTTTCTCCGTTACGGCATTCAGTGCTCGATAATCAACACAAAAGCGGTACTCTTTGCCACCTGACTTTGGCACCAAGATAACTGGAAATGACCAAGAACTTTTTGACGGTTCTATGACGTCCATCTCCAGCATTTTCTGAACCTCGTCGTCAAGGATCTTTTGCTTAAAAGGCGGGACTGGATAGTACCGTCTCTTAATTGGTTTGACATCGGGTTTGATGTTAATTTTATGCTCGGCTACAGTAGTGCAACCGAGACCGGTACCCATTTCAGAAAATTTCTCCTCGAGTAATTTATTTAGCAGAGAAGTTTGCTCAGAAGAGAGAGTTGATAATTCTCCTAAAGCCGAAACGGAAGATAGAGCAATAGAATCGCCGAAATGCCAAACATCTCGATGTAAGTCTGGGACTACATCCATCTCTCTCCAGAAGTCCATACCTAATATGAGCTTCGATGACAGATTCTCTAACACATACACATTAATGACCCTGACTCGTCCCATCAAACACATAGGGACCTTCAACATCCCAATGGTCCGACAGTCCTGACCATTAGCTACTACACACGATAAATTTTTGGAAGTATCCAACTTTAAACCTAAACCTAAAAATGTAGCTAGGCCAGGCTGACCGACCACAGTAAGTGAACTACCCGAATCCAGGAGTCCTAACATAACTCGACCAAAAACTGTGACCTTTAAGTGTGGTCTTCTGTCATCGTTGTCGCCATGTGAGAGGATGTAATCCAACAGGATCTTTTGTTTGGTCGGATTAAAGGAACGAGACACTAACCGACCAGTTAGTGGCTCGCGTTTCGGTTTTCCGAACACGTAGGACATGAAGCAACGGTAAATCCTACTCTACCACAGCGGAAACACAAAACTCGCTTTTGTTGCCTGCAGGACGACCGTTGATGGCCTGGTCGCCCGCAATTCCAACACTTACTATCTATCGAGGAAGGAGTATTAGTAGTCGAAGCACCGTGGGTGGCCTGGTCTGAAATAACGTTTATTCGGCCAGATTGGTTACTGGAACACCTTTTATAGACAGACTCAGGTTCCACTGTGAAACCTTTTACCCCCGAAGGTGGGCAATAGAATCGTGCGCGGTATTCGCTTTCCTCTACCATTCGACCACAATCGATCAGTTGTTCAATCGTGTTGATGGTTAGACATGCCATACCTCGCTGGATGTGTGGAAGCAAGTTTCCCCTAATCGTGTCGACTCTGATATTTTCAGAGGGAATATTCGACAGTTTACGGTACAAGTTCTCCATGACAGAAATAAACAACACTAATTTCTCGTCGGAGCCTTGTGTTCTTTTTTTAATCTCTGACTCGAGACGCGACTCGTAGCCAGGCGGTAAAAATGACTTCCTTAGTTGAAAAACTAGGTCATCCCAATCTTTAAACAAATGTTTGCGGGGTCGAAACCAAGTTCGAGCATCCCCTTTAAATAGTTCGATAGCAGATTGGAAGAGCTGGGCTTTTGAAACACCCCGTGACTCACGAAGCTCTTCAATATTTTCTAAAAAGGTAGTTACACTACTAGTTCCGTCGAACTGGACGTTCCAACGACAAATAGGTGGAATTTTCCCAAAATTTTGTGGTGTTGGGTCGGTAAATTGTTTAGCCTCTTTAGGAGAACTAAAACTAGTATCACGATTTTCCTGACGGTCATTGAAAGAGACTCGCCGGGCGGTAGAATTATGTACGGTACTCATATCAACTGAGCTCAAACGCCTTATAATCGATTCGACGTTTTGATGTAATTGTTCGTCTGGAACAGGTTGGGTTTTAATAACTGAGGCAGCACGAGAACCGTTAGGTAAATTCGTGTTTAATTCAAGATCAATCAGCCGAGAATTTGTCACCCTGGGCAAAGGTGGTGTAAAATGTGCTCTGGGGACCGAAAAATCAAGAGGTGGACTCATGACGTCCATCTCGGAGGGAATAGGTTCATCCAGGATCGAATCAGAAAGTGATATTAAATCGACTTCCTGATCGTCCGAAATATTTTCAGCCCTACATGCGAGAGTGAGGTTCATTAATAATTCGTCTACTATTGTAGAAAGACGATTTACCTCGGACTGAAAATCTGGGGAGAAAATATTCACCAAGCGACGCTGGACGTGCAAGAGACGTGCTCTTATTCGTTCTTCGTCATTTTTGATGTTTGCTCGATCGAGCGCTTGAATTTCCTTAGCCAATTCAGATAATTTGGTAGACGAAATACCTAATTCGGTGTTTACATCACCCACAAAACGAATAATTTGCGCATTCTTTCGAATGGCATCTCTTAACAAAGAACGCTTTTTGCTCACTGTGAGGCTTTCCGCCTCAATCCCTCTCACTTCTAATTCATAGGAGAGTTCATCTCCTAATAATCTATCCACTTTCATGATGGATGAGATTCGAAAAAAACACAATAAGAAAATTTTCAAAAAAAATTTCAACTTGAAATTTCCCTTCCCCCTCCAAAAAAAATGGTACAGGGTAGAAAAACCAAAAACAGAAAACTACTTAAGAAAGTAATGAGCAGTTTTCAACAAAAATATTTTTTTTCTACGACTCGAGAACCAAATTAATAGCTATTAAAATTTTACCTTATTAATATTTTACCAGCGCAGTAGAAAATTTTTGAATGCCAATAAAAAAATTTTATAACATATCCAAAAAAACTCGTAAAATAATCCCAAAACAATTCATAAACAAAAAAAATAATACGAATACAAGATTCGAACGTAAAGTAACTGTGGCGGAGCCCGTGGTATAACCACTAGAGTACACAAGCTGATATAAAACAAAACGTTTTTAAACTAATAAAATTACCAAAATTTTACCAAAAACACCATAGTATTAAAAAAACAGGTACACAAATATTATAACCACTAATTAGCTAAGCCAAAATTAACTAATTAGCCAAAAAAAATACAATTTTCATAAAGCAAATTGCGAAAAAAAATAAAACACAGTTAATAATTTATTTACAGTAATAAAAATGCAACAAATAAGGTTGTATTTCCTTAATACACACAAAAAAATTTAAACCTAGAGAACAACAAAATAAGTAAATATCACCAAATATTAATAATAAGATAAAAAAAATTGTTGTAACTGTAAGGTGAACCCAGAAAATTTGTATAGTAAAATAAGGTAATATCGGTTGACCACACAGAGCCGCTACGATATATAAATTTATCTGTACACAAAAAGTTATAAAACGATTACAAATTGTAATCCAAGAAAAATAAAATAAATGTTAAATTTTTCACATAAAATGTTACGAATTTAAATAAACTAAGAAAATCAAAAATAAAAAACACTTCAAAATATAATCGACGTTGTTCAAAAAAATATTTTCGTTGGGCGCCACTTGTGACGCTTACCAACTAAATTACGATAAATGTTGCTGCAATTTCGCGAAGTCCGCAATTCGAACCCACAATTTCCGCAACGTAACTCAACCAGCGATCACACCAAACCACGTTGGTCGCCAAGATGAAACGCTAACCAACTAAATTACGATAAATTACCATCCAAAAAAAATGATACCTCAAATTTCGTTGATCTGCGGCATATGCAAAATTTGTTCAGCTTCGAATCCCATAAAGGCGGATGAGAGCTCCCGGTAAAATAATCAAAAAAAATGAGCTTCCCAATCCTACGGATTCGAGAAGATAATCCCAGTTCGCTACTGGATGGTATTAACTAACCAATTCTTCTCCAAAATCCGGCTTCACAAAATTTTTGCACAACACACACAAAATCACCTCTTACTCGAGCAAACGTATCAAGTCAAGTCTCGTACCGACTCCTGCGCATTTCCCTCACTCGTACCAACGGTCACTGGTTCCAAAACCCAAAGAACCCGGCGGCAAATTTTAAACCGTTACATCCAACATAAACGTACCCTTAAGAACATGGTTAATATAGTCTATAGAAAAAATATTTTTCGAGAAATCCTTGAAAACAACCCCAAAATTGAGTTTTGAAAGTACGTAAATTTAGGTGTTTTTTTCCGATTTTTGAGGTGTGCATTCGATTAGGAGGGTTATCCATCGTCAAAACCTACTCTTCCGGGGCGCCGCTCCGCGTTGCACCCCTCCAGAGCGGTTTTGACTCTGGTTTACTGGGCTAAACATACTAGAAGCGCCTTCCATCAAGAAAACCGGGATAAAAGAAACCGGGAACTTAGAGAACCTTGAAATAGCATTAAAAGAGCGGTATGGGGCAGTAAACTTTTACGTTTCACCCCCAAAAAATCGAATAAAAAAAAATTAACCATGGCAGTTTTCTCAGTGTGCGAGAGCATTTCAGAACTGCGACCAGTATTAATCTTTTGTTCTTTAATTAATTTATTATATGGAATATAAATAATAATTTCAATAGTCCGACATTAATTAAAAACATTTAATAAAAATGTAATTTACAAAGTTGAATCAAAAAATAATAAGTATCAATAAGTATCAAAAAATAATAAAAAATACACGGACAAAAGGCAAAGGATTAAAATAATTACAGAACCTTTTCTGGCCCAATTTACATGGGACCCTTATAATCTTTTGGCTCAATTTACGGGTAGGCTTAAAAAGAACCTGACCGCCTGACCCAACTTACAAGCGCCGCTGAAAGATATATGATTGGAAATCAAAACTGAAGGTATCCAAGATTACTTGGAGAGCCTAATCCCAACAGACGTCACAGCTTACTCCCTTTGGAAGGCAACAAGTAACAACAAACTAAATAAACCACAAGCACGTAACCTTCCAAATAAATGGGCAAGAAATGACGAAGAATAAGCTGAAATATTTAGAAAACGTCTTTCAACCATTCCCGTCAATGTCGACGACGGCAGAAGAAGGAAAAATATCGAGCTACCTCGGAAGATCCTTTTCAACTTAGTTTTCCCATTAAGAAGATCAAAATTCAAAAAGAAATCAATGTAAAAAATCTCCAGGTTTTGACTTAATTACTGGAAAAACTACCAGAAAAATGCCTAAAACTGGGCACATTTATATTTAATGCTATACTACGAACACACCATTTTCTAAACTTGTGGAAGGTAGCTCAAATAATAATGATCCTCAAACCTGAAAAAATCCCGAAGAGGTCAAGTCATAGGCCCATAAGCTTACTGCCGGTGTTCTCAAAGGTTTTTGAAAAACTTTACTTGAAAAGACTAAAACCTTTATTAGAAGAGCAAAACATCTTCCCAAACTGTAAATGTAATTAAAAAAGATTTCGCTCAGCCTGCCTTCCTGGATGTTAGTCAAGCATTCGATAAGCATGAAGGACTACTCTATAAAATTAAAAAGTGGTTGCCTTTCACTACTTATTCATACTTGAAAGATCAACATTTTCTAGTGAAACAACAACATTACTACTCGTCAGGAGTGCCACAAGGTAGCGTGCTTGGTCCATTACTTGACCCGATTTACACATTCGACCTTCCAATCGCTCATCTCGCAACGGTAGCTACATTTGCAGACAACACTGCAATACTGGCATCTCACTCAGACCCATCAAGAAATTTCCAATCAAACCTCGACAAAATCCAAAAATGGTTACAAAAGTGGCGCATAAAAGTCAATAAAGAGCCAAATCCTTCCATATTACTTTCACCATGAACAGACCAACTTGTCCACCGATTGAATTGAATAACCAACAAATTCTACACTGAAGAAGTCAAATATCTCTGACATCTGACATGGAAGAAACACATAAGTGAAGTGCGCAAACTGAGAAGACACCAACCCACTGACTTAATTCAAAGGATCCAGTAACGATATAATGACCCAACATTGAAAATTCAATTAAACATGAAAACTTGATCGGTGTTCATTGGAATGATTTTCTCTGCATGTTATTGTTAATTTGTATTATCAAAATTAACATCTAATGTCTACGGAAAAATTGCTCTATCTCATGGAGTTAAAAAAATAATCTATTAATTAATGTAAATCCCGGGACTGAAACTGTTATTTTAGTCCCCCTTTTTGAAGACTAAAGTTTAACTTTAAATCTCAAGACTTGAATAAAAATATATTATAAAGTGTTCCATGACGACTGCATGCAAATCGTGTGATCTTTTTCCCATCGACTTCGTCCCAGACAAAAACTTCAGCCTTAGGATTAATAATTCGTTTAAGTCCTTTGTTATATATAGGTATAATCAAAGACCTAATAACTGTAAAGATGGAAAATGCTATAGTAGATATATCATATTTCTTCCTGGAAAAGGTATTTCCCTCTAATGCCTTAGTATGGAAAGTAAGTGTCCTGATTGGTTAGAAACAGACGAAGTTTACTTGTACCCAATCAGAACATTTACTTTCCTTACTCGTAAATTTGTACAGCATTTTCTATCTTCACAGCTCTGATATCTTTGATATAATATACTATTATGGAATCAATCTTTTTTTATATTATAATAATTATTGTAATATTTAATCTACAAATAATAATTATTTTGCATTAATAACAGTAATATTTTAATTTAGATTTTGGCCCTCACCCTCTTTTGTAAAAATTTCTATGGACGTCTGCGAATAAAAGTTTCATTTCCTGGGATTCCTCAATAAAGAAATAAAAGTTTATTAGAAATGAATGCAGTAATAATTCATATAATGTATTTATAAAAATCGAGATTTTCAATAATCATTTTGTTCTGACAGTTGTCTTAAATAAGGCTTTATCTTTATATTTTTAATTGGTGTGTGAAAATCTCATACCGATGTTTACAGTATTTTGCTGAGTAAACATCAATAAAATACTCAAGCTATGATGTTTATGGTAGGATTCTCGTTTCGTTGGATATTTTTTAAAGTTTATATGTTCTTCGCATCTGGCAATTTGAAAATTTTAATTTATTGCATATATATACAGCACGAGGAAGGGTGCAGGAATTGTAGATTAATGGTAAAACATGAATGTTTTACAAAAAAAAGTGATTGTCAAACTTCAAATGAGTGTATCTAAAAACTACATTTTTAAAACGGTGTACACGATTTCTCAATTTGCAATGGATCAATTGGCTTGAAATTTGAGACGTATTTTCAGAGAAGTAGTAATTTCGACATGACCCACGATATTTCTGATTTGTTATTCAAGAAATAGTGGTGTAAAATGCAGTTTTAACCCTGGAATAGCATACTTAATTTTCGTAACGTGCCCTGCTGCACACTGGGGTTTTAGAGACCCCACCATTCTTTTTATGTTATTTTAAGTAAACAACCAATTTAAACCAAAAGAATTTTTTAATACTCTTCAGCAATACTAGTACTGGTAGGATATATTATATAGTAATTTTTGACCATTTTTGTCAAATTATTATTAGAAACTTAACAAATGGGATAAATTTTGTGAAATAATTCTAAACATTTTAATATAAAAAAATAAAATTTATTAAATTAATTGTACCTATATATTGACATGGTTATGGAGAAGAAATACATTCGAATACATTTAACAAAAAAAAATGTTGTGTGCTAAAAATGTGCTGGCTACTCTTTTTACATTTATTTACATAAACATTTTCGGCCTAAGAGATTTCAATTTCAAAAATTTCGGCAATATTTTGGCGAAGCGATGTACTACATACGTAAAGTTGTTTTTTGTATTCGCCTTTATTTTATCAATTTTGTCTAGTAATGCCTATTATGCCAAAAATTTTGTAGCCCTTCGTAGCAACTAACTTGAAGTTTATTGTTTTTAACTCCATCATCGCGCCAAAATTAACTTTTTCGAAGAAAAATCGTGTTTCATAATTTTTATCGTTATAAATCACTAATTGTTGATCATAAATAAAGCTAAAAAGAAGTTAGGAACAACTAACTCGGAGTTTATTTGTTTTATTCTACATATTTACGACGAATTGTTTAGGATTTGTGACTGATTTATTAGGAAACGTAAAAATACAGCATTTGGGCATCGTCAAACTTAAAAATTTGTCAAGTTACATTTTTTTAATGAAGTCGTATTTCTAAAACTCACTTTGATATAAATCAATAATTATTTGGCAACTAATAAAGATAATATTTTACATTAAACTAATTTAATGTTGACTTTTAAAAATATACGTAAACTGCACACTGGGGTCTGAGATACCCATATAAATTTATTTTCAATTGTTGTACTTCGCTCAATGACTAAAAGGCACCAACGGATATTCACACTTACTTAATTTATAAGAATGGAATTAAAAAAAGCATTACAGCACATATGGCATTAAGTAATATGACGGTTGGGGTTTCTGAGACCCCAGTGTACCGTTGTAGGGTTAATTTTTCAAGAAAATCACCCACGACGCTGTCTATTAACAAAAATAACTATTTAATACTAAATTTCTCATCAGCAAATTTTTGAAAAATATTTTCTATTCTTTATTTAATATTTTTATTACGGTACCATTCTGATAATATGGATTCAAGTTAACCAGAGTCGAACCTGATTGGTGAACTCATTGTAATTTAAGGAGAACCCAAACCTGTATATCAAACACGTAAGCAAAAATTAACTTTGTTTTGCAACTCGATAAATAATTGACTATTTTTCAATGAAATCGCCTGCGGCGTTTTTTATTTGAATAGATAATATATCGTGTAAAATAAAGATTTACTGCATTACCCTCTGTGTTATTAATGGCGTTTCATCATTTGTATTTTATTCTGTCTGAGGAAGCCATAAAATATTGCCACTATGTGACCAAAGTTATTTTAAGAATCTTTCCATTTATCGTTCAAAATTTAATTCGGAAAATATTTATTTATTAATAATTGAAAAGTAAAAATTTGCACTACTCAATTAATGTGATATTGACCTTAACTGATGCGATAATATAATTTATATAAACATAATCTCATATTGTAAGGTTAATGCATGAAAATTACACAATTAGTGTATTCTTTTGTCATACTCATTTGTGCTTTAGTTGGAGTAACGATTTTTTATATCGGGCAGCAATGGCGTGCAAAGCCTTTCAGGGCGGAAGGGGCAGAATATAAATGCGTATCATAGTCAAATAAAATATTTGTTCGCCCTGGGCACGTCACTGCCAACCAGACATGCATAGGCATATCGCACTATTGGAATTACTTTGAGACGGGAACAAAGGTTAAAACATTAAACTTTTTAATAACGATCGAATGTTTTTTTTTCAATTTTTCAGCTTTGAAAGAATCGAGAAAAATTTAATAATAAAAATATTTTTTTAATCTGCTTATCTGTGAAAATGATTTTTGATTATTTTGATTTTTTCTTGATACATTAAATTCTTATTCTGTTTATGACTTTCAACCATTATTTTTTAGGTACCTACCTTTTGTTCTTAGTTTTTTAATTTTTATATTATGGTAACATGGATTGTTTAAATTTTGCACGTTTTATAAGATGCCGCATGATACCATACTCTTTGTAGTCTAAATAATGGTCAAGAGGCTATCGAGTATAATAATTATCGCTAACATGTATAGCTGCTATTTTTCCCTACTGCAAACTGTCATTGATGTCACTAAAAGCCATACTGTTGGGGCGAGCAATTAAATGAAGCTACTGGATGAGATCATAGCGGTGAGTTAGGATTATGGCTGGTTGGTAAATCTCCAACTTTTCGTAATGTCATCGTTCGGTCCTTCATTGAACAATGTAGATCCCTTTCTTACATGGTAGACAGGTATTCTTACATGGATGTTTACCTTAAATTTAAAATATTGACCTAGTTTACACCCGTCGCGTCGCTGAGGTAGCCACCTATACATCAAATTTAATTCTAGTAGAATTTTGCAAGTCGTATCGGTAAATACCTTTCAGACGACCTATGATTTACTTCAGTGATTTGACCTCAATTAGGCTACCTATGTAAATGCATATAAATTGGTGGAGATCATCGGTATACAGATTTGAGGTATACATAGGTGTCTACCTAAACGACGGGTGACAATTTTGATGGCCTATAACTTCTAAACGGTGAAATAGGTACGGTGATCAAATTTTCACTGCAACATGACGGTCGATACGATAGCCAATCACGAATGGGGATATCTATTGTTGTCTGATTTTTGATTGGCTATCGTATCAACGGTCATGTTGCCGCAAAGATTAGATCCTTGATTGTCGTGACTAGTTCTATATAGCCACTGTACATCACACTAATTGCGCGACACGAATTGACAACAAGTCGAGATCAAAAAACAAAAAAATACTACCTAAATGCCCCTAGCATATTTGTTAAATATTCAACATTTTTTTAGTTACACGAACGTCTACGTTTTGAATTTTGTAATCAATCATAATACGAAATATTTAGACGTACTTCAACCGGTATCATAACAATAAACTTAAAAATATTAAGTATCAAAACAAATTTGATATAAACAATCGATTCAAGTTAAGAGCGAATGCGTATGGAATATGTTCAAGAAATATTTTAAATTTATTTCAAAAAAAACCTGGTAGTTGATAATGATATTATGTTGAGGGGAAGAGGGCTTTTTAATCTTAAGGTAAGCTAATTTTACAAGTCCCTATCTCTCAACGCATAATCTTTCTATTTTTCAGTAATATTTCAAAATATCAATAGTGATGTTGGTACCGCAACCCCACATAATTTATGGTTTTTGCCACGAAATATTAATAAATATATTTGCTATATAAATATAAATAAATTGTTGTAACAACCTAATTTTTACCGAAGATATAAGTGTTTCGTTGTAAAAACGACCATTTGTACAGTGAAAAATTAGCTAACACCATGTACGTCTTTCTTGATTTGCCCGAATATCATAAACCAGAGCTCTGACGAAAAAATGAAGAAAACAAAAGTTGTAGATAATATTATACAAAATAGTTTTTGTTTGAAATGATTTTTGATAACGTTAATAGTTTTTGAGATAAATGTAAAAGATAGGATTTCAGTCTCCATTTTTCAAGATTGCGGCCAAAAACCCTATACGCAGCGGCGGTTCTAGGGCGGAGCGACCGGCGCGGTTGCGCCGGGCGCCGTTGTAAGGGGGGCGCCAAATTGAGAAAATATGCTGAAAAAAATTTTTTTTAAATATTTTGACCGCGCCGGGCGCCGTTGGAAAGGGGCCAAATTGAGAAAATATTTTGAAAAAATATTATTTAAAAACACAATTCATTCAGTAAACAATGTAACTATATTTAAAATAATAGAGTTGCCAATATAATAAAAAATATTTTTTTTTTGTTGGTAGACAATCTGTCCGCCATACCCCCATACCTCTATTTATAATAGGAATGGACAAGCAAAGGTGTCAAAAGAAAATTTACCATTACCAGTGCATTATTTTAAAAATATCCTCACCACGCTGCCGTAGAAATTTTATTAACAATGTCCCCACCTGCAAAAAAACTATCCGGCGCTCAAAACTTGAAAAGAAAACGAAAAAAGCAAGACGAAAGTGAAAAGGCTGCAAAATTGATGGCAACTTTTTTTAGAGTTGAGAAGTCATCTGAATCGGCATCATCAGAACCAGTTCAAAACGCGACGGAAGAAGACCTATATAATAGAAGTTCTTCAGATGAAGCCCATGAAGATGAAGAGCAGTATGCACAAAATAATCTAACTATTTCTGGAATTTCCTCTGAAGTTCAAAATATTACAGAGAGTACACCAGACATACCATCTCTGTCACCTCTTCAAAATCAAAATACTAATTGTGAAATTGATGATATTTCGAAATGGTCATTCGTTAACTCTAGAACCATAGATGAAATAATTATTCGTGGTCCTGTTAGTAACGAAATGAGCAACGACAGGTATCCAAAAAAAACTGACGGACGTCATTTTTCGAATACGCATTTTCAAAGGGTGATGCCAAATGGAGAAACTTATAAAAGAAGATGGCTCGTTTACTCTAAATCTGAAAATAAAGTATATTGTTTTTGTTGCCGTTTATTCAACAGAATGTCCCACTCTAATTTAGGAAAAGATGGATTTGACGACTGGTCGCACTTATCAGTGCGTCTCAAAACTCACGAAACTTCCTCACATCACCAGCACGCCATGAACAGTTGGATAGAAGCGTCGAGTCGATTAAAGAATTTTAGTGGAATTGACAAGCATTTGCAAAAACAGATTAAAGACGAGAAATCACGGTGGGTTGCTATCCTCGAACGAATGATGTCCATAGTATTCTTTTTAGCAAGTAATAATTTGCCTTTCAGAGGATCTGGATCTGAGGCACTATATACTCCTAATAATGGTAACTTTCTGGGTTTAGTGCAACTGATGGGAAAATTTGACCCTGTGATAATGGAGCACCTCCGCCGTATTGTTAATAAGGAGACTAATGTTCACTATTTTAGCAAACATATTCAAAACGAGTTGATCGGCTTACTTGGAAGTGAAGTTCGAAATACAATTTTGAGTATGGTAAAATCATCGAAATACTTCTCCATCATACTGGATTGCACTCCTGATGTCAGTCACATTGAACAATTATCTTTAACATTGCGTTTTGTTGACACTAATGAAGATGAAGTCCAAGTGCGCGAGTGTTTCATTGCTTACAAGCCGGTAAGTGACTCTTCGGGAGCTGGACTTACTGGCCTCTTTCTTGATGATATTGTGCAAGAGTTTGATTTAGATATGAATGATTGTCGCGGTCAAGGATACGATAATGGATCTAATATGGTAGGAGTAAACAAAGGTGTCCAAAGCAGAGTTTTGAAGCAATATCCACGAGCATTTTTTAATCCATGTGGTTGTCATAGCTTAAATTTGGTAATAGCAGATGCCGCCAAAACATCTGTTAAATCGGTTTCTTTGTTCGGATTTCTTCAAAAACTGTTTGTTCTATTCTCTGGATCAACAAAGCGATGGGAAGTGATATCCAAGCATGTAGAAGCACTATCGCTGAAAAAAGTTTGTGAAACTCGTTGGGAGAGTAGAGTTTCTAGTCTCGCTGCAGTTCGTTATCAATACTCTTCAGTTCGTGACGCCCTTCTGGAACTTCACGAAGAAACAAATGACTCAGTTGCAGCATCAGAGGCCTTGTCCCTGATTCAGAATATGGAGCAATTTGAGTTCATAATAACAATGGTGGCTTGGTATGATATATTGTTTCAAGTAAACATTGTAAGTAAGGCTATGCAGTCTAAAACAATGGATATACCAAACGCTTCACGATTGCTGAAGAACTGCTCGGAATTTGTAAAAGAGTACAGGGATTATTCGACTGCTCTGATAACAGCTACGGAAATTGCTTCTCAGGCTGGGATAGATATTATTTTTAAGCCAGTCCGCATCCGAAGAAAAAAGAAACTATTTGAATACGAAGCCGCTGATGAGACACCAACGGATCCCGAAAAGTTGTTTAAAATAAGCGTCTTTTACCCCATGATCGATACAATTGAAAATGCGTTGGTTAATAGATTTTTACAACTATCGAAATTTAATGATGTATGGTCATTTTTGTACAATATCAAAGAAATTCCTGAAAAGACAAAATTGGACAAAGCATGTGAGAATTTAGAGATAAGTTTAACCGATGGGGAAAAATATGACATATCTGGTTGTGAATTGGTTGAGGAACTTTTACACCTGAATCCACTGTTGAAAGACATTGAATCAGCAGAACCAATAAAAGTTCTTCAACTTATTAAAACAAATGGTTGGCAGGATATATTTCCGAATGTGTGGACAGCACTTCGGATTCTGTTAACCATACCTGTAACGGTCGCCAATGGAGAACGAAGCTTCAGTAAATTAAAGCCGATTAAAACTTACTTACGTTCGACTATGTGTCAGGAGCGACTTTCAGATTTAGCAATTTTGTCCATAGAAAATAATATTGGCAAGGACTTAGATTATTCCGAACTAATAAAAAAATTTGCAGGTGCAAAAGCGAGAAAAGTGGCTTTGTATAGTTAATTGTTTTATTTCTTAATTTGATTAAATAAATATTTTTAAACACATATTATCGTATCTTTAGTCTAAAAACTCTCTGCTGCCAATAAATAAAATTTAAAATTTCTTTTTATATATTTTTTTTTTAATTTTTTTTTGAAAAAATTTCATCAAATTAAAAAAAAAATGGGGGGGGGCAGTGGGGGAGGGGGCGCCAAAATAAGATCTCGCACCACCTGAAAATCTTGCTAGGACCGCCCCTATACGCCGACACGAGAACCTCTGAGAATTTTATTCCTGTGGCCAATAGAGTTCCTAAACAAAAATTTTCATTCCACATTAAAGAAATTGTTCGGGCTTTTATAGCAATTTCGCTAAGAATCTCTGATGGCTAACAGTGTTGATTTTTTTCAACTCAATTTTGGCTTAATGGTAATTTTTATGAAAAAAATGCCAAGACAAAAGATATGTTTTTTAATCACTTGGATAGTTGCCGAAATAAATGTTAAAATGCGATTTTAGTCGTTATTTTCCAATATGGTAGAGAAGGTTATTTCTGGAATTTGGAAAAAATATATTTATTTTGTATATTATGCTCTTCAATTTTGGTCTGATGATAATTTTTCATAAAAGTGAAAATAAGCGAGCCGTTGGGAACTGAAATTAACGTTGGTGGCGCTTTCAATCGGTTTATGTAAGAAAAATAAGTCACAATAAGAATAACAAGTTACTGTGAAAGAGTCCAATAATACCACAATCATTTTAAATATTGCTTTTATCACTCGAAACTGCGACAAAAACATTCTATTTTAAACCGATTTTTAATAGTTCTACAAAATTCCGCTTAGCGGGTTTTTTTTATTTGGAGTTGCCAATAGGCGAAAAATCGAATTGAGGGATCAAGACTTCTAATTACGAGAGACGCCGGCATGGAATTTTATTCGACTTTTGAGGGATTCATCAGGACATCCCTATATACAGTCCCTTTCCATAAGGACGCTCGATTTTTAAATGTAAATAAAACAAATTGTGTGGGAGATATCCACTTTTTTTATTTAAAAGAATATTTTATGGCATTAAGTATGGAATATAACATCCTTTACATGTCCGCCGCGAATTTGCTTGGTGACACGTGTTCGGGAGGTCCAATTTTCGATTACTGTCGCATAAATCTGGATAGCGTTCGTTATGTTGACTTTGAAGGCATCAATTGTTTGCTGTTTATACGCATACATAGACCTGAGATTTAAGATAGCCCCAAAGGAAGAAGTCAAAGGCGTTAAATCGCACGATCTCGGTGGCCAGTGTTCACGTCGCCGCCGCGCGAAATAACCATGCCCTCAAATCGCTCATCCAGAATGTTCAGATAACGGCGTTCTCTATGGTCGTTTACTTTAAGTTCCTGGGTCAGTTGGATTTTATACGGGTGCAGACCTAAGTCCCCACCCAAAATTCGCCAAGTTGAAGTCGCAGAAAGGTCAAGTTCTTGTGAACGACGAGAAATTGACTACCTCAGGTTTTCCCGTACACTCTCACGCACAGCAGCGACGTTTTCAGCAGACCTTGCGTTTCGGTGACGTACAGGTGTTGGCTGATTATTTATCGAACCGGTTGACTCGAATTTGGCCATCAAATGTCAAATAATCGACTCGGAAGGACGATTGTGGCTAGGAGAAAAATCACGCAATGCGCGGAACGTTTCTCGACGATTCCACGGTGATTTGCCATACACTGCTGAACAATTCACAACAAATTTGACAGATGTTGCTTTAACAATATGGCCGCTATAACCTAACAAATTTCGATCGTCCCTATAGGGATATGAGATTAAGATCGCAGCGCCGCTGGGTAAAAATGTGAACTACGTTAAAAAACATTCGTGTGACAGCCGCGCTTGTGTTCGTTGTATTTTACGACGTTTTCATTCCTTTTTCCAAGTGAACTTGTTATTTTGTTTAAGACAAATTACGGTTTGTGTTGTTTAGTAGTTCATCTTCCTGCAGTTAAATAATATATACGGTTAGGTGAGTTTTAGATCGCTTATTTTCGACGTGGGGTTTTATGTTTAATTTTTAAAATTTGTAGATATGTCAGAATCTTACGAATTAAGATTAAGTCTTCTTGACTATCTCAAATATTTAGAGGGGTCTGAAACATCTAGATGTGTTTATGAAGGCAAAGCAGTTTTAAACGAAGGGCACGTTGTTCTATGTGATAAAACATTAATAGAAGCGAAGCAGAACAAAATAAATATTGTAGCATTGTGCATCCAATCTTCTGCAATAAATTTACTCCCAATTTATTTACCACGAGGGTCTTCAGCCGTGGGGAATATATGAAAACTTAACTCCGGATTTTTCTTTGCCCAAGATGAACATTGAGGCACTGAACAATATTGATTAACGCTCATATCGAAGTATATTATTAGAAAATTTTGTTAATCGTCGAAAACTTTTAAATTCACCACTATAACATACGCAAAATTGCGTAAAATAAACGATACTAGTCATTTAACTAAGTTCGCCAAAATTCCGCTAGGTGCCGTGTTGCTTGTCACTAGTTCCCTATTGAAAGACCCTTGACATGTCTACCAAATTTCAGCTTGCCCGGATTTTTTATAAGCTCAAGCCAATTTTTTGACTTCATCATTCCGTATCAAGGCGACCAACGTATTTTCATAACTATTTTCGATTTGGCTCAAATTTGGTGTAATTCTAAGTTATATCAAATAAGCCTATACTTATTTTTTTGTTTTCCCCAAAAGGGCGCCGTTCACGCTGTACAGCCCTCGAAAATAATTTAAAAATAATCAAATTTGCCTTGTAGATCATTGATAAATTATTGGTACTGTCTGCACCCGTCTGGGGGTGACACCCGACCCCAAATTATTTAAATAAAACAAAATAAATTTGTTTTATCATGACCCCATGCCTCATAGTATTTTCCTTGGATGCAACCTCTAAAAAAAAGGTCATCAGCCTAGGTGGGCGTGACACCCATGAAATCACCCATGTTAGCTACGCCACTGATTGTGAGTGCTTCTAAACACTTTGATATTGATGAAAGTGTTTAAATTTTCACTACCACTATCATTCATTTTTATGTCACTCCTAATCCAAAAGCTTCCCTACTCTGAAATTTGGTATGCAAGTTGCCAAATGTATGATAAAGATAATATTTTTCTTAAGAATTTTAAACTACACTTATTTTCGGGAGGGCCTACCGAAAATCAAAATTTGGTCAGGGTTCCCATTTTTTGACCTTTACGTCAATTTTTTGCGCAATAATATTCAGGGCCTATTCAATCCAGTATAAATAATTTATCAAGGAAAATTTTAATTATTTTGGAGGGCTGTACAACATAAACGACGAACATTGAGGGCAAACAAAAAAATACGTGTACGCTTATTTGACATAACTTAGAATAACACCAAGTTAGAACAAAATCGAAGATGGTCATGAAAATAATAATTATTGTAAAAAATTGGAACACGGGCAAAATTGATTTTGGTTCAACTTTTGGTCAAATTTAATTTTATTTATTTTGAAACGCATTTCGCCATTTTCAAAATATTTCTCTCCTTAACGAATCAATATTGCCCTATTTCGTGGTTCGTGTTTTCGGTATTTATTTTAGGAATTGAATGCCATATAAAAATTTGGTAAAAATATATTTTGTAGCGAATTTTAAGCCCTTCAATTTTGGACTGATGATAATTTTTCATGGAAGTGAAAATAAGCGAGCTATAGGTGAAAAACCATATTACGGGGGCTAAAACCCCCAATTGGGGAGACTCCGGCATAGGATTTAAGGGGACTTTCGGGGGGTTCAATAGGCCACTCCAATATACTACATGTTTGCCAAATTTCAAGTCAATTTTTAGAATTCGTTGCTTGAATAAATTGTATTTGTGTAAAAAGAAACTTACATTTATTTATTTATTTGTTCTGACTTGTCAAATTCATAATATGTAGTCACCCTGGCAACTTGTTATATCTTGTTTTGTTTTAAGTTCAGTTTACACCTAAAATTTTAATGCAAACAATTGATTTCAAGCTGTAATTTTATTTGTAAATCGAACTTTCCCGATCCGAAGAATAACGATTTGAGTTAGTGAATTGAGTTCTGTTTGCAGGAGCTTAGTGATAACACTGTAGTTAATCTCTTAGTTTTCGCGTAAAATTAGTCTTCTCAGCGCCACTTCTGTTTGCAAATGGTATTTATTTTTTTCCATCATTAATTTATTAGATCTAATAGTAACTATTATGTGACGATTCTTGTATACATAAAAAAATATCCGTTCTTTGTATAATATATTTTTATTATAATTAAATAAATAACTGTGTGGTTGCGGTGCTGAAAGTTCGGGATTCCTGTTCATTTCCCACCATTACATCATTTTTTAAAATCTTAGGTTAGCATGGTGGCATTGCAGAGTATATTGAGAGAGCAGCTCTCTTAACCTCTTTCATGTGACGTTTCAATAAACTGGCATTAAAATTGAGAAATTAAGCGGCAGTGAAATTATATCGAAGCAGCGCTCATGTTGGACAATTTTTTAAAGTATTAGTATAGAAAAGAACCTTTTTAAATGTATGTATGAAGGCTGAGGGGCCGACTATTATATAGAATTTGTAAAATTAATTGATCCTCAAATTTGTATACTTTAATTTATTTTTGTTGCAGAGAGCAACCAATGATGAATTTGTTTGCCAGCGTTGTACAACCACGCACGAGACGATTTAGTGCCAGTTTTAGTCCGTTGTCCGCTTCTTCGGTAAGTTAACCTAGCAATATTTTGTAAAAATTTACGAAAACCAATTTTATTTTTAAAGAGCGCAGGATTGAGGACGCCTAGAATTAATCAGTTGCGTCAAGAAGAATGGGCGGACACGAGTAACAATCGGGAATTGGCGCACGAGCGTGAAATTCATCACACCATGCAAATATCTCAGTCTTGGGAGGACTTACGTCTCGTTGCGGACAGTTCATCAAACGAGGCGAAACCTTCGTCTAAAATGAGCCCCTTACACGTTACACTTCCTTCTTCCTCCAGTGGGTTTATTAGCAATTCGCCCTCACCGACGCATCTCTCTTCTGGATTTCAGAGTCCTACGAGGTATCGTTTCGTACGTCGCAGTGCTAGTCCAGTTTTGAGACCCAGTCCTCTTGGTGTGAAGCGAAAATTAGACGACGACAAACAAGACTTTAGTTACAGTCCTAGAGCGAAACGATTCTATAGTTGCAGTTCCACAGATCGTGGAGGACTTCTCGCAACAACTACTAGTTCGTTACCAGGTTCTCTAAGTTCTGTGGGAACTCCAGAATCGTTATCTAGCGCTGACTCACCAGGTTTTAATTTTAGATTGATCGATAGTCCTTCTCCAAATCGACCTCCGCCTCCCGAACCCATGGTCGTTACAAAGTCGGATCAAGACATGACGGAAGAGAGTCCCAGTTAACTCAAAGTTACTTAAGAGTTGTTTTGTTTGTATATTTGTTATATATATAATTTTAAAACCAAATAAGGGTGGCAATTAAGTTTGTATAGTAATCTATTGTAAAATATATTAATTTATCAATTCGATATAATAAGAATTTAAATCATCTTGATTAATTTATTATAATCAATGAAATCGTCATTAGTAGATATTAATATTTTTAATATTATCGTGTTATTGCGTAACAGTTACTACAACTTAGATGCAGTCTACAATATCATATCATGTTCTAACTGTAATTTTCTTGTCTCCCAAATGTGTGTTTGATAGAAATGACCGATAGTATTAGAATGTCAATTTTTAAAATTAACTTTTGTAGACTTGTATATAGTTTGTGTACTGAAATCATTAATTTTACGGATGCTGATGTGTTAGACAAAAGTATACCATGCCATTTTTTGTATTACATTAATGCCAAGATCTTGTCTAATAAAGTGAATGCCAAGTAATGTTTATATTGTAAGCAGCTATTTCTTTACTTCCTCAGAAGTTTATCCTTTGGAGTTCAGATTTTGTTGACTTTTGAAACTTTGTTAATTTTTTTTTTTATAAAATCATTTTGTAAATCATACTGATTTATAACGGTCACCTCTTGAACTTTACAAAAGGTGCATTTTCAAAGTACAAAGTTTGCAATATAAAAAATTATCTTTAGAGATGAAGTCAATTTTATTTATCAATAAATGTTCCAAGTTTTTATTAGGTGCACTTTTGCAGTGGCGGAGTTTTTGATTAGGGCCCTTTTAGATATATATTTGAACATAATTCTTAGTTAATAGTTTAAGTTTTAAGAATTAATTTTCTCCAGAAAGGTTACTGAAAAATGTTGTAGCTGAACACACAAAATGATCATCATGTTTTTGACAAATTTATTAAACAGGCCAAAAAGCATGAAAGAAAATATGTTGGTTAACTGTAAGTTTTGGCAACAATTCTACTATTTTTCAACAGCCTCTCCATGGAAGGCAATGTCAAGCCACCAAGGTAATCTACCATGAGTGTACTTCCCGAGGTTTGGAGCACACGTTAAATAAGTAGGCCTTTTATGAATGTGAAAATAATTTGAACGTGCATCACATACATAGAAGACATGGATCACACATCGCTTCTGCTAAGAAGCATCACTACCGAAAAAGAATAACAAACTAATAATAAAAATGCAGTCTTTTTTCTCAAAGTCCTTTATTTTAATTCAAATTATTTTTTTTAATTTGTCCTTTTAGTCCAGGCAAGGAAGGTTTTTAGTTTGCAAAAAATCCGGGCAAGCTGAATTTTGGCAGAGATGTACATTGGAGTATTCTAATGACCCCCCCCCATAAAATCCCACACCGGCGGGGGTTTTAGCTCCCCAACGCAATTTTTTGCCGATAACTCGCTTATTTATGCTTGTATGAAAAATTATGATCAGACCATAATTGAAGAGCATAAAATTCTCTATAAAATAGTTTTTTTTCATATTTTTCCATGGCACACTAATACTTAAATTATTGACCGAAAACACGACCTTTCCTTAAAATGGCACAATATTGATTCGTTGCAGGGAGAGAATAATGTTTTTGGGCACGGGAAATGCTTTTAATAATAAATTAATTGAAATTGTGGCCAAGGTTAGAAAATGAAGAGAAGAATAAAATTTTTCAAAATTTGCCCAAGTTACAGTATCTTCCAAGTAACGAAACCGAAATTTTGGTTTGAGCTTACAGAAGGTCCGGGCAAGCTGAAATTTGGCAAAGATGTATATTGAACTGTTCTAATAAACCCCCAAAATGTCTCATAAAAATCCCAAGCCGGCGTTCCCTCAAATGAGGATTTTAGCCCCCTAAGTGCGGTGTTTCGCCTATAGCTCACGTATTTTTATTTTACGAAAAGTTACCATGAAGCGAAGTTGAAGAACATAAAATTCGCCATGGAAAAATATGAAAAAGAAACTATTTTATAGAGAATTTTATGCTCTTCAATTATGGTCTGATCATAATTTTTCATACAAGCATAAATAAGCGAGTTATCGGCAAAACATCGCGTTGTGGGAGCCAAAACCCCCGATTGTGGGGGACGCCGGCGTGGGACTTTTGGGGGGTTCATTAGAATACTCCAATGTACATCTCTGCCAAAATTCAGCTTGCCTGGAGTTTTTGCAAGCTTGAACCAATTTTTCGGCTTCGTTGCCTGGACTATTTTATTTTGCGTAATTTATATTAATTATCGTAATAAATTTATTTTTGTTAATTTAAAAGTTAAACTAATTCGACTTTGAGAAAAGACTGAATTTTTATTATTAGATTATAATTATATTGCTATGATTCGTGACTAAATTAAACTATCCAATTTTTAATTTTGTGGGACCCCTGTTCATATTCTCTGGCTTATCACGCACAGGTGAAATCCATTTCTCAGTCCCTTATATTTTAAACTAGCTGACCCGGCAGACGTTGTCCTGCCCAAATTTCAATATTTGCCTACATGTATTTTTTACATCCAATCCGCATAATGACCTTGCGACTTATTTGGTCATCGCAAATACCAAACGTATTAAAAAAGGATTAAATTAATAAAAAATACAAATCAAGGTTTAATAAAAAAAAGTTTAACAAAACTGTTAAGTATTCACAAAAACCACAATAATTTCTAATTTTACTTTATTTTAGCCAATTACTCTTGTTCTTTGTGTTCTTCCTTTTCCTCCTCCCCTTCGTCTTCTAATAAGGAATTTTCGAAAGCACGCAGCGATATTGCCAATTCCTGTTCTTCTTACATACATACTACATACATTGAATTTTATATATCGTCGGCATACAATCAAAAGTGACCATCTGCAAAACCCTAGTTTTACTTTAGAGCAGTTTTTAAGTTATACTTCGCCTGTAAATAGTCAATTTTACCAACTCTATAACTTATTCATTTAATTTCTAATAAAGATGGGCATTTTTCCTTGTAACCGTACTGGTTATTCAATGCCATTTAGTCAATTTTCTCATTTTCAGCATTTTGTAGTTGGTCACTTTTGCTTGTATGCCGACGATATATAGATATCGTTCGTTTATACGTTAATCCGTTGAAACGTTGATCCGCACTAACGTTGGTCAAGCTAATACAGCGCTTGACCAAAGTTCGCGGCAAGATTCTAAAGTAGCCTATGTTTTTCGTAGCATTGTAAATAGCTTCTACACCAAATTTGGTAGAGATTGGTCAAACGGTGTAGAATTGTATAGAAAACATACATACATACATACATTGAATTTTATATATATTAGATTCTACATCCTACCCCAGCAATTTTCCTTCTGTCCTTGTTCACTCGTTTACTGCCAAACAAACACTTTTTTACCTTACACCAAGTCAATTTCTTTTTATTTAAATCAAAATTAATTTTCTTACAAACCAGTACAAATTATTATTGACCTACGACCAATAAGTTACAATTAAATAAAACTATATTCTAATAATAAAATTCTATTCTAATATTCTAAAAATAAATTCTCTTCCGTTGTCAGATCAAAATGTGTCTATAATGCAAAATAGAGCCAATGTGGCCTTAAAACAGAACTTCTGCCAGTCTATTTGTTCATAACGTGTTCTGCATTACTTGACGAATCCAAAATGAAAATTTGTTTTAATGTAAGCAGGTCCTGCATAAATATTCCAAGATAGATTACCAACTAGTTATCCATATACAACGTGCTTGTCTTGATTGTGTGGCCTAAAGGCCGCACTGTAGGTGGCATTAACGGATCAATTGGGCGTTATAAACGCAGGTAGATAATAGATACATTCATGATACATTCAATATCCTTTTAAATATTTTTTATTTACATAAATTAAGGCTATTATGTTTTAATAATCTTAACTTATGGAACGAATATTAAATTAAAATCTAAAAAATTGACAAGCAATTATTGGTAATAATTGTTAAAAAATGCAATAATCTGTTGTTGACTTGTTACTAGTTAACTTTTAATATGATATCATAATTTGGCACATCCAAGTCACATTGCGGAACGCCCTATTATATTATATGCAGTAAAATAAATATGCAACCGAGCGTCATATAGAACGCATTATATTGCTTCTGATTGGGGGGGGGGAGTTAAAACACTTTAATTTCGAGAATCTATTACCGGGGGGATGGTGAAAGTTGTTTAACTAACTGCTCACCAGTGCGTCATAGCCTAGGAAAGGGGACAACAACTACAGATACAATTTTTCACTTTTTAGTCGAGTATTTTAAATCCTTTTTACGGTTTAAACGACGTTAAATTTGCTTAAAAAAATTTAATCTGTTTTGGGAGGGTGGTGCACCGTCACCCGGTCTTGAACTCAAACTGAGCAAATTCCTAAGTGTAGATGGTGGCCACTTACCCAAATATTAACCCAGATATGCCTATGGCGTCCACATATCTGTTTTTAATTTTTTTTAACAAAAACTAGCATTGTGTGACTAACAGCAGAAAGAAATAAACATTGTATTGTATATTCGGTTATGA
Source organism: Podabrus alpinus (assembly GCA_932274525.1). Lineage (NCBI taxonomy): Eukaryota > Metazoa > Arthropoda > Insecta > Coleoptera > Cantharidae > Podabrus > Podabrus alpinus. The sequence goes on from OW026451.1 coordinate 20,660,184, forward strand.
ACGTCTTGCGACATTTTCCCCATACCTCCCTGTCTCTGCTCGTTGCGTGTTGAAAATGTGTGACGAGCACAGAGGACCTACAGCTTAACGTGGATTCCGAACCACGGGAATAGACGATTTTTACACCGCCTACTCCATCAGGGAAGTTTTTTAGCCATAAATAATGTTATCTGGGGCCAGCAGATAGACATTTGGTGAGCGAAAATTTCTTCTATAGATAGCACCTCACAGGATTTGAACCCGTGAATATTGGCTTGAAAGCGAACACGCTAGCATTTCAGCCATTCGCTCACCTCACCAAGAAATAAACATAAAAAGTAGAAAAAAAAATATTTTTTTTTGCAAAATTTAACATTCCTTAATAAAAATAGAGGAAATTATATTTCTTTCAGCTTTATCATCTTTAATCATTTTTAGAGCTTCATGTAATGAAAATCCCCTAAAACAATTCCAATGATTAAGTATTATTTTTAGCGATATTTGTGTCTGATGAGGTCACCTGAGTTTGAAACACCACAGAATGAAATTCAAAACTGTTATATTTATTATTTTGACATTGAATGATAGTACAATAACCAGAAGGACAATGACCAAAATTAAAAAAAATTATGACTTGGCGATTTACATTACCGTTGGTGGCGCCACCAGCGACAACAACATGGCTGTGTTTAGACGTATATTTCGAAATTCAAAGTCATAGTGTGGTGAAAATTTACAAATATTTCAGTATAGTCTTAAATTTATTATAATATATTTTGTTAATTAGTTGATTTTGTTTTGAGCCTGAAGAACGAATTTTTATTTTCATTTAATACGTCATTTACTAATTTTAAATTATCCCGCATGGTGGCGTTTGCTTAATGTAAATTGCGAATTAAGCGGCCTTTACACGAGGACAGTAACTTGTACAAGTTACTGAAACCCAGTACTGGATCTTAGTACTGTCTTCGTGTAATCACGTATTTTCACTGGAAGCCAGTACTAAAATACATGATTACACGAAGACAGTACTAAGATCCAGTACTGGGTTTTAGTAACTTGTACAAGTCACTGTCCTCGTGTAATTGAGCCTTAAGTTTAAATTAACTATTTCATTTTTAAAAAGTTTTATATTATTATAATATTATCAATAGTTAAAAGTCTTATATTATATATTTTATTTTTATTTTATTTATTTTTTTTATTTATATCTACGGATACACCAATTTAAATATTAAACCAAAACATATACAAAACGAAATTACTATACACAAAAATTACAAAAAAGCACCATCTAAAACATTTATACAAAATTTATAATTTGAGAAATAATAATTATAAAATACCATATAGCAACAGCTAACTACAACTATCAGACCTAGTTACAAAACGTTACATCCATGTTCCACATGATGTCCTTCTTGAACTTCGTGAATGATGATTGATGCAGATCGAACCATTCCTGTCCGTTAAGTCTGTTGACTAACTGAATTATTCTGGGAATAGGACTATGAAGGCCATAATTAGTCGGGTGCACAGTAGTGGCAAAGGCATTATTGTGTCTAGTATCGTGTGAAGATATATACGGTACGAAATGATTCAACAAACGTGGGCAGTCTACCTTTCCATTAATCAAACGAAAGGTAAAACATAAGTCAGCGATTTTGCGTCTATATTCTAATGATTTCGTATTACAAGCAACGAGGCAACTTGAACTGTTGAATTCCTCCAGAGTACGTCCCCACTTAAAGTGAACGTATTTAAGGAACTTTCGTTCAACTGCAGCAAGTCTGTCGATGTCGACCTGATGGTAAAACGGAGACCATATACATGAAGCGTATTCTAATTGGGACCTTACAAGAGAAAAGTACAGCGTTTTTACTGTTTCAGCAGAAAAATGCCTGCTTTGTCTACGAATAAAACCCAAGGTACGTAAGGCATTACCACAAATCTTAGCAATATGATTCTTGTATGTTAAGCCACTATCTCTTGATCTACTAGATCTTGTTCTGCCATTTTCAAAAATAAGCAATATCGAATTCACAATATCAGTGTCGCACAACTTCGCACAATTAAAAAGGACACTATAGTGAAGCAACAAAATGCATTTTGAGAACCATTGAAGTAGGGGTGCAAGTTACCCTTGACTTATTTGAGCCGTCATATATGTAGGACATTAGGCATATTTCGGTTATTAAAAAAATCCAAATAAAATTCAATCCGTTTGGGGAATTTCTCGTGAATTTAGTAAATAATAATTTAGCCTTTGTTGTTCAATTTAGGCCTAGTTGTATAAAAATGCTCCTTGGACCAGGGTTAATTCAGGGTCGAGCCAATTTGTCTCAAAGTACCTATATCGATACGGCATTGAGTTTGGATTTCGAGTTCCGAGTGGAACTGAGACAAATTTTCTAGGCCGTGGTTCGAAATCCACGTAAAATCAGTAGGTCCTGGTAGGTGGCGCTCATGTCAAAAGGCGTCCAGAGCCAAAAGGCCTCCAACGCACATGGTCGGTATGGTGCGCTGTGATGACTTTACGCACCCCCGGCAAAAAATGCTCCGAGCGCCATTATTCGTATTCCACGTTAAAAAAAATAAATTCGAAAAACCCCTCCGCATTTGAAAAAAATCCCCAGACTGCCACGACGCAGGTGGGGCGAATACTCTGCACGGTATAAGAAAGACCAAGATAGTTAACGCAATTTTTTTCGACTTTTCAGGACTATGATCACAAATCAAAGACCCCCTCCCTCATTTCTCTAAAATCAAACTTGACCTTTTAAACTAAAAAACCATTATTCATTCATTTTTAATTTTTTTAAATATGTTTTGGCTGTATTAAACAAGCAAGAATTTAGATTAACTTTATTTTATAAATTTTTAAAAATATTCGGACACAATTTTCTTAGAAATTCCAAAAATGGGATTTTTATGCGGACGTCACATTTGTTCACCCCCCCCCCGGTCACATTTTGTAAACCCCCTCACCCCCCAAAGTGTGGACTTCCTTTATGGACGACCCCGTAGTAGTTTTCAGGATACGCCCAGTAAAATAAAACTTTTTTTTTGTTGAAAATTGCGTAGAACAAAGGTAGAACTAAGTGCACTACAACTTTTATTTGTCACTTTTATTCATAGGATTCCCAGGAAAAAAAAAATTTCCAGAAGACTAAATTTTACAATTTTTAGTAAAAATTGAATATTGATTAGGGTTTTTTGGAAGGTCGCATTTCAAGAAGTATTCGTATTAGAACATTTTAATTTTGACATATAATTTTATTCTCTGTACTTCTCTGAATTTGATTTCAGTATTTGCAAAAACTAACAGAAAAGGATCAACTTTGAGAGCTCACAGGTTGGAAATTATTAGAAGGTTGTTCTATATGGGGATTTACAGATTTTGCATCAGATGTGTTAAGTTTTGGTAACTTATGATCAAGTTACAGTTACGAAATTAAAACCGCCGCCAAGCAACAGTTTATGTTAATGTTAATTCATTCATGTGAATTTTTCTGTCAACGCATTTTATGCAAAGCACGTTTACTAACGTACTTAATTCAAATACAAATGCATTTTTCCAGCTAATTGGTGCATAAAATAAATACAATATAACTATATTTGTGTATCATTCTAGCCATCAAACCGCGAATTTGCTTTCTCGATTATTTTAAGAAGGCGTCTTTGAGCAAAGCAGAGTTACGCCTGCGTTTGGAAGACAACAAAAAGATTAGCTTAACCAGCAAAAACCATTGGTCCTTCGAGCCGGATTTTGGAGCTCTCCGAAGCATTTCCGAAGAATTTTGCAATAGCAGAAGCGTTTGGACATTCTGTGGAAAACTGCACCAGGTTAGGGCATCATTTTACATTCTAAATTGATTCAACCAACCTAAGGCTACCACGTTTTGTTCAAGCCTATCAATTTTTAAAATCATTTTAATTTCTACTTATAAAAATCATACATTTCTCTCAGTAAGTCATTAGTTATCATGACAAAGTCTGAAGGGAAATCGTTACTGTGCGAAGCGGAAGTACTGATAGACATAGTAAACAGATTTGAAACCCTTTTAGCGTCGATCAAAGGTGAATCCGACGTAACACCTAGAATGCTAAAAGGGTTAGAATTAGAATTTGAGGAGTTTGTTCCTATAAACGCCGCATATTCAAAACTCAGTGCGCGTTTGAACCAACTTTCCATAGTTAATGAAGCATTAATGTCGAAATCAGATTTCTATCACCAATATATAGAACTGAAAATCGATGCGTCATTAATACTTGATGAACAAAGGGATGCAAAAGAGAAACGATCCTCATCGGCTTCTTCAAAGCGAGGATCAAACGTCAAACTGCCTCAAATAAAACTGCCCACATTTTCGGGAAAATATACGGAGTTTAAGGGCTATTTTGATTCATTTACGGCTTTAGTCCACAACAACAAAGATCTTTCGTCAATCGAAAAATTTACATATCTAAAGTCCAGTTTGGATCATTCTGCCGAACTTGTAATAAGCGACATACAAATGTCAAGTGAAAATTATGACATTGCACTTGACGTTTTGCGCCAAAGGTATGACAATACCAAATTAATAATTCAAAGTCATATAAAGGCGATTTTTAATTTAAAGACCCTTCCTAAAGAGTCAGCTTCACAAATTTCCATTTTGTACGATGAGTTAACGAAGAATGTTAGGGCATTAAAGAACTTAAAGGTTCCCTAGATAGTTGCAACGCGTTTATTGCCCACATATTAATGACAAAGCTTGATGATGAAACAAAAAAGGAATTCAGTAAATTAAAACCCAGAGAAATTCCCTCACTATCTGACATTGATACTTTTCTTAAAGAAAAAACGCAATTGGTAGAAGAGCTAAGGGAGAGTCTTCAATTCAAGTCAATCAAAACAGACAAGCTCAACAACTCAATAAATTATCGTACCAATCATTTTCCAAAACCGACGTTGGTAGCAGCCAGTCAGCCAACTTTATGTTCTATTTGCAACGAAAATCATTCAATCGCGGTCTGCCCAACTTTTATATCGCAATCTATTCAACAGAGGTTCGATACTATAGTGCGGTTAAATAAATGCAAAAATTGTTTGCGTCATGCCAGCAATTTAAAGTGTAAATCACGTTTCAATTGTAAGCACTGTAACAAGCGGCATCATACCCTGTTGCATTTTGAACAAGCTCCAAGCGACTTACCATCGCAATCAAATAGAACCGATACTTTTTCTACATCTCCGTCAAGTTCAAATGACGAAACACAAGTTTCTTTGACTTGCTACGGCGATTGTAATCAGGTACTTCTCTCTACGGCTTGCGTGAGGGTTAAAGGTTCAGCGGGAAAATGGTTTACTGCTCGAGCCGTTTTGGACACCGGTAGCATGAACTGCTTCATTACCGAAACACTTTGTACGGCACTTAATTTGAAGTATCATCGTGTGAAGACCGTCATAAGTGGAATTAATTCATCAATTAATCAACAAATAAACACGGCAGTTAAAATTAACATTGCTTCTATGAGAAAAAATTATAAGGGCAACCTATCATGTTTGGTGATTCCCAAAATCACATCTCCACTTCCAACGTTTTCATTCAATGGTAATTACTTAAGCATTCCCAAAAACATAGATCTAGCGGATAAGAAGTTTGACAAATCCGCTCCCATCGATTTGCTGTTAGGGGTGTCCATTTTTTACGAATTGCTGTGCATCGGGCAAATTTCACTGGGAAGAAACCAACCGATTTTACAAAAAACGCTCTTGGGTTGGATTGTGTCGGGAAATATGACTACCAAAATTCAAACTCGCCCGCCTACCATAATTCCAAACAATACCATATCAAACCTTTCAATTTCAAACGAACAGTTAAACGAAAGTTTAAATAAATTCTGGCAATTCGAAGAGGTAAACCCCAAAAATAACCTTTCACTTTTATCTAAAGAGGAACGTTTTTGCGAAAATCATTATAAAGATACCGTCACTCGCGATGTATCTGGGAGATTTTTGGTCTCCATCCCTTTTAATTCGAAATTAGCTGCTCTGGGGGAATCTAGAACTCATGCGATTGATAGATTTCTCAAGATAGAAAAAAGGTTAAATACCAACCCAAAATTAAAAGTAAGTTATTCATCATTCATTGAAGAATACATTTCTTTAGGACACATGTCCAAACTTACTGCTCAACCTAAAAAAAATACTTACATCATAAAAGCAATGAATGCAGAAATACCTTCGGCAAACCTTCCCTATTATTATTTGCCACACCATGCAGTACTAAAGTCGACTTCTTTGACAACCAAACCACGCGTAGTATTTGATGGTAGTTCTAAAACAAGTTCCGGTATATCAATAAATCATACCCAATTAGTAGGTCCAGTTGTTCAAGATGATTTATTTTCTATCTTATTAAGATTTCGCCAATACATTGTCGCTCTAACTGGTGACATTGAAAAAATGTATCGACAAATTCAGATCAATCCTAACGAAAGAAAGCTTCAGTGCATTCTATGGAGAGATCGTCCTACCGACCCCATAGATACTTATGAGTTGAACACTGTCACATATGGAACTAGCTCCGCCAGTTATTTGTCGACAAAATGGTTGCAGCATTTGGCTGACTCAAATGCCAAAAAATTCCCGACGACTTCAAAGGTTCTAAAACTAAACTTCTACGTTGATGATTTGCTTACTTCACGACCTACTTTAGACGAAGTAATTCAAATCAAATCCGAACTAACCGGTATTTTGGCTTCAGCTGGATTTCCTATTCGTAAATTTCTATCTAACTATCCGGATATTATAAAGGGCAGTAAAGAAAATGATTCTTATCACACTATCCCACTAGGGGAGCGGGAAAGTGTAAAGGTACTTGGCGTCTCGTGGAATGCCATTTCAGATGTTCTACAGTTCGAAATAAAATCAAATCCCAGTTTAAAAACCACGTCGAAAAGGTCGGTTCTTTCGGTAGCGTCGCAGCTATTTGACCCTCTGGGCCTGCTTGCCCCAATCACCATTAGAGCGAAGATCTTGATTCAAAGGTTATGGGAAGCCAATTTAAGTTGGGATGAAAGCCTACCTCAAAAATTTCATTCAGAGTGGGAATCTTTCAGATCAGAACTCCCATCTTTAACGTCATTAAAAATACCAAGATGTGTCATACCAGTGAAATCTTGCACAGTTCAAATTCATGGCTTCGCTGACAGTAGCTCGATTGCTTACGGAGCTTGTGTTTACGTCAGATTAAATACATCTTCTGGTCAAATCACTACTCAACTGTTGTGCGCCAAATCTCGCGTAGCTCCCCTAAAAGGAGCCACCATTCCAAGATTAGAATTATCGGCTGCCGTCCTTTTAACTGAACTTATGCAAAAAATCAAAACAGTATATGAGGATTCTTACACTAAATTATTCTATTGGACAGATTCTACTATAGTTTTGAACTGGATCAACTCAGCTCCTAATAAATATAAAGTTTTCGTGGCGAATCGAATCGCCACAATTCAAGAAATATCTAATCAAAGTGATTGGCAACACGTCCGTTCGGAGAACAATCCTGCCGATCTGGTGTCTCGCGGAGTCAGCACTTTGAACATTTTAACAAACAAATTTTGGTGGAATGGTCCAAACTTTTTGAACAAACCTCAATCTGAATGGCCTGTGACATGTTTGAACCCGAATGTTGAAACCACCGAAATAAAATCCAATAGTTTAATTACTATATGCAATTGCCCAGCGATGTGCATGTTCAATTCAAGCACATCTGATACAATTTCTTCAATAGTTGAGATTATATCAAAATTTTCTGCTCTAACCAACTTACAACGAGTAGCAGCTTGGTTGCTCAGATTTAAGCATAATTGCCAAACCTCAAAATTATTGAGGCGTATAGGTCCCCTCACGGTGGACGAATTAAACCTATCCTTACAAACATTAATTAAGGCTTGCCAGAATGAAGTCTTTAGTAAAGAGATAAAACTATTACAGCATCGTCAATGCGTTAATGACAAATCGACCATTTTATCGTTAAACCTGTTCTTGGATCAAAATGGCCTGCTCCGTGTTGGAGGCAGATTAAAGAATTCTGAATTTCCATACGAGAAAAAATTCCCGCTTTTGTTACCCAAGCGGCATCATTTAACCGACTTAATTTTTTGTAATTTTCATTTGAACTTGCAGCATTGTGGTGCACAGCAGCTCTTATACTGCGTGCGCGAAAGATACTGGCCAATCTGTGGAAAGAACACAGCCAAGAAAATAATTCGGCAATGCATCAAATGTTTCAGGGCCAATCCCACATCTCATAACCCTTTAATGGGAAATTTGCCTTTAAAACGCCTTCAGTTTGAAGCTCCTACATTTTACCACACTGGCCTCGATTATGCCGGGCCTATTTTAATCCGCGATCGTAACCTGAGAGGTGCAAAGACAATCAAGTCTTATATTTGCTTGTTCATATGCCTTACAACAAAGGCAGTTCACCTAGAATTAGTCACCGATCTCACCACGGAAGGTTTCATATCTGTACTAAAAAGGTTCATTAGTAGACGAGGCATGCCTTACTCTTTGTCTAGTGATAATGCAAAAAACTTTGTTGGTGCACACAATTACTTGAGAGACCTGTATGATTTTTTTCAAGTAAAAACAAATCAAGACACAATACATGATTATTTGGCCGTCAGAGGCATAAAGTGGGAGTTCATAATTCCACGTAACCCACACGAAGGTGGTATGTGGGAAAGTAACATAAAGTGTACAAAGGGTCATTTAAAACGAGTGTTAGGTAATACGTGCCTAACATATGAACAATTTAACACAGTTTTAATTCAAGTTGAATCAGTTTTGAATTCTCGCCCCCTGTCGCCACTTACTTCAGATCCCAACGATTGCAATCCACTTACTCCCGGCCATTTCCTCAATGGAAGACCATTAAGTGCCGTTCCCGAAAGGGATCTCACTCACTTGACGGAGAATCGTCTATCAAAATACCAGCAAATCCAAAAGATCACGCAGCATTTTTGGAAACGGTGGAGCTCAGAAGTGGTTCCCAATTTGCAACGAAGGACGAAGTGGTTTGTAAATCTACCAGAAATGACGCAAATTGGCAAATTAGTGCTAATTAAGGAAGACAATTTGCCTCCATTATCTTGGTCCCTTGGACGCATCATTGCAGTGCACCCCGGAAACGACAATATTATCCGTTCTGCGTCTGTGCACGTTAATAACGGCTCAGTGATAAAGCGGCCAGTGGCAAAACTATGTGCGCTACCTGATTAAAACAAAGTGTTATCCGATCGCCAAAAATACTTTTGCGGAAACCAATCTGGTTCTACTTTTGTACATAATAAAACATAAATTTTGTAAACTAATTTTAGGAGTTCAATCCATTTGTTATTTTACATATTTTCCATTTTATTGTTTTTCGAAATCCATGTCATTTCAAGGCCGGCGGTATGTTAAGTTTTGGTAACTTATGATCAAGTTACAGTTACGAAATTAAAACCGCCGCCAAGCAACAGTTTATGTTAATGTTAATTCATTCATGTGAATTTTTCTGTCAACGCATTTTATGCAAAGCACGTTTACTAACGTACTTAATTCAAATACAAATACATTTTTCCAGCTAATTGGTGCATAAAATAAATACAATATAACTATATTTGTGTATCATTCTAGCCATCAAACCGCGAATTTGCTTTCTCGATTATTTTAAGAAGGCGTCTTTGAGCAAAGCAGAGTTACGCCTGCGTTTGGAAGACAACAAAAAGATTAGCTTAACCAGCAAAAACCAAGATGAACAGGAAAATAGTTTATACATAATTATGAAAATCTGAATACTACGTCATTTTGACAACAACCTAAAATACTCAATTATTTCGAGGGCCGTATCTCAGAAATTATAACGGCTAAAGCAATATTTATTAGCTGTTGTTCAGAATTTGATTTGCTTTAATTTTCCTCTCGATTTTGCTAATCGAGTTCTTTAGGGTACATTAAAAGTACTTGAGGGATTGTAGGCATATGAAACAACCAGTTGAAAACTTAATGATTATTGAGACCTTTTGCAACAAAGTAAAGGATTTAAGCGACAAAATTGTATTTTCCACTGTCCCATTTATTTCTTGATATGCCCAACATACTGTTGACCTGTCCATCCAGCATTTGGGCGAGGAGGGGGGTAATAAAATAAACCGAAAGGGCTTTTGCAAAGGAAATCCGAGGTTAACATCACTTTTGTCTATCTATTTGTTCAAAAGATAAATATCGCAAGAATAAATCTATTTCATACAGACTTGTTTCTCTATACAAAGAACAGCGAAAAGATCTCAAGAACTTGATTAGGACTAAATATAAAAAATATATTGAATACATTGAGAGTGGCATTGAACGGGACTCTAAATGTTTCTGGAACTATGTCAATATTAAAAAGAAAACGACTACAAAACCTACTGTTAAGCCCGCATTTCATTATAGCTTCTAGCAGCCGAGCTTCTCCAGCCCAGCTTCTAAATTAAATTTGTAATGCATTGACTTATATGGAACCAAACTCACTTCGGCTGGTAGAAGCCAGGTAGAAGCAGGTCATAAAAAGTATCGAATTTTAGCAGCCCGGCTGCAAAAATACTCCACGTGGGGTACTGTACTTCTAATTGGTTAATATTTAGAATAAGGACTTATTATTGGATAATATTTCTATCCGGTTATTTTGTTATATTTAAGTTATTATGAATCACTTCACGCTTCCACGAAAAGCCGAGCACTTTGAATTACATGTTTCGGGTACAAGTTTTATAATATTGTAAGCATACGCTGAGAAACAACGTAAAATTTTTCCACGCATTGCAAAAATTCGCGAATGTCGCAAAGAGAACTCTCAAAAAAATTGAAATTACCGAAATCGACGTAACACAAACATCAGTAAGGGACATGACCGATAAAGTCGGTACATCGAAATCTAATTTTAAAAATATAAAAGCTCGTAGTGGATTAAGAAGTTATATTATAATGTACAGAAAATCGCTAATAGGTCCAAAACTTAAAAATCTACAGCGAAAACTAGAGCGCGAAAATTGTATTTTTTAACAAAATTTGAATGTGTAGTAATGGATTATAGGTGAGAGCATTTTTAGAGACCTTTAAAAAATTTCTTTTTAATTTTTTAATGAATACTACCCGGTAAATTTAATAACTAATAATAAATTGCGTTTAAAAAATTTTTGCGCTTTTTAATTTAGCACAACAATACAGGAGGTCGGTTTTTTTCGTGGACAAGTTTATTTAAAAAAAACATCCAAAAATAATCACCTTCTTTTATTGCTTTTTATTATGGGAATGATTAAAAAATTAGTATAAATATCTAATTAACGATGACATCGAATAACCAAAATTGTGTTACAACACATATTATCTAATAAGTAGGGGTGCGCATATAATCGATTAATCGATTACGTAATTCGAATAATCGATTATTTCATAATCGATTATGATATTTTATAATAATCGATTAATCGATTATTGAAATAATCGATTATTCATAATCGACTATGAGTTCATAATCGATTATGAACTCGTAATCGATTATGGGTTCATAATCGATTATGGGTTCATAATCGATTATGAGTCCATAATCGATTATGAGTCCATAATCGATTATGAGTTCATAATCGATTACAAGTTCATAATCGATTACGAGTTCATAATCGATTATGAACTCATAGTCGATTATGAACTCATAGTCGATTATGAACTTATAACTATAATAGGTAGGGCTATTAAGGGTTACTAAATTACTATATAATTTATTATTTTGCTAATTGTGTTACGGTGGTGCTAATAAGAAGTGTTGTTAAGCACCAGTTGATATTTGGATTCAAAATATGGATTTGCCATTCAACTTTTATGTATTTTTGTTTATAAAATTGATAGTTTTTAAAAAATATTTTTTTGCTTTTCAATTAAAGATTGCAACCCTTTTTCATCAATATGGATTTAAATTATTTGTCCGATATTTTGAGTGAAAGTGTATACTTTTACAAAATGAATTTTAATTAGAAGCCTTTTAGATGGATTATTGTTAACAATAAATTAATTACATAATGCATAATACAATAGTAACATTCAGTTAAAATTTAAAAACAAAATATTTGGTACTTCAGATTTAATCAGCGTTTTTATGAAGGAGTCGTAAAGCAACATTATAAATATGCTTCCAGGTACTTGGTTGGAGGTTATGCGTTATGTGGTGCAATCCTGCAATCTGAATAATTTGAACCCACGGTAATACGAATCTCCAGAATTCAAACTCAATAAAATGATCTACAAAATTTTCGAAATTAAATTAATGTATGTAGATTAACTAATTAATGTAAGTTTATTTAAATATTTTCAATTCCAGATCAAAATAATTTTTAAATGTTTTTTAAATAAAAATTTAATTCCAATTCATAATTTGATCGAGTTCGTTAATTAGTGCATTAGTGGGTAGAATTACTATGGTTTTGCACTTTTGAGATTGCACGACATGTTTATCTTTGGTACTACATAAACATAATATTACAAAGTCATGTCTGGTTGTTAGGGTCCGTCTTTCTTCGTGACGTAGTAAATTCATTATTATTTACATTATAAAACTTATTACAGATTGATACCGGACCGTAATGTGTTATCAGCTGGTGCTTAACAACACTTCTTATTAGCACCACCGTAACACAATTAGCAAAATAATAAATTATATAGTAATTTACTAACCCTTAATAGCCCTACCTATTATAGTTATAAGTTCATAATCGACTATGAGTTCATAATCGACTATGAGTTCATAATCGACTATGAGTTCATAATCGATTATGAATTCATAATCGATTATGGGTTCATAATCGATTATGTGTCCATAATCGATTATGAATTCATAATCGATTATGGGTTCATAATCGATTATGAGTCCATAATCGATTATGAGTTCATAATCGATTACAAGTTCATAATCGATTACGAGTTCATAATCGATTATGAACTCATAGTCGATTATGAATAATCGATTATTTTTAATAATCGATTAATCGATTTTATCAGGTAAAGTACACAAGTCCACGTGGAGTCGCAAAGACATTTTCGTAATAGAAATATTATCCAATAATAAGTCCTTATTCTAAATATTAACCAATTACAACTACGGACCATTTTATATTATCCAATAATAAGTCCTTATTCTAAATATTAACCAATTAGAAGTACAGTACTCCACGTGGAGTATTTTTGCAGCCGGGCTGCTAAAATTCGATACTTTTTATGACCTGCTTCTACCTGGCTTCTACCAGCCGAAGTGAGTTTGGTTCCATATAAGTCAATGCATTACAAATTTAATTTAGAAGCTGGGCTGGAGAAGCTCGGCTGCTAGAAGCTATAATGAAATGCGGGCTTTTTGCTCGACAGCGCTGGATCTCAGATCAGTGTTGAGAGCCAGCCTGAACAATTTGGTACCTATTTTAACTCCGTCTATGATGCTACCTCGAGTAACTATGTACTTAGTCCCGATGAGAGTGACTCTGATATACTGCCAATTCAGAATATTATTCAGGTGCCCCTCGTTACTGGGGCAGAGATATACAATGCAATCAGAAAGGTTAAACCAGGTAAATCGTGTGGCGTTGATGGATTCCCCCCGTATATTCTAAAGATTCTTATTGGATGTCTGGGTGAACCACTTTTACATATTTACAATCTCATTCTTTGCCACCAGACGTATCCGTTGTGTTGGAAAACTGCAAAGGTTTGTCCGATCCTAAAGTCAGGGGACAGCAGTAGGCTTGAAAATTACAGACCAATATCGGTTTTGGCAGCTCCCAGCAAACTATTCGAGAGTATTATTCACAATCGGATTTATAAACATGTAAAGCTTGCTTTGGATGTTAACCAGCATGGTTTCGTACCCAGGAAATCAACCACAACCAACTTATTTCTATTCATCCAATATGTCTTTGAAAATGTCGATTCGGGTTCTCAAGTTGACGTCATCTATACCGATTTTAAGAAGGCATTTGACCGGGTTGATCATGATATTCTCTTAGCCAAACTGCACAGATTTGGCTTACAGCCTATGCTGCCTCTTATTGCATCCTACCTAAAAGATAGAGCGTTTAGGGTTTCTATTGGGGGGCATCTATCTGACAATTTTGGAGTGAGCTCCGGTGTACCGCAGGGTAGTAATCTGGGCCCCCTTACTATTTCTATTATTTATAAATGACATTGGTCGCTGTTTTGAGTATTCTAATTATTTGCTGTTTGCGGACGATTTAAAGATATTTTTAAAAATTGATACTATCTGTGATTTCAACCTATTACAATCTGATGTCGATAGGGTATTCAATTGGAGTCTCAAAAACAAACTTGAATTTAGTGTGGCAAAATGTTCCGCTTTTACATTCTCAAGGTCCGTAACAATCAAACACAATTATATAATGAATGGATGCTCTCTGAATAGACCGGAGCTTGTTAGGGACTTGGGAGTTTGGTTTAATCCCAAATTAACGTTTCGTGACCATATAGCGCGTATTACAGTTAAGGCCAGGAGATTGTTGGGGTTTGTTATTAGAAATACAAAGGTATTTAAGAGGCCTGGACTAGTTTTGAACTTGTTCAACAGTATTGTACGTCCTCAGCTTGAGTACTGCAGTGTTATCTGGAATTCTTCGTTTGCGGTTGACAAAATTGGCATTGAGCGCGTACAAAATAGAGCGTTAAGATGCATGCACTACATTGAAACTGGTATTTACCCTGGCTATGATGTGAGAACTAATTCTCTAAGGCTCAAATATGATGTATTGGATTTGAACACTCGGAGGGACTTTGCATCAGCTGTATTTTTATTTAAAATTTTAGAAGGATATATAGATTGCCCAGACGCTCTGAAAATGATTAGCATAAGAGTACCACGGTCACCCGACGCCCGGAGTAGGACCACGCTGCATGTCCCTTTTGCTAGGACAGTATATATGAACCATGCTCCGCTGTACTCAGCCTCCTCCAGTTTGAACCAACTTTTTCTATTTGCGGGTGCTGACTTTGGCACTGGACTCCTGGAATTCTACTCCCGTAGCAGGGAGTACTATCGCTTGACGAGGATGTAACTCGGTATCGTTTGTATTGACCTTTATTGACCTTCATGCTTGGTGTGTTTGGCCCCTTGCTTTTTGTGCTTACTTTTTCGTTTTGCGCGGGATTGCGATGAATTGTATATTTTATATGGTGTAGTTAAATAATCTGTATGTAATTAGGCTTTAGCCTGTATACAGTGTGTAATTGATTATTTGTAAAATAAAAAAATAAATAAAAAATAAAATAACGCATCTCTTATTGGTTTATTTGTTTCTTCCGTTTGGGGGTGGGGGTATATCAATGTAATCTCGTGAATCTACTGCCTTGAGGGGAGGAGGCCATAATGCGGGATACATTACGTGTTTTAAATCCAGGCCATCGGTTACGATCCAAGCGACGTCGGAATGTCGGATTATCGCTTGTTGACAGTGCATTCGCAGTAAAGGATATTGTTCAGAGTTATTTTTCTATTTAGAGAGGGCGGTGCCCCGTTGCCCTTCGCGTACCAGCCGCCACTAACTACTATTTTGACTATTGTACTAGTAATTAGATTCCAAAATCTAACTTAGCCAGAGCTTCAACGTTAGGGGCGTATGACAGGTTCCTTAATTTTATCCTGGGAAACCACTCCTACATCCCAGACGGGAGATAGCACGAGGTTTTGTCCTGATTTCATAAAAACAAAAATAGATAAAAATAAAAAACTGAGAAAGCACTGGCATTATACAAGAGCTCCTAGTGATAAAACTAAATTAAATTAAGCTACAAATGAATTAAAACAACTTCTCGATAAAAATAAAAATCACGAAATAAAAACCTTTCCCCATCGGAAGGTACAGACTATTCACTATGGAAGATTGTAGTAACCACCCTGTATATGTTAAACAAAACCCATTAATTTTTACGACCTACCACAATCTCTTTTAATTGATTCGAACTGTCACAAAAGTTTCTTAAAATATTTTTTATCTTTATGGGATTCATGCGATTCTCGCCCTAATGAACTTTAAAAGATCACTGAGTAATCAAAAATATTAGCAAAGATTCAATTAATATATTTAGAAGCAATAAATCAACAATTAAAAATTAACAACCGGTGAAATTGCATTATTTTCACTAAATTAAGATTTACAATTACGAAAAAATCAATTGAAAGAGACTGTTTTTATCTTTTATCATAGAAGTGTAGACACACAAATTATTAAATTTAAGCCCAAATCGATTCTCTTACTTAAAAAGGAAACTAACTTGACAGAAATACGACCCCAGGGGTCAGTATTCAACCTAAAGACCAATTTATCATTTGATAAGTTCTCTCATTAAGGGCTGAAGTTCTCATAAATACAGCTCACAAATTAGTCAAAAAGTCAGTCGCGTCTTAAATTTTCACTAGCTAAATACTTCACGCCGGTTTGATTTTTGAATTTAAATTAAGTGTTTTTATTGAAGTACTAGCGCCTGCGGCGCTAGACATACGTATAGTAAACAGAACCAACACATTATGAACAATTTTTTTATTATTTCAACTTTAAAATGACTGTGGGCATGTAACCGACGTTGGAGAATATGTTTGTTGCTCCGAATGAAGTCATTTGAAAGCATGAGTTGTACTTGCGAATGTTTAGCAGGAAGTGTTTTGAAATTGCAGTGGTGCCAGTAAGATAACTTAGAAGCGGCTCAGGTGGATCAATCAGCGGTGGCAAAACAACTTTGCCGTTCGAACAACACATTCCTGGTGATTCCTTAGCGAACTTCGAAACACGACAATGCAAGCAAAGTTTGTTCATAACACCTATTGCTACATCCTCGTGATTCATGTAATCGTAGTTTTTGTCGTAATTAAATGCTTCCAATGTTAAATTCAATTTTTGTCTTGATGGAACTAATCCCAAAAACGGTTTGCCCGTCCATTTCTGGCGTAAATAAGAGCGCTACATACGTCCAAAGTTTTTACACAATTTTCACTTTTCAATTAATCTTCAGGTAAAGTTAAATCTTCCGCAAAGAGGTGGATCTTCCACGAAGAGGTGGGTCTGCGTCTTCTTGCACAATTCCGGCGAGTTTTTCTTTAGAAAACCAATTAAAAACAAATTAATCTTCAGGTAAAGTTAAATCTTCCGCAAAGAGGTGGATCTTCCACGAAGAGGTGGATTTGCGTCTTCTTGCACAATTCCGGCGAGTTCTGCGACCTATATAAAGTCTTCCTCACAGGGGGAAGACCATAATAGATCGGTGAAGGCCATAGTTGTTCGGCCTTCGGCCTCACAGGGTGAAACCATAATAGATCCGTGAAGGCCATAGTTGTTCGGCCTTCGGCCTCACAGACCGGACCATAATAGATCCGTGAAGGCCACATTTGTTCGGCCTTCGGCCTCACAGACCGGACCATAATAGATCCGTGAAGGCCATAGTTGTTCGGCCTTCGGCCTCACAGACCGGACCATAATAGATCCGTGAAGGCCAAAGTTGTTCGGCCTTCGGCCTCACAGGGCGGACAATAATAGATCCGTGAAGGCCAAAGTTGTTCGGCCTTCATCTGTCATCTGTCATCCGTCATCTGTCATCTCATCTGTCATCTGTCATCTCATCGGTCATCTGTCATCTCATCTGTCATCTGTCATCCGTCATCTCATCTGTCATCTGTCATCCGTCATCTCATCTGTCATCTGTCATCCGTCATCTCATCTGTCATCTGTCATCTGTCATCTGTCATCTGTCATCTGTCATCTGTCATCTGTCATCCGTCATCTGTCATCCGTCATCTGTCATCTGTCATCTGTCATCCGTCATCTGTCATCTGTCATCTGTCATCTGTCATCCGTCATCTGTCATCTGTCATCCGTCATCTGTCATCTGTCATACATACATACATACATACATACATACATACACACATACATACATAATCTTCACGTAAAGTTACATCTTCATGTAAAGTTAAATCTGTATGTGCAAAAGGATTTTTAGGTTATGTAGTTAATGCCGTCACTTTGACACTATCGGGGGGCCCATGGGGGCTATTCAACACTATCAGGGTCACTCTGTAGGTTATGAAAAGGGTCTTGCTAAAACGCGCACTATTTATGTTTTACCCTGTATATATGCAAAATGATTTTTGATAATTTTAAAAATATTGTGCAACGCTACTGACTATAATATGTCAATGTCATTTTTAAGGTTAGTCAAAGTTGTGCCCCCTATTTGTCGAGCCGCTACTGACTATAATATGTCAAAGTCATTGAATTAATCTTTTAGCGTCAAAATCGCATCGTAACTATGACAACTACTGTGACCTGAAGCGTTTAACTGCTGATGACCGTCTTATGGTGACGAATTACTAAATTCAAAGACGACGAAAAACTTACTCTTGAATGTCGCCAGATCTCGTGAAAGTTTCAACGCCCACAGTTACGGGGTTTAGGCGTCTATGCGGAACATACATACATACCCACACACATATATACCCACACACATACAAGCATTTTTATATATAAGATTCATTTTCAAATCTAAAAGTTCTAAGTTATAAAATCATTAAAAATCAATTCTTTAATATTATTAGTGTCGCGACACCGACATACAAATTATTCAGGATTATTTTCTACAAGGTAAGAGAATCGACTCATTTTTGCTCTTTAGTTACACCATTTAATTATATTTCGTACTATTATTTTGTTTTGTGCATCTCTTTTTTATTATTTTTTTTTATTATTAATAAACCCCCATTAAATTTATCGCTGTGTTTAATTTGGCAAACGAGTTTATCCCCTTCGTCTTCAATTTACCGAGCTACGACTACCGATGAGTTTGATTATTCTCATATTAAATAAAAATAATCTGGTGGCAGCTAATTCCCAAAGTCCAACTGCGGAATACTACAATAGTGCCGGCGTCAGGTAATAACAACATCACGGACGGCCCCGGTTTGCTAGAAGATGACCAAAAAATCAAAGGTCCGCAAAAAACAAACCTACCTGTTAGAATAAACACTGGTAACTGTGGGCTACAAGTGATGAACAAATTGCAAATGCATTCGCCGAACATCTTCAAAATGTTTTCCAATCATTCCCAATGGAAGTGTCGCTGGCAGAAGAAAAACCCATCTTGCAACCATATCAAATGAATCTTCCGATCACGAAGTTCAAGATGACCGACATAAAAGATGTCGTTTCTGAGAAAACCAAAACAGTTTTGTTTTCTATTCCACAAGTTTGACATATTTTACTGTTTTCGAGTTATTAAGGAAAAACTTGTTTTCGGGCCCCATTTTTCAAGATAATTTTATGCTGGTAGCCAGTACAGAAATATCCCCCCGATGTTCCTAACCGGACACCGTCATTAAGGCGACGGTCAATTGGGTGACGACAATTGGGCGACGTCAATTAGGCGACCCGAATTAGGCGACCGGTCATATAGGCGACGGAATTTATTTTTTATTATTTCACAATTTATTATTAATCAATATTGCATATAATAATAATATCCTCTTTAATTATATAAAAATAGTCAGATGCAGCTCGTCTCTCGTATATACATGTAACATCGATTATTTTTTGTTTTTACGCGATTTTTTGGGGGTGAAACGTAATAGTTTACTGCCCCATACCGCAACTATACTTTTTAATGCTATTTCGAGGGTCTCACACATCCCGGTTGCATTTATCCCGGTTTTCTTGATCGGTGGCGCTTCTCGTATGTTTAGCCTAGTAACCAGAGTCAAAACCGCCCTGGAGGGTGCAACGCGGAGCGGAGCGGCGCCCCGTAAGGGTAGGTTTTGACGATGGATTACCCTCCTTATCGAATGCACACCCCAAAATTAGAAGGAAAAAAATTTTTAATTTTTTCACTTTAGCGGCAATACACGGGTTATTTTCCATTTTTTTGATTATATTTATTACTAATATCCACTAATCACACCCCCATCTATCCGAATTTAAAAGAAAAATTCAAATCGGAGCGAAAAAACTTCACTCGATTTCAAGGTACGACGGGCGAACGATGTGACATCGACCGGGGTCTGCCTCATACTCGATGCTACTTTCCCGTATTTGGCCGGTCGCCTATTTGACCGGTCGCCTAATTGGGGTCGCCTAATAAGTCGTCGCCCAAAAAACCGGTGTCCAATTGACAGTCACCCTAATGTCGTGTACCGTTCCTAACAGCCCCCCTCCCCCAAATTTTCAAATGCGCTCGCTTCAACCACCTGTCAAAATTAACAATTTTTGCACCCTATAAATTTGGGGTCTCCGCAGTCACAGCTCCGCTTGTATTTTCGAGTTTATAATAGTTCTCGGTAGGTAGCGACACCACGTAAATTCATATATTATTATGTAGAAATTAGCAGTTATCGGAAGTTTTTGTAAGATGTCGCTGTACATATTTTTCTAAACTTGGTAAAATTTGAAGTGACAGTTTTGACAGTAGACGAACAAATTTTAGTTGAATAGGTTGTGTTATAAGTGGAGACGGTTTTTATATATTCAATTTAACCGAGATACGTCCGGAGTTGTGCATAGTGCGTAATTAGTGATAATTTTAGAATGTCGTCGGCGTCGCGTAAAAAAATAGATGAAAAAAATGTTAAAATATTACGGGATTTGGTTTCGTTACCACATAACAAATATTGTTTTGATTGCAATCAAAGAGGCCCTACGTATGTGAATGTAACGATTGGTTCCTTTGTATGCACAAAATGTTCCGGATTGCTGTAAGTACCTAGCTATAAAATCATTTTGCTTATTTTTCTAGCACATTTTTGCCTTATCAAATCAGGTGCATGAATATGACATTTCTAATTTCTATGTCATGTATCCGTTAATTTTATCAACTTGAAAAAGCTCTCTCTTTTTCATTCTTTATGCCTACTTAAGCATAAAACGTATCGAAATTCAACTTGTTATCTTTACACCCGTTACATCTTCATTTTTTTCTTCCATCACTTTCAACACTCCCATTCATCGTTACTTCCGCGTTGGATGTTAATTTAAACTGATTAAGAAATTGCTGTAATAATCGCTAGCAATAAAAATATGCATGAGACGTTGCGAAAGTATTTGTGTTTATAAATACACCCCGTAGATAAACAAATCCATGTTATTGATGATTTTAATTTCCACTTCCAATCTAATTGAATGGGTACACCAAGAACGGTGTCGTTTAAAATGAGGAGCAAAAAAACTGCGCCTGCCTGTGTGTTACTTACTTAACTAGAAAATTGTAATCACGACGAACAAAAGGATACAACGATTCATTATCGGTTATCATAAAAACTAATATCCAATCTACAAGTTTTCCGAAATGCATTTTACGTCAAACGTGTTTACTTCTTTTCCAATTTCTCGATGTTATTAACATAATAATCCAGCGAAATCTTCACTTTCTTCGAAATAAAATTTGAATCGCGTAAATTTTTTTCTCCGGACGACTTGATTACGCGGTTTATGTAGTGTGAATACTTAAGTTGTTGATTTTGATATCGGTGACGGGGTCAAATTTATTTTTACGGTGTCCTCACACTCTGCCAAATATCAAAATAACCTTGGAAGTTCAAATTTTTATTGTTAGAAAATTGCTTTTAACTGTCGAACCGTAGCTTGAATGATACCTACATTTCTACAATTTTAAATAATTTTACCCGCCCAGATTCGACCCACCTGTTTATCTACCTAAACCCAGAATCCGTGTAAAAAATTCTTACCTAGGAAGCGACGCCGTGTTGGTAAAAAAAAACCACTTGTACTTTTTTTACGGAAAACTTTTGTTTTCTAGTTAATTGTTGACGATTTACGAGCAATTGTTTTTCACAATAAAAAAGAAATGGGAAATTTTGTTTTTTTGCATTGTTTTTAGCTTTGCTAATTTGTCTAAAATTTCTCATAACCTTATTAATTGTCGAAACCGACCTTTTAACTAGTCCAGCTAAATCTAATCTTTGGTAAGAAGGATACGCAGTTATTCTATTAATAATAATTTTTATTATTATTGCGAATATGTAGATCAAAAAAATGTTATCATTTACAGGACGGTAGTAGATTTATTTTGTATGGGCTGAAACTGAAATCCAATTATGTTCTCAAATTTATTATTTAACGTTAGTTTGTTATTATCAGGATATCGTGGATATAACAAGCTGTCTACAATAGATAGTGTTTAATTTGATAACTGTTCGTGTGTGCCAAGATTCGTCATCCAGTGTATAAATGTACGAATATCTATTTAAAACAAATAAAGGTATAGCACGAGTTTGCTTGTTAGATCTTCCGATATCACCATGATAACATACTCCAGTTCCAGAGGACTATCATACGCCTTTATGGGTTTCCTAATTAGTTTTCTAAGAGTCCACAAGTTCAGTTGTTCTTTTGACCATGCACAGTACTTCCGTAACATTGCGTAACCGTGAACGCTACTAGGAATCACAATCGGACAAAGAATCAGCCAATTGCAACGACCTTACAAAAATAACTCATAAATATCTCTATCTTGGTGACGGCCAAAATAAAGACAATGCCCAGGATTTCTAAACTGACGGTTCTCATCAGAAAACAATATATTATGCTATAGAGGAGAAAGGATTAATCCTAAATGTATGTCCATTGAAGTGTGTCGCAGAGAAACGGAAGGTTGAACGGCAATAAAAGAATGGAGTTTTGGATAACTGTTTGGCAGTCATGGGTGACATTTATTTATCGAGCACTTGGATATCTACAAAACTACCGATTGATGGTAATCAATACTGTAACAACTGAGACTCGGCTCGCAAAGCCTTTGCCCTGCTTCACGCTTCGATTCGTTGATACAGCGAATCGCTTCACACCTTAAACCCTCCTCGAGTTCGAAGTTGTAAAAATTATATTTCCACTTGACGTGTTTCCAAGTTTTAAGTGTACATAACAATACGTACATATTTCATTTCTTTTGTGTGGTGATATGAAGAAGGCATGGTGATGTGGGTAGCATTTAACTGCTTCTTCCATTATTCTGGTGGAATGCATTTTATTCTCCAATTACCTCGTGGTAATTAAATTTACTCTTGTTGGTATAATCATATAGCAGCCTGGTTAGCAAAATACCTTATTTTCAAAGATACAACATGAACTCGCTAATGAAACAGTTTGTCATAATATGTTAGTTATAAGTTACACTAAATTGAGCAGCAATTTCACGATAAACAGCTGTGACTGTGACAAAGGATTTATTTGAACCATATTATCATTATAATCCTATGTCGATTTTTTTCTGATAAACTTCGTTATTTCCATATCACTGCTTTTCAAGTTTTTTTATCAAAGAAATCCTACCCGTGCAGTTTGTCATACATCACTTGGTTTTAAAATGATATGATTTTTTAAGACTGAGCGAAGCGAAGCGTAGTTGGTCAGTTTCTAGCACTGTGCGTACCAGGTTTTTTTCCCTTTACTATTACCTTATTTTTATGCGACCTAACACTAAAATAAAGAATACGGTATTCGTATGTAGGTTTGTAAAAAAATAATGAAATCGATCGTGTAGTTTTTTAGTAGGCTAGTGTGGGGCACATTGGGACAATTCAAATTTTCACCAATTAACAGCTGATTTGTTTTAAATTTGTAACGACGTCGCAATTAGGAACATCAAAGTTCGCCTTTAGACCCCCCAAATGGAACGGAAAATTTGAATTGTCCAAATGTGCCCCACTCTACAGTAGAACTCCGATTATCCGATGGCGCCATATTATAATATTATAATCCACTTTATCCAAGCTTTAGCGATTACATAGTCTTTTCTTATGTCCCTCTGTTTTGTCTGTGGTTGCCGATGTGGTCTACTTATCGAATGAAATAATAGTGATGGTATTATTAATCAGTTAGTTTAACAAATAATATAGAGGCATTTACACAATATATTTAATTTTTATTTTTACACATTTTTGCAAAAATTTTCTATAATGCTAGGTACTCCCGCCCCATATTAACTCTGCTAATCGGTGTTCTACTGTAATTGATATTTATATCTTCAAATGACGCATATCACACTTTTTATGTTAGTATTATTCGATAATATCAGAAACAGCCAAAACAATATTCAAATGGTAGGCAAATATCAAGAACTTCTGTATATGTACATATGTATTTCCGGTTTCGTACCGCTTGCACAGCTTCCGGTTTTCCCTACCTGTGTCCGTTGCTTCGTCACGTGTTGAAAATTAAAACATCAAGAACTTCCTATTGACAAAACACTTACGGATCAATATGAGTAATCCAGAAATTGGACCGACTTGTGAGAAAAAGGTTTCCAACCCTAGGAATCTGGACAAGTAATTCCCCATAATTAAAGCTAGAATAGTCGTTATAATCGGAGGAATCTCAGCTGGCGCATGTTTTCCGCCTGGTGCAAATTGAGCCGCCCCCATTTGCAAAACATTTTAGAATCAAGATTGTATATAATTATTTATATTTTAATTATATAATTAGGCATATTAATTTCATTGTATAATAACGGAAAAAAATGTATACAACATACTAAATTAGAAAAATTGCGCTGTGGGACAATAATTAATTATTAGCCAGCAAATTTTAAATCCCAAAATATATTGGCCTTGAGGAAGATGTACTACATAACCTACGTTTTGTACTTTTTAATTCTTGGTTTTTCAATTCCAAGAAGATCAATGAAATGAAGTACGAATCATTACGTAGCAATTTGAAAGGATTTCAGCAATTGGCCTACTATCAATGAAATTTATACCGAAGAAGACGGGAGTTCATGTTAAATTAATTCGGAATGAATAATGTAAACCCAGCCTTAAACCTGAAATATTAAAAATGACAAATTGTTACCATTACGTTAATACATGCAAAATTATGCAATTTTAAGCCATGCTCTATGATAATTAAAATATTAATATCTTTAAGAAAACGACCCGGAAATGACAAATGCAATATATAATTATTATAAACTATACAATCAAGGATTTAAACAATTTCTACATCTGCCGCTTTTACCACTTTGTATTTATTTGATTTATTATTTTTGTATTTTATTGCCTTGCGATTCGATCAGGCCAGAACTGAAACTTTTGTTTAATTTTTTGAAATCAAAAATTCGGTGATCTAGGGGCAGAGTTGACGAGATGTTGATGTGTGGAGAAAAACCTAAATTTAAGTTTTACTATGAAAAATCTGGATAGAAGTTCTTAAGTAGACAAGCGGTCTGTTAATAAAATTATATATGGTAAAAGTGCACTTTGCTTCCTGTCGATGTCATTTTGAATCCGGAATTCAATGCACAAATCTGTAAGTAAGGCAAGTACCAGGGCACTTCTTTGGGTGGCCCGTTCTTTAAAATTGATTTACAACATTTCAAAATATAAATAAAAAATCAACTACTTTATAAGGTGGTAACTTTTTAAAATTAAAAAAATCTCTGAAAAAGACAAATTTTCAAACTGCACTACCGTAATATTATTGTACTTGCATAAAGGACGTCCACGCCTGGAGCATCAAATCCGTCAACTAAAGTTTATCTAAATTTTTGCTTATTTAATTCCAAGTTTTATTACAACCATAAAAATTTAAAAAAAATTCAAGTTCGATTTTAGACAAATTAGGGGGGTCTTTCATTTGTGACCATAGACAAGTCGGAAAAAATTGCGGACGTCCTTTATGGACGACCCCTTATCATAATGTACCCATACTTAGCAAAGGCGGCTTCCTTTAACCATCTAATAGGTGATTGCCTGGATTGTGCGGCCTAAAGGCCGCACTGAATGTGCATCAACGGATAAATTTAACGATACAGACACACGGATAGATAAATAAATTAAATGTGTGTTAATGTTTTAATTGTATAGCTGCTCGTATCAGCTAGTTTAAAATTACACTATATTCCTCAAAAGGACAAAACAAAAATGGAAAAACTAATAATAATATAAGAGATTTGTACTTTTTTACTACTAAACTTTAATAAAATAATCTTGTATAGGCAATTGAATAAAAAAAAAGCGAAAAAAGCACTGCGCTACACTGTTAAAAAGGATTGTTTGA
The DNA here is from genome assembly GCA_932274525.1 of Podabrus alpinus. NCBI lineage: Eukaryota > Metazoa > Arthropoda > Insecta > Coleoptera > Cantharidae > Podabrus > Podabrus alpinus. The sequence continues at coordinate 20,686,275 of OW026451.1, forward strand.
TTCAAATAAATTTTGTTTATTCCAACAAAAATATCTTTAAAAATACGCAAATAAAATTTTTGTGAAATAACCAATTCAGTTTGTTGATGACAATCTAAATATATAAAAGGAAAGATCTGCGTGCGTGTTTGCGTGTTTGTTTGTTCGCTATACGTTCCTAGACCCTTGGACCGATCTCAACCAAATTTTGCACAGTTATTTTGTAGCTCCAGGCGCAACTTTTTTTTATAAAATGGAGAATAAATTCGAGCGGGGAAAAAAGTTATTCGCTTTTTTCGAAAATCAAATCACAAGTTTGACAAAAATTTTAATTTGTCAAATAATTAATCTGACGCACAGTCAGTGATTCAAAATACTGTCAACAGATGGCGGGGATGGCGGCTTTAATTCGAAAAATGCAAACCACTAACAAAAAACCACTAACAAATTAATCTGAATGCCGCGAATAAGACCGGAGCACTTTATATAGGTCGCAGAACGTGGAAGATCCACCTCTTTGCGGAAGATTTAACTTTACATGAAGATGTAACTTTACGTGAAGATTATGTATATATGTGTGTATGTATGTATGTATGTATGTATGACAGATGACGGATGACAGATGACAGTTGAAGGCCGAACAACTATGGCCTTCACGGATCTATTATGGTCCGCTCTGTGAGGCCGAAGGCCGAACAACTTTGACCTTCACGGATCTATTATGGTCCGGTCTGTGAGGCCGAAGGCCGAACAACTATGGCCTTCACGGATCTATTATGGTCCGGTTTGTGAGGCCGAAGGCCGAACAACTATGGCCTTCACGGATCTATTATGGCCCGGTCTGTGAGGCCGAAGGCCGAACAACTATGGCCTTCACCGATCTATTATGGTCCGGTTTGTGAGGCCGAAGGCCGAACAACTATGGCCTTCACGGATCTATTATGGTCCGGTCTGTGAGGCCGAAGGCCGAACAACTATGGCCTTCACCGATCTATTATGGTCTTCCCCCTGTGAGGCCGAAGGCCGAACAACTATGGCCTTCGCGGATCTATCATGGTCCTCTCTCTGTGAGGCCAAAGGCCGAACAACTATGGCCTTCGCGGATCTATTATGATCCTCCCCGAGTGAGGCCGAAGGCCGAACAACTATGGCCTACTCGGATCTATTCTGGGTTTAGATGGCTAAGGGCGGCGGATGCCGCCCGTGCCATCTAGTAATTTTAATAAAATCGGAACAAAACGTTTTTCCTGTATAGTCACCACCATATTGAACCAGCCGACTTAGAAATCTTAGAAAGAACGGAATAGGTGGCAGCACCCACCAGATAATTGCTTAGCTGTCCGGTTTGGGCCTGACACAAATATTAGACTTAGAAACATGATACTATAATAGGGGTTATAAAATACACCCGAATCACCCCGGAAGTTTATGACAACTTAGTTTATGCACACCACGTGGCGTCACATAACGGAGTGTGCATAAACTAATCTTCAGCTTAACCAAAACACATCTAAAGAATGCATGTTGTTGATTCATTTATTTTTCATGGTTTGCATGGGCGGTCTCAAGGGTCGAGATATTTATCGACAAATAGGATAGTCGAGCTATCAAGCCACACACGTCGAAAGAACATAAACCAATATTTTTATTGTTATAATATTATTATATCATGTTTTGTTTCTCAACAAAAAATGAAACTAATAGTAGCAATGGAGCTAAAGTCCATTTGGTTTAAGTTTACGGATGTGGGTGGATCGAACGGCAAATAAGATTTACTCTATTCAAATTTTAACCAATCACGCTACGAGGTCATCAATTTAGTTCTGCATTCTTAAAACAAATGGACTATACTATTATTTTGATATTAATAAAATTAATCTTATAATCTGTAGTTTTTTGTTTTGCCCAAGCAATTATTTATTACTTACAATAATTTTGTTTATCTAAATAAATAATTGGAATTTAAATAATTTACCGTACCTTATATATTATTTAAATATAAAACAAACCCCTAATATTTTTCGAATATTGGTTTTCGACACGACCGATAAAATTGAACTTCAGAATAAAATGATGGAAAAATAATAATTTATGTGATATGGAGTAAACATAAATATTCAATAACTTTTTTAATCTATACAGAAGACAATTTACACGATCGGGCAATTATATCTATCAATTGCACATTTATTAGAAGTTATACGTTTATTATTCACTTTAATGAAGTAATTAAAAAACTATGATAACTTCTAAAACTAGAAAATAATAATTATTGATCTGATGCGCCTTTGTCAGAGCAAATAACCTCATTTATTGAATAATTTTTGTAAGTAAACCTTTGAAGCACAACGAAAAAATTACTGAACGTTTCCTATATTGTAAAGCATTGATTATTGCAATGAATATTAAGGAAAGACTTTCATTGTTGGAACGATTATGTAAAAACGTCACGTTGTCTGTATTTTTTTATTGTTATATCTTCATTGTTTAAAAAAATAACTACTACGTTAATTAGGCACCATTTCCTTTCCCATTTATTTTTGCAATTTTGTGGTTAAAAACTGGAAATTCAATTTTGCCTTTTTCTACTTTTACCTTTTGTTACTCCTCCGCCTACCAAGAGCCCTGACCTTTTAATAGAAGCATTTGATCATTACATTTCCTTATGGAATTTGGGTTACCCAATAATGAATAATTGTAGTTTTTTGATCGTTATAGTACTTCGAAAGACCTATTTGGAAGGAAACTTTTTCTTTATCATGAACTAAATTGATACAATCCAAACATTTTTCTGAAATTATTATCCAATTAAATAAATTTATTTAATTTTTTGTAGTAAATACTTTAATTTATTTTATAAATATTTTAAACAGTTACTAGTCTCATAAATGAGCAATAAATCGCAATCAGCATACTTAACATTTTTTCGTCGTTGTTCAATTAATTGTAAATGTTGAAAATTGATTATTATATTGATTGAACTTATATTGTTTTTTGTTGCGCCTTATCAGAATCCCATTTGGGTGGGCAGATATTATCTTAATTTTGAATGCATAATTATTGCAATATAGGTCAGTGCTTATTGTTAATTAATTACGACAATTTAACGTGTTTTCCGAGGAAGCAAATACACAAATTAGCAGCAATTCTGTATTGTATTTTTTTATTGTGAGCGAAGGTTGTGAAAATAAAGTAGCAGTCTATGGATGATTTAAATTAATTGGCATTGAACCGGAATCGGAATTGTCAGTCTTATTTTTTTGTATTTTAAAAAAGCGTCATCGATTTAAAATTCAAATGGATGCACTCACACCAAGTTGACTCTTTTTTTTTAAATTGTATAATTTATGCCGTGGACATCACGTTATGGGTACAAAGGTCTAACCTTTTTTTGCGTAACATTTAAATTTGTGTAATTAATGTGCATTCGTGATTTAGTATTTTGAATATGATTCACCAATTTCCTAATTAAGAGATCGCATTATTTTTTCCCCAAGTTTTTGGAATATTACTCATTGTGATTAAAGGCCCGATAGTAGGTATGTTGATAAAACTGACGTCTATTTTTGGGAATTTTTAAGTAAATAATTGCTTCTGTAAATTAATTATACGGTATGGTATAGTTTGAAGTAATTTTTCAATTTCATGAACTGTTATCTGCGTATTACAGATTAATAATTATTAAAAATTAATGAAGCTGAATAATGAACTGTAAATAAGACAATTTGCTCTAAATAGGAAGTTGAAAATGTTCGTTTTTATTATTTTTGCACAAAATTATAGTAATACTACTTGTATCGTTTAGCAACAAGAAAACCATCGAAGCGAAAAAACTCGTACCTGCCACCATGTGTTAAACCAACGGCAGTTCGTTATTCAGAAAATAGCTTCTGTTATGCGGGTCGTTACCGTATCCAAATTAGTAACAGGTGTACGTGTGCTATATAGACTATCCTGGTGTCACATAGGGCCCCCCATAAGGAAATACGGTGGGCAACGTAAAAAAAAACAAAGTCGATCTTGCTTTGTTTTTTAATCGATCATTGTGCCTACACGTTTTATTGGAAAATATATACCCACATAACCTTTTTGTATTATTTTCCAACTCAAAGTTCAACATTATTGCACGTATGTGCTGTATTTTTAAAAATCTCGTCACCTTCATATGGAGAAATTATTGTATTTGTTGAATGTGTGTCTTCTATTTGTGGTACATTGCTATACACTGTCTACAATGTCCTTGTGTTTGACACGAATGCAGCGGAATATCTGAGGTTTGAATTCCAAAAAACATAAATTTTTGAAATCAGAATGGTTCTTATTTTACTCGTTATTTTATTTTAATGGTAGTGTAGCATGCAAATATTCAATAGATGTTCATATATCTTTTCTTGTGGTACTCCCACTACAATATATGGTTTTTCATTATATAGCGGTATTAGGTATATAAAGGGTGATTTAATAGGAGGTGCCATTTTTATTTGTTAAAAAAGCTCATTATTAATTCTAAAAATTTGAAAACTTTCATTTTAATGCCTCGATTACACAGAGCGACTTTAGACGCTAGACGCTGGCGTCTAAAGTCGCCAGCGACTAAATTCTCTTTGTTCAACACGCGGCGTGTAAGCGTCTAGGTCTATTACACAGAGCGAATTTAGTCGCTGCGTCTAAATTCGCCAGCGTCTAGCGTCTAAAGTCGCTCTGTGTAATCGAGGCATAACATAAAGAGCAAAAATTACAATTATTCATGGAACACAACATCATTCAAATGTCCCCACGGCTTTGCTGGCATGGCATCATTCTTTTGGTAAAATTTTTCATTGCGTTTTCGCATAAATGAGGATCAATGTTTGCAATTTCGCGTCAAAAATTTGATTTTGAGGTCTGAAATCGTTTGTGGTTTGTCAGCATAAACTTTTCCCTTCCAAGCAAAATTTCAGTTAAGATCGAGTTTTACATCACGAAGAAGCACCTAGAGATGGAGTCAAGTCTGAACCGGATAAAGTCGTAAGTTTACCACAAACAAATATCGCCAACCTTAGGCAACAACAAAACTGATTGGAATGCCTTTAGAGACGAACCTTATTAGACAATTTCTCACCATCTGAAGCTACAAATTATTCGTTATGGAAAGTAACAAAAAAAATTAAACGTACACAAGAAATACGGCCATCGATCAGAACAAGCAATGGCAAATCTGCTAGAAATTACCAAGAGAAGGCAAACACCTTCTCAGAACATTTTAATAATGTATTCTAACCTTTTACAAGAGAAATCTCTCAGATGTAGGAAAAGCCAACAGCAGCTTGTTGACGCTCCATACCAGATGGAATAGAAAATGTCGTATTGAATAACTTGCATCCTAAGAAAGCTCCTGGCTTCGATCTAATCACGGGTAGTAATTATTCTAAAAGAGGTGCCACTGGAGATTTACAAAATGCTTACCCACATCTTTAATTCCATAATACGATCTGGTCATTTTCCAATGCAGTGGAAGGTTGCGCAAATCATAGTGATACCAAAACCCGGCAAGTACTCTTCTAAAGTAGCATCTTATCGTCCAATCAGCTTGCTACCCATACTTTCTAATGTGTTTGAAAAACTTTTCCTACTGAGGTTAAAACCTATCATAGAAGAGATAAATTTAGTGCCAAGGTATCAATTTGGGTTTCATCATGAACATTCTACGGTCGAATAAGTACCTACATCGTATAGTCAAAAATATAAAACAAGTCTTTGAAAGTAAGAGATATTGCTCGGCTACATTCCTCGACGTCACTCAGGCGTTCGACAAGGTTTGGCAAGAGGGTCTGATATAGTATAAAATAAAAAATAACTTACCACACCCATTCTGCAAATTACAGATAGATACTTCTTAGTCAAGTTTGTCTAATCACAGTCTTTGTTGAGTCCCATCTGTTTCGGTGTTCTACAAGGCAGCATTCTTGGGCCCATATTGTATTTATTATATAGAGCTGATTTTCCAACGACCAACAATGCAACCACCGCGCTTGGCCGGCATAATTTTCCAAGAACTATGGTCCAATTACTCATCAAGCCCAGAAAGCGCACCAAACAGTGACTCTGTGCAGATGCATGGGCTGCTCCACGATGGCTTGAAGGTTTTTAGCTTCCCAGATACGGCCAATTTTGTTTTTTTGAGATGCGAATACAGCTGTGTCATCAGCAAAGGTAGCTTTTGTTGCTAATCTTGTGGTTGGTAGGTCAGCTATGTACATACATCAGGTATAGCACTGGTTCCAAAATACTGCTCTGTGGAACGTCTTATTGGCGGAAAGTTAAGAGCTTCATTGATTTTGGATAAATCAAATCCCGGTGCTTTCTTTTGATGTATTTCGTTTAAAAGAACTCGTTTAACTTCTTCGACTTTAAAAGATTTGATCGGTAGGTCCATTCGGAAAGGTGCGTCCAAGTAGTGAAGAATTTCGACAGTTTCATCTGTTGTTAGGTTGGATGGAGATGGCTTGTTTCGCAAATACATGAGCTATATCCTGATCGCTTCTTGTCCAATCTCCATTATCACTTCTAATTGGCGGTACAAATTGTTTCGGACGCTTGATATTTTTCATAACAACATTAGCTGCATTATAGCCGTTAGCTTCTGTGGCTGACAAGTTGCTAATGTAAACATTTAATGATTGAATTTTAAGGTTACGAAGTAATGCTTTTAATTTTTTTGGCTTTTCTGTTAAATTTATTTTTATCCCCTAGTGTTTTTTGTTTTGCCACTGATTTCAAGCTTTACGTTGTTCCTGCAAACTTTTTTCATCACTTAAGGTGATTTGATTGCAAAAATCAACATTACCAGCTTTGACGAATTCTTCGAATTGTGCAAATTTTTCATCACTTTGGAAATGTGTTTTCAGATAACTATACGTTCGTCAATCGTGTAACGCTCCATAATCAAATCGCATTATTTATAGATCAAGTATGTCAAATCTATAGAGCGCAATTCAAAATGACACTTTTGAATCTCTCTTTATTATAATCAAAAGCATACTTATCGGTATGCAAAATACGAATTAATCTTCAAAAAGATTTTTTCAAGTTTGACTATGCAAACAAGAAACAACTGTCGATTTTGTAATAATTTTTATCACTTATGTATATCGTTATCACCACGTAATCTATGTTTATATTCAATTCAAGAAAAACCCATGTTATCGAGAAATGTTGGTAAAAATTTACTAAATTGAATTTGAACCCATTACGCTATTTTATAACATGTTCAAATTATGTATTTGTTTTTATTTCAATAAAGGAATTAAATAATTGGTTAGTAGTACAATCACCTTGTGGAAAAACAGAAAATTATTGCAAATTTAAAATTAACAAAAACATACATTTATGAATATTGTTCTAGGTTACAATGTAATTGGAATGTATGAAATATCAGAGATATTATCTGGTGAAATCGCTTTAATATGTACAGGGTGGCACGTCCTTTTTGAGAGAAACTCAATGGTGAAAACCGAAATTACCTATCGTGTTTTCTTTTCGATACATGTAGATCATACCTCAGTAGTTTGTGAAATTGGAGAATAATTATTTACACATTCTTGAGACACTTTTTTGAGGATAATGAGATGGCGTTGACAGATTTTAAATATTATCTTGATTACTTTTCAATTTATCAATCCAAGTATTTCTTGTAGTTATTTGGTTTCCATTTAAAAACTTATAGTATTTTATCAATCAGGGGTAGATTGGCATGAACATATTTAAACAGTATGGATTGAGAATTGAACCTCACTCATAAATCATTGGACGTAAACAATGGGGGGTTCTGTTAGGGAAATTTACTAATTTTACAAAAAAGTCACAATGCCACTGATGAGATATAATAAGGTCAAAACATGTACATAAATTAATATGTCGTTCTTCGAATTCCCGGCAGTGACTCAGATTCTTACTAGCAAGTTTTATGATTCTTTCTTCTCTCATATTATTTTGTTTTTCGAGTGGGTCACCCTGCTTTTAGCGACCTTCTTTTAAATCAAACTTTCATCATCTTTTTTAATTTTTGGTGTTTTATAATGTCATTTTAACAACTTCGCTAATTTTCCCTCTTAGACTCGGTTTATGATGCAATTGGTAAAGCTGTTCTCTTCTGATTGCAGCTTCAATTGATGACTTTTTGTCAGTATTGCCAAATCTTGGCAGCATGAACCTGTCTAATAACACAAAAAGGGTGATAGGATGAACTGTACCAATTATAAAGGAATATCCTTTATCACCCTTGAACACCCATCATAAGCCTGAGAATATTAGCCAAAACAATTAAATTATTATTCATAATAGGCGATTGGCATGAAATGGAGAATAGAAGAAGGAACCTAATTACATAAGTCTTCAAATAATAATCAGGGAACAGTTTTAGTTAGTCGTGTTCAAGCTGCCTTATTTGTGATTAAGTATCAAAAAAATTTTCTTCTCTGGTTGTTATGCAAATCACAAAAATGAATCTTGTATGAAGTGCAAAATTTAAATTATTCATCACGCAAAAACTAGGAAGTTTTCTAGTTAAATCCATTTCCTGTTAGCTATAAACGAACTTTGTGCATGTTATTATTTGTAAATAATCTAAGAAAAGATTTTTTGAAAGGTTACTTTGATTACGTAACACATCAATGGATTTTTAATCAAACCTTTATTATATCTAAGTAAGTTAAGTATATTAAATAACTAAACCACATTTTGTGCAAGTCAATAACGAATATTGGAAGTTTATACTAAATATTTTCATTTTATGAAATAACTCCCAAAAACAGTGTTTATCGATTTGGATGATGTCCTCATTAAAATATGTTTCAACGTTAATGTTGTGGTAGCGATGTTTACTTCCTTTACGTTGATTCATTATAGTAATTAAGGGTAGCTAATTAAATTTTTCTATTTAACTGAAGTGATACGTAAAAGTTGATGGTGAAGACAATTTACGCAATTATGCAATTGAATAATTTTTTTACAGTTTGAGAAACACACTTCTTACACAACTGTAAAATATGTGTGTGCATGACACAAAATCGATACTAAAAGTTGCATCGATTAAGTTACCCATGAATCATTTTCCGAATGGTTGTTTTTCTTTCAGTACAATATATTACAAAATTTCTACTGACTAAAAATTAGGCCAAGGTCTGAAAGCTAATGGAAATTACTCGTGAAAATAGTAATTTTATTAAAATGAGGTCAATAAAAGTAGTATCAAATAAAATGTGGAACAACCCTAATAATTTTATAGCACTAAAAAATATTAAACTTTTTTTATTCGACGCATGAAAATTTCCACTTTTGATCTTTCTGAGTGACGATTGCGTGTCGCATAGGATTTGCCAAAACGTAGTTGATTAGCATAATCGTCGAGTTGAAATTAATTATAGTGTAAAGAGTTCCCCATACAACTTTTTCAAGTGTTTTTGTTGTTTTTTTTTGGGAAGATTTTGAGCGTTATTTTAAACTGTATTCTTAATTCGTTAATTTTCATTTTCTAATTTTGGTGAAAGTACCCGGAAAGACGTCACAATTTAATTTATAGTTGTAGGAAAAGATGCACAATCCTGTGCTGGTATGAAAGCACCTCTCGGCGTGGCGTTGACGTGGTACCTGGTATATTATTAATTTTTCCATTACTTAATTTTAATGCTGGTCGTCCGCCGGGCAGTTGAATGTCTTGTCATGCATAGGTGTACTCGTTAAATACACCACGGTGCATGGTACAACAAACCTGGCGCTAAACAGATGACGCCAGCAGCCGGAGTCGTGTCCACGCTCTCCCGATGAAATTAGTCTATTTGCCGGCAAAATTGACGCCTTACACTTGCAGGATGTTTTTATTTTGCAAGCTGAAGGGACGGTTATCATCATATTTTACCCCCTCCTCGTGACATATTCCGCATAATAAAATTTTGTCTCATCCATTCATAAAAAGTAAAAATCGTGAAAGTTTCAGCTTGATTTATAAACATTTCTATTTTTAAAGTATTAAGTTCTTAAATCAGAAACAATAAATTGTGAAATCACTCCAGGTTCCATCATGGTTATTTTTTGTGCCATGGTTTGGATTTTTAAAGTACTACCATGGTGTTATCAAAATTTCCTGCTTGAATCTTTTTGGTATGCTACTAGATGGTTTTTTTAACATCTCATGTAGTCAATAATTACACTAGCAAATTTTCCAGCCGGAAGTTTTGTCTGATATAATGCAAATGATTAAACAATTATAGCTTGTGTCATTAGGAATTAAAACAAAATACATCCGTTTCACTCTGTATACCTATTCACTTTTTATTTCTCCATTGCGAAATCCTTTTCCGATTCGGAGCAATTATTTTGGATTATTATTATGGAAATATTCGAATCAGAATAGTTTCTTTGCACGCTTAGTGGATCCCACTTAATTCATTATACCTACATTAATTTCTATTATTACTCATAATTCGCAATACATTCGTATAATGGATGCTTTTAAAATTCTAAGAATATTTTACCCGCGTAACCCGAAGTAGAGGCAAAAAGTCTTAATTATTTTAAATTTATTAGAAATTTAAGATGCTTCCTGTCTGTTGATAACCTCAAACTTTAATTTTTTTACAATAATATAATATAATAAATAACAAAATACCAATCCAAAATCTGCCTTTTGAGGGATCATGCAATATTTTTTCTACTACCGAATGGTCGTATCAAAATTGAAAAAATATTTTAAGAGCGCGCTGCGGAAAGAGAGAGAGGGAAGCAGTAGATATGATGTTGAAAGAAGCCTCTAATCTTTTGTAGAGATTTAAAAAATTTAAAAAAATTATTTGCGCCATATCTAAGGGAACCTTTGAACCCTTTGTGCATTAAGTTGATTTTATATAGTTTAAAACTCCACTAAGGGCACTTTTTGATTTACAAGTTTTCTATAATTGATGAAATAGCTTCAAAATCAGGTTTTGTCCTTATAATGATCTGCAGAAGGCAATAACGAAGTTTCATTAAGATCGGTTGTCATAAAAATTCAAAATTGTCCTTTTTCATAAATTAAATTAACCTATTTACTTTTAATTTAAAGCGCTCAAAATTGGTTATTGCCTTCAATAGTCTTTTCTTATTAATATAAAAAAAGAATTACATTGATACGTTTAGTTTTTTAAATTTGTACAAAAGATTAGAGGCTTCTTTCAACATCATTCCCTGTCTCTCTTTCCGCAGCGCGCTCTTAAGTAGTAACCCGAAAAATGAAGAGCGACTGAACTCACTTACCAAATTAGGGGATTACCGTAACGCTTTCAATTTTGTGCCATTTTTGTTTTCGGGGTTTTAACTGAATTTCTTGCAGTGGCGGCTGGTACGTGGAAGACAATATTGGTAGCTGTCAAGACCGGGGAGCCCCCCCAGCGTATTGATATAAAGATGGTCATCATGTTGATATGATTGGGGGTATTTTATATCCCCAGATCCCCCCCCCCACGGTTTCTATTTTCAATTCCTATTGTTGGCTTGAGTATTTAATTTGACAATAAAGAGTATTTTAACATTTTCAAAGTAATCTTAAAATTTTCCAATTATTTAAATTTTGTGCCCTTCCATTGAAACCGCAGATTTCTTGCCCTATTCGATAATAAAAGAAATATTGCACGATCCTTCTAAGGTAGATTTTGAGAAGCCCAATATAGGAAATCATGATCCCAATTTTTTTGCTAATTCTAAAAGCCTCAAAAAATTATGCCGGTGTTTGGATTTGTTCCAATGTTGCTTGATTTTTGAATTATGAATTTTTGAAAATGAGGTAATTCCATCTCAAATCAACTAAAGAATTTACTCAACCTCCACCAAATTTGACGAATCTTGGTACACACAATCTTAGTAAGAAATAAAAAATACAAATTTAAGTATTTGCCCGAAAGGGCATTTGTTTCTTTGTTTTGGTCCTTCAAAATGTAAAAAAGCTATAGTGTGTAGACTTGTAGGAAAAAGACTGTAACTTCATCCACTCACAGTGGTCTAAATTTAAAAATATGAAATGTTCTGTAAATGTTAATGAACATTCTATTCAAATATTCAACCACATTTTACTTTTTCAACTCCTAACTGAATTAATTTTGTAATATTTACCCTATTTCAACCCCTGTTTCTAAAATGGCCTTTTTTTTCTTTTTTTTTGTGCAATTGTGCTGAGCACGCGTACCAAATTTAATCAAGGGATAAGAATGGGTTCGGTGACTAAAAATAAATTAAGTAATATAGCGAGAGATGGTGGGGGTCGAATAAATTCTTCAGTTGTTTTGAGATGGAATTACCCTATTTTCAAAAATTGATAACTCAAAAACCAAGCAACATTGGAACAAATCCAAACACCGGCATAATTTTTTTTGGCTTTTAGAATTGTGATATTGATTGCCAATATCCTACAGTGGGCTTCCCCTTGTGAGTTCGAATCTTAGCTACTCCCGAATTATTTGTGCCGTGGTTCGGATTCCACGTAAAGCTGTAGGTCCTATTATAATACATGCACGTCTAGTTTGTAGATTTCCTATTATTTCCACATTTATTTACAAATTTTCAATGAAACATGCATCGCAATTTATTTGTTTTGGCTTGATACAATTTTATCAATCCGTATTATATTAAATTCTATTTTAATCTATCTGGTATAAGGTTATTGTCCATATATCTGCTTCTATTCTTATACCTAATCTATACCTCACCACTTAACCTTTCGGTTATTGTATTACAAATATGAAAAATTGATTGACCAAATTAAAATTATTGATATTATGTTAGTATTTTGCTATTAGGCGGCTCGTGCATTGAGCTTAAACGCTTACGTACAGAGCGTGTAACAATCGAGAATATAAAAAGCAAACCCCTTCGTGACATGAAAACGTAAAAACGTAAAACCATTGAACAAACGATTATTCTAATTTTCCCTTTCGTTAACGTGAAAATAAATTCCAGTATGCGCGTTTGGAATAATCCAAACATTTTTATGTATAAAACTCATAAAAAATTCTATCTGTATGCATTTCACAAGCATAAAATAAACGACGAAATTTTAAGATTACTGTCTGACCGTGATTGGATTTAGACGATTTATCTGGAAGAGATGACCCCCAACCTATATAGTGGTCTTATGTTGCATTATAAATGGAGTTCATTGCCGCTAATTGGATAAGATTTGAGTGATTCAACTTCGAGAGGAAGTAGGTACGATTAATTTTGTCAAAAATAGTTGCTCTTCGTCTTTCGCTCGTATTATCTAACTAAAAATAGTTCTCCACTTATTTTTTCTTTATTTTATATCCGTCACGGAAAAACACCCAAAAACTTTTAAACTTATTTTTGTTCGGCATGTTCTTTTGCTAATGAAAAGTTGCTTAATCGTTTTGTTATTCTAAAGGTTCATCGAGGTGGCGAAAAAGATATTTTCGTGTGGGTAGCTTTAGAAAGGACAAAAAGTGTGGGCAAATTGATTTAGAAAAAAAAATTCATTTCGTTTTACAGGGTGCTCCCTCCACGGGACGTCCGTAACCGTGAATTGTAGAAACAGTTTTGGAGTTATTGACACATTAACACGATTGTGTGATTAATTATCGCAATTTTTATATTTAATTTTAAATAATTGCGCTATTTATAAAAGGTTGACTTTTTGAACCTTTTTCACAATCGGCATTTATTTCTGGTTTGATCTATAAAAAGACTCTTTTATTCACATCGTCATATCCACTTATCGTCTGCTAGTATACATAGGCGGAATTGGACTCTTTTATTTGGAGGTGCGAATAGAAAAAATATAATTATATCTCCATTAATTCGCCTATATAAGATTCTTGGAGTAATTTTGTTCTTTTATTTTTCAGGCGGGGCATAACACCACCACATCGAGTAAAATCAATTTCTATGGCGACTTTCACACAAGAAGAGATTGAATTGTTAAAAAGAAGAGGAAATGAATACTGCAAGCGCGTTTGGTGCGGTTTGTACGAAGGAAAGGGGCCATCGGAAGTCAGAGACGAAGAATTTGTTCGTAATTTTATGATGGATAAATACGAACGCCGACGTTATTACTTAGAACCTTCGCCGTCACCAATAAATGGAGTCCATCCACAAACTTCCACTTATTCAACCAATAAGACTGCCGAAATAAAACCATTAGCTAATACAAAAATACCAAGAACGAACGGAACAGTCATCGAAAGAAATCACAGGAACGCAATTAATAAGGTTCCAGATTTTGTTGCAGATTTTGGAACTGCAGATATTTACGATGCTATCTATGAAAATAAGGATAATAAATTTAATAATAATTCAACACAGTTTTCGTTTGCAAATTTCGATAACAACACTATTTTTAATAGCAACAGTAAGTATCATAATCACATCAATATCAGAATACACCGTAAAAGTGTCCTCATTTATTTATTTCTAGTAGACTCTACGGCTTGTAGAGTCGATGATTGGGATTTTTCAAATTTTAATTCTTCATTTCATCAACAACAAGCAACTTTATTTCCCAAGTGCAATGTGAACAATCACTGGAGTAAGTTTACTGGCTTACAACTTGATTGTTTATTTATTAGCATTTTTAAATTTTTTTAAAAGTGTTTTATTATTTCCTTTAATACGCTTGTTTTAGTCTTGAGTTTTTTCTGCTAGTAATGTTTCGTGTATTATTATAAACACATTTTTGGCAGACCCTTTTTTACCTTTAACTGACTCCCGTCCCTACAAAACCACAAAGATTGAACGTAATTGGGTTTTGTTCAATAATGAAGAAACGACCCATTTAACGAGTAATTGTTTACTTTATTCAAAACGTATTTGCAATTTATTGAAAATTTCCTTTGTTTAGATGTAGCTCCGTCGAGTAATGGTGTAGTACCATCATTTCATTCGACCGGAACGCCTGCTCCACCTGTGGACAGATACGCGGCGCTTAAAGATTTAGATAATGCAATGAAGGAACAACCACAAATTGATTGGAATACAAGCTCAAATGGTTCGTCCTATGGATCTGTTACACCAACAAGCTCAGTTTATAGTACACCATCTCCTCACGGCTCAATGTACGGCTCACCAAGTCAAGGTAATTATAAATAATTTCTCGGGTCGAGTAACCTAAAGTTGACCACCCCAAATAAAATTAAAAATTTCCTATTGCAAAGAGGAAGGTTTATATAGTATACTGTTAAAATTTTACATGCGAATGTATTATCAAAATTTTGAATAAATCGATTTTGAAGTTAGCAAATTTAACATGTAAAAGCTGACCGACGCGCGGGAATCTCATGACGGTATGTGTGGATTGGTATACCCTAACACTTTGAAAATTACCGGTTTTCTTGAAGGATGGCGCTTCAAGTATGTTTAGCTTTTGCCGCATAGCGGCTCAGGCGATGAAAAACCGGCCGGAGCAGCGGAGGCTCAGGTTTTTCGATGCCCACAGCCGGATGAGTCTCGAATCCAAAATTTCAAATTCGATTTTTTCAAAATTTTGATAATTCATTCGCTCATAAAATTTTTACAGTATACTATATAAACCTTCCTCTTTGCTATAGGAAATTTTTAATTTTATTTGGGGTGGTCAACCTTAGGGTACTGCCCCCATAATTTCAATTAGAATTTTTGTAATCTAATTTTTTATTTTGGTTAGGTCAATTTACGAACATGTTTCCTCAACAAGATACCAAAATTTCAAATCCGTTTAGTAATGGGGGAAGTATGAACTGGAATGATAGTGGAAATCAAACAAGCGGTGCTCCAAATCCGTTTAGAACAACGAATAATAAAATTAATGGTGCATTAACGGGTTCTAATACATCGTTTCATACAAGCAATGGTACTGCATGGATGGCAAATCCTTTTACGGTATGTTTACACAATTTGTAAAACTTGTTTATCAATTTTACATTAACTTGGGACTTTAATCTTCTTTCATCCAACTCCAAGTTTAGAACTCATTTTCGTGAGGCTGACTGTCTTTGATTTTTATTTTGGTTGGTTCATACGTTGATCTTAATTTAACATCACTTGTTATCATTATCAATGCATAAATAATTTTTAAGATACGGAGTATTAAGTGTAGAAGGTGCTAAGATTGACAGTGCAAGTGCTTAAGGGCGCCCTTTCAACGACGAAGATAGATATAATATTTCAATGCAATAGAAAGAGACTGCAATAGTGACTCATTTCTCAACTTTCAGGCTAATTACAAATTATTTCAATAACTGAAAGAGAAACATAAAATAGAAGATAAATTTTCCTACTAAGCTGACTTTTATTGAGAAATTTATTACAGAAATCTTTTTTTATTGCATTTAAAAAGGTGCACTTATAAAAATAATTGGATTTCAAATTTTACCTATTTATGTTGCTTTAATTGTATGGAAATCAGTTTTACATAAATCGGAAACAACTTTACTTTTATTTTTCCACTTCAGTTTATTGAAATTATTTGTAATTAGCCTGAAAGTTGAGAAATGAGTCACTATTGCGGTCTCTTTCTACTGCATTGCAATATTATGTCTATCTTCGTCTGTGAAATTGCGTCCTTAAGTCAACAAGAGAGTGGATATGCAAAGATTGTAATCTAATTAAGATATAACCAAAGTTAGGTAGGGAAGAAAGCACAATAACCTGCATTCCAACCACAAAAAAAACAATGTGAAATACCAATAAATAAACAAACAACATATTTTTTCTTATTTGTTTCTTTAGTTTTGTCCAAAGTTTATTTTTCCTAATTAAAGATTTCAATACCAGTTGATGTGAAAATTTCATATTACTATAATTTTGTGGCCAGTTTCACACATCCTTTGTCTTCAGGATTTTTAATTTACATTTAAAGTAATTTTGGCAGGGTTGTAAAATTTATTGAAAGAAATTAAGAAAATCCAATATTTTTTGCCCCTGATGGCAGGAGGTTGCCTTGAATAACTCCCAACGATTCCCCATTTTCTTGTACTACATCTTTTCTTTTATAATAGCATCTGTGTTAAACAAATCATAGCAGTATAATTTCTAAAAATAAGGTGGTCATATCTTCAAAGACAAAATTATTTTTATTCAATTGCATATGAAAAACGTGGGTGTATGACATAGAGTAGGGAAGTTGCTAGGCGCATACCAACTTTTTTTTTTAATTTGAAACAATCCAGAGTGGTCGATTTCCATTTGAGATTTATGTTTACAAGGATGTTGCTCCAACCTTGGCAACTTTTTTCATCACATTGAAAAAAATTGTTTACGCATAGTTATTTATTTTGATTTTACATTTTCACTTTTCAAAATTACTGGTCTATTTTGGGCATGCACTTATTATACAGGGGGTTCTTTTCTATATATTTATGGGCAACAATCAGATCGTTTTAATGTCTTTACTCGAAACTCTTCAATGAAAATGCCAATATTTTTCATTTTAAGGCAAATAAAATTCAATACTGAAATCAAAGTTATTGTTGTTAGTGCGTATTAATTTGAATATGTATAGTCTATTCATTAGTCAAATGTAAACAATATAACTTGATTATTTTTGTTTATTTAAATGTGCACTCAGTTTATGTGCAATTACTATTCTACATAAAAAATTTGTTATGACTCAAATTTGATAACTTGGTCTACAACAGTAAATGAAATATATTTTGATTTTTTATAGTTTAATTAACTGGTTAACTTGTAGAGTTTATTTTAATAATATAAAATAATTTTTTGTAACAAATTCTTTATAGTTGTACTATTACTGAAAACAATATACAAACAAGGTGCTCTAATTTAAGTGGATTAACACAATTTGCTTAGGACATATCTACCTAATATAAATTTGGTTAATCAGCAAACTAAGAAAGAGCAAAGAAATTAAAGTTTCTTCTGGTTCTATTTAATATTCTATCAAATTTTCAGTGTTTTATTTTTGCAAAAGTATCCTTGTATTTTCTTATGGGTGCTATATTGTATTTTTATAATAAACGCATTTTAGAGATGATGTATAAAATTTACCCGATATTTGCAGTTAAATTTAATCTATAATTTGTACAAAAATAATAATAATAAACATCGCTAAAATACATACGTAAAATTTCATTATCATCATTAAGTTTTTTGTACAGATATGTTGTTAATTTATGTGATGTATTTGGTATTTATTTCCTTTAATTTATTATGGTTTTGCATGAATTTTTTTCTAATTTCACAATAAAAATAGGAAATTTACGTGATTAATATCAAATTTGTTGTTTTTGTACAATTTATGCATTAATAAATTAATGTGTCAGGACAAAAATATTTTTACGGTGTTCTGTTACGTTTTTTAATAATAAATAATGTTGGTAGAACCTTTGATTATATAATATTTATGTAGTATCAGATTGGCAAACCTTGTGGAAATTTTGTGAGCGACCTAGAAGTCGTAATAAATCAATTTATTATTGTAATTTTTGGTGTTTATTACGCCTTCCAATTTAATAATACCATCTGTTGATAATCTTTTGAACTCAACGAGGTATTTCCAAAACTCTCATAAAGTTTTCCTATCTGATACTACATAATCCAAGGTACATTACATTAAATTACTTTGCAGTAAGAATTACATTAAATAGGTGGTTCAAAGCTGCCTCCTAGTAAAACTGGTCCCCCCCAGAATCGCCTGCGGCACTTATTCTATTTTTGTCTTGTTTGGAAGACAATTTAATATTATAAAACCTTGAAATTATTTGAAAAGCCTTTTTCTTCTAGTCTTTGAATAAAATTGGGCAGTAAACTAAAAAACGAAAGACCACCAAATGACATAATGAAAGTTTTTTTCTAAGGTCTAAAAACATTACAAATTCAATATATTAGGAGATGTTTCTATTGCAATGAGCTTTCATAACTCTCAAATCTTTAATATGACTTGGAACCTTCCAAATTTGTTTAATTTGCAGATCTTAGATAGTTCATCTTGAAAAATCGCCAATGGCTCCTTTTATATGCATTTGGTTATAAATAAATAATAAATTGGAATGAAATATGGTAGAATGTTAGCTTTTTAAAAGGAGTAAAAAATACGGACATTCCACCTTTCCTAATCAGCAATCTCAACAACTCAAAATATTTTTGCAGACAGAATACTGCTAATACCAGTCATGTCAAGATAATCTTACTGACGTCAGTATAGGATATTGACATGGTACATTCTCTAATGATTTGTTCACCTTGTTACATGTAGGGGAGCATGGGTAACAGTGAGACATTTGAAATATTTTCTATTCTAATCTGCTCACTCAAATGGCACTTTAGTATAATATATTCAACCTTCAAAGGTACCATTTTATCCAGGGTTAATAAAAACCATGTTTTTTTTATCGACCTAGGGTCTATCCAATTTTAATATATTTATGGTGGCAGTTTTGAGGTGTTACTGGTTTTCGAGTGGCAAAAGTAATTTTCAGTGGTGATCAAGCAATATTTTTTAAGTTCGATGGGTTTAGTGAATAATTAGTAGATTTGGCTTAAGATAAGTGCATTTACATTTTTAAATTAACAGCGAGGTTAGCAAAATTTTACTTTTGAGAATTTTGATGATATGGGTAACAAGACATAAAATGGGTAACGGTAGGACGTTTAATTTCTTATTATTATTTTTTCAAGTTTTGTTTGGTGTAGGAAAAGTTTCAATTTACCAGGATGCCTTTATTCACCAAATAAAACTAATTTTGAAACATTTTGTGACGAAAAAATGAGCAGTGGTAGAAACAATTCTCAAAAAATGAAGTACTATAAGATCTGTGTCAAGCAAAGAAAAAGCATTTCATTAATTTTATTCAATAGATATTTGCTAAAATCTTGAACTTAGCACCTAAGCACAATATTTTATTTACATTTATCTTTAAAATTAATGTATCACTGTACCCACGTATGCCACAGGTACATTTAATAATGTCTATATTTGAGAGTATTACATTCATTACTAAATAGACCAGTGAAAACTAATAACCATATTATATACCAGTATGTATAGGCAAATAAAGAATTTTAATTATTGGTAATAATACCCTAAGAGAAAAAAAGCGTCTCACTGTCACCCATGTTCCTCTGTAGGATTTTATTTAATCATTAAATTCCATACATCATCACCCAATTCTTCTTATAATCACCTCCAGACTTCATATCATAAATGAAATAATTATTATAGTGTATAACTAATACAAAAACCTTTTAATTTTAGGTGGGTGCCCCTGCATCTAATGGACATTCGAACAACCCATTTTTATGAGTAGCCTTAAATAATTGGAACTCCAACAAGATAAGATATAGCAAAGCTTTGTCTGTGCCTTGAAATTACACTTTATAAAAGAATATTAGGCTGTTGACCATAATAGAGCAATTTATTTTTTGACATCTTACATCTACATAAACTAAATATTTCACGTGAATTATGTTGCTTCATAACTACGTAATTAGTGTTATTTTTTGTAATTTGTTTATTTATTTATTAATTCTTGTAAATTATGTTTTTGTTAATTTTTAAACTGATTTATAATTTAACTTAAGTGTAGGAATGTAAAAATTTGTTTTAATTTTTTAACTAGAAAACGAAATTATAAATCGGTTATTATTATATTGAGTACCAAAAAGTGCTGGTTGTAGTTTTTTTATTGTATTATTTGTTAAGTTAATTAATTTAGTAACGCTTAAATTTAAAGAAAGTGATATAAATTCATTGATTGCCTTTAGAACAACTGTTTCACCAATTAAATAATGAAAAATTGTTAATACGTAAAAGTCCATAATATAACATTTGTTATGCTCTCTTGTTACTTTTTGCCGTTTATGTTTTTGACATTTAACAAGCTTAGTAATAATATCGTAAGTTATTTATCTATCATGTTAGTCCCAGTATTCGGGGGGCCCTAATTTTGGTGTATCATTTTAACACCACACATTTTTACTACCATGGCTTAATTATTTTTGCACAAATTTTACACCACACCAAAATGTTGTAAGAAATTGTTTCTCATAAAGTATAAAAAAAAATAGCTTTTAGATATGTTAATTAATGACAATAATTTATTTTTATTAATCATTGCTTTTTTAAAAATACATAAAAAGATCATCTGTCCTTATTTTCAAGGCCAGTAAATTATTTTTTAGTAAAACACACTTGGAATGTATAAATAAATACAAATTTACAATAAACTTGGAGTTTTATTTTAAAATTAATTTATAATTTCAATCTTCTAACTTCGTCCGACTTAAAATCTGATCTGTAATTATAAAAGGAATAAGACAGCATTTTTAAACTATTTTTAAGTACCTTAAGCCCATAATAGTTCGAACTTCCGAAGGTGTCAGTCTCCAAGTTAGCACGCCTTCGTGATCGCCCCAATAATCGTTAATTTCAGACACTTTTTCCAAATTCAACACGGTGGCAATCTGAGTAAGTCGTGCAAATTTATCCCTGACCGACCATGTGGTTGTGGTGGTTAGATAACTGGCTAAAGAACGAACCTCTTTATCCAAAACCAGCCCTCCTAACTGCAATTTAAAAAAGTGGGATCAAGAAAAGCTTACTTTCTCGCAGAGCTGTCTTACTCTGTTAAAAGAAGATTTAAAAATAACTTTCTCGAGTCGACTGCTAACTTCATCGGTTAATATTTTAACCAAGCCATCGTAATTTGTAGAAGTTAGATTTTCTTTAAACGAACATAAAATCGAGTCTAAATTCATAATCAAAGTTTGAACAAAGGATTCGCCAGCTTCATATTCAGACAATTCATCCTAAAATTAAGTTATTGGTTACAATAAAATGCAAGAAAAATTAACTTGCCTCTGAAAGTTGATGGTTGATGTTGAGGAATGAGTCGACCCATGGACTGATTCGTGGCTTGATTGCACTTGCTCTTAGTTGTTGCATGCCGTAATCAATTACTTCTTTTAAGTTTGTAATGACTGACGATAGACCGGATAAACAACTCTCCAGTTTTCCACGCTCATTTGCGTTCAATTTTGGGATTGATTGTTCCACATCAAATAATACGCTGTCGCATAATGTTTCGACATATTCAATGCTAGCATCGGCATTGTTTAAGGCAAGCTGTAAATAAACAATTAAAATTGTAGCATTGTATACAATAAAAACTCCAGCCTAATTAATAAGACATTTCAAACTTACTGTAAAAGCAGTTCTGATTTGTTCTGTATCTCCAGGTTGCAAACGCCCATGTTGAATCGAAGTTTGCAAAACATTATAGGCTTGAGTTAAATCCAAGTAGCGAGATGGATAGCCTTGCTTTAGACGACCTCTTAAAATTGCACAGAAATCATTTTCCAATACACCACATGCATTATTAATAACGGCACAAATGCCATCAAGACTGCCACTGGAAATAGCTCTTCTGTAAAATAAAATTAGAATATTAGCTTAGTGTTCCTGCTATCCCAGCCATACATTTGTAGTCATTTCATTAGGTTACAAAAGAACTGACCTGATACATTTTCGAATAATAAAAAAAGTATCATCCACCATACTGGAAGTATGCTGAGAAGCATCAGGGGTATCCATTAATACTGCCTTACTGATCGACTCTTCCATAAAATAATGTTCCAATTGTAAATAATGAGACAGCAGTGCATGCTTACTCTTACTTAAATCACTTCTAAAAATCAATTGATCCAAAATCACGCAAATTTTTTTACGTTCTTCCCCTACCTCGGTACTAATTTCAATATCAGCCTATAAATTATTAGCCTAAATTTTATTGTGCTTCTTCAGCTTGATAATTTTTAAAATAAATAGATTCATATCACACTCACCAAAACTTTACGTTTAATAAATTTTATATACAGCTCAATCCTGATGTGCATGATGGTCAATTCCTGTATCAAAATATCCAAATCTTTAGGATCAAATTTATCGATTTTACTAAAACTTGAATTATTGCTCATTTTTCCAATTTCGCCAATTTGGTTAATCTTTTTTTGAACTTGTCTCTGTCTGTTAAACTCTTGCACAATCCTTTTCACTTGATTATCGCACTCTCGTTGTAGCAAACTCACCACCGAGAGGAGACGTCCAGGTCCGTAGTAAGTTTCTACAAGAGGTTGATGAATGTCGATAATGCGTGCCAGACCCTCAAATAAAAGAGTCAACACATCGGCATAAATCACGTCGTATCGTTTATCATTCATAGGTGTCGAAAGAGCAGTTTGTAAATTTTTGTGTGACGTTTCTTCCAACTGTAAGAAGAATGCACAAATTTAAATTTTAAGGAAATTCCTTGTTTGTTACCTTTCCACATAAATAATTACAAAATTTTGTGATTCCTTCATCGTGCATACCTGTAATAAAAAAATAGAATCCCTATAGTTGTCTAACAATTTTTATTTCATTTGTGAGATAATTTTATTACAAATTGGTTAGCCTTTTAGTTAATGGAATTAAACAAATTAATAAAGAAGCAAATCCTGAATGGAAGAGCCCTAAATTGCAAGTCTCGCATTAACAATGTAAAACACCAAAGTTTATCACTGAATTCTTTCAGTATGATAGCAACAAGTACTTATATAGGAAGTGATTAGAAAATAAAGTGACACAGAAGAACAACGCGGAACAAGCATGTGATAAGATAAAGGCGAACATTATAAAGAGAGGCGAAGAAGCACTAGGAATTAAAAAAGTTGACATCAGGGTCATTCCATTTCAAATGGAATCATGAATTTACTTGACCCATGCCTAATATGACAAAATTTGGTACACACCATCTTAGTAAGAAATAAAAAATATAAATTAAAGGATTTGGCCATAAAGGCACTCGTTTCCTTGTTTTGGTCTTTCAAAAGACACGGACAAAATCATATTTTCGCCGATTTCTCAAGTTTCTTTGAACTTTATGACAAAATAGTTTAACACAAAATTAAAGCTAATTAAATTATCTTCAAAAAAATATTTATACAAATTTTTCGTCAGATTCGTATTCACATAGCAATAACAGCTCAAAGTATAGCTAAGTTGCGCGACCACCGTTATATTTATTTAAAAAGATCGGAATCGATTTTCAATTAATTGTATAGATTTTCATCATAAATATTTATTATCTGAATATAAGTTGACCACACCATCCCTAATTTTGATAAAAAGTTTATCATAATATCGTCTGTGTAATTCTAATACCTCGTATACCAGGGGTGGGCAAAAGCCGGCCCGCGGGCCGGATCCGGCCCTTTTGCTTACTTTATCCGGCCCGTTGAAAAATCCCGCATGCAATTTTTTTAATCTCTTTTATGCGATTTTGTTGAAATCAACAATATTAGTGTGCGTAGTGTACATATAAATAATGAAATATATAAATAATAGCGAGTATTATAATTTATAATTATATAAATAAACAGCACGCATACTGTTTATTTTGATTTGGCACTGGTCGCATACTCGTCATTTCTTTTGAGACTAATGTTTGTTATTTTGCAAATACAATAATAAATTAAAAAAGTGGACTTTTTGTAAGTAAAATTTTAAAACATTGGTTTTATTTTATTGTATTAATTAATGTTAAATGCCTTTTCTAATACCTATGTTAAATGCCTTTTCTAATACCTATGTTAAATGCCTTTTCTAATACCTATGTTAAGTGCCTTTTCTAATACCTTTGTTAATTGCTTTTTCTAATACCTTTGTTATTTGCTTTTTCTAATACCTTTGTTAATTGCTTTTTCTAATACCTCAATGGGGTCCTGCATCTTTCTTTATCTTCTTAAGTACAGGGCCCATTGTACCTGTACTTTAGTGCCTAAGCAATAAGCCTGTTTTTATTATACGCAATTTATTATTTAATTAGTTTAGGGCTTCCTAGAATGTTTCCATTAGTAACACTTGTGCCTTTGTTAGGCAATTCTAGGAAACCCTCTCTTTCTTTTACCCTTAATATTTTCTTAAAATAAAATCTTTCATTAACTGATTTATTTATGACCATTAATTTAATATAATGGATCATATTTCTTTAAAAATTACGTGACATATTTTACTGGGCACAAATTGTTCGCATGTACACCCAAGTAAGACAATTTATTATTACTATTATCTATTATTAACTGTCAAATTTCTTTGTCCAAATGCTTTAAAATGATACTTATAGTGTTTTTGTCAAAAAAATTTCTTAGGCAGGGAAAAAACTCCACCCAAAATATTCGCGTGTGCGCAGCGTACGCGGTATAGTCCTCCGGCCCGGGAGACATTTTGAAAATTTCATTTTGGCCCGCGCTTAAAAGTATTTGCCCACCCCTGTCGTATACCCAAAATGCAAGTTCTGAGATAAATGAAAAAAACTGTTTAACTTTGCATATGCACTTTAACAAACGAGGTATTAGAAAACTGTTTTAATACTTAAACTAATTTTTTTTGGGGATAAGTGTAATACTAAAATGGTAGAGTGTGGCTTACAGCATCCAAATACATCATAACCCGATTTTCATATTTTTGAGGCTTACGAGGTATTAGAATTACACAGATGATATGACAATGCAGTTGAACCAAAAATACATTATTTGATTTTTTTTGTAAACTTAATTCGTTTCCATATTAAGGCCAGCTAAATGTGATACTTTTCAGTTTACACCCTCGAACATCAGGGTGTGTAACTTTGGAACTAATGAACATAGAGGGCTGATTTTTTTTCAATAAACTTATAAGTTTAGATTGCTGGAACAATTTTTTTTTAATTGTGAGTTTTGCTCCCCCTCCCAAAGGGGTCTCTTTTTCCCCCTAAAAATTAATCTATATTATTAAGGGAGGGCTAAGGTTAATTCGTACGAAAAAAAGGCATGTTTTTGTGAATTTTTTTGTGACTACACAGTTAAAATCTCTTTATTAAAACCAATAGTACATTAAAGTATGACATTCGAAGAATATTGTATAAAATTTTCACGAAGAAATATTAAAAAATACGGCAATGGCAGCAATAATTATTCGGACGTGACTCGGAAAAATATAGAATTGCGGTGCCCCTCATAACTTGGTGCTGGATCATCTGAAATCAAAAAATCAAGGTTCATTCGTTAGATAATAGTTTTCCCTAGGTAACGCTGGAGAGTTTTTTTCAAATTTGTTAATAATTTTTATTTTACAATAACAAATTAGCCGATTTTTTTCGCAAAAAATCGCGTTTTTCCCTTCAAAGTGTTCCAAAAAAGTGAAAAATTGAAATTTCGAAAAACCCTCCCAGCGTTACCTAGGGAAAACTATTATCTAACGAATGAACTTTGATTTTTTGATTTCAGATGATCCAGCACCAAGTTATGAGGGGCACCGCAATTTATTATACTTTTTTCCGAGACACGTCCGAATAATTGCTGCCATTGCCGTATTTTTTAATATTTCTTCGTGAAAATTTTATACAATATTCTTCGAATGTCATACTTTAATGTACTATTGGTTTTAATAAAGAGATTTTAACTGTGTCGTCACAAAAAATTCACAAAAACATGCCTTTTTTCGTACGAATTAACCTTACCCCCCCCCTTAAGACGTAACATAATATCGTAGTCAACCTGTGCACCAAATTTCATTTTGGGCAGAGAATTGCAGTTTGAGCAAACAAGTATATAATAACTTACCAAATGACGAGTAAATGATTATAAATATAACTTATCAAATGGCAAGTTATATATATTTTTTTCTCAATCTGCAATAGTCCGCCCAAAATGAAATTTGGTGCACAGGTTAACTATGTTAGTCTTAATAATATATTATATTAATTTTTAGGGAAAAAAAGAGACCCCTTTGCGGGGGGGGGGGGGAGTGCAAAACTCTCAATTAAAAAAGTTTGTTCCGGCAATCTAAACTAATAAGTTTGTTGAAGAAAAATCCGCCCTCTATGTTCATTAGTTCCAAATTTATACACAGAGGGGTAAACTGAAAAGTGTCGCTTTAGCTGGCCTTATCATAGAAACGAATAAGTTTACAAAAAAAAATCAAATAATGTATTTTTTGACATTCCGGGGGTAAAGTACTCACTTTTTACCCCGATTTGCGGGTGTAAAGGGGCACTTTTTTACCCTGGGGGAGTAGATTGCCACGTGATCGATGATGATCACTAGATTGCCACGTGATCGATGATGGGGTTTTCTTCGCCGTTCTTAATGACGAAAGTGCGCCCCACGCCGGTTTTAGATTGAATCGTGCATATTAGCGTGGAAGAATCAAATTCTTTCACATCTGCCACGCTCAAATTTATTTCAAACAATGAAATAAATTGATGAGTCAATAAATAAATAAAAAGTACTTACTTTAGCTACCAAATAATTCTCACGAGGTGCCGTTTTTAAAAATATCGCCACGTGGTCAGATGCTAGGACGGGCGATTTTTTCGGCAATTTCTAGGTTCTAGCTCATGGTACGTCTTGCTGTTTCAAAGGCACAAATGTAAATGAACTGAAATGAACCATTGGTAGAATTAGGGGTGCCAACTGCTATTTCCTAGTACTTTTTGGTAGTAGTTCGTAATATTACTAGTGCTATTTTGTGGTACCATCGAGCACGTGCATTATTAAAAAAATGCGTTAAATTTTTGCTTTAAGTTTCTAAATTGGCGAAGTTCCTACTTTACCTCCCTGAATTGCAAAAAACAGTATATGCACGACGGGAGTAAAGTGACTTTTGGCCCATGGGTAATTGTTTCACTCGGCTGGCGCTTCATGTAAACAATCCTTTACCCTCGAGCCAAAAAAGTGTCACTTTGCTCCCTTGGTGCATAAAGTACTATTTTGTTTAACTGCATTGTCATATTATGCTAAACTTTTTATCAAAATTAGAGATGGTGTAGTCAACTTATATTCAGATAATAAATATTTATGATGAAAATCTATACAATTAATTGAAAGTCGATTCCGACCTTTTTAAATAAATATAATGGTGGTCGCGCAACTTAGCTATACTTTGAGCTGTTATTGCTATGTGAATACGAATCTGACGAAAAATATGTGTAAATATTTTTTTATAGAGAATTTAATTAGCTTTAATTTTATATTAAACAATTTTGTCATTAAGTTCAAAAAAAATTGAGAAAACGGCGAGAAACTGATTTTTGTCCGTTTCTGCCTATACTTAATTAATTTTTAATAACTGAACCCATGCTCATCCCATGATAAAATTTGGTATGCATGCTCAGCACATTTGTACCAAAAAACTGTAAAAAAAATTAACCAAAAAAAAAGACCCCTTTAGAAATAGGGGTTGAAATAGGGTTAAAATTAAAAAAATTAATCCAGTTAAGGGTTGAAAATATAAAATGTGGTTGAATATTTGAATAGAATGTTCATTTACCTTTGCAAAACATTTTTTATTTTTAAATTTAGACCACTGTGGATGAAGTTACAGTCGTTTTTCTACAAGTCTACACACCAACTTTTTGACTTTTTGAAAGACCAAAACAAGGAAACCAATGCCTTTTGGGACAAATCCTTAAATTTGTGTTTTTTATTTCTTACTACGATGGTGTGTACCAAGTTTCGTTAAGTTTGGTCGGGGTCGAGTCAATTTTACCTATTTTTTTGTCGATTTGAGATGGAATGACCCATCAGTAAGAAGAAAAACATCAAACTGTGGTTCAAAAGTGAAATGAAATAACTTAGAAAAGCATATCTAAGATTTAATACGAAAAGATCACCTGAAGAATACTTAGGGTATTCGGAAACATAAAAGAATCTGGACGTTATCCTGACTAAATAATCTGGAAAAAAACGTTCAACATGAAGATATCAACCCAGAAAATATAATCTATGGTGATCTCGAAGTATCCCATACGTTGCAAACCTGTAGCCGATGAAGAAATCATTAAACAGGTCAGCAGGTTTGCACTTCTTTGTGTGCAGATAACTAACGATCGAAGTACTATCTCAGAGGTGCACATTCAAAGCAGCCATGATCTCGGGCTGCCTGTGAAACGTCATATAGAGTAACAAGCACATGTCGATCGAGAATGCGACCTGTTTTCACATACACAACAGAGACAAGGGCTGCAACATCAGAAACAAAACAGGTCTTGAGATCTACTGAGATGAGAGATGCCGCTGTGGGATAAAATTAGAAGCAAAATGTGCAACATTCAAGAGGTTGTTAGATGAACGAGAGCTAAAAGAAGATTCTGGCGAAATCATGTGGAAAGAATGGAGGATGAGAGAAAGGCAAAGATGGTGATGATACAAAAACCAAACACTAAAAGACCACCAAAGAGATGGAAGACCAGCTGGTCTTCCAGAGATTAATTAACAGGGTTAGCCTTAATAAAAGAGTGCTTAATTACATACCCAATAATGGAAATATTTTGAAAAATCTTTCAACACTTGCTAAATCTTCTGTAGTAACAGCTTCCTCAAATTTATACTTTACAATTGAACGTAACTGACTGGCAGCATCTTGTAACGTACGGACAGCACTTAAAACACTCGACACGTTTTCAACGTCAGTTGCCGTTTGCTTCAGCAGCGATTGATCCATTGATAAAAATCGATGCACATGACCTGCGCCCTTTTCGTAATCTTCGTTTAAAATTGCAGTTTGTACACCTTGTGAACAAAGTTCCAAGTCAATAAGGTCTCCAACTCTTTGCTGACACTCATCGACTCGAGACTAAAACATTTTTATTTTGTAAATTGCACGAGGAACTTCAAGGTAACTTACACGGGAACGATCTAAAGTTCTAACTTTCTTGCTAATATTCTCAGATGACTCCGCAATTGTGTTAATCGAGTCGACCAAATTTTGAGAATCCAAGTGTAAATTTTTTAAAGTGGGCAAAATTTTGTCCAAAGTTTTCACTTTAGCATCGATGTGCGTCTTTTGGGTAATAAAACTTTGCATTTCCTTTAACAATTCATCCTGTAATGTATCGAGAGATAAAGAAATTTTTGAAGATTCGGTGATGTTTGAATATTCTAACCTCACGTAATTTTAATTTTTCTAATTCTCGTTTCATTTCTTCCTGTTTATCAATGTACTTTACGTCTTCGTTCATATTTACAGAAGTTTTTATGAAAATTAGTTGGAAATAACCTAAAAAATTATTTATTTTGACAAGTGTCAAATTTTTAGGTTTAGTTGATCAGGGGCGGACTGGCAGCTGAAATGGCATAAAAACCACCGTTTTCATCGTGATTTTCGTACTCTACGCATCGAAATACGTCGTTTAATGCCTAGTTTACACGAGCTTAGTAGCTAAGCACTTAGTACTTGTCACTAAACATGCGTGTAAACTAGCTGAATAGTGCTTAGTAATAGTAAAAATGCCAGTGCGAGTGATTAGGAGCCGATCCTATTTACTAAGCGACAAGTGGATTCCCCCACCTAATTTAACTAAGCATTTGTCGCTTGCGGAGTAGTGTGAACTGTCATGACAAGCCCTTAGTGACAAGTTGGAACGACAAGTGAAAAGTCGTAGATTGGTTTTTGAATAATTAAAATATTTCCTAAGTTTCTTTTGGCGTTATGGCAGCGGAAAGGTGGAATTCCGAAATCACCATAAAATTCATACAAGAATTTAAAGCATATGAATGTTTATGGAACCAAAAATCGTTTGTCTTTTAATAACTCTCTTTCAAGTTTTTATATTATCGTTGTTAAAATAATGTTGGAATAGTGTTTGAACACATGTTTTTTCAAAATAAAACGGCTGCGTTGATCCATCTCGAACAGATATCTTGCCACTAATACCAGTTTTATAAAATAACGTGTAAACATTACTTGTCACTTATCACTAAGCAGTGACAAGTACTAAGTGCTTAGTTACTAAGCTCGTGTAAACTTTACATAAAGCATTAAAATGTGCACCAGTTTTTTGGGCCAAAAATCTAAAGTTGCAAAATGATTCCTTTTTCGACTGTTTCTGATGTATTTCGACGAGAAAATTACACTGGCGC
The DNA here is from genome assembly GCA_932274525.1 of Podabrus alpinus. NCBI lineage: Eukaryota > Metazoa > Arthropoda > Insecta > Coleoptera > Cantharidae > Podabrus > Podabrus alpinus. The sequence continues at coordinate 20,717,142 of OW026451.1, forward strand.
TGTCGGTTCGTACGTAAGTAAGATATTTTCATAGATGTATTATATTTCATAGATACCGACTGCCCTATACCTTAGCATTGAAACATCCAAAACCAACATAGTTCCGACTTAGTACTGTATTGCTATTTCTGTTATACACTAGTACCACGATACTACTATCAATCTTTTATCTCTCTTAAAATTCTGCTGGAAGTATATTGTGTGCGTTTACATGGTTACTACCTCGTTACCATCGTTACTGCCACTGTTTGAAGTATTTACTTAAGAGCAAATACGAAGAAATTCAAAGAAAAAATAAAAAATTACAGCAAGAAAATTATCGATTAATACAACGTGTTACTTCTACCAAAGATCTGTTAAAGAAAATTACGCTAAGAGCTGTTTTACATTACACTAAATTTTTCAGGACTGAAATTTTCAGTCCTAAAAATCTAATGCGCGCGCCGAATCAGGACGCTGACAACAAGAATTTAGGACATGTTCTAATTTATTGTTGTCAGTGTCCTGATTCGGCGCGCGCATGATGTAAAATTAGTTTCATAATTTAAAATAACTGTTGGTATTGAAATGAGGCATTGTTAATTCGCAAAAAGTTTTTATATGCCATTACATCTTCGGTTAATAATTCATGGTTCAACATATTTAAAATTTATTTTCCTTCTATTCTTCTTTCAATCCACGGTTTAGTCCATAATCGCTTTTTTTCAAAGTTGTTTGATTTTTTGTTTTTACAAGTAACATTGTAATAATTATCACAGCCGCAGCACATAATTTTTTTCTTTTGCTAATTTGCATTTTTAACCGACTTCAAAAAAGGAGGAGGTTATCAATTCGTCTGTATTTTTTTTTTTTTTTTAATGTTTGTTACCTCATAACTCCGTCATTTATTAACCGATTTTCAAAATGTTTTCACAATTCGAAAGGATATAGTTTCAGATTGGTCCCATTTAAATTTCATCAAAATCGGTTGAGTACTTTGGTTTTTATAAATTAAATAAGACGGTCATCTGCAATTAAACACTTCAGGTCAACGTCGTTGTCATAGTTACGTTGCGATTTTGACACTAGAAATTTAATTAAATGACTTTGACAGACATATAGTCAGTGGCGTAGCACAACACAAAAATCAAGTTATAAATTAAAATAATGTATGACAAGTTTAATTAAATAATGATACGTTGCGATTTTGACACTAGAAATTTAATTAAATGACTTTGACAGACATATAGTCAGTGACGTTGCACAATATTTTTAAAATTAGCAAAAATCAAGTTATAAATTAAAATAATGTATGACAAGTTTAATTAAATAATGACATTTACATATAGTCAGTAGCGGCTCGAGAATAGGGGGCACAACTTTGACATAATAATGTTAACCTTAAAAATTAAATGACATTGACGGATAGTCAGTAGCGTTGCACAATATTTTTAAAATTATAATGTTAACCTTAAAAATTAAATGACATTGACGGATAGTCAGTAGCGTTGCACAATATTTTTAAAATTACCAAAAAGTACAGAAAACCAATACAACTTTATAATTTATATTTGGATCAATTTGTACGTGTTAATTGACAATTCAGGCCGGTAGATGCGCTGTAAATCTTGTCGCCAATAATTTTTCCCGTATTCCGTTTCCCGTATTGTCAATTATAAAATATTTGTTGTAAGCCCGCATTTTCAACTTTGAGATAGGCGTTTCGCCCTTTCTTCGCTTGTCTCATTTGAACGGCGCTGTCGCATATGGGCAGCGCGTTTAGTAGGTCTACCCATATTCGCTTTCGATAAATCAGTTAAGGAACGCAAGATTCACTAAAAAGCAAGAAATAAAAAAATTTTTAAAAAAAAACAAAAACCGACTTCAAAAAAAAGCAATACAAAAAAATTGCACTAAAAAGTAAAAAATAATTAGAAGTTATTAGAAGAAGATTTAACAGAAATTAGAAGTATATTTTTACAGTGCTGAGCATAAAAATTAATGTATTACGTCAATAATATACAATTATTCTTATTTTTGGAGTCGGTGCCAGCCAAGCTGTTAAGAAATTTACAAAATGTATTTGAAATCACATTAATACGACAATGTAGCAATACCGATGTCGTGTTGTTTAACGCCAAGCGCCTGCGATCTTGTCGACTGTGAAACTCTTTGCAGTCAAAGTGATATAAAATGTATACCTACTGGTACTCCGCTACTTCGTTAATACACGTTTGTTAACTTTGGCTGGCACCGACTCCAAAAATAACAATAATTGTATATTATTGACGTAATACATTAATTTTTATGCTCAGCACTGTAAAAATATACTTCTAATTTCTGTTAAATCTTCTTCTAATAACTTCTAATTATTTTTTACTTTTTAGTGCAATTTTTTTGTATTGCTTTTTTTTGAAGTCGGTTTTTGTTTTTTTTTATTATTTAATTATTTTAAATCAACCAATTCACATTTGACAATTTACCTAATGCGAGCGGCGCATATTCAGTCGCTGAAAAAGTTAAAATTGTCAGGTTGTAGTTGCAAATAGGAAAGTATTACAACAAGTTTTCTATCATCCTAATTCGGCGCGCGCATTGGATTTTTAGGACTGAAAATTTCAGTCCTGAAAAATTTAGTGTAATGTAAAACAGCTCTAAGATATTAAAATTCTAACCTAAAAATAAGGTTTGACAGCTGTCATTTTATAACTGTACTCCTGAGTGAGATGCAAAATTCATGAAGCACGTGCTATGAGCATGTGTTAAACAAGGATGGCGACAAAAAAGTATGTGTAGTCTATGTTGCCGTTGAAATTTACTAGTAGTCTGTATCTATGAAATATAATACATCTATGGATATTTTACATTTTATCGAGGGGTCTCTTGGATTTCATCAAATTTCAACTTTCATGGTTTAGAATACATTTTTAGTCTCTTATTGCAGCTTGCCACGGTTCCCATTGTGTTTTTCAAACTCTACGCATTGAAATACGTCGTTTAAAGCATTAAAATGTGTACCGTAAAGTGGGGTTACTTTGCACCAATTTTTTGACTTGTACTGTTTGATGTTCTGTAATAATGTACTAAAAGCAATTTTAGTATTTAGGTATCATTGATAGCCATCGCAGGGGTAGTGAAATAGTCGTGACAACAAAAACAAGTTGATTCATTGAGCCCTTTTTTACAAAAACTTGTTAGAATTGTGGTGCAAAGTATACCTTAAGACGGGGATACTTTGCACAGCTTAATTTAGGTAGTATATTTGGCTAATAAATTGGGTGTTGATGCAAAGTAACCCTTTACCACACTTCGTAATGTCAGAATTTCTAGGTTAAACTTTTCGGCGGCAATTGATCAACAACTAATGTTAAGAGTGGGAATTTAACATTCTGTAATCACACTTATAATGTCCTCTATCGGTACAAAAAGTTTTTAGCGCAACAAAATAAAATTATATTACAGGGTGACCAGATATATACTTTTACACCATTGGTGCAAAGTTACCCGACGGAATGCAAAGTAACCCCACTTTACGGTACCCAAAATTTTGGCCATTTTTTTTGTCAAAAAAAAACGAAAGGTGGTTGGTGTTTTTACTATTAGTTTTTTTTTACAATTTGTCAAATATTGGTTCAACCCAAAAACTTGTTTGATTGTCTAAATGCTCCTTTTTTATCAATCAACTGTAACAACCCGCACTTTTGGCTGATTAAATTAATTGCGCTTTTAGCTAATTAATTTAAATACCTAATTAATTTAAACACCGATCTACAAAATACGGTTTATGTATTTTTCATTTACCAACATAGATAATTGTAATTGAGATAATTAAATAGAGTTAATTAAGAATACTCTATTTAATTTAATGAATAAAAATAACTATGTAGGATTTTAATTTTTAAATATCGATGCATGGGTTTAAAAGAAGGAAACCATTCATCAATATACGAGTACGGGCTCAAAGAACGCCGAGCACACAGATGCACTTGGCGGCTACATTGTCAAAAGAAAGCCCTGCAGCTTATTTCATAGAAACATTAGTTTAAGTCAATGCATAGAATAGAACAAAGTTTACTTTGCGTGTATTTCGCACGTGAACCAGTGGCGGTTTTACCGACCAGGCAGGTTAGGCCAGGCCTACCCAAGAATATAATATTTTTTATATATTTTAATATTAGTATTAAATACAATAAATTAATTGATGTTATTTTTTGATTGTTTTCATTATTTATACTCAAAAGTACAAAAATACATAACAAAATTCACCGCGCTATAATTTTTTTAAAGTATAATTGTTTTCAAGTGGCCCCTAGCCTACTCGGCAACTTGTGATGCTTTAGGCCGTGGATTATTTCATTGAAATTTTTAACTATAATCATACGTTTTTTAAATGTAATGCAGTTTATATTTTTACTATTTTTTTATTGTTTTCATTATATATATTCAAAATTTAAATAATACATCAGTAAAAGTCGGTAATTTTTATTTGTATGAGCTTTGGTATGAGTATTCAATAGGCAGTGAAAGCCGATATCTACTCAAACGTATGAATCACGTACCATATGATAACAGGCTGGGTAGGCCGTGGATTATTATGCGCTATGTTGCACTGTACAATAAATATTCGAAACTTTGTAGTATTTACTACGCGTGTTTTAATTATCCGCACATGTAATTTTGCTATGAACTACATATATATTATTGGTATGTTGGTTTGTAGGTAAATAATAATTGTTTAAATCAAATGTGCTATTCTTGTAAAAGAATTTAACTTCAGGATTGTCTTCAGGAGTTATCAAAAATAACTTCAGAATGGTAAAGCAAAACCTAATAACTTGAATTCGTGTCATAAAAGTCGTCGTGGAGTTCTTATCGATGATTAATTAAAAATATTATATTTTTTATAATCACATTTTACAATTAGGTACATAGTACATAGAAACAGGGTACGGAGCAGTATTCCTTAGCGTTCTAATCAAACTTTCTTCTGCTACACACTAAAGAACAGGCTTATATTTGTCTAATAAAACAAAAAAAAAGGGTGAAAGGAGTAAAAACAACCCCAAAATCGACTTTTGAAAAGTACGGGAAAGTCGCATCGATTAGGCGGCCGACCGGGGTGTATGTGCATCAGTCGGCCGTGCTCCGTCGAAAATGCGTAAAATTTTTTCGCTCCGATTTGAATTTTTCTTTGAAATTCGGATAGATGGGGGTGTGATTAGTGGATATTAGTAATAAATAAAATCAAAAAAATGGAAAATAACCCGTGTATTGCCGAAAAAGTGAAAAAATTAAAAAAATTTTTCCTTCTTATTTTGGGGTGTGCATTCGATAAGGAGGGTAATCCATCGTCAAAACCTACGCTTACGGGGCGCCCCTCCGCTCCTATCCGGGTTGCACCCCTCCAGGGCGGTTTTGACTCTGGTTACTAGGCTAAACATACGAGAAGCGCCACGGATCAAGAAAACCGGGATAAATGCAACCGGGAAGTGAGAGACCCTCGAAATAGCATTAAAAAGTACAGTTGCGGTATGGGGCAGTATACTATTACGTTTCACCCCCTAAAAATCGCCTAAAAACAAAAAATAATCGATGTTGCATGTACGACAGTCGAGGTGCATCTGCCGGTGCGAAATTTTCTAAGTGTTAGAGTATATCATAGCGCGCGGACCGACGATAGAATGGCTGATGCGCCCATGAATCTCGTTAATCCACCACTTTAAACATGAAAATTAGCTAACTTCAAAATCGATTTATTGATATGTAATCGACCCCGTTCACCCTAATTCTTATGGCAATTTGCTCTATTAACCTTCTTCTTTAGTGTGTAGCAGAAGAAAGTATGATCAGAACGCTAATGGATAGTGCACTCTACCCTAGAAACATAATATAGTAGTATACTATAATATCTTTCACCATTTTATTTTACAAATAAAAATATTTTAATTTTCACAATTAATAATTATTGAGAATTAAAAACTGAAAATTAACAGTTTAATTTAATATTTCAAGGATATATTATTTAATAAATATTACTTTAAAAATACCCCCCCCCCGTCGGAGTTTTTTTTTCTGTATTTAACAAGCTGGCCTACCTAAGATTTTACCCCACGAGCCGCCGCTGACGTGAACAGGAAATGAGTGTTAAGTTATAGCTACACCGACAAAAGAAACTTGTCCAGAATTCTTAGCAAGTGGACGAAAAGGGCAGTGTTAATTTCACACCTCATTTGCTTAATGTATGAGAATATTTTGTATAAACCCTCATTTCGAGGAAATTTGAAATATAAAATACAGTTGCAAAAGTCACACGATGGCCGAAGGCCCATCCATGCAAAAGGAAGTAAGTTTTGGAAACGATTAATTTTGGTCACATCCCTCTGGACTGGGCTGGACGAAGAATCAACGAGATTGGTTCTTTGACTAGCTTAAGGGAGGTGAAAATGATTATCCACAGTGGGAAATTGTTGATAAAAAATCACAACTTAGAAAAAATAAGTTAGTTGTCGTTGGGAAGGGACCCGAAATAAATAAGTTCAATTGCTACGCGAACCGGTGTTCGATTAAAATTAAAAGTATAAAGTGTTATTTGGAGTTTGACATAAATTAAAAGTCGAAGTTGTTTGATTAAATTTTGAGTCAATAATTAACTTAAAAGTTAAAGTTGTTTAATAACAAAGTATCGAGTCAATACCTAAATTAAAAGTCGAAGTTGTTAACCTAAAGTTGAATAAATTATTAAATGTTAATTTGGAGAATTCATAATACGAGTTTAAAAAGTTTGGGTGTTTATTGAAATTACCGATACGGTGAGAAGAGAAATTGTGTTTAGTTTCCAAGACTATTTTCTTCCTGGAGTTACGTCGGTGACTTATTAAATGGATTATTAATTGAAAGGTATTGTGCATTCAATTATTCTCAGTAATTTGTATAATTTGTATATTTTGTAATTATTGTATAATTTGCCAACTTTGTTTTGTGTACAAAGATTTCAATATATTTGGTTGTTTTAAATAGTCAGTTTATTATTGCTTGAAAATACGCAAGTGCTCGCATCGAGAAATTCCTTTACCTACGCTTTGTCAGGACAAAAGCTACCAACGAAGAGGAGTTAAAAGGGAGTTCCATCGAGTAATCTCTCCCTAAATTATCAACCAACAATTACCAGGTAATTTAAATTAAAAGATTTTCGTGGTGGCAGCGATAGAAATTAATTTAATATAAATAAAATTATTAAACCGCATACCTCGGTTTTTCCACATTGGTGGCAGCGGTGGGATAAATTATTAAACCGCTTACCTCGGTTTGTTTCATTGTTGTCAGAGGGGGGATTAAAATAAAATCATTAAAACCGCGTAGTCCGGTTTTCCACACAACAAATCTAATAATAAACTTGCCCTTTTAAGATGTACACTAGACCCTCCATGTACGCGAGGGTTCCGTTCGCGTAAATGGAACCAAAGAAGCAATAGATCATTTTGAGTCACGTGAATTTGACAGGGCGCGGCCATTTTGTCTGGAGGGCATACCTGTCGGGACGTCACCTCGAAATGATAAATTGTGATTTAAGGTTATGATTATGAGGTGTAAACTTCATAATCATAACCTTAAAATAAAAATCAAGTACGAAATTTGACAGGGCGCGGCCATTTTGTATGGAGGGCATACCTGTCGTGACGTCACCTCAAAATGATCTATAGAAAAAAGGGGGTTAGGTTCCAAAATTTATTTAAGACTAAAAACAAAAGTTTAAAACTAAGGTTTATTTACGAAATAGGTAAAATATAATGCATACAAAAACTAAAATATACCTAATTGATAAAAAAATTAAATACCTATAATGCATAAAAAAAAACTGTTAAAAATTGAACTTAAATCCCAAGCGCTGACACCATTGTAGAAAAATGAAGCTACCAATGTAATAAAATGAACTATTAATTGTAGAAATATTAACTTCTATTGTGGAAAACTGGGTTTGTAATTAAATTTATCGCTGCCACCAGAGTCCGTTTTCTCACTGATTTGATTAACCAGCGAACGAGTTGGGACTCGAACTCGAAAACAAAAAAAATACTTACTTAAATTCAATATCTTAAGCTGATAACTTGGTAGTGTAACTGCCTCGAAGGAGAGGGGAAAATATTTAAAACAGACAATGCTTACTTACGAGAAATCACAAATAAGACATAATTTAATTAATTAACAAATTTATTAAATTTATTCCTTCAACAATTTAAACAAACAAATTATAAGAAAACAAATAAAACAAAATTAAGGATTACTATTCACTCTAACCTAATTAATTTGATTTGATTAACCAAATGACAAATTGTAAAAGTTTTTTAAATGTTTACTGAAAGATAATCTGTTTTCTTTTTCTTCGTGGAAACCAATTCATGATCTTCTTTGGTATAGTCTTTCGATCGTTGTTCATTCTCCAAACATGCCCATACCAGATCAGTTGTTTACGCTCTATATCCTGGATTATTGTGCCTTCAATGCCCATTCTTCTTTTAACCTCGTCGTTTCTTACTCTTTCCAGCCGTGATACTCTTGCAGCTCTTCTCAACGCATCCATTTCCGTTGCCTCTAAATTTCCCTTTACTCTTTCGGTCATTCTCCACGTTTCCGATCCATACAGTAGCCCACTTTTTATTATAGTTTCGTATATTTGTATCTTTCTCTTCTTACAATTTCTTTGCTCCACAATATTACATTTAAGCTTCCAATCGCTTTTCTGGCTTGCGAATTCCTTGTCTTAATCTCGGCTTCATCCGTACCTTGCTTATCGAATTGTATTCCCAAATATTTATATTGATTACAAGATTTTATTTGTTCTTGATTTTCTAGCTCGATATCCGTAGTCTCCTCTCCTACACACAGATACTTAGTTTTATCTACATTCAAGCATAGTCCCCACCGCCTGTATTCCTCTATCAGCTTGCGTGTCATATATTGTAAATCGTCCTTGTCATTGGCACATTAAACTTGGTCATCCGCAAACTGCAGTGTATACAAACATGTGTTGTCGTCTATCTCTATGCCCATTCCACCACACTTTCTTTTCCATTGTTTAAGAGCATGCTTAATATATATTTTAAAAAGTGTCGGCGACATGCAGCATCCCTGTTTGAGGCCCTTGTTGATCTTGAATGGCTCAGAGATGGTATTGCCACTTTTTACTACGGCTTGGGAATCTTCGTACAGATTTTGTATCGCTTTTATTACTGTATGATTAATGTTTGTATTTTGTAGGACTTCCCATAATTTGACTATTGGAACATTGTCATAGGCTTTCTGTAAGTCGATGAACATCAGGTGGGTCGAAGTATTAGTAGCCATTCTCTTCTCTATTATCTTCTTGATACAGAATACGTTGTCCGTACAAGATCTGCCCGCTCGGAAGCCGCTTTGTTCTTCCTCTTCATCGTGCTGGTATTCTTCTTCCACCAGATCCCTCAATATTCTGCCATAGAGTCTACTAAATGTGCTCGTTATGGATATTCCTCTATAATTACCGCATTCTTGTCGGTTTCCCTTCTTATAAATTGAGATGATATAGGCTAATTTCCACTCTTTTGGAACCTCTTGTCCATTTATAAACTTTTGAAAAAGATACGCTAGTATGGTGAATAGTTTTGGTGTTCCATTCTTTAGCAGTTCTGCATGAATACCTACTGGTCCTGGAGATCTTTTATTTTTCAATCCACTAATCGTTTTTTTTATTCTTTCAGGATTTATTGATATTTCTTCCCCCTCTACCATTATCTGCTCCTTACTAGCTGCATATTCTATTCTATTTTCGGATAGCAAGTTCGTGTAATGGTGTATCCATTTATCTATTGGAATTATTGTTATATTGATATTATGATTCTGTGGGGATCTAACTTTATTAATAAATCTCCATGATTCCGTGCATCTTCTGCCTCCAACATAGGTTTTGTAACGGTTTGAAATTTGCCGCCGAATTCTTTGGGTTTGGAACCAGTGACCGTTGGTACGAGCGAAAAATGCGCGGAAGTAGGTACGCAGGGACTTGACTTGATACGTTGGAACTAGTAAGACGTGGTTTTGTGTGCTGTGTGAAAATTTTGTTGAAGCCGGATTTTGGAGAAGAATTGGTTAGTTGTTACCATCCAGTGGCGTGCTGGGATTATCTTCTCGAATCCGTATGTCGAGAAACTCAATTTTTTTTGGAATTACTTTATCGGAGTTCTCTTCAGCCTTTATGGGATTAGAAGCTAAACAAATTTTGCATAGGCCGCAAATCAACGAAATTTAGGTATCGTATCATTTTTAGTTAGTTATTTATGATAATAATTATTAATTATTTAGTTGATTTACTTATCATAACTTGTAAATTTTGTATAAATATTCCGTCGTTTTTGGTTGATAATCAAACATATGGTTTGATAAAATTTTGAGTGGTCCGCCATTATTTTGCTCAGTTCTTTGTGGGACTGCGCGTTAGATATTTGCGCTTTCTATGCGCGAGCAATTATTATTTTTGAGTTTATAAAATTTCTTCGTTGTTTCAACATTTTCCGTATGCCCTGATCTCATGCTGGATTTTGTTTGAATAATTATCTTTCCAAGCTAGCCGGCAAGATTTACAACGATAGCTCGTGTTTTCTCGATTTTCTTTTGGATCGAGTTATCTATTCTATCATAACGACGTATGGTACTTTTGAACGAAATCGAGTGGCGCCTTCTCCATCTTTTTTTCCTTCGTCGTCTTAATTAACACCAGTTGGACAGTAATTAATTCAACATCAAGTATCTTAACGCTACAATTCGTGAGGAATTTTAACTTTAACTCCCACCGAATTTTAACCGTTTCAGTTTCTATTTCTCTGCATTTACTATCCCAACTTTATCTCTCTTTTTTTTATAACTCTTCTGCGGGCTTCTCTATTTGCTTCATTGTAGGCCAGCCAATCGTTGTCCTTCTTTGTATTTAACCATTTTATGTACAGTTCTTTCTTATTTTTCACAATATCTTGAACTTCTTGATCCCACCAGTGTTTCGTACTTTGAAGTATCTTCTTTATTCCTACCGCTTCTCTGGCAGCTTCCTTTATACTTTTCACTACATTATCGTATATTTCCAGTGTTGACCTTTGTTCCCCAATACTTTCAAGCTTGCTATCGAGTCTTCGTTGGTATAGCGTTTTTGTGCTCTCATGTTGTAGGCTTTCCAAGTTATATATATCGTGTTCTATTGTTTCAGTGTTTGGTGCGATTTGCCTTTCCTTATTGTTATTATAGTGTGTATACGGGAAAAAAGCTTTGAACTTCAGCAAGTAGTGGTCCGATATCTTGGATGCTCCTCTTTGGACTCTGACATCTGTAATGTTTATTTTATTTGATTCCCTTATAATGGCGTAGTCTATTATTGATTTGAGGTTTCGGGTTTGCTGAGTCCATGTGAACTTGTGTATTTCCTTGTGCTTGAAGGGTAGCACGTCAAAACGTCGAAAACAAAAACGTCGAACACAAAAACGTCGAAGTCAAAACGTCGAAAACAAAAACGTCGAAAGTCAAAAACGTCGAAAACAATAACGTCGAAAATCAATAATGTCGAAAAACAAAAACGTCGAAATCAAAAACGTCGAAGTCAAAACGTCGAAAAACAAAAACGTCGAAAACAACAACGTCGAAGCACAATTATTAAATAATAAGTCTGGTTTTAAAATTAAAGTATATGATTGGCTAATATATTTAGCGCTATCTATTACGTAATTGGATAAAAAGTTTTATTACATTTTTTTTAAATTGAATTATATACAAGGGTGGGCAAAAAAAGGTACCTACATTTTAGGGCCGAATTTTTAAAATACATGTATTAGATACACACATTCTAACACACCAAATACTATCCCTAAAAGTCAAACATTTAAACTTACTAGTGAATATGGAATTTATTAAAAGCCAAAAAAACGAAAACCAACTTCTTCATGAAGGTTTTCTCTACAAACGAGAAAGAAGTAATCAAGACAGGACCTACTACAAGTGCGTGGAATACTCGAAATTCAAGTGCAAAGGACGTGTCATCACTGAAGGAGAAGAAGTAGTTCGTGTGTCAGGATCCCATAACCATGTGGTCAACGTGGCACAAATCGAAGCAAAGATATTTCTTGAAGAAATCAAGCACAATAGTGAAACTATGATTGATACTCCGGCTCAGATTATCTCCACGTCTGTCGATAATCTGCCCTCAGCTGTAGCTGCGGCACTTCCTTCAGTTTCTCTTATGACGAGAACTGTCCAACGCGCAAGAAGAGCGGCTACAGCTCCACTCCCCAACCCTACAAATCTTATAGACTTGACTATCGTTGGAAAGTACCGGGAAACGAAACGAACCGTTTCTCCTCTTTGATAGTGGCCCTTCCGTTGACCGTATCCTCTTCTTTAGTACCCAAAAGAATTTAGATTTAATGAAGGACTGTAACCACTGGTACGCGGATGGAACATTCAAGTCTGCACCCCCATTGTTCGAACAGTTGTTCACCATTCACGCTGTTCAGTACAATAGCGTGATTCCGGCCGTGTTTGCTCTTTTGTCAAATAAACGTCAGGAGACATACGGTAAAGTCCTTGATGTTCTCAAGAACCTCATGCCTGGGCTAACTCCTGATAGCGCCACTCCGGATGGCATCGAGCTTTCAATTCTCTCTTGAGCTGCAACCATGCACCCTTCAATTTGGAAGTTTATCGATGTTTTGAAGAAATAACAGGGTATGAACGAGTTCAAAATAGAACAGTATATCAGCGGTCAACAACCACCTCGAAGACGAAAAAAGTATCGCGACGTTGCGGCCAGAATGAAGTCCATATCATAGTGTAATAAGTCACAGGTAGCGTTAATTGAATTTAATCCTTTCAATGACAACATGTAACAAAACTGAACCCCGTTTTTAATTAAAGGGGTTTGATTTGGTCCTTGAGTACGATTTTTATACTGTTGTTGATAGCTGCCACCACTCAATTCTTTTGGCTTCCACGTGTGTAACCACCTTGTGGGTTAAGCCCGGAGGATAGAATTAAGAAAACCTCTCGAATTGGATACGTATCCTTGATTGGAACGGAACGTTGTTAGTTGGATTTCAGGTAACGTGTCTCTTCTAATTAGAGCCGTAGGAAAACCCAGAGAAATAAATACACTTTACTAATTAGAGTCGGTCGCTGGAGTAACGACCAATTAAAGATTTAAATTGGGTATAATTGCGTATATTGAACCAAACAATTAAGTATTTTACAAGAAATATACAAAGTATACAATTACACCAAAAATAGTACAAGTTGTTATAATTTGATTAAGTTAATTTTTTAGGGTAGTAAAAGAAATCCACACACATATAATACAAAAAGGTTACAAGTAGTAATTTAACGAAATGTCACAATACCTATTTTTATTACAAAAATCCTGTGCTCCAAGGGTGGTAAGTTTGGAGATGGTATATCCTTCTTGTAATCCCAAATGGTTACACTTATAGTTTTAACGCCACGGTTCGTTTAATGAGTATAACGCTAATGACACGCAAATGATAGTATAATATGAAACTTTAGAATCGTAAAGAAAACTATTTATTCGCGCTCTCGGACTCCCGAAATATAGATTAATAATGATATGATTTAATTGACTGTTTTCACTTAACTTATAAAAGTTTTCACTTGAATTTATGTAGGCCGATTTGGTCGAGTTCGGTCAACTCTTGAATAAAATTCACCCGTTTGGGTTACTGAATGAAACAATCAAAGCGCGGAACTTGAATCTGACTGACTCACTGACTGACTGCCCGCGGACTTAACTCCTAGCTATTTTATAAACTTTTCCCCGTTTTTGAATAGAAATATCACGCCTTCGACTAGGACCCTTTTGGCCAATTGCGTGTGTGATCTTTCCTCCAATTTTTCCAGAGGGGTGTCTTATTAATTGGATCTCTCAAAACTTACTTCCCTACACGTGTGGAACGAATTCACATCTGACCAGGGTGGCTTTCCCACAGATTTCGTATTTCTTAATTTATAAAATAATTCCTAACCTCGTTAAAGCAAATGAGGCATTAAAAGTTGGAATCACGCCTTATGAAGAATTTGAATATTTCTTAAAACGAATCTTTTGGCGGTATCTCCATGTATAACGTCTCATTTCCTTGCACGTGTGGATTTTTCAACAAGTGTGGTATTTCTTACCAGCTGCATTGATTTAACTAACAACCCTTGGTGCCGTGCCGAAGTGGTTGTTCTAAGCAGGTGTTTGCACCCTATTTTTAAATGAACGCCAAAACGTTTATTAGTTAAATCAATGTACCGGGTGTTTAAACTTCTTTACCTAAATTTTTATAATTTTTATACTAGCAGGGCATTCTAATTGTGCCTCTGCTGGTTTATTAAGACAATTTACTCATGTCGGAAGTTGGCTGTACCAACTTAATATTTGTATCGTAATTATGAATGAAATGAACGGGCGGTTTGTTACATCAGTACTGTCGTATGGTGAGCGTAACCTGGATGACTATCTGACTGGTATCGCCTATAACTTTCAATTCCAAGACAGTTGATAAAATTATTTTGAACTTTTGCATTTTAAGCAATCTTTATCACTTGTGTATGTATCTATATAATATATTGCTTAATAAACATTATTATTATTAATATTATTTTAAATAGTTTTTGTTTTCGACGTCTTGAATTCGACGTTTTTGATTTTGACGTTTTTGTTTTTCGACATTATTGCTTTTCGACGTTATTGTTTTCGACGTTTTTGACTTTCGACGTTTTTGTTTTCGACGTTTTGACTTCGACTTTTTTGTTTTCGACGTTTTTGTTTTTGACGTTTTGACATGGAATCGCTTGAAGAACCCATTGGTTATCTGTAATTTGTTTTGTTCGCACAGCTCGATTAGACGTTCTCCGTTGTCGTTTGTGATTTGTTCTCCATGTGGACCGACTACCCTACTGTTTGTAGAATTTCCCGTTCTACTATTTAAATCTCCTAGGATGATAATCTCTCTGCTATTTTCCACTGCCATTATCTCGTTGTTTAGCTTGCTGAAGAAGTCCTCTTTATCTGAAATTGATGTGTCTTCTGAGAATGCATATACGCCGAATAGAGTTATCCTTGTTTTCATGATGTTTAGATTAATTTTTACTATGTTTTCATTAATCGCTTCCCAGTCTGTGATTTTCTGTTTTAGCTTCTTGTGTATTAGGATTGATACTCCTCTCTTGGCACGTTCTTCATTAGGCATCACTCCACTATATAGGTGTATAAAATTACTCACACTTTCGCTTCCTTTGCCCTTCTTTTTCGTTTCCGTCAATGTTACTATGTTAATATTAAACTTTTCCAGTTCTTGGGCAATCTCCGCTAACTTTCCACGGCATCCTTGGGTATTCCACGTACCAAAACTCATAGTCCTATTCCTTTGCTTTTGTCGTTTCCATTGGTTTCCGTCCTTTCCGAGGCTACAATTAGGCTTTCTAACTAAATGTAAAATCTCAATATTACAACACCTATACCTCCAAATTTGTTTATGCTATTTGGATAACACATAATCTATTTTATGTTCCCTATAGACTCCTAAACCGTTTGACCGATCGGAACCAAATTTGGCACAGTTATTATGTAGGTCCCTTGCGCATGTTTTTGTATTGAAATAGTGCAAAAATTCGCAAAGGAAAGGAAAGTTGATTTTGAGTAGCCTGCCTTCCTTTAAGGAATCTCGATAATCCATTCATGCGCGTCCCATAGGGACGCGCATGAATGGATTACCGAGATTCCTTAAAGGAAGGCAGGCTACTCAAAATCAACTTAAAAAACCGACTTCAAAAAAATGCACTAAAAAGTAAAAAATAATTAGAAGTTATTAGAAGAAGATTTAACTGAAATTAGAAGTATATTTTTACAGTGCTGAGCATAAAAATTAATGTATTACGTCAATAATATACAATTATTGTTATTTTTGGAGTCGGTGCCAGCCAAGGTTAACAAACGTGTATTAACGAAGTAGCGGAGTACCAATTTCTTAACAGCTTGGCTCAGCGGCGGCTCGTGCCTTTTCCATTTGAGGAGGCTAATTTTACAGCTTAACTACCTTATAAAATAAAACTTAAAAAAAATAAATTTAATAAAATATTATTTAATCTGCGGTAGACACATGTTTCGAGCTCGTTGGCTATCTTCAGTACTGTGTACAATGGAAAAAATTGTTCGATGAGTGCAGTGTTTTTTGGAAAACATGCTCTACAATATAGAGATTAATATTATTTTAAGTCATTCGAAATTTATGAAGCTTTAAACGTAAGAGGTATACGGCGATTTTTAGTATTCGCGAAGTGATCGATGATATTCTCGTAGAATTCATTATTTCGAGACAATAAGGTAACGAATTCCTCTTCAATAGACATTACCGCGACGTTACTTAACCGATTTTGATTCATCGTATTACGAGTGTAAGTTTTAATACGTTTTAGTGTGGATAAACTTCTTTCAACCGAAGCCGATGTTACCCGTATGGTGACGACCACACATAAAAGTTTGTAAAATTCAGGCATACAACTGTGTAAATCATTTTTGAAAGTAAAATCTAATATCTGTGTAGGAGTCATACATTGTCCAAACATTTCGGGGTCATTATATGAATTCATTTTTGAGTAGGATTTGATTAAAAAATGGATACTGCTCTAATAGACTATCTAATAAATTTTGAGGAAAGTTTTTCCTATAATCTGAAAATTTAGCAAATGTTAATAGATCAAAAAAGTTTAATTTATGTAAGTCTGTAAATCTAACTTCAATTTGCACGATAACCGTATCCAAAATTTCCGCAAAAATTTGTTTATAATTTTGACGCAGATGTGATAAATCAAATGTCGTTTTTCGTTTTTTTCTGAGCCGGCTAGCAATTTAATTCCAAACTGTTAAATATGTTGTCAAAATACAAATCATCAATACGATATATATATGTGCCGAGTTTCGATTAATTTTGTTAAACGACATTTGGCGAAATTAATATCGGTAAGTTTACGTACTTTGTAAAATTGAAAATACTACGTCTGTCTGTTCAAAAATTAATTTAAAAGTTTCTAATAAAAAGCAAAATTTTGATTCATTTAAATATTGTCTTAAACCAGCGCTTCTCTATAATAGTTTGAGAGTCGTTTTTAAAATCACACTAGTCAACAGTGATTCTGCGGTGTGGAATTTAGGGGTTGATTTTGGGTAATTGTGGTGTCCCGAATACGAAAAATATATTAGATTTTCCGAATTGGCTCTAGTTTTTGAGATAAAGGCAACCCGGTTATAATGGGACGCGCATGAATGGATTATCGAGATTCCTTAAAGGAATATAAAATAAAAATATTCAATATTTTCAAAAACCTTTATTTTCGAATGACAACAACGTTATAAATGATATTTCAAATAGATTAATCATATTAAACAAAAATACATGAAAAAAAAGTTAGGAAAAACGTTTTGCATGTGATTGTCTATTGTATCTTTGATCAGGATAATCCCTTTGTAAGGTCCAGCAGTAGTCCGCCATCATATGGTGATCCCACCAGCCTTGATATCTTTCCTCCATTATCTTGATATCCTGGTGGAACCGTTCTCCTTGTTCTTCGCTGTAATCGCCCAGGTTTTCAGGAAATCTATCCAAATGGCTATGCAGAAAATGTATTTTGATACTCATATTAGCTCCAAGTTTTTCAAAATTCTTAAGTATTTTGGCCACTATTTCGGAATATTCTGCAGCTTTGTGGTTCCCCAAAAAGTTTTTGACAACTGATACAAAGCTTGTCCATGCTTCCAATTCAACCTGAGTCATGTGATTTGTGAAATAATTGTCTTCTATAAGAGTACGAATTTGTGGTCCATCAAAGATACCTGCTTTTAATTTTTCCATACTGAGGCCAGGAAATGATTGACAAATATATTTGAAGCAATTACCATTCTTATCCAAAGCTTTCACAAACTGTTTTATAAGTCCAAGTTTAATATGAAGTGGCGGAAGAATTATTTTTTCTCGACTTATCAATGGTTCATGAACGATGTTAGCTTTTCCCACGGTCATATATATTCTCGATGGCCAATCCTTTCTACTCCAGTGTTCTATTCTTGCACAAAGAAAACAGGGGTATTTAGTGTACCCACCTTGCTGACCTAATAAAAAATTCACCATCTTTAAGTCTACACACACTGACCACTGATGTTGAACAAACGAAATTTTCTCCAAAACAAGTTTGATATTTTGGTATTGTTCTTTAAGTTTGATTGGTCATAGTTGAGTGACCTATCGGAATCGAAGCTAATTTGTTTCCATTATGCAGTAACACACATTTCAAACTTCTTTTTGAGCTATCAATAAAGAGCCGCCAATCTTCTGGCCGATATATTGCAAGACCCATTAAATTTAAAAGCCCAGAAATATTATTGCAATACACCAGATCATTCTCCTTAGTAAAATATGGAAGAATATCTTGCTCTCTAGTCCGATAAGATGTTATTGTTACGCCAGGTTGAAGGCAATGTTTTTCGTTAAGTCGAGACGCAAGAATTTCAGCTGATTTCTTCGATAAATTTAAATCTCAAATGAAGTCATTAAGCTCACCTTGAGAAAAAACCTGCTTTTGTTCTGAGGGTCTAACATTTCAACTTCATCACAGGAAAGGTTTGATAAGTCAGTAAATATCGGTACTGGCAAATCTTCACTGTGCAACGTTGGTGGTTTAGCCGATTGTATGTTTGGATAAACCCAAGAGCGCTTTCTGTAACGGTTCATACCTTTTACATTCACGGCACAAAAGTAGCAATCATCAATGTGATTTCTTGGCTCACTCCATGTTATCGGTACTCCAAATGGAAGTCATTTGCGTCTTCCTTGGCTCCAGTAACGAAGTGACTCCACACAAGTTTTACAAACTTTATGTGGCGCCCAATGTTTGTCTTGTTGTCTCAGTTGTTTTCCAAAATATGCTAGGTAAACTTGTTTTACAAAGTCATGAATATTTATTTGTTGTCTTTTTTGACAAAATTTACCACATATGTAGCAAAAATGGTCAGGATTATTAACACAAGACTTGCGTGAAGAACTCATACTTCCTTCTACGATCACTATATAAAAAGTGGCAGATTTCGCCCAGTTTACTATTTTTTTATTACAAAGTTTTTTTGACAACAAAAAACAATTGCATATAGCCGTGCGCATGCGCGTAGTACCAATTTTGTACCGTCAGATGTCTGTACAAAGAAATTTCAAAAAGTATAAATGAATTTTTAAATACTTTAAATTTAAAGTTTATCATGGGAACTAGAGCCAATTCGAACAAAATAACTATGCGGCGAGTACTTTATTACATTACTGTATACAAATTCACTCCAAAAACTAAGACCGCAGAAAAATTTTTTTTCCACTACTAGTCATATAGGCTATCATTTTTACTTAGGTTAGTCGATCAAGAAGTGACACTTTTTCAACTAGTGGTGAATAATATTTCCATTATTAACCTATGAACAAAATGACATTTTTTGATAACTTGGCGACTATTTTAAAGAAAAATGTTGTTATTAAATGATTTAGAATAACCAAGAAATGCTAATTAATTGTATTTAAACTATTTAAAAAGCTTTTTTAATACATTAATTTAATTTTAAAAATTCATTATAATCGAATTAAATGTGACAGCAAGTGACAGCGCCATCCATTGTTAATTTGACGAACCGCGATTTATTTTATTTAATAACCTAAATTTGTCAACAACTGTCAAATCAACTGTCAAATCAACAAAACAAAACTGTCATTTGAAATAAATATTTTAAATTTGAAAATTTTTTTGTTAAAAAGAATTTTAAAAAATGGTAATAAATCTAGTAGTGGAAAAAATCGTATATAAACCACGGTTGTGAAGACCATTATTGCCTCCGCGCCTTATATTCCTCAGTGCAAAGCACCTCGGAATATAATCTTGGCGCTAGGGCAATAATGACGGCCTTCACAACCTTGATATATAATATACTATTTGTTTTGTTCCCTTGTGTCATCGCTGTCGATTATAAAATTAAATACGTCAATTAATTGTTGTTTTCTTAATTGCACTGTAAATACTGCTCGCGAGGTAAAATTCCAACGTGTAGCAACGTTTGTCGAAATTTACTGCCACAAATTTCATTTCAAACATGGTCCGTTTGGTCGATTTTGAAACAAATGTGGAAAATCCGTTCAAATTTGAAAAAAAAAATTCGGGAATCCTTATTCGAATTACATGATTATATTTAGAACATATTATGCATGATAATGCAAAGAATTGCAAGCGTCTCCATAAGAGGCCCAGCCTCCAACGCATGTAAAATTACTATGTTCGTACATTTAGTAAGATAACACAGACTAGTATGCGCTTATGTTACAAGCTTATTACTTACAATTCATCTGTTATTCGCTCATGTTGATATGAAATTTACTAACGAGTAGCCTTTATGACGTATCTCGGACGTACTACCGTATTCTGGGTTGCCTAACTCTGTGCTAATGAACTAAGAAGATAAAGAAAGGCTAACCGCTGGATATGTACTATTTCGAATTTATATCAGGCGTAAAGGCCGTGTGACACTTGTGTAAATTTGCGTGTAGATTTCTACACCGTGTAAAACACGTAAATTTGCGTGTAGATTTACGTGTAAATATTTTATAGAAATATTTCTATATTTTTTCGCAAGTTGTGCGTGTAAAATTGCGCAGAAGAATATTCGAAGGTGTGGTCTCTTTTTTTTGTGTTGTGTTTTTGTCAGTTGGTAAAAGTTTGAATTGGCATTAACCCAGTAATCCCCAACGTTGCGTATACGCAACATTTTTAAAATAATTAATTTTTTATTATGTTATTGAACAAAATTACTTTACAGCTGCTAAAATTTATTCTCAACAGAACATTAATTATGTTTTTTATGAAATATGTCAATATAGGTAATCACAAAATTTAATTTTTGCATATTTATGATTATGAATTTATGAAATTTCATACAGGTTAGGTACATGAGATTCCTGCGCGTCACTTACATAATTTTTCAAACTTCAACGTCGATTTATTCAAAAACTTCCGAATTTACGGCAAATTTTTTTTTATTGTATTATATAAACCGTCAGCTTTCAGAATCTCTAGGTAATTTTGAAATTCGGGTTGACAAATCCGTGCTCTGCCAATAATAAATATTTTTATGCAACATTATTTTGTAAAAATACTACAAATGTATAATTTTTTTTAACTTTATAAATTTCTTATTAAGTACATGATAAGTAATAAAATGCAGTAAAAACATAAAATTATTTTTATTTTCGACCCTTGGGTATTAATGGGTTAATTGCCAATTTGAATCCATTATCACGTTTCTTTTAGTATTAGGTAAACAACACAAGGCGACCAGACATACAAACTTCTTATAGCAACTTACCGTTCGAATTTTCAATTGACCAGAATGCGCGTGTGCAAATTGTAAATTTACGTGTAAATTTTTACACAAGTGGCAAACACACTATTTGCTAGCAGATTTGCAACAAAATCTACACGCAAATTTACGTGTTTTACACGGTGTAGAAATCTACACGAAAATTTACACAAGTGTCACACGGCCTTAAGTCAAGTTCTTAAGCTAATTTCATTATTAAATTAAATTTTGTTTTAAACAAATTCAAAAAAAATTAAAAATTGGATAAAATACTAATTTAAAACGAAATATAAATAGCAAGTCCGTCCAACAATTTGAGAGGAGGCTAAGCCTCCCTTGCCTCCATTGACAAACCGCCGCTGGCTTGGCTGGCACCGACTCCAAAAATAACAATAATTGTATATTATTGACGTAATACATTAATTTTTATGCTCAGCACTGTAAAAATATACTTCTAATTTCAGTTAAATCTTCTTCTAATAACTTATAATTATTTTTTACTTTTTAGTGCATTTTTTTGAAGTCGGTTTTTATTTAAAAAATTTTTTTTTTTTTATTTCTTGCTTTTTAGTGAATCTTGCGTTACTTAACTGATTTATCGAAAGCGAATATGGGTAGACCTACTAAACGCGCTGCCCATATGCGACAGCGCCGTTCAAATGAGACAAGCGAAGAAAGGGCGAAACCCTATCTCAAAGTAGAAAATGCGGGCTAACAATCAATAAAAACCAAAGTACTCAACCGATTTTGATGAAATTTATATGGGACCAATCTGAAACTATATCCTTTCGAATTGTGAAAAAATTTTGAAAATCGGTTAATAAATGACGGAGTTATGAGGTAAAACGCCTATCTCAAAGTAGAAAATGCGGGCTTACAATCAATAAAAACCAAAGTACTCAACCGATTTTGATGAAATTTATATGGGACCAATCTGAAACTATATCCTTTCGAACTGTGAAAATATTTTGAAAATCGGTTAATAAATGACGGAGTTATGAGGTAACAAGCATTTAAAAAAAAAAAAAAATACAGCCGAATTGATAACCTCCTCCTTTTTTGAAGTCGGTTAAAAACAATAATAAATGCTGTCAAGCTGTCAACCGATCTACAATGCAAATACGCGTGCACGTGCTTTACGTTTCTATTTGATCAATCTTAACCAAATTTGGTGTAGAAGTTATTTACAACGCTACGAAAAACATAGGCTACTTTAGAGCCTTGGAGTGAGGCCGAAGGCCGAACAACCGCATCCGACACGGTCTAGATGGCTAAAGGCGGCCGACTGTGCCAGCTAGTTATTTTAATAATACGCGAAAACTTAATTCGCGTTAAAGGGAATTTTGCTTCGCGTACAAAAAATTCAGGTATCAAAATCTAATTCGCGTACATCGAACCCGCGTACATGAAGGGTCTAGTGTATTTTATTTCCAGAGATAATTCAATTTGTTGAAGATAACTTAGGTTGAACTTTTCTGATTAGTAAAATTCAAAATAAAATCTACTAAATGCGACTTAAAAAAAACTTCAAATTAAATTAAAATTATTCCAATATATTTGAAAATATTATGTACAGTTTGATATATTTCGGTTAAACTATTTACAGTTTATATAAAAAATTTACAAATCTCGACACATTTAGGTTTGTTGACAAGCCCTAACGGCAATTAGTTGTAATAAAATATACAAAGGCGCAAAAATTTCGGAATATCCATAATTTTCGTAACCCATAAACCTTTTACACAATAAATATTTAAACAGAAAAACCATAAACAAAAATGTTACAGACCAAACTAATTGTAAAAATGCCGATTTCAGCGAACTATCTAATTGCATCCGAATAAAAACTATTATACAAAAATAAGCATTTAAAGCGTCACTTGCGAATAATGGAAAAAATATTGTCCACCAAGTGAAATTATGAACCGCCGTGGTAGGATCCAATTTTAAAGCTAATAAAATGCTAAACAACAATAACGCAATTAAGTTAATCCAAATTTCAAACACAGTTAGTCCTAACCACCGCACTATTTCCGAAACTGGAAAGAACAGCATTTTCATGAATTAACTTTCCGTTTTCGGTGGTAATCGAAATATTCTTATACGAAGAGCCGAATTATTACGCTTCAAAATATTGTAATCCACTTGGTCTGTTACTGGAACCACATCATCTATTAGACAAACAGTTAAAATTCGTTTACAAATTTACATCTAGGTACACAAACCTTCCGAATCAACGGTGAACGTCTGCACAGAAGATTGAAAACCCAAATTATTTTCGCACACCTGCAGGGCTAATAAAATACCCTGTTGCACGGCAGATCCAACACAACGTATGGTAATTTCACTTACATCATCCTTGATCAATTTATTGCATTCTTCCAACAAGTTCTGCAAAATAAACATTTGAACATAACCTCAAAATTAACTTATTTGCATACTTTTAAGTTTGACGTCCGGTTAACGTGAATAGTTGAATCAGATGTTTCTTGAGGAAATTGTTTATTATTTACGTATCGTTTCGAATTATTCGTGCGATTTCCCTTTCTTCCTGAGTGGAAAGAATCCATACTTCGATGTTTCTTCGCGAAACATTAAGACAGATTCACACGAAAAAACGTTTGACGAAAAATTCGTTTCATCTCGATAAGATGAAGAAACAATCTGCCTGGTTTTATGATCAAAACGTCATCAACTAAAATCATTGTGTTCGGATTTTTCCTTGTCACTTTTGTTGAAATAATGCATTTTTCCTGCGGAAAAATTGTTAGTGTAAGTCGGCCTTTACGATTTAAACGTTTGATATTATTTGTTAATCGGTAATGTAGGTCCCCACTAATTGCTAGTTTGTGTTTGGTAAACGTTTGGTTTTGCTTGCCAAGTTATCGCACGTTATTCTATTAAATAACAAGTCGGCAAAGTTAAAATCGTTGTGTTTTATTATAATTTGTGATAATAAACGTGACTGGCAAGATTTAAAAATGAGCGAAGAAGACGTAATGCAAATTCAGAAAAAGCTCAATAAAATGACATCCACTGATGGAAGTGTAAGTTTATCTGCAATAAAAATTGTTATTTGCAATTTTATTTATGTTTTTGTTGTGTTAGGGCCAGGAGCAAGCGTTGGATTTATTGAAAGAGCTTGAGACTATGAAAATTAGTTTGGAAATTCTTACAAACACACGAATTGGTATCACGGTGAACGCTTTAAGGAAGTGCAGTAAAGACGAGGAAGTTATAATGTTGGCTAAGAAATTAATTAAAAACTGGCGAAAATATATATCTGACGCTAATAGTGGAAATTCAAAAAATTCCAGCAGTAGTAGTACAAGTAACTCAAAATCTTCAAAAAAGGATAAAGAAGACAAAAAACCAGAAAAAGAAAGAGAAAGCAAAAAATTGCAGAGCCAATTTCCTTCTTCAAATTCAAGTACAACAGATGCGGTGCGTCTTAAATGTAGGGAGATGCTGGTGAATGCTTTAACCGTCGACGACGATTTTGAAGGTAAGAAGATTTTATTAAGCCCTCCCATCAAGCCGAAATTTTGGGTAAATTTGGTGTTCTCATTAATTTATTATAAGTTCCGATTTCTATTGTTTGAACCTCACGGTTCAAATTGTCGTGGAGATATTTGTAAAAACTTGGGGACACAAAATTTTGATTGCGCTTCCATTTTCATAGTTGAAATCTCAACCGTCCCAAAAACTTTGGGGTGAGGACGGCCCCATTACAAAAGTTTTCATCATTTATTGCGTCGAAAATGTTGCTGTGCTAGAAAAATTAAACTACTATATCTAGCTCAGAGTTGCCAGATGTCACGTTTGATATATTGCAGTTTGCCGGAGAACAAATAGCTTAAATTGCACTCTATCCAAGAAAAACCTATATAAACAAAATAATGAGTCTAACGGTTTTTTTTGCAATTAATATAATACCGTTTAATAGTTTACTTCGTAGGGCTGCATCTTTTATATAAAGGGTATTCAACTCTCTTGTATATTGCCCTTGTATTTATACACCCTTGTATTTATACACAAGTTTACTAGGGTGTATTTATCCCTCCCCTACTAGTTATTCCCCCCTATTATATAATTATTGATCGAAATTGAAAAATCGAAATGAAATTAAAGGATGGCTTTAACTGTTGTTGAAAATCTAAAGTCAAAAATTCATTTTGATAAAGATATATTTTTCTTCGAAATACTATAAATCTGACATGTTGGTAATAAAGTGCCATAATCCAAAAGGTGGTAACACTTTTCTGTAGTAATTTTCCTTATTTCCTATAAAATGGGATACACCTAGGTGTTGTATTTATAAGTAGCCCTTGGACGTGTTTTTTTTGGTGTTGTATTTTAATTATGATTTTAATAGAAATTATGTTAAAGCTGGTTCACACTATGCAACTTCTCATGTGACTTGATCATAAGAAAAATCATATCTAAAATCATAAGAAACGCTAATATCACATGACCAACAACTTTTAAGTTCACACTATACAATATTGCTTATGACTTTTCATATGATTTCAACTGTCACAATACTGTCTACTGTCAAAAATGTTGTAATTAACCTAAGTTTATAGCAGTTTGTAGTCTCTAGTGTGTGGTTGATCATCGTTTCTAGCATGCTTATTGCTATAAAATTTGTTTTTTGGGTCATACAAACAGGGATACTGCTCATAACAACTTATCAGCTGTTGTAAGCTTTCTTTAGTCCATTCATACCGAGGGGTGAATCACAGGCGAAATTCATGTACACCAGACTGCCAAATGTAAAGACTTCCAAAGAATGCCACGAGACTTCCAAAGAATACCGCGGACTTCCTAAGAATGCCATGAGACTGCCAAAGAATGCCGCGAGACTGCCAAAGAATGCCACGAGACTGCCACATATATTTTAAGACTGCCACATATTTTTAAAGACTGCCACAAATTTTTAAAGACTACCACATTTTTTTTAGACTTCCACAAATTTTTATAGTCTAGTAGCAACTCGCTGCAAATTTCTGCTAAAATTGCATTTCAATAAATGTTCGTTTTTGGTGTAATCTGATCCAAAATGTTTGCGTTAACCAATAATAATTTGATTGAAAATTATTTCTACAAAAATTATGTCCTACATAATTATTCCAGGGTGGCCACTTGCCATAAATTCATAAAAAATCATAAATTTTGAAAATTGCCATAAAAATCATAAATTTTACGACTTTGCCATAAAATATCATAAATTTTAATTAAAATTAAAAATTTAAAATACTTAAATTATTTTTAGTAACAGAACCCATGTTTATTCCATGATCAAATTTGGTAAAAATTATATCTTATACTTATGGTGACCATATTACTTTTATGAAAAAAATGTACATTTCGGCGAAACACGGTAAATACCTAAAAAAAGGTCAACGGCGCACAGTGTGGTGAAAGCGGACAAATGGTGATTTTTAAAGTAATTCATTTGGTCTGTTTAATAATAGTTTCTTGCTAGGAACATCCCAAGGATTCAGGAACACAAAAAAAATTATTAAAAATGCGCTTGGAAAGTGTCGAAAAAATGGGGCAGTCAACCATTTTATTTTCATATATATACCGTATACATAGGTACTTTAACTTTGCTTAAAAACGGAAATACATTGATTTTTTTCAGTTTTCAGGTTGAAATATTATTTCTGTTTCTCGTTACTAGCACACAAGTGCCAAAACAAAACAAAGAATTACATTTTTAACGGTTTGTAGACCTAATTTCGACCTAAAGACTCGATTTTTTAAATGTTAACTTCTCTTAAACATTTAGTTGTGTGAGAACGCATGAGACACACCGAAAATTTTTTTGTGGTATCATTGGTATCTCTAGTACTTGCCCTCCAAATTTCAGCTGCAGATACTTGCAGATGCGAACACAAGAGCGTTTTTACTGAGACTTGTCCAATTTTTACCGAAGGTATTATTGGATTAACAAATCAATAAAATTTTCCCAAATGCCCATGTAAACAATACATAAGCAGAACGGACGATACAGAAAGATATTAAAAACAATTGAAAACTATTTTAAAATGACGAACTTGAGCATTTCGAATCGTGGCTTATGCAATATTCTGTGGGAAAACACAAAAATTATTGTTTTCTTCTATTCTATTAAGGACTAGCTGGCACAGTCGGCCTACCGGCCGCCGTTAGCCATCTAGACCGTGTCGGATGTGGTTGTTCGGCCTTCGGCCTCACTCCAAGGTACTAAAGTAGCCTATGTTTTTCGTAGCGTTGTAAATAACTTCTACACCAAATTTGGTTAAGATTGGTCAAATAGAAACGTAAAGCACGTGCACGCGTATTTGCATTGTCGATCGGTTGACAGTTTGACAGCATTCATTATTGTTTTTAAGTTGGTTTTGAGTAGCCTGCCTTCCTTTAAGGAATCTCGATAATCCATTCATGCGCGTCCCTATGGGACGCGCATGAATGGATTATCGAGATTCCTTAAAGGAAGGCAGGCTACTCAAAATCAACTTTCCTTTCCTTTGCGAATTTTTGCACTATTTCAATACAAAAACATGCGCAGGGACCTACATAATAACTGTGCCAAATTTGGTTCCGATCGGTCAAACGGTTTAGGAGTCTATAGGGAACATACACACATACATCCATTTTTATATATATTAAGGATTAAGGATATAGTAAGACAACTTCCAGATTTTTTGCCCTAAAATTTAAGGCTCAGCAACCGTTTGTCCACAAAAACCCCATTTCACCACACTGTGCGGCGTACCTAAATATACGACGATTACGATTGATGACCTTTTTTTTTCTGGGGTTGCACTGAATATGGTCACCATACTTATACTACATAAAAATTTATGTGATTGTTATTGACAAATTTTTTGCATTTCTTTCTTCATTTTTTACCCACAAATCTGTGGGATTCTGTAAATATTTTCTTCATTTTTTACCCACAAATTTGTGGGTAAACCGGTGAAAGGGTTAATTATTCATAATTATTTTAATTAGGGCCGCGATTATAAAGGACAAATATTTGTCCTAAAATTTGTAAGATTCCTCAAAAATTGCTTTACAACACGGTTTTGCTATAAATATAAATTTTTAAACAACACAACACGTGTTTGCAGGGCCGGGCCGGCCTGAAAATATTGAATATTTTTTAAAATAAAATGTTTTTATTTTTTTTTCAAGTTTCAGAATTTTTAATAGGTATTAATAAGGAAAATTATATTTTTATTATTTATGAAATGAAATGATCTATTTGTTATGTCCCAATTTATACCCAGGCAATTTTAGTTGATTCAGTTGGCAAAATGAAGATTGCTCCCCCCTGAAAAAGGTTGGTTGGGCACCAACTGGTTTCTTTTTAGATTGAAATATGCACACATGTTTTTGTAATT
The DNA here is from genome assembly GCA_932274525.1 of Podabrus alpinus. Taxonomy (NCBI): domain Eukaryota; kingdom Metazoa; phylum Arthropoda; class Insecta; order Coleoptera; family Cantharidae; genus Podabrus; species Podabrus alpinus. Next base: position 20,745,957 of record OW026451.1, read on the forward strand.
TGTCTAGATAGAGCGAGGTATAAAGGGAGTTCCCCCTCGGGGTGCGGCCATAAATTTGCCATAAATTTTTGTATCGAGTGCCATAAAATTGCCATAAATTTTTGCTTGGAGTGCCATAAATTCATAAATAAATGTTACTTATTGCTAGTGGCCGTCCTGATTCATTTATAAACAATTAAAAATATGGGTTTTTAATTTATTAAAAAACGAGTCGGGATTTTTGAAAATATGCCATAATAATTGTCTAAATCATTCTTAGTTATGATTACTTGAAGATCTGTTTTTGCAAAATTTTCAATATGACCTAGATCAGTGATTTCGGATCAAGATAAGTTATTATCGAAACCATAAAATTTAAGTTGATGTTGTAAATATTTCGGAATATTTTTCTCGAGGTTTGTTTCAATTAAAATGCAACTGTGATCCCACATGTGACTAAATAAGTAACACTTTCTTTTAATTTGATATAACGCGGTAACACGATAAGTTACTTTTATTTGATGAGTAAGCATAGCATGCCGAAGTAAGCAATAATCATTCTGCATACAGGATCTTTTTTTAAATTTCAATTTTTGTTTACTATAATAATTGTGCAAATTCGTCTCGCATCAATTTGAAATAAATTTTACAATTAATTGAAGTACTATTGCAAGATATTCAAAAGAATGGTAGATACATTTCTTCGCGTAAATAATAATCAGTAATAATTATTACCTGAATTATTATTATTCGCAGATATAGGATTACTCTCCGCAAGTATCACGTACTATATTATGATAAGTCCGGATAAAAAAGCATGAAAAATTTGAAAAAAAGTGCTTAAAAAAGCATCAAATATTACCAAAAAAAGCATCAATTTAATAAAAAAGCACAATTTTATAAAAAATAAGGATAAACAAAAGTATTAATTAATTTAATTTTTAAAACAATTTATTATTAAAAATTGTTCTAAATGTTCAGGAGTAAAATTAGTCCTTCTATCACTTAACAGATTTTTGTAAACGAGAAGCTTCTTTCAACGTCCACACTAGTTATTGGTGCAAACTTGAATTTTGCTACCACCGAGGGATCCATTATTAAACTTGGAATAGTTTCTCCGGATATTGTTTTGGCTATATCAACCAATGTTATCAATCCTTCATTTTTTTCTAAAACCGCTTAATTTATTTTTTCCACTACTAGTCATATAGGCTACCATTATAACTTATCCAAGTCACATGTGAAGTGACGCATTTTAGACATGCGGTAAATAATATTTTCATTATACAAATGAACCAATGAAATGATTTGACAGATTCATTATACACTTAAGTTAAAAAAATGAACCAATGAAATGATTTGACATACGTGATTTAAAATTTGTCAACAACTGTCAAATCAACAAAACAAAACTGTCATTTGAAATAAATATTTTAAATTTGAAAATTTTTTTATTAAAAAGAATTTAAAAAATGGTAATAAATCTAGTAGTGGAAAAAATAGTATATAAACCACGGTTGTAAAGACCATTATTGCCTCCGCGCGTTATATTCCTCGGTGCAAAGCACCTCGGAATATAATCTTGGCGCTAGGGCAATAATGACGGCCTTCACAACCTTGATATATAATGTACTATTTAATAATGCTACCAATCTCTCCTGCGAGCATGTAATGCACATAAAACTGAATATGCACATATCGCATTTTGAAGGTGCACCGACGGTATTTTGTTTCAAAGATTATAGTTTGCAAGCTTGATATGATAAGAACGCGACAATAAGTCGGCGGAATGTTTCCTAGGAAAAAGCATCAGACCAATGAAGTCTGAAAAAAACATAGATGTATTATATTTCATAGATACCGACTGCCCTATACCTTAGCATTGAAACATCCAAAACCAACATAGTTCCGACTTAGTACTGTATTGCTATTTCTGTTATACACTAGTACTATCAATCTTTTATCTCTCTTAAAATTCTGCTGGAAGTATATTGTGTGCGTTTACATGGTTACTACCTCGTTACCATCGTTACTGCCACTGTTTGAAGTATTTACTTAAGAGCAAATACGAAGAAATTTAAAGAAAAAATAAAAAATTACAGCAAGAAAATTATCGATTAATACAACGTTTTACTTCTACCAACGATCTGTTAAAGAAAATTACGCTAAGATATTAAAATTCTAACCTAAAAATAAGGTTTGACAGCTGTCATTTTATAACTGTACTCCTGAGTGAGATGCAAAATTCATGAAGCACGTGCTATGAGCATGTGTTAAACAAGGATGGCGACAAAAAAGTATGTGTAGTCTATGTTGCCGTTGAAATTTACTAGTAGTCTGTATCTATGAAATATAATACATCTATGGAAAAAAAGCACAAAAAAGCATAAAAATTGAAAATAAGCACAAAACCCCAAAAAAAGCATAAAAAGCATTTAAAACATGGACCCTTTTTTGATATATCGCATAGATTATTTAAAAACTTTGAGCTGCTTCGAATTTGCAAGAAAAGCATAATAGCTACAAATCCGGACTCTACTCATTAATCACTTTCATTACAGTTAAAACTGTAATAATAATCTCGAATTCTTTTTCTTTCAAGCCTGATTTCAGGCGTTATATTCCTCTCCAATATAATTAACTTACATTAGAGCTTCTAATACCATAAAATTTTCAAAAACTTCCTCGAAATATTAAAGAATGCCACGAGACTTACAAAGAATGCCACGAGACTTCCAAAGAATACCGCGGACTTCCTAAGAATGCCATGAGATTGCCAAAGAATGCCGCGAGACTGCCAAAGAATGCCACGAGACTTCCAAAGAATGCCACGGACTTCCAAAGACTGCCACGAGATTTCCAAAGAATGCCACGAGACTTGTACACCAGACTGCCTCTGTGATTAACCCCTCGATTCATACTAAAAAATCAATTGTAATATTTTTATAAAACTAATTTTTTGATTAACAGAAATTAAATTAAATAACAATTAAATAATACTAAGACCCGTTTTACCATAATAATAAATTTTCAAAGAATTTTAAATTTTCAAAATTTAAAATTAAAATTTAAAAAATAAATTTTAATTATCAAATTAATTTTAATAATTTTTTGATTAACAGAAATTAAATAAAATAACAATTAAATAATACTAAGACCCGTTTTACCATAATAATAAATTTTCAAAGAATTTGAAATTTTCAAAATTTAAAATTAAAATTTAAAAAATAAATTTTAATTATCAAATTAATTTTAATAAATAGAATAAACGGAATAAACAAATTTGAATTACTAACCATAATATTAAAAATACCAACCATATAATGTTAAAATCTTAAAAAAAGCGGTTTATTCAAAAATATCATACAAGAAGTCATAGCAAAATAGACACGGTTCTATTCTGAAAATCACTTATTATTTTGCTATTATTTGCTTATGACTTTAGCTATGACTTCAATAATACATAAAATCATATAGTCTGAACGTAAAAATCGTAGTCATATGAGAAGTCATATGACTTGTCACGTGAGAAGTTGCATAGTGTGAACCAGCTTTTAGTGCATTTAAGTAAATTAAATTTCAAATGGATAAAAATATGGTCGACGATAAAAGAGGAAAAGTGAAAGCAAAACGTCTAAGAAAGGGGCCGAATAAAAAATGGAATGAGTTGGAAGTCAATCTGCTCATAAACTTTTTAAATGAGAATAGGCCGTTTGAGAAACCAACTGCCCAAATTTTTTACAAGAAATTTATTCAAGCTATATCCGGGATTTCTAGGATCCCGCTTTTCTAAAATCCCGGTTGGAGTGGATTAATATTCTTCTAGTATGTTTAGCCCAAGTAACCATTGTCAAAACCTATCCTACGGGCCTTCCGCTCCGCTCCATTAGGCCCTCCGGGCGGTTTTGACAATGGAACAACCTTCAAATCGAATGCACATCTAAAAATTTCGAAAATTACACCAAATTTATGGTGGGCGTGGCCGACACTTTTCCGTTAATAAACGGGTAGTTTACGATTTTTTTGCTAATATTTATTACTAAATCTACTAATCACACCCCCAGCTTTCCGAATCTCAAAGAAAATATCAATTTCAGGGTGAAAAATTTTCACTCATTCGGACCGGGTACGGCTAATGCAGTAGGCGAGCCTGCTGCTATGTGACTTGTATCCCCCGGTATGAATGTTGCTAATTTTAGCGCTTTTTCGATTCTTCGTTATAGTCCAGTCATATTAGAAAAAATAAAAACATTAATCGGTAAAGATCTGGATTTTGGTATACAAGCTTATTGAGGCTTCCGGATAAACATACTAAAATGCCCAATCGATACCTGTTGCGCTCGAGCCGCCATCTTGGAAAAAAGGTACACTTTTTTAGTTTTTTGCCTGTATCTTGAGAACTATCAATGATATCGGAGAAATGGTTCAAATAAAAAAGATTGTGTATTAAATTTTCTACAAAATAGCTTTTATACATTTTTTCTCTATCTCTGATACTTTAGCTGTAATTTGCCGTTCAGTTCTGAGAAAAGTTTGTTGTACGCAATAGATCGACGTGGAAGTCCTTATCACACGTCAGGGCAGCTTCGTTACCTGAAAAAATCATGAATGGATGAAAAATCATTGAATTGACTAGGAATTGTGGCAGTATTTTTCAGATATGTGAATTTTCGTATATTCTTACCAATTAAAACCGTTGCATACGACTCGTGCTAGGGATAGAATTCACTGAAGTACCAACTTCTGACGGAGGAGGTGGATCAACGATGTCAGATTCTTCGGGATCGTCATCCTCAACTTGGCTGTGACGCGTGATCATAGGTTCGTCGTCGAGCTCTGTTTCAATGGAACCCTCTTTTTCGGAATCGAGACTTCTGTTCGAGTTGAAACACGCGATACCTTGACAATGTCCACAAATCGCTGCGCATTTTAGACCTGCTTTCCGACATCCACAAGATGAGGTACATCCCTTTTTACAATTGCATGACACTAATGTCAGTACAGAATCTGGAGTAGGAGCCTTCAGTGTTCGAACAGGTTGAAGGAAATTCTCGACTTTCTTCCAACCCCAGAGTTCGGGAGATATTTCATAACCACGCCATTTCTGGACTTGGTGGTAAACGCGAAACGAGTGCTGCTGAGCCGCTGCAGCCGTAGGCGGTAACAGTGCTAGATTTGGTTTACTCTTGTACGCGGATTTCTTGAACATTTGATAACGATGTTGGTTCAGTGACCTCTCACTAGCAGGTGCATTATAAATAGCTAAATCGTTAGTTCTCCAGCCTGAGCGATTTCTTCGTGAGTGGAATTAGCGTTGTTGAAAATTCGTACGATGTCTTGCAAATCATCTCGCTGCTCCAACAATTTCAAACATTTTCGTTTACCTTTTCCGAAAAGACATGACGTGGTGTCACATCCACTGAAGGCATGTGCAAACAAAATCATATCCTGAAATCCTTTACGCGATTGTAGAAGATGTGAAGAGTAGATTTTTCGCTCAGTTTTTCCCTTCCCCTTCGTCGTAATAATTATATCGTTGCCGTATTTCTCTTCGAGTTTTCTCTTGACTGTACGCTCGTCGGGAACATAGCCTTCGATTAAATTGATCAAATCAGGCAATGCAAACTGGCACTCATAGCTCTTCTCAACGAAATCGTAGATGACCTCCATTGCAGTTTGGACATCGTCTATCGGCGGACGTCCAACTTTTTTGCCTGTTGCTGGATCCTTGAAAAAGTTGATATAACAGCGTTCATGATACAAAGCTTCAACCGCGACCAAGTCTGCAACAGTTTCTATCCGGTATGTTACTTCCCGACTCCATTTGTCGTTTCTTTTTCTAGCTGCCTGTAGTACGCTTTCTTTGACAAATAAGCTACGAACGTTGTGCACTATGGTACGTTTATTGACATGCTTTTTCTTCTCTCGCTCATAAAACTTCGAATCTATTATTTCTGCGCAATAGAAACACGCAGTTTTGAAATCAAAACTTGGTACAGATGACCTAAGTTTTGATTTTAGTGGCGAAGCCGGCACTGCTTGATTAGCAGATTGTTTTTTTAATGAAGCAATAATGATTTGTTCCCGAGTATATTCCTTTTTGCATGGAACATGTACCGTCACTTCACACAGTCCCTCCAATTTTTCTTTTTTGCCATCTCCTCTTCGGTCACTTGCTTTTCTAAAAGTATTCAGTCCTCTCACCTTGACAGTGATTGTTTCTTTAATTGAAAGGTTTTCCTCACAAATAAAACATTTTTCGTTGCCAGCCATATTTAATAAAGTGGCGCAGCAGGGTGTGCACCGCGGAACGTTTCACTACGAACTGAGAACGAACCGGAGTAGGTCAACTCGGCAGAAGGTACAAGGGATAGGTTAATCCTACCGGTCAACTGGGCAAATGAAAACCAGAGGTCGTTTTAATTTTCGGTCAGCTCGGCAAACGCGCTGAATAATGCTATTTCGAGGGTCTCTCACATCCCGGTTGCATTTATCCCGGTTGCATTTATCCCGGTTTCCTTGATCTGTCGCGCCTCTCGTATGTTTAGCGCCCGCCGCGTAGCGGCTCGGAGCACGAAAAACCGCCCGGAGATGCGGAGCATCGGAGGGTAGGTTTTTTGATGCTCACAGTTCTGGCCAAGCCAAAATTTATTACTTTGCCGAGTTGGTCTATGTATTTCCAGGTAAAAAATTTGGACCCGGATTAAATATCTGACCATTTGCCGAGCTGGCCTACAGCCGAACGAACATCTGCTGCTCGGGGTCTTGCCTACCTAGCGGAACCCTAAACGCGTTTGACCTGCTAGATGCCCACCGTACAATACCCCTCCGCTTCTCTTTTGCGATTCTTCTACGTAGTAACTTGCCTAAAATACATTGTATCACTATTAGGAGCGTACGAAAATCTATAACCGCGGATCGAGGGCAAAAATATAAATTACTCTACTGTTCAACGGCAAATTACAGCTAAAGTATCAGAGATAGAGAAAAAATGTATAGAAGCTATTTCGTAGAAAATTTAATAAGCTATCTTTTTTATCTGAAGCATTTCTCCGATATCATTGATAGTTCTCAAGATACAGGCGAAAAACTAAAAAAGTGGACCTTTTTTCCAAGATGGCGGCTCGAGCGCAACAGGTATCGATTGGGCATTTTAGTATGTTTATCTGGAAGCCTCAATAAGCTTGTATACCAAAATCCAGATCTTTACCGATTAATGTTTTTATTTGTCGAAAATCGGTCTAATATGACTGGACTATTAATGTTTTACGCTGGCAACGGCGTCAGAGTCACATTCGGACCGAAAAAGCCCGAAAATAACGCCAATTTCTGTTACATTTTATGGGGGGGGGAGGGCTAATTTTAACAATCGGAATATCTCCAAAAAAACCGTGTGAAATTCCATGTACCGCAAATTTTGTTTGCTTAATCAACTATTCAGACCTTCAGTGTACAGCATCTCTATAAGAAAATTTCAATTTTCGGTTGGATACGTGCCCTCGCCTATTTAATAATCTGATTTACAATAATAACCCCATTATGCCTTAGTAATACTTTTAAATCCCTCAGGTACACCATCGGCGCAATCTGTATGCTACCCTTAATGACCATCGGCGCAATCTACATGTTCCCATGGTCACTAACCCAAAAAAAGGATTAATTTCTGACCATCTGCGCAGTCTACATATTTATGTCCCAAAATATACTCACTTGAATCCGCAGTGATTAAATCTACTGTAGCTTGTGTGCAGATGGCATTAATTAATTTTTCTTTATCTGAATTTCATGGCATTTTAAAATAATTTACTTAAGGTTACTAATAGCTTAGTTCCAACAACGATTATTTCCAGTAATATTACTACAACCAGGGGTGGGCAAAATACATTTCAAATGGGTGCTACCCGAACTGCACCACGGCTTATCAGGGGTCATTTCTTGTACCCAGGTAAATGTAATCCCTTGACCGAACTGCACCACGGTCAAATGTCGTTCCGTAATCGCTTTACCGAATTGCACCACGAGCAAACCGAGCAGGTATCACAAGCAAACAGATAATATAAAGAAATAAATACACAAATATCTAAATTCTTTGCAATTTAAATTTCGAGTTTAATATATTAATTCATATTATATTATACAGGGTCGGAGCAGGTATTAATAAAATAATAACCCAAAACAGTGAAAAAATTAAATTTTTTTTGCCTTCGAATTTTGGGGTGTGCATTCGATAAGGAGGGTAATCCATCGTCAAAACCTACCCTTACGGGGCGCCGCTGCGCTCCGCTCCGCGTTGCACCCCTCCAGGGCGGTTTTGACTCTGGTTACTAGGCTAAACATACGAGAAGGCGCCACACATCAAGAAAACCGGGATAAATGAAACCGGGATGTGAAAGACCCTCGAAATAGCATTAAAAAGTATAGTTGCGGTATGGGGCAGTAAACTATTACGTTTCACCCCCAAAAAATCGCGTAAAAACAAAAAATAATCGATGTTACATGTAGGAGGCATCAGGTTAGGTTAAACTCCAGCATTGTGCTTTAACTTTTAACAATAAAACCACCTTACCTAAAATATTACAATAGAGGTGGTGCAATTCGGACGACCGACCCTTGGTGAGGTGTTTACCTGAAATTACGGTGGTGCAATTCGGGTAGGAGATTTGTGAACTAATCTTTTCGTGGTGCAATTCGGGTGCTCCGTTCAAATGTATTTGAAATACATTTTACAAAATACATTGATGAAAATACAAATTACAAAATACAGAATTTCAAATACAGGATGCAGTTTTTGAAATACAAAATCCATTTATTCATGTCATTATAACATAATATACTATGTTATAATTATGTTATTATAACATAATAGTGCATCTTGTATTTGAAATACTGTATTTTGTCAATTGTATTTTGTATTTTCATAAATGTATCTTGTAAAATGTATTTCAAATACATGTTAGTGTATTTACACAACAGTGTTAAATTTACAAGGGAGTGTGAATCCCCTGTTGTATTTACAAGCTATAAAATACAAGGGTGGTATAAATACAAGGGCAAATACTAGATAGTGTGAATACCCTTAATGTTTACATTTTTACATACATCTTTCCTACCATTATTGTAGACCTCTCCCCATCAAGGGGGAGGGTAAGCCCATACTCGCTGGGCAAGTGCAGGTTAATAGGGGAGCAGCAACTAGCGGCGTTATTTTTAAATCGCACACCACGCGGTTACCCATCCAAATACATACCACTACCAACCTTGCTTGCCGTTTCGTAATCTAATGATCACAGACATTTGCATTGCGCTATGTTGCTGCTTTTTTTTATATAACATAATAAATTTATAATTTTTGGTTATACAATTAAACCCATGCAAATATACAATTCGCAATTTACATTAAGCAAACGCCACCGTGCGGGAGAATTTCAAATTAGTAAATGACGTATTAAATGAAAATAAAAATTCGTTCTTCAGGCTCAAAACATAACAAAATCAACTAATTAACAAAATATATTATAATAAATTTAAGACTATATTGAAATGTTTGCAAATTTTCACCAGACCATGACTTTGAATTTCGAAATATACGTCTAAACACAGCCATGTTGTTGTCGCTGGTGGCGACACCAACGGTAATGTAAATCACCAATAGAAATTTCAGTTATATTAATTTACTGATTCAACTATTGATTTAAAAAAAGGTACTAAGTTAATAAATAAACATACAAATTGGTAATCGTAGACAAATTTGTCTCGAATTTAATTTAATTTTCGTCAATACGATATAAGAACACTACTAGCTGAGTTTTTTTTTAATTCAATTAGGCAAATTCTAGTTTTAACTATCCGCGTTAGTTAGTTCTAGTTTTAACTGAAATAACCTTTTTGGGAGGATTTACAAAATGTGACCAGGGGGGGGGGGAAATTTTACTCTTTCAATTCCGAATGTCGTGTCGTGTCAAGTTCGATTAAATGGGGTCGAAAATTATGACTAACTGCGACAAGGGGGAGATTGAAAAGTCGAAAAAAATTGCGAACTTCCTTTATGGATGACCCCTAAACAAAAAATAAGATGGCACTTTTTTCAATAGATTGGATCAGCGCCGTAGCAAGCTCTTCTGGCGCCTGAGGCAAATTTTAATATATGCCCCCCTCCCAAAATATTCTTATCATTTTGAAAATTTTAAACTATTATTTATTAGGTTTTGTCAAGGTTTAGCGCCCCCATTGCGATCACCCTTGCTACGACGCTGGCTTAGAGTAATGAAAACAAATGGATGCTTATCAGGAACTCATTTAGGCTGCCGGGACCAGGGGGTATGGAATTCCCCCAGGTAGAGCTTGTGCCAAAGCTCAAAACTTATACAATGCGCGAAGGAGGAGCAAAGAGGGCGAAATACATACATATGAAATGCTACGTAAAAACATTAGCTTGGCGCGAAAATTTAAAAAATGTAAATAAGGATAAAATAGCCTTAAAGAAGGCTGATTGTTATTTATATTATGAAACAATACTAATACCATTTCATAATAATAAAACGCGAAATTTGTGTAGCTGTCAAAACGAAATCAAACATTCAACGAATGTTTTCTAGTTGGGCTTTTTAGTATTTGGACGCGTTTTCGTTATTGCGCTGATGTTTGTATAAGTTTTGAGCTTTGGTACGAACTCTACACTTAATTTATTGCGAAAGAAAAACTTGCACTTTTAAAGGGCTCGCCACATAGCCTGTGCTGTGCTATGCTATGCTCTGTGTTATGTCAACACAAACGTTGAACAATGTCATGGTCATGCGCAAAATGGACCATGCCATTGTTCAACGTTTGTGTTGACATAACACAGAGCATAGCATAGCACAGCACAGGCTATGTGGCGAGCCCTTAAGTCTAAAAAGAACGGTGCTGGGATAGTTATGAAATATATCACCCCCTCCCGGATTACAAACGAAAATCACAAAAGATTCAACGAAAAATAATAAATTTTGATGGTTCTGAATAATGGGAAATGTACCTGGGGTGCCTGGGGTGTATTATCGATTTTTATCATTGGGAACTTCTGAAGATCTTATATAAAATACGCATAGTATGTCAGAATCACCGTTTCCATGGTAACGTAACGCAATACCCCCCCTCCCTGAATATAGAGATTATTTTTATCGGCAGGAATTTTTCTTTTCAAAGGTTGTTATAAGGCAATGAAAACACCAAAAGTGGCGGATAAATGAGAAACTATTTAATAGAGAAAATCGACTTTGAAGTTCGCAAAAATTCAACATTCACCGACGCGCGGGCGGAGTTTACAGAATCTCACCGCATTTTGTTGACGGTACGTGCAACTCAATATACTCTTAAACGAAGCGGTTTACGCACCGGCACAATGTCTTTATTTCTATTTTTCAAAGCCACGATCGTCGTCAAGAAGGGGGGGGGGTAAAACCCACCCCGGACTCCGACGATCTCGTAGCCAGGTGGGAGCTTCAAAACTCAACCCTGCAAAATATAAATTCAGGTGCCGTGGCGCACCAGCTTTCTCAAGGAGGTACGGGCTTGGCCCGAGTACTCCAAGTTTTAATTTATGATTCGATTCGATACGCACCGGCACATGCAACACGTCTCCCGTACGAGTAACTTCGATGAAATTTTACTATTTTATCATTATTTTTTGTTTTGCGCGATTTTTTGGGGGTTAAACGAAAATGGGAACTGCGCATACCTCGACTATACTTTTTAATGCTATTTTAAGGTTCTCTAAGTAAGATTCCGATTTTTTTGATCCCGGTTTTCTTGATGGCCTTCAAGTATGTTTAGCTTTTGCCGCGTAGCGGCCAAGCGATGAAAAACCGGCCGGAGCTCCGGATGACCGCAGGCTTGGGTTTTTCGATGCCCACAGCCGGACGAGTCTCGAATCCGCAAGAAGAAATAAACAAGCAAAAATTTTTTCTTTTTGGTTATGAAAATAACCGAATTTTTTATCAATGCGACGACATAACGTACGCTAACACCGCTAAAATATCCTTCATTTCCTCCAAAAAGTTCAAGAGCGACATCGGCACGTGTTCTAGTGACGACCGGCCGAGGGTTACTGAAGTTACCAGCAAGCAAGCATGCTTCGCGAAGCCGGGCATATGCAGGGCACAGCCCTGCTTCGTCTCCTCCAACTCTTTAAGAAAACGCGCTTTGAATTTGGGTCGTTAGACACAGGTTAGGCACATTGTAACCGATCATCTTTAGCTCGGAGCTTGAAAATGAAAAAATGGGGGGGGGGGGGGGGGGAGTGAGGAGGTGTGAGGTGGGATTTTTGAATGTGTGTAGGTCTAGTTTAGGCAATCAAGTGAAGCTTGATTGTCTTAGGATCATACTTGGTGCTTTTGCGCTTCATTTCTAACGTACCATTTGTTGTAGCATTCGTATCTAAATTTCGCGGATTTTGTTGGTATTAAATTTACTTGAAAACTTTGGGTTTTGAAACGCGAAGATGGTGGGTACTCTAGCAAACCGTTGGTTTTGAATTCGCGGCTCGCAACTCGTCAACATGAACAACAACCTTTTTTATTTATTGCTAGGGGTGAAATGCACCTACCCCGAAAATTATAAAAAGGAGTGAATAGCACCTACTCCTGAGTGGGGTGTAAAGCACCTACCCCGAAATCTGAAAGGGGTGAAAAGCACCTACCCCTGGAAGTGGGGCGTACAGCACCTGCTCCAAAGTCTGTTAGAGGTGTAATGCACCTACCTCTGAAGGTGGGGTGAAAAGCACCTACCCCTGAAATCTGTGAAGGGTGTAAAGCACCTACCCCGAGTGGGGTGAAAAGCACCTACCCCAGAAGGGCTGAAGTTACCACCTCCCAATCACCCATATTTATATGCTCGGTTCCCACTCGGTTCGGGGCGCGGCCGAAAATCCACGCGAAAACAGGCCGACAGCCTGTCACAAGAGGCACAACGAATTTAATTAAATTATGGTAGTTTTTTCAAATGTAACCTAATGATCCTATTTTATGTTAAAGTTAATGCCTTTTTTGATCTAACTATCAAGCCATTTCAATAGGAAATTTTTGATTTTCCGTTGGATAGTTCGCCCTGTTCCCGTCCAGGCAACGAAGCCGAAAAATTGGCTCAAGCTTGCAAAAAATCCGGGCAAGCTGAATTTTGGCAGAGATGTACATTGGAGTGTTCTAATGAACCCCCCAAAAGTCCCATAAAATCCCACGCCAGCGCCCCCCACAATCGGGGGTTTTAGCTCCTCCAACGCGATTTTTGCCGATAACTCGCTTAATTATGCTTGTATGAAAAATTATGATCAGACCATAATTGAAGAGCATAAAATTCTGTATAAAATAGTTTTTTTTCATATTTTTCCATGGCACGCTAATACTTAAATTATTGACCGAAAACACGACCCACCCTTAAAATGGCACAATATTAATTCGTTGCAGGGCACGGGAAATGCTTTTAATAATAAATTAATTGAAATTGTGGCCAAGGTTGGAAAATGAAGAGAAAAATAGCTTTTTTCTAAATTTGCCCAAGTTATAGTATCTTCCAAGCCGATATATTCACGAATATTCTTAAAAATGTTATTCTTCGCGTGTTTTTTTCTATTGCGACTAAATCTGGTATCGCTAGAGAGTGCAAAATCAGTATGGCTTTGGGGGTTCTAATAATGATAATAAAATTTAATCTAGCTTGCCCCCATTTTTTTACACCATATAGCAGTAACACAAAATTGACCTTTAATAAGCATAATATGGTGGCTGCCTGTAGTGGAGCGTTGAAAGCTCTTGGCTTGATTAAGAGAAACTCACGCAATTTCTACGACTCTTTTGCACTAAGGAGCTTATATGTTTCTTTTGTTAGATCCTGTTTATACCGATTTATACTATGCTTCCTGTGTTTGGTCTCTTTACTATCAGTCTGATTTTGATAGATTAGAGAGGGTACAGAAGATATTTCTTAGATACGCTGCCTACAAGTTGCAATACACATTTTCATGTGGGGACAAATAAGTTGAACGGTTTGGGCGATGTGGACCAAAAATCTTTAAAATGAAAATCATCAGGGGTTTGTCAGATCTGTCAGAAATTATTTTAAATTCGATAGAATTAAAAGGTGTAACAGCTTATTTTTGCCGTCAGAGGTAAATATCACATTTGCAATCACTCGTTCACTTTAAAACTTTACCGAAATCTGATTTTAAATAATCAGCAGTCATCAGTTCTAGTACTTAATTTTCTTCTGAAAGAATATATTTTAAAATTATCTACACGCAATGTTGAATCTGTTGCAAATCACGACGTTTGCCTAAATAAAATAAGACTTGTAATTCTCCAAAAAAAATTTCTACAGCAATTCGCTCCTTTTTGTGTTTTTTTTGCAAAAAAGGGAAAGCTCGAAACAATTTTACTCAAAATTTTGAGGGTGTGGCCAACAATATGTACCAATTATATTTGTATTTCGTGAAAATATTCACTCTATCGTTTTTAGGCTGTGCATCTGTGGATGAGTTGGCTGAAGAATTAGAAGAGGCAATATACCAAGAGTTCAAAAACACAGATATGCGTTACAAAAACAGAATTCGATCGCGTATTGCCAATCTAAAGGATGCCAAAAATCCTACCTTGCGTACTAATTTCCGTATTGGCGCCATAACCGCCGCTCGTTTGGCTGTAATGACTGCCGAAGAAATGGCCAACGATGAGGTGAAACAATTGAGGCAGAAGTTTGAAAAAGAAGCCATTAATGAAGCTCATTTAGCGACAGTCCAAGGTACCACAACAGATCTCCTAAAATGTGGAAAATGTAAGAAAAGAAATTGCACTTACAATCAAATACAAACACGTTCTGCTGATGAGCCTATGACCACATTTGTGTTATGTAATGAATGCGGAAATCGGTGGAAGTTCTGTTAATTTTATTTGGGGTGTTTAGATTTGTATAAAATCATGAAAGTTATTTAATTTTTATTTCCTAACTTTGCAAAAAATTATTCTTTTGCATGAGTTTTAATTTGAAGTTTTATTAATCTTTTGATTGATAATAATGATGAATGGTTTACTATTATGCTGTGTAGTATTTTTTAATTTAATTCATTTAAATTTTTGCAATTTATAGGTTTTAAGTATTTACCTACGATTGTACTCCCGATGTGTTTTGAAATATCAATTTGTAATTATTGAATGATATGTGTATGTTTTGTTAGCAAATCAGAGTTGGTTTGGTATCGTGACGAACTTTTTATTTTAATCATGTAAATATTGTTAGTGCACATACAATGAATAATTAACCGATTGAATATAAATTGAGAAATTTGCATTTAATGCTAAATTAATTTTATTAAGATGTACATTTTTTTAATTTTATCGACATCTTGAATAGCATCAAGTACCTGTAAATAATTTTGCCAAAATTTTATTTCTTATTGAAGGCTTTGTATAAAATTTTGTCTCTTAATATTAAAACTCATATACCAAACTGATTTTGGTGTTTTAATGGGTATTTATTTGTACTCCGTCTGGAAAGGGGAGGTATTACGAAGGTTTGGGGAATCCCCGAAAGGAATATTTTCACTGTTCCAGTCAGTAACAAGTTTTGAAACGATCATCACCAGTTGGAAAGATCGACAGGAGTCTGGAGATCTTCTTGAAAAGTGCCGACCTGGCCTGGTATGTAGATGGATTCAAAACGGTAAGTGGGGTAGAATGTTATATAATGGGTTTATATTAAATAAAAGAAAATACGCCAGAGTTTGAATTTAGATTGAAAAACACTTTTCAGCATACGATCTTGCTAAAAGAGCATCGCGTCAGGTGGAAAACGCATTGCCCAAATCTCGATTCAGTGATTCATTACATGGGTCCTCGAATCGATTTACTCGAACCTATAAACTGTAGGTTCCCGCCTCGATTTGTGAATATGGTTGGAGAGGCGTCGGCAGTTGCATACTTGGCCCAAAACGCGATTTCAAATCTACGAGTAATTAAAAAGTCACGATCCGTCTAGCGAAAACTGTAAGTCCCCACCGCAATTTGTAATTTGGGATAAGGCGGCCGTCGGTAGTTGGTCTTACCGTCCAAAACACGATCTCAATCCGGAAAATACCAAAAAAGTTAGGACCCATCACCTGAATACTGTAGGTCCCCGCTTCTTGTTATTAGGATTAGGGAGTCGTCGGCAGTTGGCCTCTTTGTACAAAGTGCGATTTTGTTCCGACCATTTGCTCAAAAGTTAGGTCCTCACGCGAAAATTATAAGCATCGGCGCGATTTGTAATTTCAATTCGTGTGGCCGTCGGCAGTTGGCCCTATTGTTGAAAACGCGATCTAGCAAAATGTGAAATTTCAATTTGATTTACATTTGTAGGCAATATAGCTGCAATTAGAAATTGCAAAAAGTATAATTTTGACAAAATATTTAATATTAAAACTTTTCGCAAACACCTTGTATTTGGTGCATAGTTAAACCGTTCTTTGGTTAAAACTTGCAAGTTGACGCCTGTGGTTGACGCGTCATCTATTTTATGTTGGTGTATTTCGTGGCGCTAGTTAGCGACGAACAATAGAAGCAATAATTCACCTCAGGGTCATATTACGGTGGTTCCGACCAATCAGCGTGCGCTATTTTACATTGTACATTATATGGATACAACTCGTGCACTGTCGAATATTACCCGAAAATAAAAAATATCCCAATATACCCTAGGGTGAATATCGGTTATTTGTAGTGGGGCGTAAAAGAATTCATACGTAATAAAAAATCTCGCAATATACCCTAGGTGCATGGTGAATATCCGATATTTTTTGTAGTGGGCGTAAAAGAATACATACGTGACGAACGCACTCTCTCACCCGATGCGATGTAGGAAACCGGTTATATAGCATCAACGCATTAGTTCCCACCCGAGTTGACTTAAAGCAATGTACTTCTAACGAATTTTATATTACAAATTTAGTGCGATTATGCTTCCATTTTTTTCGGTACTTACGATATTTTTTTCTTTGATTTTTTTCTTGCAATGATTGTGGTGCGATATGGTCAATTTGTTTCACCATTTTCGACATTAAAAATGGCGTTTGAAATGTCGATTTTCGTATGTGATGTTGTACTTTTAAGTTGTGGCGTTTCTTCACGGAATTATTATCGCAACAGTAACGCGGGTTCGGACAATACTCATAGATTCAGCGAGTACAGGTTTCAGCTGCGGAGATTGACACTCGCTGAATCTTTGAGTATTGTCCGAACCCTTGTGCTGTAACATACAATATTATTCTGTGTGATATGACGCTAAAATAGTTCTAAAAGTTTTAATCGCAATATTAATATTTAACTTTTCGACCGTTTTAAAATGATTTTATAAATTCACAGTTTCCATTTGTTGTTCTAAATGGTTTATCATTATAACTACACATTTTAAAATTACAAACACATCCTGTGACTAATTGCGAATGTCAAAAATGAATCAACAAGTTGCTGAGAGGATTTCATTTGATGGTAAGTTGTAGATTTGGTTCTAATCAATATGATCTAGAATTCAGAGAGGGATTCTCTAAATTTGCTTAATTTATGCTTATGTATAAATTAACGAAAAGTGTATGAATGCGAAAAATAACATTCTTTCTTATTCCAGAGCCGTGAAGAAATCAATCGTGAGCTTTTCAAGAAGGAAAATATTAATATGAACGATGGATGAAGGTGAAACAAATCGAAAATGTTTTTTAACAACACGAAAACTATCCAAGGTAACTTGTTTGAATTCTATAAAAAGTTAGAAAGTTTTGTTAACACGTTCAACACCATGGGGGTGACCGGCAATCAAGCTACTGTGTAATTTGTTTCACTGTGCGCCGTGAGAGTCACCGGTGACCTCTGGAGTTTTTTAGCCGGCGTTCCCCCAAATGAGGATTTTAGCCCCTTAGGTGCGGTTTTCGCCTATCGCTCACGTATTTTTACTTTTACGAAAAATTACCATTAAACAAAGTTTAATTTGGCTATTATCTGACAGATCTAGCTTTAATAAAATTAAGCATAACTTCCGAATTCTTGCGGTTATCGCTCGGAAATTTTCGGTGTCCTCAAATACCCTTAATTTTTAAATTTGTGTCATAGAATAAAATTTGAACGTACCACTACACCTTTTCCACCAGTAATTGAAGGGCCTAGTGGAAAAAGTAGTTAAGTCACTTTTTTCAATTTGTTGATTTTTATACTAATTTGTAGAGAATAAATGCCGCAATGTGAAAATGTGCTCAACTACAAATTGAAAAAAAGTGACTTAACTACTTTTTCTACTAGGCCCTTCAATTCAGAAATTGTCAACCGTTATTCAGATTTGTCAATTGATATTCAGAAATCGTCAATCGTTATTCAGATTTGTCAATTAATATTCAGAAATCGTCAACGGTTATTCAGATTTGTCAATTGATATTCAGAAATCGTCAACCGTTATTCAGATTTGTCAATTGATATTACAATTCACAATTTCTGAATATCAGTTGACAAATCTGAATTGCAATTCACGATTTCTGAATATCAGTTGACAAATCTGAATTACAATTCACAATTTCTG
The DNA here is from genome assembly GCA_932274525.1 of Podabrus alpinus. Lineage (NCBI taxonomy): Eukaryota > Metazoa > Arthropoda > Insecta > Coleoptera > Cantharidae > Podabrus > Podabrus alpinus. The sequence continues at coordinate 20,764,497 of OW026451.1, forward strand.
AATATCAGTTGACAAATCTGAATTACAATTCACATTTCTGAATAGCAGTCGATAAATCTGAATTACAATTCACGATTTCTGAACAGCAGGTGAGGTTTTCTGAATTACTGCTGGAAAAGGTGTAGATCCGTCAATAACGCATTCTAGAAAGGCTATTGCGTAACAAAATGGGGAAGTTAAATTTTATTATCTTTATTAGGACCTCGAAAAAGATATTTATACTAATTAACACTGTCCAGCAACCTCATATTTTGCCGCCATAGGGGAAAACCCACGTGAAGAATAACATTTTTACGATTATTCAACTGAAAAACATTGTAACGATTTTGAACCAATGAGAGAGCTCTATTTTACATTGTGCAAGTAATACCACAGCATGCCCTGTGGAAACTATCGGGATTAATATCTAGGACGGGATTGGACAGGTACCTTAGGGTTTGTAGAGCTCGTACCAAAGCTCAAAGGTTATACAATCATCGGCACAAAAACGAAAACGCGTCCAAATACTAAAAAGCCCAACTAGAAAACATTCGTTGAATCTTTGATTTCGTTTTGACAGTTACACAAATTTCGCGTTTTATTATTATTAAATGGTATTAGTATTGTTTCATAATATAATTAACAATCAGCCTTCTTTAAGGCTATTTTAGCCGTAACATTTATATGTATGTATTTCGCCCTCTTGGCTCCTCCTCGCGCATTTTAGGGCTTTTGACAAAAGAAATCACCTCTACCGGCAAATAGGTAGGGGCTTTGCTCGAGACTGTACGCCTGTTGCTCGGAGCAGCGCACGTTAGAATGAAAAAATAGTTTTTTTTTCAAGGAATTTCGACTTTATTCGCAATGGGTCTAATTTCGATGAATAATCAACGCAAAAGGCTCAGGCATTTCGCTCGCCCATGCAATACCATTTCCAAAACCTGTCTTCCAAAAATCTTTTGAGTATTTTTTCTTCCCTCTTACTGTTACACCTGAGAATTAACTGAAGGTGTACTTCGACAAACATAAATACGAGTATATAAACAATACAAAAACGCAAGAAATTTGTACAGCTAGAAAATTAACGGCGGGTTACATACCCAATTTGTTAGATACAGTGCGAATACACTCGCGCCTAGAAAAAAAGTGCGACTACTGGAAAGTTAAGAATCAACCCCGTACTGTTTAGAATTTTTGTATTATTTTTCGTGGATTGCTGGTTCAATGCCAGTATACTTATCAACTTTCTAAATTTTTCAACAACATTTATTTTTCAACCTTACCCAAAAACAACCCCCGTAGTGTTGGGAATTTTTGTATTATTTTCGTGCATTCACAGGTTCAGTGTTTCTATACTTACAAAGTTTCAAATTTTTGAACAAAATTTATTTTTCAACCCTGTCCAAAAACAACCCCCGTAGTGTTCAGAATTTTTTTACTATTTATCCTAGATTTGACTATTCAATGTTAGTATACTTACCAAGTTTCAACATTTTTAAGTACCGTTTATTTTTCAACACTGCCCAAAAACAACCCCGTAGTATTTAGAATTTTTTTACTATTTTTCGTGGATTTGCCTGTTCAACGCTTGTGTACTTAATAAGTTTCAAAATTTTTAAACAACATTTATTTTTCAACCCTGCCCAAAAACGACCCCGTAGTCTTCAGAATTTTTTTACTGCTTATCCTCTATTTGACTATTCAATGTTAGTATACTTACCAAGTTTCAAAATTTTTAAGCACCGTTTATTTTTCAACACTGCCCAAAAACAACCTCGTAGTATTTAGAATTTTTGTACAATTTTTCGTGGATTTGCCTGTTCAATGCCTGTGTACTTAATAAGTTTCAAAATTTTTGAAAAACATTTATTTTTCATCCCTCCCAAAAAGCAACCCTGTCGTTGCAAGAATTTTTGTACTATTTTACGTGGATTGCACGGTTCAATGTCAGTGCACTTACAGAGTTTTAAAATTTTCAAGCAACATTTATTTTTCAACCCTACCCAAAAACAACCCCGTAATGTTCATAATTTTTTTAATATTTTTCTTCAATTTGCCTATTCATTGTTGGTATACGTACCTAGTTTCAAAATTTTTAAGCAACATTTATTTTTCATCCCTCCCTAAAAGCAACCCTGTAGTTGTTAGAATTTTTGTACTATTTTTCCTGGATTGGCCATTTCAATATTAGTATATTTACCAAGTTTCGAAATTTTTAAACAATATTTATTTTTCAACCCTGTCCAAAACAACCCCGTAGTGTTCAGAATTTTTTTAATATTTTACCTTGATTTGCGTATTCAACGTTAATATACTTCCCAAGTTTCAATATTTTTAAACAATATATATTTTTCATCCCTCCCTAAAAACAACCCCGTAGTTTTTAAAAGTTTTGTATTATTTTTAGTAGACTTTCCGGTTCAGTGTTAGTATACTTTCAAAGTTTCAACATTTTTGAAGAACATTTATTTTTCATCCCTCTTTAAAAGCAACCCCCGTAGTGTTTAGAATGTTTGTACTATTTTTCGTGGAGTGGCCGGTTCAATGTCGGTATACTTACCAAGTTTCAATATTTTTCAACAACATTTATTTTTCATCCCTCCCTAAAAGCAACCCCATAGTGGTTAGAATTTTTGTACTATTTTTGCTGTATTTACAGGTTCAATACGGGTCAACGCTTTTTAAGTGGGGATGTGAAGACCGTCAAGTGATAAACACAAACAGAATTGGAACCAACTCCCTGCGATTTGTTGAAAAGTTGCAAATTGCCGAAAATGGGATCGTAATCCGAGCACTGGTGAAAATTTTAGGTATTTCTAATTTTTATAATAACTTTTTATTATTTATAAGTTATGTTTTATTTAATTGTTTAGAGCAGGTTGATCCTAAAAAAATTGGAACCTGAAAATTGTAAATGTGTGCTTTTTAATTTTTTAATTCGGGGTCGAAAACTGACTGCAGAACAGCATGTGATATTTTTCAAAAATGGTTAAAAAATAGTTTTTTTAAAAGCTTCTAGTGAAGGTCCTATGAGGATTAGAAAGTTGTTCTATGCAAAAATTTAAAGAGAATTTAATGTAGTTTCTCACTCATCTGTGAACCACTTTAGCATCAGATGAATAGGAGAGGAAGGTTACATTAATAATTACAGGATATTGGGCAAAAACGCTTTTGAAAATTTATCGCTAAGCTTGTGTGTAACCATGAATCGAGAATAAGTCATGGCCATATTAATTGTGAACATTCTTGATTAGATTCTAACAAAGTTTTTGTTTCAGAATGTACCGATAAGGGAAATGAAATCGGTTAAAGGCAAGAATTTTGTGAAAATCATCCAAGTTACAAAACAAAACTCAATGTCAACTTTCAGTATGGTTTTAATTATCATAAAGTATGAAGAACCATAAGCGGATAAGATAATAAAAGGTTTGTACATTAGTTTTTGGTACTTACAATAATTAATAATCAGTTAATTTCAATAATTGAATGCATTTTAAATTTCAATAATTTGAATAGATGTGTAACAGAGCCAATAAGCGGCAAAACATCTAATTAGTTAATTACAGAAAACTGCATTATGTATGTTCGCAAATTAATGAAGTAAAGGTAGATACCTACTGAAACTTGACTTATACTTCTGCTATTGGTAGTTAGATGGCGCTCAGTTTAATATCTTTGTCTCCAACAGCTGTCAATTAATTTGACGTGTTTGTTTTCATTTGCGATTATTTTTAAATTTTGCATACATTTAATGAAATAAAATGGTAAACAACTTATTTTTACATTGAGTAGACACATTCTTACGTTTGTTAATTTATTTCAGCTTTCATAATGATACCGATGGCTGCAGTACACCTACAAAAAATTGGATAGTGTAAATTGTGTGAAACGAAAAAATATTTGGAATGCTAGCTGCTGTATATCTGATAAGGAAGGTTAGTTTAGTTTTTTCTTATTTCCTTAAAAATGAAGATCTGTAAAATTCTCATAGCATAAGTTCGTACCTATACTACGATAGGAAGAAATATACAGGTACTGCGAAATGCTAGAAATTAAGTTATTCAAATATGAAAATTTGAAAACTATTGAGGAGGTTTTCAGATTTGGGATGGAACGGTGATTTTCCTTTTGTATCGTTTTAATATGGAGACATTTTAGCGGGTGGGTGGATTGCATTAAAATTTGTTGATACGTTTCGACTTCCTTGGAAAAGAGAAATAAAACTACGAAATTTATTTCACAGTCACAACATTAAAAAAGTGGCTTTAAATTTAAACTCTTTGTAATACCTCAAATTGTATGTATAAATTAAACAAATTTCAATTAACTAACCGAAACTTGTATTTTTTTGGAATAATAAAAATCTACCCCTTTGCTGCCATTTACCCATTCGACATTATTATAACTTGAAATAATTCTTGTTGATACACATGAAATTGTAGAGTAGTTTCAAAAAACTCATTAGAATTTTAATAATTTCGATAAAATCGGAACGAAGCAGGTGGTTATGTTACGTATTTTGTAAAAAAAAAATTATTTTTGAAATAATTGAAAGTAATTCCCAATGACCTAATTAGAAGTTTCGCAAGAGGTTTTGGACAATGCAAAATTATAACGTTGTACAGTTTCAGTCTGCTTGAAAACTTGGAAATGTACAAATTTGGTCATGGAAAGTCGAGGAATTTTTGCCTTTTAAGCGAAAGTCAGGGAAATTGTAATTTAGGTCAGGGAAAATTCGGCGACACTTTAAAAAATTTCTATAATAATATTTTGATTTATTCAAATTAATATTCTTTTTTAGTTTGTATTAACAATTTTTTCTACATTAGGTTAGTCAATTCTGGTTAGACTGCAGAAAAAAACTAAGTAACAATTTCTTGATTTTTATTTTATTACAGAAAATTATAGTATGAGATGTGTTTTACAATGCAGAAAAATCCTAAGTCGAAAATCCTAATAACATTTTATTATAATTTTGGAATCAAGAGTGACGTAACGGACAGTACGTCCAACACGTGCGGATGAAGAAGAAGAATAATTTTGGACTTGAGATTTTTCTGAATTGTAAAACAATTCTCAAACTATAATTTTCTGTAATAAAATGTAACAAGAAATTTGGACTAGGGTTTTTTCTGCATTCACAGGACGATTTGATTTATGGAATTTACCAAATTTCGAAATATTATAAAATTTTTTAAATCTTATTAGTTAGGGAATTAGTTACGAAAATTCAATGGGAAGCTGCTGGCGAAGTGACAAGATTTAAATATCACTCTGAAGTTATAAAAAATAAGTTACTTTCGATTTATTATAGTCATGTCCGATTTTTCATGCTCTCACGGGCTGAAATTTTCATACTTAAATAACATTATTTGTATCAGTTAATTTTCTTCTTATCGAAGTATTGCTACAAAATACTTGAAACGTACCATATTTCTTATCAATAGTAACACATATTCCATGAGAACTGGAGAAAGTTTTAACGGTATATTTTTTGAAGGTAAATCACTAAATAAAATTGTTAAATTTCTTTCCATTAAATTCAAAGCGTAATAATTATTTGTAAAATTCTCATAAGAAATAGTTACGAGTATAGTGAAATCGTTATCAAATGCGGCAAAAAATAAACAGATAAGCGATGTTTTTCATTTCGCGCGAACCAAGATAACATAATGCAACGCTACAGGCACGTGTATTTAGGAAATTCTTCAACTCTTAAATTGAAAAAATAAAATACAAAGAATCACGATTTCTCTTGCATCGACAGACAATAATTAATGATGCCTAACTTGAAGACTAGAAGAAGCATTTTCGTCCCATGGTCGCCACATTTTGCACTTATAATTAATAAAATAATATTGCACTAAGTACCTAACTCCTACACTGTATTATCGCAATAATTTGCATAGTTTTTACGTTTTTACATACATCCGGATAATGTAATACCATGACTTTTTTTAATTCCTTATATCTTGGGATAGACTACGTACTATCACAAACATTGGTAAAAACTGTGCCACATTTCGAAGTTTTTGAAGTGTGATAGGAATAAAAATATACCACGAAAGCCAGAAATTATGTTATTTAAATATGAAAATTCGAACGTCGCGTCGTTATGGAGATATTTAAAATTACTGAGATAGGAACCGATGCTTACAATTGGTCATTAAAATATAACCAAATTAAGGGCTAATATTTACTATAATGTCCATCCATATTTGTTGAAATATTTTGTCTTCTTATTTCGCCACATGGGTACCTACGTAAAACTTCATCGAAAGGGAATTTATTTTTCAATATTTTGTTAAAACTGGACGATATTCAAAAACCTCGTAACTTTTGCAAACCTTTATGTAGGTACATTTATTTACACGTTTCGACTTGCTTGATGAGTAATTTGTTAGTTTGAAACTGATTCACCGTGTCAATATTTAAACATATTTATTATCGAAATTTCATATTTCCAGTCCTTTGCATCCAGCTTTAAATCTAAACCCCTTGTTATACCTCAAATTTAAGGGCGAGTTGTGTACCCATAAAAAAATGTTTAAGTTTGGAGAAAAGAATGTAAAATTCGAATCGTACATTTCCGAGATACACAACGTGTTTATTTTTAAAATTTCACCATCAGATCGAAAACTAAAAATGCAATTATAAAATATGACGAATTTTAGCGTTTAAAATTTTTTCCATATTAAATTAATCGATGCATTTTTAGGAATTTATATGCCACATGCATGAACATTAAATGTAGAAAATTGCAATCAAATTAATTATGTATTAAAAACAATATAACACTTACAATAAATTAATTCAAAAGATATGACGAAATTACTGTCGGGGCTTTGTGGGGGTGTAACTAATAAATGTGGATTGATATAATATAAAAGCCATAGATGGGGAAGGCACGCGAAACCACCCCATTAAATTTATATTCTTGGTATTCCAATTTTTCAACACTTTATTTAAACTTAACGTAAAATGTTGATATATATAATATATAAATTGGTCCAAGATTCCGCCGATAAATTAATATAAGATTTGTAACTTCACTACTACCCATAACAATCCCAAAGTACCTACATGGTACATTATTTATCCTAGTTTCCTTCGTACCATACATGCATCAAACTCATATTTTTTCAAGCAATAACAATAGGCTAGTGCTTTCACGTGATTTTTGATCAAAACCTCGGAAGATATCGCGAATGGACCAAACTCGGTAATAAGTGTAAAATAACACAGAGCATTAAAAATCAAATTATTTGGGTCTCCGAATACGCAACAATTTTGTTAAAAAATTAAAAAGCAAACAATTTGATCAAAAATTGTACATATTTTTCTATTATCGCTTACTCTACAAATAAGCATAAAATTATTTAAAAACGCTCCTCAAGAACACAAATCGTCGGCCTAATTTCAAAACCACGTATATCAGTTGACATTGTTTTTTTCAGAAGATCAACAAAAGCACCGAACTTTGTTTAAGTTAATTAATTGAAAATTTTATTTTTGTATTAATTAATTATTATTAATAATACGTGGTTTTGTAATTAAGCAAAAGATATGCAAGATTAGGAAGTTTAGGGGTGCAAATCTTTCGAAGTTGTCCTCGCGATACGCCGACTTTGAGATGAAATCGTAAATTTCGCCAATGAGTCAATTTTACTGAAAATTAGTGGTAACAACGTCAACATGAAATTAAAAATCTGAAAAATTTCATAGTTTATTAGAACACCATAATATAATTTCTACATATTCAAAAAAAAATTTTCCGTCATAGTATTTAATTTTTTATTAGCACGGTAAAACCACACGTTTTGCTTCAACTGTTAATATTTCAAGAAGTATTGATCGAAGAATAATGTTGATTATACTTATTGGTAATTAGATTCTCTTCAATTTTGTTCCTTTATTATTTGCTCGTAAATTCAACCGTTCGATAATTATGGTTAAAATGTGTTAATCCAGAATCAATCCAAAAAGAGTGGAAATCTGACAAAATATACAGTTTATAAAAAAAATCCAGTGAAACGTGACTTCATTTGAATTATTGGTCCATTCGCGATCTTTTTTGAGGTTTAATCCTAAAAGCACTGGCCGAAACTGTTTTTTGAAATTATTCATTAATTTTTTAAATTCACACACTAGAAAATTTTCAGCCCGTTTTGTTAATAGTTTATGTCGACTTCCGAGCGAACGCTTTGCTTTCAAATAATCCGTCCTTTTTAATTGTTTTAAGTAGATTACAAATAACTGTGATATTTTTATTATAATATAATTTAGAAACATTATAGCCAAAAAAACACAGATTTGGAAAGGAACACAGCTCTCCAATTTCCATCTTGTAGACTTTCCGTTGAACCAATTATTCTACCGGGTGGTGAATTAGTTACCGCAATCGAGATTTCAATGTTATACTCTTTGGGCCAGTTGTATATCAGAAGATCATCCTCCAATCCCATTTAACTCATGGATTTCCTCTATTTCATTGGTTGATACACAAAAAATCCATGGGCTAAATCTAACTGTGGGATGATCTTCTGCTATACAAACAGCCCTTATTAAATTCTTCATTATTTTAAAGAAAAACTGTAAGTTTCTTGTGATAAAAAAATGCTGCATCCGTGGTTTTTCTGTAATTTTCAAGGTGTTAAAAATCAAAGATACCAAAGGAGGTCATTGTAAATTTTCTTAAATCGTGGATACAAAAACAACTCTCCCATTGGCAAGTTCAATTCCAAAGCACTGCTAAGTTTTGTTAAAACATCACTCTTAGTTACCTTAATTTTTACCCTCGACGAAATGGAAAATTACAGAAAATAATGTGTGTGGATGCAGTGCTTTTTCTTTAAAATAATTTAGGATGCAACGAATTTAACATTGAAATCCACACAGTGCATGTGCCAATTTACCAACCCGCGTAATGTAACAATAACCAATAAAAAATATTCAACAGATTTTTTAATTAACACAACTTGTTAATCCAGTGGCCCAAATAAATTTAGGCGGCCGTGTTCACATGTACAATAAGCATCTTCGATCCTGATCCGACAATTTGTTAAAAACTTGGACCTTGTCGCGCAAAAACCAGAAGTTCTCGCATTTTTTATGGGTTGCATTGGGAAAGCCGTCATTGATAAACTCAATGCCAAAAACGCGATCTCGATACAGCGATTCCTTAAAAGGTTGGGCACCGCGGGAAAAATGTAAGTGTTCGCTTGGATTTGGAATTCCGGGCCGTCGACTAATTGACTCGAAAACGCGAGCTCGATCCGACAATTTCTTAAAAACCTGTTTCCCGTTACCGTCTCGATCTGCAAATCACGTTGGGGAACACAATGCCGAAAAAGCAATCCCGATTCGGTAATTCCTTAAAATGTAAATCCCGTTGCGCAAAAATTGATAAGTCCACGCTTCGATTTGTGTTGTAGTATGTAAAAATATAAAAATTAATGTTAACGAATTGTTTTGAAATATTTTGTAATGTACGTTTTCTACTTTGCAGATTCTAAATATGGAACCCTCAGGAGGAAGATCTATCCAAGGTTTGAAGCCGTTTCTTAAACTGGTATACTATAACGAAGTGTAAAAGAAATTAGCTTCAATTAATAATTAAAGTCAATCAACTTAGAATATTTTTGCAAGCAAAAGTATGTAAGTTTATTCACTTTAATGTTTTAAGTTAAAATAACTTGTTAAAATATTTTCTATCTTATAATAATGCACCGTATCGATAATAAATGTAACTTAAATAAAATTATATGTTTTATTATTACCAACACTTAGCAATTTACGATACGTAAGTCGATGACGCAGATGCCCCACCAAGTATTCCGAACGAAAACCGAAGTCGCTTCGTTTGAGAGTGGGGGAAACAAATTTGGTATATAAGCAATGTATTAACTACGGGGTGGGTGGGGCGGGCTGAACAGTAGACCAGCAAACATATAGCTCCTCCAACTCGATCAACAGGCCGCGAAGCGGCCTGGGGGCGCGCAAAGCGCGCCCCCTATACAACAAGCCGTTAAACGAGTTGGAGGAGCTATATGTTTGCTGGCTAACGGCCTTCGCCCGCCCTCCACACCCCCAGGAGAAACATTACTTATATACCAAATTGGCTTCCCCCACTTCCAATCGAACCAAGTTCGGTTTCGTTCGGAATACTTGGTGGGGCCATGACGAAAGTGGGAGAAGTAAACTAATTGAAATATTTTCCAAGTCCGCTCCGGGCAAGTTGCTTACGTAGTTCCGAATAGGTGATGTCACTAACTTACCTTGAATGCTTATATGACCCTTATTAGGTGGGGAAACTTATTAGTAATAGATATGTACTACATATCAATGATACAAGAATACGCAATTATAGCTTTTATTGTGACGGTAAGTAAGTACAAGACAATACAAATAATATAATTTGAAATACTGCACCACCATTTTCACTTGGATGTTCTAACCAAAACTGCTAAGCCCAAACTCGTACGGTGTGCGCCGACGTGGTTCTTCATGCTTGTTGCTATGTTGAAGGAATGACGCGTTATCTGTAATGAGAAAAATAAATTACTAACATGTTTACATACACAACACATTCTCGAGTACGAGACTCGACACGTGATCCCATTTTTAAAATTCAAAGTAGTTTCTTATGAAATCATTGCTAAATTGGATTTCCCATGTCGAAGAGGTGCTAACCCCCGCTCCACATATATGAATTGTTCACGCCGCGACTTAGCTTGACGACCTATGACGCTAGGGATTCCAGTTTACGAGTGACTGTACTTAACGTTTTAACGAATCACTGGAGAGGGTTCATAATTACGGAACGAAAGTGATAAATCGATATGGGACTTACAGTTTACACGTGACTTTTCCGAACTCTGTCATTATTTACCGGATTGAAATCGCGATTTGGGCAATGACGTCAGCTGCTATAACCCGAATTACAAATCATAGTGGGGACTTACAGATAACACGTGACGGATCCGAACTCTGTGTCATTATTTACCGGATTGAAATCGCGATTTGGGCAATGACGTCAGCTCAGCTGCTATAACCCGAATTACAAATTATAGTGGGGACTTACAGTTTACACGTGACGGATCCGAACTCTGTCATTATTTACCGGATCGAAATCGCGATTCTAGCAATGACGTCAGTTGTTGACGGCCGTTCTAACCCGAATTACAAATGGAAGTGGGGACTTACAGTTTGAGCGTGACGAATATTAACATTTTTATTATTTACCGAATCGAAATCGCAATTCTAGCAATGACGATAGTTGTTGATGACGGTTCCAACCCGAATTAGAAATACAAGTGGGGACTTACAGTTTGAGCGTGACAGCACTTTTAAACAGTTACCGCAGCAAGATCGCGTTTTGGGCAAGGAGACCAACTGCCTCCCTAATCTGAAGTGCAAATTGCAGCGGGGATTTTCAGCGTTCGCGTGGCGTGATAATTTGAGGTTTCTTATGGCACTCCTTGGAAAAATAATTATTATGCCAAATGGGCAGTCGACCAACTCAGCATAGGTTTTTACCATGGTAAATCAGTGTTTTTAAAATTCTTGCTTCCCAAACGGGTAATAATGAAAATTGTATCGATCAAAACTAGGGGTGCGCGATTATGGAATTTCATAATCGATTATCGATTATAAAAAATAATCGATTTTTTTCGATTAATCGATTATTAAAAATAATCGATTATTCATAATCGACTATGAGTTCATAATCGATTATGAACTCGTAATCGATTATGAACTTGTAATCGATTATGAACTCATAATCGATTATGGACTCATAATCGATTATGAATTCATAATCGATTATGGACTCATAATCGATTATGAACCCATAATCGATTATGAATTCATAATCGATTATGAATTCATAATCGATTATGGACTCATAATCGATTATGAACTCTTAGTCGATTATGAACTCATAGTCGATTATGAACTCATAGTCGATTATGAACTTATAACTATAATAGGTAGGGCTATTAAGGGTTACTAAATTACTATATTATAATTTATTATTTTGCTAATTGTGTTACGGTGGTGCTAATAAGTTAAGCACCAGTTGATAACACATTACGGTCCGGTATCAATCTGTAATAACTTACCTGCGTAGCCGATTATAATGTTACTTACAGGTGTGTTGATGAGAATTTACGACTCCTTCATAAAAACGCTGATTAAATCTGAAGTACCAAATATTTTGTTTTTAAATTTTAACTGAATGTTACTATTGTATTATGCATTATGTAATTAATTTATTGTTAACAATAATCCATCTAAAAGGCTTCTGATTAATATTCATTTTGTAAAAGTATACACTTTCACTCAAAATATCGGACAAATAATTTAAATCCATATTGATGAAAAAGGGTTGCAATCTTTAATTGAAAAGCAAAAAAATATTTTTTAAAAACTATCAAATTTATAAACAAAAATACCTAAAAGTTGAATGGCAAATCCATATTTGGATCCAAATATGGATTTGCCATTCAACTTAACAACACTTCTTATTAGCACCACCGTAACACAATTAGCAAAATAATAAATTATATAGTAATTTAGTAACCCTTAATAGCCCTACCTATTATAGTTATAAGTTCATAATCGACTATGAGTTCATAATCGACTATGAGTTCATAATCGACTATGAGTTCATAATCGATTATGAGTCCATAATCGATTATGAATTCATAATCGATTATGAATTCATAATCGATTATGGGTTCATAATCGATTATGAGTCCATAATCGATTATGAATTCATAATCGATTATGGGTTCATAATCGATTACGAGTTCACAATCGATTATGAACTCATAGTCGATTATGAATAATCGATTATTTCAATAATCGATTAATCGATTATTATAAAATATCATAATCGATTATGAAATAATCGATTATTCGAATTACGTAATCGATTAATCGATTATATGCGCACCCCTAATCAAAACACAGATTTTTTTTTCGCGTTTGGAGATACCTATAGTCGATCCGTTTTAAGAATGCAGAACTAAATTGTACTAAAACTGTGACTTTCGAGCGTGATTGGATAAAATTTCTACACGTTTACACTGTCGAAATTTTATTTGCGATTGATGACTCGCGAATATTTTTTTCTAAAAGTTTCTGGAAAATTTTAAAAATTTGTACAAAATAAATTGCTATTTGATAAAAAAATACATTTAACTCGATTTTTTCAAGTATCAAATAAGTGACATTTGTTTTTTGTCGCTCTTACGCTTTAATTACTTGACGTCTCCCAGTGTAAATCTGACTTGCCGTTCAAGGCGACTCTACTGCAATCCAAAACCAGATAGACTATAGTACTTATTTTGCCTTCAATTCATCTTAAAAATGCAAGAGTAAATTGGGTGGTTTTGAAGACATATTTTACCACGGAAAGCAGTGCTCTTAGAAAGTGCAGATGTCAAGATTCAATCGCAGACAGCAGCACTGAGGTCTATAATATACACCATATGCACTTTTTTCTAAAGAACAAAATTTTAATGCCAAGCCAACACCGAAAACAAAGGATTTTCTAGAATCAATAACATTACAAGGATAGTCGGTGAATAAACAGCTGCTAGTGCTACTGTGATTCTTACCCATCTGAAGTGTTTCGAAATACCAGCAAGTGCGTATACATAGGTGCAGGTGTATACCAATCAATTTATTATATTTTATTTGCCAACAACCGCGCCGCTACAAAAATAGAACTAGTTGCATCTTTTTAACCTCTGCTGTTATTTAGCCGCATGTGCGCGCTTGGGCTAATGGACCAATTCCTTTGGCTACTAGAAGTCCATTTTACTGTAATTTGCGTATTCTTATATTAAATATGAGGAGAGATCAATCAGTCAAGTAAAACCGATATAAGGAAAGGAGTTATAACAAAATCCCCAAAGGGGTTCGTAACAAAATCAAATAGGTCAGTTTTCAATAATTAAATCAATGCAAGAAATCTTTGGATTTCTATTAAATTTTTAATGGGCCAGTTTTGACATGTGTAAAATTGAAAATAAAATTTTTAACAAAAATAGAGCTAAAAGTGAAAAATAAATACAATATGATATGCTTGAAGTGTACAATGAAGGTTAACCTTTATTGTACAAGAAATTGTGTAATGTAATACAGCTTTAAGTCAACATTACCTTCAGAATACAATATTTTTTCAATTTTTCGAAAATTTGTTTAAATATTTGATATTGTGGTTTATCTATTGCAACTTTTAATTTAAAAAATAAAAGATGAGTTTAACAGCTTTACACAACTCAATGATAACAAGAGAAGTAGATGGTGAATTGGTTTAGGTGCTCTGCTTGCGGAACGAATCGCACAGGTTCCATCCCTGCGTTGGCGAATTTTTTTTTCATACATTCGTTATGAAATTATTGATAAAATATCACAATTGAAAATTAAATTCTGTTCTTTTCTTAAATTAAATTCGATAAAACGAAAATCATTAAAAAATAGTAGAAAATGTTTTTTTTAATGATTTTCCTTTTATCGAAAGAAAATCTCATCAGATTTTCAACGTCTATAAGAATCAGGAAATTATAGTAATTTTACAAATTGTATATATTTTAAATCCCCCCCCCCCCCAAGCCGAGTAATGAAACCAGGTATTGAATTACATTTTTCATCATTAAAATTATTTTGAAATGTGACAAAATATTATTTAATAAGTATATTTCTGACTCGATAAATAAGGGGTGCCATAAGAAACCAGTAAAAAATTGATCACCCACACATCAGGAAGTTAGAAGAACGATACATAGCAGTTCTTCCACGGTTTGTCGTTTTATGTCGCCATGAAATCTCGATTCAAAACACGGAATTTAAAATTCATGCAAAATAACAAATGGCTAATAATAATTAAATATAACTAACCTGATTATTTTCCCATGCAACTTTCAGAAGCCAAACCAATGTGATATATTGAAACCGATAGATAATTTCCAGGCTTGTATCGTCGGTGGTGATTTCCCTCCCTGAAACAAATAAATTGGTAAGAATTAGTTTAAAGTTGTTTACAATTAATTATCTATTCGTAATTGTATGGATAGGGTTGTATTTTACTATCATATTTTTATTGTCTCGAATTTCACTTTTATGTTGCAGTAAATAATTTCGTTGATTGTGGAGTAAATTTTTGCATTTACCTTTGGAGTGAAAAACATTTTTAAATTTCCACAATTGGCAATTTATTTTCGGACAACAGCAAAATCCGAAAGAATCAAAATGTGATCGACAAATCAAAAAATGTAAGGTACTTACAGAGAAGAACAAATATGAATAATTCTTACCGATACAACTCGCTCTTTAAATTGAACTATGAAGGAACCTTTATACAGATTACTTAAATTAAAATAAATTTGTGATTGAAGTTTGAAAATGGCTCATCTACTACTAAAACTTATCTACATTTAACATTGCAGGATACATATTTTTTAAATATCATAACCAAAAAGTGAATGGCCAAAGATTGTTCTAGTACGCAAATAACCAACACTAAATGAAATCCTGTGATTTTAATAACAAATCATCGCAAATATAAGCTGCTTACCGTTTCATTTCACACCAAAAATAGTATTTGAAAATTCAGAATAAATTGTAGGGAGTTGAAAGATAATTTACGACTAAATGACACCTTATTAATAATTAACACGAGCGCCATCTAACCATAAACATTACATCTGCATACCTTACAGAGTCCTGTAATATGTGATAAACAATATCTACTATCATATTACAGATTCCTGTAATGTGGTAAACATATGAACTACCATATTACAGATTCCTGTAATATGTGATAACATCCACTACCATATTACAGATTCCTGTAATATGTGATAAATAATATCGTTGACTGAATGAATTTATTAAGACGCGCAACCTTATGCAAATTAATGTAATACAAACTCATCGCGACAACTAGATGGCGCTACTCGATGTATAAATTCACATAATTACGAGTAGTACTAAAAATCTCAATTTGATTTATAAATTTATAAATTATAAATTTTTTATAATTTAATTTATAAAGAAAAATAATTAAAAAAAAAAAATTATAAATTTATAAATCAAATTGAGATTTTTAGTAGGTACTACTCGTAATTATGTGAATTTATAATTTTTTACCTACACCTTGTTCATTATTTTCAGAGTTTCTGTGAAAACGGTTGGTTGCCCAAAAAAATTTATTTGACGAAAGTTGTAGCCCGTTAAATTCCCTATCCGGTTTGAGCAGTTAGTTTTTCTCTTAGACGTTTCGTTTAAGAGATACGGGGTTCACAAGAAATTAAAAAAATAAAAACCTGAATTTTTTAAACATTTTTTCCCTTAATTTAATTTATAACTCGAAATCCGTTGATTCTAGACGATAAGTAGTTATAACCTACTTTGTAGACAAGCGAATGATCTTTAAAAAAGTTCTAATCCATTAACCTTAAAAAATTAATAATATCGGAGCTATGGCCGTTTTAAATCAGAAATTCAAAAAATTGCTTTAAAGGGAGGTACCCCCCAAGGGTTTAGACTTGGGCAAAAATTTTACTTGAAAATTTGTCTTAGAAAAGTGTCCTTTATCACCACCTTAAAGGTTCTCCACGGTCACGGGGATACCCTGTATATTTATACTGCCAAACATTATTTTGTAAAATTCAATTTTGCATTCCATATTTTTAATTTATTTTTAGCAACCGAACCCTTGCAGATCCCATGATAAAATTTGGCACACATACTCAGCATAATTGCACAAACAAACAGTAAAAAAATAAACAAAAAAAAAATCGTTTTTTAAATAGGGGTTGAAATAGGGTTAATATTATAAAATTAATCCAGTTAGGGGTTGAAAAATTAAAATGTGATTGAATATTTGGATAGAACGTTCATTTACCTTTACAGAACATTTTTAATTTTTAAATTTAGACCACCGTGGACGAAGTTACAGCCGTTTTCCTACAAGTCTACACACCAACTTTTTGACATTTTGAACGACCAAAACAACGAAACGAATGCCCTTTTGGACAAATCCTTAAATTTGTATTTTTTATTTCTTACTAAGATGGTGTGTACCAAGTTTCGTCAAATTTGGTGGGGGTCAGGTAAATTCTTCAGTCGATTTGAGATGGAATGACCCCTCACGTAAATTCTACTAGCAATTTGGTAATAATTTTTGAAAAATTATCGAAATCACAAAATAAGGAAATACTGCAATAAATTATAAAATGCAATGATCGATCTTCTATTTTTTAAATGCGCTAAGTTACTAATACTGCTTGAAGATAAAATCATTATTTTTCTGCTTGCAAAGTTAACATTTCAATAGTTTGTTATTATTTTTAAATTTCGGATTTATAAATTGACAAATTTTTCAAAATTTTATACTTTACATTGTAAAGAAAATATTGCAATGCATAATTTATTATATTATTTAAAGTGCATACATAACAGTAAAAAGGAATAAATACAATTTCTTTCAAATGTACGAATGTGCACTATTTTATTCTAGTAATTTAAAACAGTGATAACGGATAAGAGGTTGATAGAGTCGTCCGCTGTAATCACAGCGCGCTACCTGTCGATAGGATTAGTTTTAGGACGTGGGACGGCAGGGGAGTAAAGATGAAAGAGGATGGATTGTTGTTCGAGTAAGAGGGATGTACGATTCGCATTTTGTCGATGTCGTTGCGTCTCTTAAAAATTCATAATATGCACTACCATATTACAGATTCCTACAAAATATTTGATGCTTTGCTATTAAAACAATTCAAATTTTAAATGCATACAATTATCTAATTAATTATATCATTTGTAATGTAACAAACCTTTTATTATTTCATCCATCTATTGTTCTTCATGCTATGATGAAAATTTAAAACCAAAGATAGAAATTCGATAGTCACTGAGTTTTGCAACTTGGATGATTTTCACCAAAATACTGAAAGAAAAAATAAATAAGAATCTCTGCAAGAATATTGTCAATAATTAATCTAGCCACAACTTATGCTCGACTGATGGTCAGCGGCGGCTCGTGACATTTGCATTTGAGGAGGCTAATTTTACAGCTTTACTACCTTATAAAATAAAACTTACAAAAAAATTTAATAAAATATTATTTAATCTGCGGTAGACACGTGTTTCGAGCCCGTTGGCTATCTTCAGTACTGTGTACAATGGAAAAAATTGTTCGATGAGTGCAGAGTGTTTTTTGGAAAAAATGCTTTACAATATAAAGATTAATATTATTTTAAGTCATTCGAAATTTATGAAGCTTTAAACGTAAGAGGTATACGGCGATTTTTAGTATTCGCGAAGTGATCGATGATATTCTCGTAGAATTCATTATTTCGAGACAATAAGGTAACGAATTCCTTTTCAATAGACATTACCGCGACGTTACTTAACCGATTTTGGTTCATCGTATTACGAGTGTAAGTTTTAATACGTTTTAGTGTGGAAAAACTTCTTTCAACCGAAGCCGATGTTACCGGTATGGTGACGACCACACATAAAAGTTTATAAAATTCAGGCATACAACTGTGTAAATCATTTTTGAAAGTAAAATCTAATATCTCTGATGGAGTCCTACATTGTCCAAACATTTCGGGGTCATTATATGCTACCGATAATTCATTTTTGAGTTGGATTTGATCAAAAAATGAATACTGCTCTAATAGACTATCTACTAAATTTTGAGGAAAGTTTTTCCTATAATCCGAAAATTTAGCAAATGTTAATAGATCAGAAAATTTTAATTTATGTAAGTCTGCAAATCTAACTTCAATTTGCACGATAACCGTATCCAAAATTTCCGCAAAAATTTGTTTATAACTTTGACGCATATCTGGTAAACCAAATGTCGTTTTTCGTTTTTTCTGAGCCGGCTCGCAATTTAATTCTAAACTGTTAAATATGTTGTCAAAATACAAATCATCACTACGGTATCTGTGCAGAGTTTCGATTAATTTTGTTAAACGACATTTGGCGAAATTAATATCGGTTAGTTTACTTTGTAAAATTGAAAATACTACGTCTGTCTGTTCAAAAATTAATTTAAAAGTTTCTAATAATAAGCAAAATTTTGATTCATTTAAATATTGTCTTAAACCTACCGCTTCTCTAATAGTTTGAGAGTCGTTTTTAAAATCATCGCTGTCGATTATAAAATTAAATACGTCAATTAATTGTTGTTTTCTTAATTGCACTGTAAATACTGCTCGCGAGGTAAAATTCCAACGTGTAGCAACGTTTGTCGGTAATTTACTGCCACAAATTTCATTTAAAACATTCGTCCGTTTGGTCGATTTTGAAAAAAATGTGGAAAATCCGTTCAAATTTGAAAAAAAGTTCGGGAATCTTTATTCGAATTACATGCCTTACTCAAAACTAAATTTAACGCGTGAGCATAGCAGTGCGTAAAAAGTGCTTGAGGTGCAATCGATTTAATTTTGCTTTGTAAACCGTTTAAATGACTTGCCATAACTGCTGCACCATCATATGTTTGAGCTATTAATTTATTTTTAAAATCATATTTGTCGCAACGAGAGATTAAAAAATTAAACAAATCTTCCGCGGTCCGACCTGAAGAAACATCATAGAAACCTAAAAATCTTTCTACGACTTGACCGTTTGTAACGTACCGAGCTACAATTGCAAGTTGCGAAACGCAAGAAATGTCCGTCGTTTCATCTACTTGCCACGAGAAAAATTGAGAATTTTTTATTTCTGCATCTATGTGTTCATTTAAAATAAATGACACGCAATCTATCAAGTCATTTTGAATTGTTTTTGACGTCCCGGAAAAAATATTACCACTTACAAATTTATTAAAATTTTGATCATGTTTACCAAATAGCGCAATTAATTCTTTATAATTTCCCCGATTAACCGATGTTGCTGTTTCATCATGACCACGGAAAGCCAAATCTTGGGATGCCAAAAATATTGTCAAGTCAATTAATCTTTTTAAATTATTTCGATTTTCCCTAACCTGATCATTATATAATGAAATCGAATTTAGACGTTCGCTGTTTAATGCAGTTGCTATATTTTCTTTTCCAAATAATTTAATTTTACACGACGAAGAAATATGTTCTTTTGATTTTGTATGACGTTCAATACAACGAGATAAATTTTTCATATCGGAAAACCCGATTTTTGACCAAACTGAATTATCCGCTGAAAAAAGTAAACACGGCCAACAATACAACTTTTCTTGTTTAACAGAACCTGTTAACCAAGCACATTTATTGTACCATTCAGTGTTAAAACCCCGATTTTGCCTTTTATCCGTGTATTTAAGTGTAATAGAATTTGGACGGGGTTTCATTACAATATTTGCAATATAAACTTTGATGTTATCATAGTTTAATGAACTAAAATTATTATGTACTAGCCAATGTACAATATCATCGCATTGTTTGATTTCGCATAATCTATCCATAATAATAACTAATTAAAAATAATAACCAATTTAAAAATAGTCTCAATAATAAAATTTAAAAAAAAACCTGTATTTTGGTCACAAACTTGAAAAATGTAGCACACTTTTAGAAGTTCACATACAAGTGATTTATATTTAGAACATATGCATGATAATGCAAAGATTTGCAGGTGCATTTGATAATACACCCACGCATAATGAGGGCAGCCTCCAAAGCATGAAAAATAATTATATTCATGCATGTAGTAAAATAACACATAATAGTATGCGCTTATGTTACAAGCTTATTACTTACAATTCATCTATTAGTCGCTCATTTTAATCATAGATCTTACTAAGCAGTAGCCTCTATGACGTAGGTATCTCGAACGTAAAAGATTTATAAGAAAGAGTAAAGATTTATACCGTATTCTGGGTTGCCTAACTCGGTGCTAATCAAGTAATAATATAAAGAAAGGCTAGCCTCTGGATATGTAGGTACTATTTCGAATTTATTTCAAGCGTAAGCCAAGTTCTTAAGCTAATTTCATTATTAAATTAAATTTTGTTTTAAACAAATTCAAAAAAAATTAAAAATTGGAAAAAATACTAATTTAAAACGAAATATAAATAGCAAATCCGTCCAACAATTTGAGAGGAGGCTAAGCCTCCCTTGCCTCCATTGACAAACCGCCGCTGCTGATGGTAATACATATGTTAACAATCACTTTTTCAAATTTTTTTTCATTTTAATCCTTTCCAAGTTCATTTTTAGTACAAGCAAATAAAAATGTTAGTTTGAAAAAAATTCGGGCAATCTTAAATTTATTACATTATTTAAATGAAAAACAAATTTTAAAAAATAAAATAGGATATCAACAGTAAAACATTTGTGCGTTTTTACTTCGAAAATTTGTTCAAAAAATTTTAAACTTGAAAATTGCACTAACATTAAACCCTTTTAGAAAATTAGAATATTAGAAATGTTAATTTATGAACATTACAAAAATAATAATTTACAAATTAAGAAAATCGGTCTAAATACTTGAAACGGAAGTTGAAACATACCATCAAAAAAATTCTTCCAACATTATGGGGTTGTTTTTAGGGAGGGATGAAAATTAAATGTTGTTCAAGATTTACGAAACTTGATAAATATAATAACATTGAACCGGCAAATCCATCAAAACTAGTACAAATATTCTAAACAATACAGGGTTGCTTTTAGGGAGGGATGAAAAATAAATTTTCTTAAAAAATTGTAAAACTTGCTAAATATACTACCACGTAACCGGAAAATCCATTAAAAATAGTATAAAAAATATATAAATAATATGCTTCTAGGAAGGGATGAAAAATAAATTTTGTTCAAAAATTATGAAACTTGGTAAATATATTAACATTAAACCAAGAAATTCCTTAAAGATAGTACGAAAATTCTAAACACTAAGGCAGCTGCACTAAGGGGTTGCTTTTAGGGTGGGATGAAAAATAAATATTGTTTAAAAATTTTAAAACATTGCAAGTATGCTAACATTAAATTGGCATATCCACAAAAAATAATAGAAAAATTCTAAATACTATGGGATTGATATTAGGGAGGGATGAAAAATAAATATTGTTTAAAAATTTTGAAACTTTGCAAGTATACTAACATTGAACTGTAAAATCCACAAAAAATAATAGAAAAATTCTAAATACTACGGGGTTGGTTTTAGGGAGGGATGAAAAATAAATATTGTTTAAAAATTTTGAAACTTCGTAAGCATACTGACGTTGAACCGGCTAATCCACGAAAAATAGTACAAAAGTTATAAACGCTGCGGGGTTGCTTTTAATGGGGGGGGGGATGAAACTTTTTAACTAATCACGGGATCGAGATCGCAGTTTTGATAATAAAGCCCACCACCGACGATCTCCCTTACTCGAATTTCAAATCGAAATGGATACCTATAATTTTGGCATGACGGGTCCTGTATTATCTTGAATATAGTGATTTAATCACTTTTAAACTCAAATCCCGAAAAAGGTCAACATCGTCGGTTTTTGATATTGCGCCGGTAATTTTCTTCGGTCAGTTAAAAAATCGAATTAAAAATCGTAAAAAATTATACATCATTTGAGAACTTCATAGAATACTTTTCATGGTGCTACCAATTTTTTGATTTTGTAATTATGTAAACAAAAAGATTTTTCTTCTGGGCTTATAGTATTTTTGTGAGGAATCTTATAATATAATATGTATGTCTAATTGTGGGGGAAATTTTAACACAGAAAGACCCTTTCCTTTTTTTCTTCTTTACTCGCAAGAGTATTTGTTTAGAATTCTGTCCTAATTACATTCCTCTCAAATATATTCTAAGATCTGAATTAGCAGAAAAACTAAGATTGCATCAAAAAGTAAAATCCTTTTGATTTAGCTACAAAATAAACAAATCAAGGTCAAAACACTGGTTGCATCATGGAAAGTATTCTTTGAAGGTCTCTGATGATATGCAATTTAAAAAAAAATTTAATTCCACTCACCACCAGCAAAAAATATTACTGACATACTGACACAACATAAAGAAACGACGATTTTCGGAGTGGCGGAGTTTGACGGCGCGTGCAAGCGAAACTACTGATTTGACGAACGATAAATATTGTTCCAATCATTATTGTAGATAATTTTATGCTCTACAAAAGAGGTGTGTATAATTTGTTACCCTATCTTACGGTTTTCGAGATATTTGAAAAAAAAACAAATAGCGTGAGTTCTTTGTTTATAAGAGCGTTATTAACTTTATAACCATGTACAGAAAATTCAAACAAAGCGATTCATATTATTTTCAACCTGGGAACACCAATTGAAGGGTTCGATATTTATGTCTAAATGACTGGTTTCAAAGTAGAAGTGGTGAACAAACATCAGATCTCACAAAACCGACTTTCAATTTAAATTCAAGTTTCCGTGAACCGGAATTAAGTAGTAGTTTAATAAAAAATATCAGAACAAAATAAACCAACTTCCAGACTACTAAAATATTATGATACCTAATTAATTTTAACGTTAATTTGTTTAATATTTAACAGAATTCCTTATAAAATTTTGGGTGCCAAACTAATCAATTTCGAATGTTTACCTAAATTACTTTTAATATAGAAATTCAAAATTTTAATCACTTTCTGGAAGTCCAACAATGATTTGCGGAACTAATGAATAGTCTGAATAGTTTCCTCAATCTCATCAGTGGCGCATAGAAACAATTAGTAGTGGTAATTAAATGTGTCTTTGCTAATATATAGATAAATTTTATGAATAATTGTACCTATTTTTAATTTAGCAATATTTTTTATATACGAGAAGGTTATTGGACACATTTTTTTAATTAATAGGTCAAATTAACAATATAATTAAGTAAATTTAATATTATACATAACATGCAAACACCTGTCGCATAATTCTTAAATTAATTGATGTCTTTTCTGTAACTCGTTTCTCAACTTATTAGCGTTATTGCTTGGGTATTGCACATATGTTAAACCAGGTATTACATAATTTCAACATATATTATTTCTCAATTACTCATCAATTCGCGATGCAGATAATTCAAAGCGGTAAAAAAAAATAAAAAAAATTATACTCTATTTTGATGGAATCAAAATTTACATAATTAAATAAAAAAATAACTCAAACACAATTTTTGTATTTAATTAATTTTGAGTTGGGCTTGTTTTTGTGCCACCCAGAAAATTTCACCGTCTTTGGCTACAGTTGCGCTGTAAAGAAAATAAAAAATAAGTTTTTGTGAATTATAATCTGGACGAGAACTTACTAAACATTCACGTTTCCTTTCATATCACTGGGAGCAACCCAAGTCACTTTGAGATTTTTCTTGTCGATCGAATTTTTATGTGTTGCGGCACTCTGAATCAAAATAATCAAAATAAATGTCGAGGAAAATTTTTCTATGTTTAGATTACCTTTTCTGATCCATGACAGTTGATAGTCTTCACGAATTTATCTGTATCGGCAACATCAAAAGATCCAATGGCTTTATCGCCATTTCTCACTTGCAAAAGAAATCCTTTAAAATTTCCTCCGCCGATGATAAAATCAACTTTTTCGCCACCTTTTACAGCTTTTTTATTGGTAGTTACGGAATACGGAAACGCTGATTTTTGGGGTTCCACTGGATGTTTTGGTGTCATATCATCGCATACTTCTACTGGAGCACCTCCAGAATATCCATTGGCTATAGATACGGTCACCGCAAGGCACGTAACAAAAACTACCACTTTCATTTTTAACAGCTAAAAAACTGATTTGGAAAATTACTGTTGACGAAAATTTCGACCAACTTTTTTTACTTGCTATAGCACTTGATCCTTCTGGGAACGAAGTCAGTTAGCAACTCATAAGCAAATTAGTTTTACTTTCAGTTTTCAAGATTTTTAGCAAAGAGGGGGACAACACTTTACATCGACAATAAATTTATTTATTTACTTTGCTAATCTGATATACCGTAATTCCTTCTGTGACTCAACACCCTTCATGATGCTAAATTATACTAAATGAATTTGCATAATAATCACTTTTTATATAACTTTTTTTACTAATTTAAATTTTAAAATTTCATTTCGATTTTATCGCAAGAAAACAAACAAACAATAATTTTAAAAGTTTCTTCACCTTAAAATTTATTAAGAAATACAATAAACGTATGACATTTAAACCCATTAATTTTGTTAATATTGCAATAATACTTGGCGCATTAATTATATGCCACAGTCAGCATTTTAAATAAAAGGTAAAGTTTTGATATTTGACTCATTTAAAAAGTTCAAAAAACAAACAAATCTTTTAAATCGGTTCTTTGATCTTAGGATATAGAAAGGACCAAAAACGCTTCAAAAATACTACAACTGTTCCAATTTATTCCAACTTCCTCTTTCCGTATACACCACAACATATTGTTGATCTCCATAATTTCAAGGAGTATTTCTACTAATTTTTAAATACTTTCACTCGATATCTCTATAAAAATAGTTAATATTGCTATACATTCACAATTCACGTTTAACAAACACATTTTTTTAAAAGCATTTTACAAGGTCTCGATTTATATTAAAAAGCTAAATTACAATAAAGACAATCGCTTTTATTTAATTTTGTTTACTTTTTATCATAAAATCTAAACTGAGCAAAATTAAAAATTATGCGTTAATAAAAATGTGAACGTCCATGAAGAATATTTTTTGGTTTTGGTTCGAAGAGCATGCAGAATGACACGCCAAAGACAACATAAAAATTGGAATATCCTGTAAATTAATTATACAGTTAAGTACCTTTTTATGTGCTTAAAATAACAGGTTTAGTACAAAAAAATAAAAATAAGATACAAACATTGCAATTTTGTAAATTTAATTACCTACGTAAATAAAAACCAGAAATTATACCTATGCAGTTTCGGATGGTTTTATTATCCAAAGTTACGATATTTGCATGCTAAAATTCAAAATCAAATAAAAATTGTAGTTCGTGTATTTGAAGAAAGCAATAACCTGTATAAAATTTAAATATAGATTTGTTGTTAATATAGATCAACGGTGGGCAACGTCCGGCCCGCGGGCCAACTCCGGTCCGCGTAAAGTTCTAATCCGGCCCGCGAGATCTTTAGAAGAAATAATAAATAAATATTTTCAAAAACAAAAATTTTAAAGAAAAGGATTAGGTTAGTACCTAACATAAGGAAAAATGAGAGATCTACAGTTTAATTTTCGATATAATTCGTCTTATTTAAATTAAATTAAAAAGTACTGAAAAAAGTAAATTGAAAAGTACACTAGACCCTCCATGTACGCGAGTTCGATGTACGCGAATTCAGAATAACGCGAATTAGATTTTGATACCTGAATTTTTTATACGCGAAGCAAAATTCCCTTTAACGCGAATTAAGTTTTCGCGTATTATTAAAATAACTATGTGGCACAGTCGGCCTACCGGCCGCCTTTAGCCATCTAGACCGTGTCGGATGTGGTTGTTCGGCCTTCGGCCTCACTACAAGGTTCTAAAGTAGCCTATGTTTTTCGTAGCGTTGTAAATATCGTAACTTCTACACCAAATTTGGTTAAGATTGGTCAAATAGAAACGTAAAGCACGTGCACGCGTATTTGCATTGTCGATCGGTTGACAGCTTGACAGCATTCATTATTGTTTCCTTCATTATTTCATTATTCATTCATTCATTATTGCTTTCCTTTGCGAATTTTTGCACTATTTCAATACAAAAACATGCGCAGGGACCTACATAATAACGGTGCCAAATTTGGTTCCGATCGGTCAAACGGTTTAGGAGTCTATAGGGAACATACATACATACATTCATTTATATATATATAGATTATGTGTTATCCAAATAGCATAAACAAATTTGGAGGTGTAGGTGTATATAAATCTTACGTCGAAGCTAAAGATATTCATTGAACTATACTAAGGCCCGCGGACGAAACGTAAATATTATTCTGGCCCCTGTTATACAAAAGGTTGCCCACCCCTGATATAGATAGATAGAAAAATTTCATTTTTATTGTTTGCATAGCTTGTAAATTTTTTAATTTTCCAATATTTTCAGAATAATGTGAAAATATATTTTCCAAGTTATATCGATTTACTAATACCACCTTGTATCACCATTTTTATAATATGCATAATTATCCTTCAGATATAACCTAACATGCAGTAATTGTTAATAAGTACCTATCCTACCTAGTACTATATAAAATCAGGTGAATGCTGTGACCGAGATCATCGCTCAATAATTGCACGTGCAATGTCACATTAATTTTCCTTATACATAAAAAATAAATAAAATATATAACGTACATTATATACTTTTAGTATAGGGTACAATTAAAAAATAGCTGTTTTAAATTACAATTATGATCTTCGATCACAGTATGTTTTACTTTATTTTTTATAAAATGCCAACTAACGAAAATTAAGAATTAAATCCTTTTATTGTACCCTTGGGCCGTACTTAATAGCTTTCGCTATATAAACCTTTAAAAACTCGTTTCTCTCTTGATATGATTATATAAAAAAATATGTTAACATACATATCATTTCTTAAACTTTATGTAATATTTGATGTTTTATCTACAAACAAAAATGTTTCAAGAGCTTTTGTAGCCTTGTTAATATGATCTCTGTAAAAACTGCTACAAGAATACAATTTATTATAAAAAATTATATAACCACTCCATATCAGAGTACAAAGTTAAACTTTTATTTTGCAAGTAAGCATTATACCTAAATAATACATATATAGGTGCGAACATTAAAATTGAAAACTATGGACAAAAAATATGTATTTCTAATTAGATGTATGTATATGTATAAAATAATTCTAGGAAGTTGAGATAGCTGTTCACAAACAATATTAATTATTATTATATTAAATTTCAATTTGAATAAAATACAAACTAAGTACATTTTTTACAGATTCTTTTGAATTTAGATTCAAGGAACTAAAAAAAATCAGGTTAAATTGGTGGTGCAACCTTGAATAACACGGAAAACGACTTTTCCTTATCCAAAAAGTTAAAATTTTTAATTCAAAATACTTAAAAACGCAACCAAGCGGAAGATTGGAAGAACACAAAACCTCGGGTAAACTTGTTTTTTCCTTGCCGCGAAAATCACTGAATTTTAACAAAGAAAAGTTTAGAATGCCGATTCTAAACAATAGAAAAACAAAAGAGAGAGATATAAACAAATCGTGATTTTGTGAGTTACAAGATGTCAAAAAGTTGCGCCGCAATTTTATCGTTATTTGAAGCCGGAAATCGTCAAAGTGAAATTGTTCGAATGCTTCACATTCCTCGACAAACCGTTTCTGATGCCATCAAACGATTCAAAGAGCTTCGCAATGAGGAGATCACTCTTGTCGGAATCGCAACATCATAAAACTTCAGATTCAACAAAATCCGAGCCTGTCGAAGAATAGCTAAAAATGTGCTTTAGAAGAAGCCTTACAAGCTGTGAAAAGCCCAAATGCTGTCAAATGAAAACAATCAAGTACGACTTTGGCGATGCCGTGCTCTGCTACACCGCACCGCTGCGCTGCTCAAAAATGGGAAAGTTTCATTTTCACTGATGAAAAAATTTTCACCATCGAACAATTTCACAATCGTCAAAATGATAGATATTGGTCAGAAAAGGCATCCGGACCTTGTGCCATCGTTGTCAATCGCCATTACCCGAAGTCTGTCATGGTTTGGGGCGGTATTTGTGCTACCGGTAAAACACCTCTCGTTTTCGTAGAAGACGGGGTTAAAATCAATAAAGAAGTGTACCGCCGCGATATTTTAGAGGCTATCCTACATCCCTGCGCCCAACAGCACTTTGGATACCAACATTGGACCTTTCAACAATACTCTGCGTCTGCTCATAAAGCAAAAACTACGCAAGAGTGGTGTCGAATCAATTTTCCTAAT
This sequence comes from Podabrus alpinus, assembly GCA_932274525.1. Classification (NCBI taxonomy): domain Eukaryota; kingdom Metazoa; phylum Arthropoda; class Insecta; order Coleoptera; family Cantharidae; genus Podabrus; species Podabrus alpinus. Next base: position 20,793,400 of record OW026451.1, read on the forward strand.
TTTGTCAGTTCCACTGAATGGCCCCCGTACTCACCGGATCACAACCCAATTCAAAATTTAAAAACACTAAAATTTGTTTCCAAGTGGGCTTGCAATGAAATTTTTTTGTGTTAACGAATGGGAACATTATGCAATAGATGATTAACTTGACACTTTGTTATATTCCATATTTTATCAGAAAAATGCTGCACTGCAGTAGGGCTTTATTAATAAAAAAAACTCCAACGTTTTTATTCTGGCATGGTTATTGCAATATATAGCTGAAAATCTATATTGCAGAATGCAAGTCTATGCGGTACGATATACCATAATATTATAAATTTTTAAAAAGCATACTTTTCTTCTCTAACCAATTTATGTTAAAATCATATTATTTGGCCAACAAACAGCAATTTGTTGAGTATACCTGCTAGTATAGATAGTGCAAATTAGGTCATTTGAAAAGTAAAATCAACATAATTAACAATTTAAGTTTGTTATAATTTTTGAAGTTTGTACTTCCTGTACTAATAGGTAAGTATATATTACAAGGTTGGCCAGATGGTTTTTTTCCAGTGAAAAGTCAAGTCACATGTAACATTTTTAAAAACGTGATGGTGATTTGAATATACCTCGAAGTTCCAATCGCACGTTTTTATATCGTCTTCGAGAGTACCTTAAGGTTTCAATCTAGGCCCTCTTATGTTTCTTATTGGTATTCATAAAAATTATTTGGTTGATATACGATTAAATGTCTCACTCTGCTGTATGCAAATGATATAAAATTATACCAACCACAATCTAATATGGAAATCAATAAGTATAAAGATGAAAAATAAATGTTAAATACATTAGATATTTTAATTTATTTACTTAAATTATGGACGACGGTCATGGCCTGAATATTAGCAAAATCAACTACTAATGCAAGGTTCCCCGGCTCGACTCCAGTTACAGTTTAAAATTTCTTGACCGTCTCCGTATTTCTAAGGCCAGCCTAGCAAGCTTAAAGATGTAAAAACCAATGCTCAAAGAGCTAATTGAATACATTATTTAAAAACAGGTCTCGTACTTAAATTACTGAATTAGTATCATTTAAAAATAAAATGCAAATTTAAGCAATGCCGAACATTCAACTGATGTTTTCAGGGCGATATCTTTGGTTCTTTGAAAAGTTGACGTTTTTTTGCTTTTGCTTTGAATCTGCACTGATGACCCTGACCAATGAAAGCTCACTATACTATCAATTGAATGCTGGTGCTATGAAATCCAATTTTAATATGAAATGGAATGTTATGAGCTACACAAAAAGCTGAATCCTTAATCTATTCATACAAAATAAATGAAGTGAAATTCTTCACCGTCATGGGTGTAAGGACTTGGGTGGCTTATTTATGATTCATTTAATTTTTACATCACTTCACGATCGTATTTACCTCGCATCCACCGCGTTTCTTTAAAACTACAACTGCATAACGACTTTTAATGGGTTCAGGAATAATGATCTGAAAAGTCCCCCCCCCCCGTGGTGGTTGAAACACCACTTTTCTTGCGAAAACTCACTCGCAATAGGGACTTGGCGCTGTTTTTTCTTTCGAACCGTTAAGCGTACGAAAAAATTAATGGTAATAATAGTACTTTATGCACCAAGGGAGCAAAGTGACGCTAAAAGTCACTTTACTCCCGTCGTGCATATACTGTTTTTTCAATTCCGGGAGGTAAAGTAGGAACTTCGCCAATTTAGAAACTTAAAGCAAAAATTTAACGCATATTTCTAATAATGCACGTGGTCGACAGTGTCACAAAGTAGCACTAGTAATATTACCAACTACTACCAAAAAGTACTAGGAAATAGCAGATGGCACCCCCGATTCTATCAATGATTCATTTCATTTACATTTGTGCCTTAGCAAGAGCAAGACGTACCATGAGCGAAAACGTAGAAATTGCCGAAGCAGCGAAGATGGCGTTGGTGGAACTGTTGCCGACAAAATCTAGAAAACTTTACCAAAAGCACTACGACGCTTTTGTGCAGTGGTGCAAGAACAAAGAATTGGCAGATTATTTTACTGAAGACGTGTTTTTGGCATTTTTTTACGAAAAGGCTAAAACGTTGAAGTCATATCGACCATGTGGTCGCACTATTCCATGATCAAGGCCGTGACTAAACTAGAAAAAACATTGACATCGGCAATTTCCGCAAGTTATCCGCTTTTATGAAGCGGAAAAACGAAGGATATGTAGCGAAAAAATCGCGAGTCCTAACATCTCACCACGTGGCGACATTAAAAAAAAAGCATCTAGTGACTTTTTTATCAGTCATCTGGGGACTTTTTTATTGCCCTAGGGCAAAAAAAACTTTCTGGTGACTTTTTTATTGCCCTAGGGCAAAAAAAAAGTTTTTTTTTCTCCCCCCCCTAATTTTTAACTTTACTCCCCCAGGGTAAAAAAGTGCCCCCTTTTCCCCGAAAATCGGGGTAAAAAGTGATTACTTTACCCCCGGAATGGCAAAAAAATATTTATAATTCAATTCTACATTAACCGCTCGGGTAATCCCTACCCAACTAGCGTAAATAACGTTCAAAGTTGGGCAACCGTCATAATTAGGCCCTAAAAGGCATATTGGTGGAAATAAATCATACAGTTTTTCTGAAAAATCTTATATCGGGTCTAAATTATTAATGGAAACAAAAAAATATATAACAGGGTTTGAATTAAAAGTACTACGTGCAGTATAGTAGTTGGAAGTGAGGGGGGGGATTGATAAATACCCAATTATTGATATTCGATTCCCGGTTATTCGATTATATTGTAAAATCGAATATTCGTAGAGTATCCCGTTCAAAAAACAGTTTGGTAATCATTTACACAACTGAATATTCAATTTATCTCTCCCCCCTCTATTTCTGTTCTCGATGGCGCACGAACTACAACTCTTAGTCAAACCATGTTTTATAATTTTCATTTAGAGTTTTGTTCTCGTCAAATTTACCTGATATACAATTTTTCAGAGGATGCACAATTTATGAGTTAATTCCAAAAAACTAGAAACAATATTCAGCGTTTCATGCCATAAAGCCCCCACTATTAAGGAGAGGAACTCAACGGATATTAGTTTCTACAGTACTCAAGATTATGTATACCAAATTTCAAAACTATACGATTGATTTACACCAAAATAGCTTTTCGAAGCTTAAAGTTGTTTGCAAGAATTGAATGAAGATAAGCCGTACGGTCAATACATTATCGTGTAATGAATAAACGTTTTCATTACAATTCTTTTCTTCGTACGACTGTTGATTCGGAAGAAAAACAAGTTCCTAAAAAAGGGTCTAGTTTCTTCCAAAAAGGAGATGCTGCATTCCCCGAGCAGATGGGAATTTTTCGGATTATTACTTACCCAATTGAGAATTCATATATACATATCAAATATACTCTTCTTAAATTATTTCTACTAAAATTCTAATTTACATCGACCATAAAAGTAAATTTAAATATTCCTTTCAAGAAGACGGATCAAGAAGAAGAATCAGATTTAACAATTAATTACAGTTACATAAAAAATTAATTAATTAATTTGCCTTGAATTCGTGTTAGGTGAGGTGTTACAATGTCTGGTTTTGTAATGTCCGGCGTTTGGACTGTGACATTCGATAAAAATCATATTACATGAATGTTGAGAAATTATTATTGTTGACGCTTCAAATACTTTTTAAATAATCGATTTTATTACTCACAGTTTTGTTCCAATTTTAGACTACTTTTAAGACAGCCACAGACTACGGCTTTGTTCGACGTACTTGTTCGACTGATTTGTTCGACGAACAAGTCTGTCGAACAAGTACGCCAGTTCGAATAGGCCACAGACTGCAGACTTGTTCGACGGTGTTATCAAGACAGAGGTAGTGATGAAACCCGTTCATTTGTGTGCAATGGCGGCGGCATTAGCCATAAAATCAGAAAGAAAACAAAAAAGAACAAAGTGGACAAAAGAGTGGCCACATCAATATTTTAAAAGAGCTTAAATTATAGCTCGATAAATTCAAGTAAAAACTTTTTATTTACGTGGCGTAAATCCATCGTATAATAGTAATTCACGACGCTACTGATAAATCAGTCGTTTTTAAAAAAACGTTTACCCCACACACTACGGACTTGTGACTGACTTGTTCGTCGAACAAAGCCGTCGAACAAATCCGTCGTTCTTGTTGGCAAACAAGTACGACGGAGTTACTGCCACACACTTGTTCGACAGACTTGTTCGTCGAACAAATCTGTCGAACAAAGCCGTAGTCTGTGGCTGCCTTTACGTACCACAAAGTTGGTTCTAATCGCCCGTAAAGATAGGACATAGACGTGTTTATTGTGAAGCATGAACCAACACAGGTTTTGTATACTTAATCGATGATTCAAACATCTAATTTCTTTCTTACGTAAATTAGACGAAAATAAAGCAAATAGCATAGGAGAAATAACTTAAAAGTTTTTATATTTGGTATTATACGCACTCTTAATAAAGTCAGGAATAAGGGCCCGAAAAGTTTCCACCACTGCAATGGATGTAATATCCCCTTTTTCACGAAAACCGCCCCCCAATGGGAACTTGACTCTGGTTTTTCTCATTTTTCTTCACAACCGTTAGCTGGATGAAAAAATAGTGCGAAGCCTTTTAACATAAAATTGAATAAATATTTTCATATCCATACTTTTCTTTGTCTGATTAACAGTTCGGAAGAAAACCCAGTTCCCAAAAGGAAAGAGTCTCCATTGGGGGTGGTTTTTCACAAAAATGTTGAAGATGGGAACTTTTCAGATCTTTATTCGCGACTCCATTGAGAATCCATATACCAAATATAAAAGTTTTATAAATTATTTCTACTAAAAATATAATACAAAAATCAAGAAATAAAAATAACTAACATCTGAAATAACGTCAACGTGTATATTTAGTTGCAAACATTTCAGGGGCTATTAAAAGGAAAACATTCCCCGCATACCCCAACTGTCTTACATCTGTGCTTCAAACCACCTATACTTAATCCCTTAAGATGCAAATACCAAGATTCCGGAAAAATCAATTTTAAGACTACAAAACTGGAAAAAACTAAGACTACTCCAAATAGTCAAATCTTCTGCTTTGCTTTACATTGCTACAAAATAATTAAAAAATAGTCTAATTGAAGTTCTCAGATGTATGAATTGTTTTGGATTATTAATTCTGTTTTAAAAATACTTGTGATGAAACCAATGAAAAAGCATTTAGTTATTCAAAGTTACTGAAAATATGAAGTTCTTCATAATTATTGCAATCGAACACAAAATCAATAAATCCATTTATACTAGTAAATCCTATGAAATGCTTTTCATAAACAATTATTCTCACAGCGTTTATAAACAATTTTAAAAATATTATCAATAATTGTGACATGGGTTTCATCATTAGTATTTTTTATGAGCATAATTTTAATGAGAAATTTGAAATAGAACCAGAGAGTTTAAAAATGTTAAAACTACCAGGAAATAAAAAAGGGGTACCAAAAATAGCAAAGGAAAATCTAATAAATGCAAACTGTATTCTATTAGTACTTTTAGTACCTAATTATTGCATATTTAAATAAAATTTAAATAAAAACGAAAAATATAATAATAATATATTATATTCCATTCTCCCCGGTCTCTGTAGTCGCCAATTTTTTTATAACTTCATTTGCGCTATCGACTCGTGACATTTTTAAATGGGAAGACATAAAATGTAAAGAAAAAGGCAAAATATAAATTCATTTTTATTCATTTGTTTCTTCCGAATGGGGGGAGGGGCTTAAATCAATTTAATTTGTTTAACCTGCTCATCAACGGCGACTCGGAGTTTGCTATATTTAGGGGCGGGGGGATTGCAAATTAAATTTCTTACTTTTCAGTCAAGTGTTTTAAATCCGTGCAACGGTTTACGGTCTACGCGACGTCGGATTGCCTAATATTTAGCGGAGTAACTACATTCGCATTAAACAAAATTTTTCTCAGTTGCTGTTGTTTTGGGAGGGTGGTACCCCATTGCCCTCCACGTGCCAGCCGCCACTGCATATTATATAATTAACTAGAATTATTAATCAATTAACTTACAGCCGCCATAATCTTCTAGAGCGCGAAATTCTAAGATCACATCACGGACTTCACAGAATTTCTTGGTTAGACTCTCCGGCGAACATCGACACGCTGTGGATGGATGACCAATTTTAGAATGCAACTGAAATAACAAAAACTGGTGTTAATCATTAAGCTAAAGTACCTTTAAATAAATTTAATATAAAAAAAATCAATCATATTTTAAGAATTGGCTCTCAAATTTTCAAAAGATGTAATAAGGTCTCACGTGAGCTCCCATCAAGAGCCCACTACAGAATACCACTGTATTTTGATAAGTTTCTCGCTTGCGCTTCGATTAAGATGAATGCTTTTTGCCTTTAGGGGAAGGCTTTAAGTATACGTCATCTTGTAAATAGCATTGGAAAATCTATATTTTACCATTTTAATTAACATAGGCAGGAGACTTTTTTTAAATTTAAATTGATGAATTCTGGTACAAAATAACAAACTTCGTTTTGATATAAATGACGAATAAACAAATTCATCAATGAAAGGAAGTATACAAACCATTATGAAGTAAGAATTGTCTATTAATTAGTAGACCTTCCAATTCTATATTTAATGCATAATATTATAGTAGGTGGGTATGGTATAGGTATAATTAGTTGAGGAAAATGGTCAATAACGTCGAACAGATTGATTTTTATTAACTTTATTGGCCACTTTCGTCAACTAATTACATAATTATAATTACTGCAAAAATTATGTAGTAAGCGGAAAGGATAAATGAAGACCCTGGTCAAGATTCTAACAATTTCATAAATTTTAGATTCCAATTTTTAAATTTGATGTAATCTTTTAAAACTGAAAGGTTAGAAATGGTAATTTGTTATTACTATGTAATTTCGAAACACAACAATTAAAAAATTAAATAAATCGTTATTTTTATGCCGTAGTTCGGATTCCGCGTCAACAACTACTGACTTGCAGGGTTGGGCAAAAAGTGTCTTAATTTACTTTTTTTGGAGTATAGAAATAACTTTAAATCACAAGCCATCAGTAACTACCAATAAAGAATGTACTAAATTCAATTATTCATGATAAACAAGCATTGGCTATTAATTAAAATCTATTTTAGCTTAGCTAAAATGAATTTTAATTTAAATGAAAAAGTAGCTGGCTAATTGGTGCCCAAATCTGCCGACTTGTAATATTACTACTTAAAAAATGCAATTATTTGTACAATCATGGATTTAAATTCCTTAAACATGTGCCTCCTTGTATTATAATAAATTATCTTGTCATTCCTCCAGGCTTGTTCGATATTTTTAGACCAAAAATTATAAAATTTTTAAATTAAATTTTTATATTTATAATATTATGTAAATATTAAGATAATATAGATTTTTAACATAAAACTTGCATTCTCAAAAGATTAACAAATTAAAATAAAAATTAAAAGAAATTGATTTAAATTTAGAAACCATTATAATATAAACTACACGCTAATAATAACAAAACCAGATCATTTTCAACCTATTCTTAAAACAAAATAGAACAAAAGACTGGCGACAATATAAAATTAATAACTTTTTGAAAACAACTTCGTTTAAAAAATTGTTGCAACTTCTGAAAAGCAAAGTAGAAACTACAATCTATAATAAAAATATGACCACTGTTTTGTGTCAAGGCAACTCAATTAATTTATTTAATTAAAAATATTTTGTCAACAATAATTAAAGTTATAAAAAGTTGTGATAGTAAAACATCATCCTTAAAGTATTCGTATGTATTTTATTAATAAAAACGTTGGTTGGTTGGTGTTTCTGCTTGACAAGTCAAGATGTAAATATTAAAAGTGTAACATCCCCGTAGAAGTTAAATTTTTAAATTTCGTTACTTTCATTGATTTTACATTTAAAAAACCTTATAAATAATAATTATTGACTTATTTTATCTCGACTCCGGTTTCGGTTTTGGAGGTTTAAATGTTGCGAGTTTTTTAGTTGATTTTCCTTTCGTCGACTTTTTCGAGGTACCTGCTTGAAATGTCAACCAACTATCGACTCTATCTTGGCGAGATTCTTCAAAATTTTTTTGCCATTTCTTTTGTGCTTTCATATTTTCTTCTTCTTCTATTTCTTGTTCACGTTTTCGTTTTCTTTCTTCTTGGTCTTTTGCAGCTAATTCACGTCTCTTTCTTTCCATATCTGCAAAGAGTTTCATCGTGAGAACGTAAACGGCGTGTTTATATTTGTCGGGGTCGTCTTCTGGAATTACTCCTTTGCCTTCTTTTTTAGCCTTTTTTCTTTTTTCGGCAAGCATTATGTCTGTACGTCCTTTAGCTTCTTCGAATATATTTAAACATTTTCGTCGTGTGTCTTCATTTTCTAGGGTTTTCCATGCACGATTTACAGCTTCAAAAGCTTGTTGTGCTCGATCGGGGTCGTCTTGATTTTTATCCGGATGTACAAGTATCGAAAGACGTCTGTACTTTTTTTTCATTTCATCTATAGGCGTATCAGCTTCTACGTTTAACACTTCGAACGGATTTAAATTAAAATAAGTGGAACCTGGCCGAAGTAAACGATCAATTTGTTGTTTGGGTGTGAGAACTGAGTCCCTCTTTTCTATCTCCTTAACTTCCGTGTAATACTCATTAAACTCCACTTCTTTTGTTACGACCACTTCCTTTTTGTGGGACATTTTACTAAATCGGGAAGATACACTAAAATTATTTTCTGTTTATTTATTTTTCACATACGTTGTTTACACTTTTATATAATATTTCTAGGTTAGAAAACATGTCGTTTGTCATAACCAACTGTCAAAGTCATATGTTTTGATGTGCAAAATGTAGAGGGCAACCTAATTATCTTTTTTTTTCAAAATTTATTTAACGCCAAAATTTCAGGTGTTCTATTAATAATTTATTATTCGTAACTTTTTCTTGTCTTCAAAAATTAGGCCTAATGTAATCTTCATATCTCCAGTAGCGGTCAAAAAAACTGCATAGGTTTAAAATTTACAAATAGATGTAAATAACAGGTACAATTCTAAAAATAACCGTCAATTAGGGTTTGTCTGCAAAATAAGGGTAGTATAGCAGGTAATATTCTAATCAGTCTTGTAAGGGGCAGTCCATTAATTACGTAAGGATGATTTTTGTAATTTTGGACCACCTCCCCCCTCACGTAAGGGTCCGAAAGATATCCAACACCCCCCCCCCCCCCAAAAAAAAACCCTTACGTAATTAATGGATGACCCCTTAGTGAAGAGACAATAAACAAAAATTCTTTCGTGTTTGATAAGAATATGGACCCAATAACACAATTAAATAGTAATAATGATAATAATATCGTATATTTTATAATTCTTCGCAACCGTTTTGCCAGTTGTATACGGGTAATTAATTTAAAAAAATATTTGAAGAAACTTACGTAAGGAATACGTCGGACCCCCCCCCCCTTCGTAAGGGTCCGTGAGATATCCAATACCCTCCTCAAAACCCTTATGTAATTAATGGATGACCCCTAAGAATATGGAAAAGTACAAGCAATTAAGTGAAAATAAAAAACCAGAAATTCTTGCATTTTCGTCTGTGGGAATGTCGACAATTCAAATTGCAATCAAAGTTGGTTGCAATCAGTCGACTGTAGCAAGGTTTTTAAAAAAATATCGCGAAACAAAAACCACAAATCGCACAAAAGGTAGTGGACGACCACGAAAAACATCAAAATCGCAGGACAGGCTTCTGACGCGAATGTGTTTAAGGGATCGCTTTAAAACGGCTGTTGATATCAGAAAGGAGTTCGACTGGAGTCAAAATTAGTGTCGAAACAACGCGAAGACGGCTTCGTGACAGTGGATTTTACGCAAGAATTCCTGCAAGTAAACCACATCTTATTTAAAAAAATGCAATGTAGTCGTTTACAGTGGGCGAAAACATCAAAATTGGACTATAGGTAAATGACTGGATGAAAGTGATATTTTCGGATAAGAGCAAATTTAATTTGTGGGGATCCGATGGTATTCACTACGTGCGACGGAAAGCTGGTGAACGACATAGCGATGAATGTATCCAGAGGACCGTGAAGAAACCAGGGGGCCAAATGATCTAGGGGTGTTTTTCTTTTCACGGAATGGGAAAACTTCATTTTGTGGAGGGAACAGTGAAGGCAGTTGACTACGAAATAATTTTAACTAACTGTTTGCTATGTCGATTGGATTGTATTCTTGCATCTAAGCCCGGAGTGAACAGTTATTGTAGAATAAGAAGCTTCACATGTAATTTTGCTTAATAAAATGTTATTGGGAAATTTTTTATCGCCCTGTATCTTCGAAACAAAGCGGCTTTTCAAAAATCATCTAAGTACAAAATATTCTTAAAATAATCCAGGGATAGCCCCTTGAATTTTTGCCGTTTGTTTAATAAACACCCTGTATAGAGGAGACGGTCGCCAGCTTAGCGGTTAAGTGCGTTGCTGCTAATGCTAAATACCTGGTTCAACTCCGGGCTCAGTAAAACTTTATTCCGACTGTCTCCCCTCGGAAGGCAATGGCAAACTACCGAGGTGTAATCTGCCTGGTACAGCCTCTCTGGAGATGAAGTGTATACACTTCCCGCGGTTCGGAGCCCGCGTTAAGCAGTAGGTCCCCTATGTGTGTGATAATACTTCAAACGCACAACACATACATAGGAGAGAGGCCGCCTACGTCTGAAATCAGGCATGGCACTTAAAGAAGATAGAGGGCCAGCTGACAATGCGCAACTGTGTGTAATGTAAATGTTCCTGCTGGAATTGATGCAGCGATTGATATGTTAAATCAAAGTTTGGAGGCTGTGCGTTTGTAGTCGTTATCCAATGACCTCTCATTGAATCTTTTGGTCTTGGTAGTCTCCTCTGCTTATTCGTAGAGCTTTAAATACTGCGACACGTTCGGTGGTCATCGGTGTGAGGTAAGATGAGTAATCTAAGCTCATGCTATTATAAGTTGAGATCGCTTCACCAATTTAGAGATGTCCTTGCTTCCTTCTTAATTGAAATGGTTTCTTGTAAAAATTACATAATATTATCTCATATTGACTACTGTGCTGTGGTCTATTATGGATTTCTTACGCAGGATAATTATAAACATAAGTTCCAGATCCTTCAGAACTTTTGTTTGTGGTTTTCGTTCAACATCCGTATAAGTACGACAATTTGTATAGATTTTAAAATTCGAACAGCGGTACTGGTTGCTCTTTGCAGTCCTACTCTTTAAAATCCTGAAGAGTGGAGAGCCGGTTTATTTTCGAGGTCCTCGTTGGGTCACTCTCGTGTTCTGCGCGAGTTGGATAATTACCACGTATCTTTGATATCAAGTTTGTCAAAAAATCGGTGAGGATGTCCTAACACCTGTCACTCCGAATGAGTTGAAACTTTGCAATCGCAAAGAGGAAGGTTTATATAGGCCCCTCCTGCAAAAAAATTCTGAGAATGTATTATCAAAATTTTGAGTAAATCGATTTTGAAGTTTGCTAATTTACATGTAAAATTAACGAGATTCCCGCGCGTCACTCATTTAAGACAGAGTATTTTTGCCTTCATCCCGGTTTGCTTGATTGGTGGCGCCTTCTCGTATGTTTAGCTCCGCCGCGTAGCGGCTCTGAGCACGAAAAACCGCCCGGAGATGCGGAGCATCGGAGGGTAGGTTTTTTGATGCTCACAGCTCTGGCCAAGCCAAAAATTAGAAGGCAAAAAAAATTTTCCCTACTTTTCAAATCGATTTTTCTCAAAATTTTGACTATACATTCTCGGGCGAAATTTTTACAGGACACTCTAATAAGGTTCCTTTTGCTAAAAAAAATATTTTGGGGCGATTTCGGGTGACAGGTGATAGGTAATTATCCCCAAAAAATCAATAGTAACCGAAATAATCGTGAGAAACCTGTTTTGTGTACCTTCGGAAGTCTCTCAAAAGTTAAGCGTTCAACCAAATGTTGGGAACTTTTGAACCTTCTTTTACGCTCAAATTCGTAGTCGTTACGTAAGTACAAGTATGTATTTAAGGGTTAAATTTATATTAAATTGGCGCATTTTCTGGCAAAAACATTTGGAAATTCAGAAACATAGTAAAAAAAATTAAGATGAAATACATCTAATATGGAGTTTGACGTTGCGGGCAAGCTAAGCAACTAACTTTACGATAAATATTGTTCAGATCATTATTGTAGATAATTTATGATCTACAAAAAAGATGTGTATAGTTTTTTTTACCCTATCTTGCTTAGTTTTCGAGATATTTGAGAAAAAACAAACAGCAATAAACAATAAAAGCGATATTCTTTGTTTATAACTTTTTAGTTAGTGTGACTGTATTACAATTAATTGAATTATTTAATATTACATAGCTTCATGGTCATTTAAAAACAATGCTTGGTTTAACTTCGGCTTTAGTTATTTAATTAATTAAAATCCGATTAATGATCCTTATCGGTAATTAATTAACATTATTACTATAATTGTTTCATGGAATCTCTACCTACATAAGCAGCAGACAAAAGTTATGCCATTCCTTTAGCCAGGCCCATTGTATATTGAAAGTTATTGGGGCAAGTCCAGTGGGGTTTGTTTAGATTTTAATCTCTGGGTTCTGGGGGCAGTCCTCAAGACTTTATGAATTGGGAGCAAATCATTCTTTGGTCCATTATCATACTACACAGTCTCTGAGAGCTAAGTAAAAAATATAATTTACCTTTATATTATCTACACAGATTGTCAAATTTCATGGAAAATATATAAGCAAAAGTTTCCCATTTTATTTAATAAAAATATGCTTAAGCCCTAATACATTTGGTTTTCCTAAAAAAATAACAATCAATCCGTTATGTTAAATACACAATAACAAGTGCAATAATAATTAGGGTGCCAAAGATTCCTCCTAACAAAATATATTTATCTTCCACTATTCTTTTTTCAATTAACCTCATCGTGTGATTACTAAGACCGAGAGTATTGGCCATATCGATAATCTTACGATGTGCACCTTTTATAGTAGTTCGTTGCATCCGTAAAGATTCCAACGTGCCCGATCCAGTTTGCAACATTTCGTCTACACCTCGATTAGCATTATACATAGAATTTTGTTGTTGCACTGCATAATCCATATTTATGGCGGTCAACTCAGGATTAGGGGTGAATCGTTGGCTTAACAGTTGTTCGCGTTCATTAGCAGCAGTTTGTTGACGAATTAACTTTTGTTTGTACGCTTGTAACGCTGCTTGCAAATGTCTACTGTCGTATTTTAACTGATCACAGTTCATCTTCGCATTTTGTCTTTGACCGGTAGGTACTTTGTACAATAAAATGTCTAATTTGTCACAATTGCTACAACGGATATAAATTATAAAATAAAATTAATTTAAATTGGCAAGTAAGCTCACCTATTTATTTGGTTAATTTTCTCTTGGATTTCTAATTCTATTTCCTGAGGATTTCCAATTCTTCTCTCTAGTTTTTGAAAACATTCTTGTGTTTGTTGCACTAACTTGTTGGTTTGATGGTAAAGCGTATCCATTTTGCCAATTCTTAATTATCATTCTTACGTGGTATAATTAATATATAAACGTTCTGTTTACGAACGTTGCCATCATTTAAGAAAATTGAAAATATTGACTGTCTTTTTCGTTCCTAACCTATTTGCCCACGTCAACTTGCGATAGAAATTCATGTACAGGGTGATGTAAAAAAAATTATACACCACGAAGTAAAAACTTTGATTCGCCCAAACTGGATCCAAAAAAATAGGTCAACCAATTTAAGGGTGCGAATGAATGTATAAATATACGCTATACAGACCCTTCGAATTTCGCTATTCTAAGAAAAACTATATCATATATGACATTTAGCAAATTAGGTTCCTGTAGAAAAAACTATGATCTGTGTTTCTAGAGATGAATTATTAAAATTGTGCCTAAAATTTAGCCATAAAAATAAAAACTGTAACCTAAAAAAAAAAATTCCAAACCGAAATGTCTTTCTCTAGAAACACGAATATACTCGTGAAGTTTACAGATTATCAAATTAAATTGCTAAAAGTTTATTTATATCAGTTACTAGCGCCTGCGGCGCTAGACATACGTATAGTAAACAGAACCAACACATTATGAACAATTTTTTTATTATTTCAACTTTAAAATGACTGTGGGCATGTAACCGACGTTGGAGAAAATGTTTGTTGCTCCGAATGAAGTCATTTGAAAGCATGAGTTGTACTTGCGAATGTTTAGCAGGAAGTGTTTTGAAATTGCAGTGGTGCCAGTAAGGTAACTTAGAAGCGGCTCAGGTGGATCAATCAGCGGTGGCAAAACAACTTTGCCGTTCGAACAACACATTCCTGGTGATTCCTTAGCGAACTTCGAAACACGACAATGCAAGCAAAGTTTGTTCATAAGTCCTATTACTACATCCTCGTGATTCATGTAATCGTAGTCTTTGTCGTAATTAAATGCTTCCACTGTTAAATTCAATTTTTGTCTTGATCGAACTAATCGTAAGCGATTGACATTAAGTCGTTCTAAACGTACTTCCTCAGTTTCGCCAGCTCTTGACGTCGAAGCTCTGGCGCGTTTATCTTCAAGCCGGATTTCGCGTACTTCTTCAGTTTCGCCAGCTCTTGACGTCGAAGCTCTGTCGCGTAATTCTTCAAGCCGGATTTCACATACTTCCTCAGTTTCGCCAGCTCTTGACGTCGAAGCTCTATCGCGTAATTCTTCAAGCCGTATTTCGCGTACTTCCTCAGTTTCGCCAGCTCTTGACGTCGAAGCTCTGTCGCGTAATGCTTCAAGCCGAATTTCGCGTACTTCCTCACTTTCGGCAGCTCTTCTTTTACTTACCTTCTTAGCCTTTGTTATTGGTGTTTTATTTCCTACGATGTCCTGCCTGGAATTAACTGACTTTGACATAAAAATATTAACCTTAAAATAATGACATTGGCACTCAAAGAATTGTTTATCCAAATATCTAAATATATAAAAGAGAAGATCTGCTTGCTTGCTTGCTTGCGTGTTTGCGTGTTTGTTCGCTATACGTTCCTAGACCCGTGGACCGATCTCGACCAAATTTTGCACAGTTATTTTGTAGCTCCAGGCGCAACTATTCTCGCATATATGGAGAAGAAATTCGAGCGGGGAAAAAAGTTATTCGCTTTTTTCGAAAATCAAATCACAAATTTGACAAAAAATTTAATTTGTCAAATAATTAATTTGACGTACAGTCAGTGGCGGAGAAAAAAGTTATTCGCTTTTTTCTAAAATCAAATCACAAGTTTGACAAAAAATTTAATTTGTCAAATATATAAAAAACTACTAACAAAAAACCACTAACAAATTAATCTGAAAATACTGTCAACAGATGGCGGGGATGGCGGCTTTAATTCGAAAAATGCAAACCACTAACAAATTAATCTGAATGCCGCGAATAAGACCGGAGCACTTTATATAGGTCGCAGAACTCGCCGGAATTGTGCAAGAAGACGCAGATCCACTTCTTCGTGGAAGATCTACCTCTTTGCGGAAGATTTAACTTTACATGAAGATGTAACTTTACGTGAAGATTATGTATGTATGTATGTATGTATGGATGGATGTATGTATGTATGTATGGATGTATGTATGTATGTATGACAGATGACAGATGACGGATGACAGATGGCGGATGACGGATGACAGATGACGGATGACAGATGACGGATGACAGATGACAGATTAAAGATGACAGATGACAGATGAAGGCCGAACAACTATGGCCTTCACGGATCTATTATGGTTCGGTCTGTGAGGCCGAAGGCCGAACAACTATGGCCATCACGGATCTATTATGGTCCGGTCTGTGAGGCCGAAGGCCGAACAACTTTGACCTTCACGGATCTATTATGATCCGGTCTGTGAGGCCGAAGGCCGAACAACTATGGCCTTCACGGATCTATTATGGTCCGGTCTGTGAGGCCGAAGGCCGAACAACTATGGCCTTCACGGATCTATTATGGTTCGGTCTGTGAGGCCGAAGGCCGAGCAACTATGGCCTTCACCGATCTATTATGGTTCGGTCTGTGAGGCCGAAGGCCGAACAACTATGGCCATCACGGATCTATTATGGTCCGGTCTGTGAGGCCGAAGGCCGAACAACTTTGACCTTCACGGATCTATTATGATCCGGTCTGTGAGGCCGAAGGCCGAACAACTATGGCCTTCACCGATCTATTATGGTCCGGTCTGTGAGGCCGAAGGCCGAACTACTATGGCCTTCACGGATCTATTATGGTCCGGTCTGTGAGGCCGAAGGCCGAACAACTTTGACCTTCACGGATCTATTATGGTCCGGTCTGTGAGGCCGAAGGCCGAACAACTATGGCCTTCACGGATCTATTATGATCCGGTCTGTGAGGCCGAAGGCCGAACAACTATGGCCTTCACGGATCTATTATGGTCCGGTCTGTGAGGCCGAAGGCCGAACAACTATGGCCTTCACGGATCTATTATGGTCTGGTCTGTGAGGCCGAAGGCCGAACAATGTTGACCTTCACGGATCTATTATGATCCGGTCTGTGAGGCCGAAGGCCGAACAACTATGGCCTTCACGGATCTATTATGGTCCGGTCTGTGAGGCCGAAGGCCGAACAACTATGGCCTTCACGGATCTGTTATGGTCCGGTCTGTGAGGCCGAAGGCCGAACAACTATGGCCTTCACGGATCTATTATGGTCCGGTCTGTGAGGCCGAAGGCCGAACAACTATGGCCTTCACGGATCTATTATGGTTCGCCCTGTGAGGCCGAAGGCCGAACAACTATGGCCTTCACCGATCTATTATGGTCTTCCCCCTGTGAGGCCGAAGGCCGAACAACTATGGCCTTCGCGGATCTATCATGGTCTTCTCTCTGTGAGGCCGAAGGCCGAACAACTATGGCCTTCGCGGATCTATTATGGTCCTCCCCCTGTGAGGCCGAAGGCCGAACAACTATGGCCTACTCGGATCTATTCTGGGTCTAGATGGCTAAGGGCGGCGGATGCCGCCCGTGCCAGCTAGTAAATTATAAAGTTGTATTGGTTTTCTGTACTTTTTTATTATTTTATATTTTCTGTCATCTGTCATTTTTAAGGTTAACATTCTTATGTCAAAGTTGTGCCCCCTATTTGTCGAGCCGCTACTGACTATAATATGTCAAAGTCATTTAATTTTAAAAATATTTTGCAACGCCACTGAGTATATGTCATCTGTCATTTTTAAGGTTAACATTCTTATGTCAAAGTTGTGCCCCCTATTTGTCGAGCCGCTACTGACTATAATATGTCAAAGTCATTTTAATTTTAAAAATATTTTGCAACGCCACTGAGTATATGTCATCTGTCATTTTTAAGGTTAACATTCTTATGTCAAAGTTGTGCCCCCTATTTGTCGAGCCGCTACTGACTATAATATGTCAAAGTCATTTTAATTTTAAAAATATTTTGCAACGCCACTGAGTATATGTCATCTATCATTTTTAAGGTTAACATTCTTATGTCAAAGTTGTGCCCCCTATTTGTCGAGCCGCTACTGACTATAATATGTCAAAGTCATTTAATTAATCTTTTAGCGTCAAAATCGCATCGTAACTATGACAACGACTGTGACCTGAAGTGTTTAACTGCTGATGACCGTCTTATGGTGACGAATTACTAAATTCAAAGACGACGAAAAGTTTACTATTGAATGTCGCCAGATCTCGTGAAAGTTTCAACGCCCACAGTTACGGGGTTTAGGCGTCTATGCGGAACATACATACATATATACACACATATATACATACATCCATTTTTATAGATAAGAAGATAATCAATCTACAGTTTCGTTTATCATTATTACCATTTTAGGCAGTTTTTGCGAAAAATAATTCACGGTGTGTCATAGTGATGGCGTTGTACTCAGTCGAACTGGTCGGATCTGAATTTACATACATATTTTAACTATACATCTATTACTGAAATACTTAAATACTGAAATAAAATTAATTCGTATTTGACTTTCGATTTCATTTATTAAATGTTCTATAATAAATTTATGCAAATTAATTAAGTGGCCGCAGACTTTTGCACAGTAGTGTACATTTTGGTGCGACATCTGTTTGAAATGAATATCACAAATGGATTTTTAAAATTATTCCAAAAGGTATGAAGCTGAAATAAATTTAATAATAATTGCGACAGTAGCGACCATTTTACCAGGTGTTTGTCAATTCCCCACCTTAAGGAGGGAGAGATGAATTACTAATTTTCCGGATCTGATTTCATCCCTTCAATACCTCGAATTAAAATTGTTCTAGATATTTACTAGTTTTACCATCTTGGAGATTTTTTGAAGTAACCATTGCAAAAAACTCGCAACTAGTTAAAATTATATTTATTACGTTTTAAGACACTACAAGTAAATATGGCTCAATTTTAATTTATGTTAAAATTATTTATGTACACTTACTAAAATTATCGTTCTATTATATTATTTTAATCACTGCACAAAATATCACTGATTATTGATTAACAACATGCAAGATTTTTTATTATCTACATTCAAGTTGTATTATTTTACTTATACAAGAACGTTCTAATTTAAGAATTCTAAAAAAGTTACAATAGTGGTGCCCAACCTAAGGCCTGAAGTAACAATAAATTTTAATCAAGTCTTTTTGGACGAAATACAATAATCAAATAAAATTAATTCCTTTCTTACAGGGTGTTACGGTAGGTTTAGTTCAAATTTATTGCAAGATATATTTACGAATCCCATACGATCCAATTACAAACCAACCAGCTGTTATCCACTAATTTACACAATTACAAATAATTTGGAGATACCGAGAAACAAAATTGTAGAACTCATGATCTGACAAGCAATAATACAATAATTAATTTATGCCTCCTAAAAAAACGAAAACTGGAATCGTTTTTATCATAAAGGATTAAGTATAGGTAACCTTTTTATAACACATTCATTAGGTGGTTCCCATGAGATCTCACTTCCTAACTGAATCCGAATGTTTTCCATTCTTCCATGTTTTTGTGTCACTTATTGCTATTGACCATCTCTCAGGGCTCGGCAGTATCTCAAATACATTGTATTTAAAATACATATTTGTATTTTACAAGAAATACAAGATGCAGTATTTCAAATACATTATGCAAAAGTATTTTGTATTTAAAATACTGACAAGATGTATTTTGTAATTTGTATTTCAAATATACATTTTCATGTATTTTGTCCATCCTGCCACCTCCTTTGGTGGCTTCTTTTTGTAGTTCTCAGACATCACTCAATCACTCTTGGTATATGTTTTGCCCATCTTCACTTAAGTTCTGTGGCCCTTCCCATCCATTACTCCTCTTTGCCTCCGCAGTTTTAGGTCTCTTATTCTATTTTCTTTCTCATAGACGCATTCCTAACATACGTGTCATTATTATCTGTTGCGTTATTTGAACTGTAAGAGCGCTCATAACTGTCAAAGCCATTGTTTCTACTACATAGGTCAGTACTGGCAGGATGCACAAGTCGAACATTTTTCTTTTCAAGCACAACATACCATTCTTTCAAGATCCATCCCAGCTTTTCGAATGCTGCCCATCCAACTTTTCCCCGTAACTTCCTACTGATGGGTTATTTTTTTTCTTAACACTTTTCCATATTTTTGTCGTTTTCTATTATTTCCCCGACCAATTTAGTATTATTGTTTCTTATGTCTCTTCTAATACACGTTTCTATATTTTTATTTATGCTCTCCTATATTTCCCAAGCCTCTTTCTAAATTCCTTCTCTTTTCTATGAGACTCTTTGTGAACATACATGTAACTTTTAGTAGTCATACTCCCGTTTTCGTGAAACACTCCACATATAGGCTTCTTTCGGTGCGATCCTTCACCTACTAATACAAGTTTTAATTGGCTATTTGGTTACAAGCCTATGTTAAAACTGAAACTGTGTTGTATTGGTACAGTGTTATAGGGAGGTTACCTGTACAACAAATATTTTTTTCTAAAGATTGGATCAGCTGCATACTCGACATTCTAAAAAATTGCACCCGGACACATCCTGTACACACAAGTTACTTTGTTTTAAATGAGGAAACATGGAAATCCACTTACTATAAAAGATATACAGATTTGCTTAAATAGGATGAATTCTTCGCAATACAAATAGGATCCAACTGACGCTAGGAAATTTAAAAAGTTTAAATTTTGAGAAACTCTTTTCGTTTCCAATTAAAAAAAATTATATTCATTTATCATAATCATTTTTATATTTACTTTTTTTTAGGTAATTATCCATAAATAAAACCTACCACTTAATGTGGATTTCTTTGGAAAACTAATTTTGATTTATTGTTTAATTAATTAGTTTATTTTAATATTAATTTCAACAGTTAAAGTCATAATTTTAACGTGGATTCCGAACCACAGCACACATAATTTAGAAGAAGCCAGGATTTGAACTCAGAACTACCACTAAATCATGCTTTACAGATATAAAAGAGAATGGGATTTTTCAACACGTTAAATATTGCTTGCAGGGGAATATTTATATTGCTGAAATTCTTCAAGAAAACTTCAATTTTAGCCCATGTCCCGGGTGATTTTTTGCCACTGTTGGTTCCAATAATTGCCGGAGTGATGAAACTTCCAGAGATGGTGTTTTCCGATGTGAAAACAGGTAATTCATGTTTTGCATACAAAATTTTGATCGGGAACGGTCGCCATATTGAAAAAACGTTGAAAAAATCGCTTATTTTGGAGTTATCCGGAAATAGCTCTAAAACTTTTCATTTTTCGAACTTGGACGTTAAGTACGAAAATGTTGGTGCTGAAATTCTGCACAATTTCGTTTTTTATTCATCTTTCTACGACTAATAGAACCGAAGATAGAATTTTTTGAAAAATGGTCAATTTTTTCACTTTTCGAACAACTGCGATCTCTTTGCTCTTTACGCGCAAATTACTGTATGATCGCGGCTCGTAGGCAAAAAATGCTTTTAATAACATCGATGGACAATTAATGTATCTACAAAATGCTTTTTTATACAACCTCGTACGACCAAAACTTGCCGAGATATGATTATTTGTTGTTGTACACTTTACGGCATCCGTCGTGAACAGATACCGAATTTTTTTCTTTTAAAAATGACAATTTTCGACTTGATTCGCGAAATGTTTCGATTCCACTCTGTTTGACACTCACGACGTTTTCTGTCAGAAGATTTTCGCAAATAAAACATTTTTCCGCTACTTCTTCAGCCATTTCGCCTACTGACACTGACTGCCGTGAAAAGTACGTTAGACTGGAACGCGTGTTACTCAGGTAGAGCATGTATCGTATAATGACATGCAATGTTGCCAGATCATAAAAAGGGGCCCAAAAATTACACAGTTGCCGCCAAATATTGGAATTGAAGCTACCTGGGCGACCCTCACAGTACGCGGTGCCACGCCGCAGAGGGAACATTCTACCATTTCTCGAGTAATATCACCTCGAAAAATCTGAAATTGTGGCAAATGTATCTCAATATTATATAGATTGAGTTCCATACTTTACATTTCCAAAAAAAAAAATTGTTATGTTCTTTTTTTAACACTTTCGTACGTGTTAAAATTGTGCAGTAAAAATCATCGGAAAATATACTTCTGTTGCACGGCTGTAGCTCATCAGTTAAGTACGGAAATTAAATGACACAGGGACCATTTTATCGGAAATTTTCTAAGCTTTAACTTTGCTTCAGAGCATTTTTGACGTAAACCTCATAGAAACAGTGCTATATCGAAAAAACGAAAAAATATCCGGTTTTTTAACAATTTGGCCAAAAAGTGGCATTTATTCAATGACAATATGTAAAATCCGATTACATCTGGCTCGTTTTAAACTTCGGGGTCGTTTAGACAGTTGTTTAAAGTAGTAAAAAAGTATAGAACATAATTTTTCCAACGACATTATTACACTTTATTTTACAGATGACTCCGTTTTTGTTAAATGTATTAAAGAAATTAACGAATTTGTAAAGGCTATAAATCGACAATATTCAGACGTAGACGGTACTACAATTTTTTTTTACTTTTGTACATTTAGTATTATGCAAATATTCAATTTGCCATTTAAATAATCACCCGAATGTAAATAATTGAATATATACATACGGATAAACCATCGTATTTAGCTAATGTAGGTACATTTCGGAAATATACGGCTAAGCAAAGAAACGTGACAGGGCGCAAAATGTAGCAATTTTAAATACCTTTCGATTATCTAAGAATGATTTGTGGCGTAGAAGTAGCCGTTGTCCACTTTTTACCAGAGGAAATGAAAATTTTTCATAAAATTTTGCGTCAAAATTTGTTCCAATCGGCCGTATCTCAGCAAGTTTTGGTCGTACGAGGTTGTATAAAAAAGCATTTTGTAGATACATTAATTGTCCATCGATGTTATTGAAAGCATTT
The DNA here is from genome assembly GCA_932274525.1 of Podabrus alpinus. Lineage (NCBI taxonomy): Eukaryota > Metazoa > Arthropoda > Insecta > Coleoptera > Cantharidae > Podabrus > Podabrus alpinus. The sequence goes on from OW026451.1 coordinate 20,815,957, forward strand.
TTTGCCTACGAGCCGCGATCATACAGTAATTTGCGCGTAAAGAGCAAAGAGATCGCAGTTGTTCGAAAAGTGAAAAAATTGACCATTTTTCAAAAAATTCTATCTTCGGTTCTATTAGTCGTAGAAAGATGAATAAAAAACGAAATTGTGCAGAATTTCAGCACCAACATTTTCGTACTTGACGTCCAAGTTCGAAAAATGAAAAGTTTTAGAGCTATTTCCGGATAACTCCAAAATAAGCGATTTTTTCAACGTTTTTTCAATATGGCGACCGTTCCCGATCAAAATTTTGTATGCAAAACATGAATTACCTGTTTTCACATCGGAAAACACCATCTCTGAAAGTTTCATCACTCCGGCAATTATTGGAACCAAAAATCACCCGGGACATGGGCTATTTGGAATACAGTGAAACCTGCAGTCAATATGGTCACCATTTGGTTCCAAAAAACATTCAGTTTGATGCAGGTTTAATTGTATAAGAATACAATCACCCATAAGAAAAAACAATCTTAATAAGAATTCTAACAAAGCGAAATACTGTATAAAATTTCAGTTTGCACTACAAAGTATAAAACAGTTACTAGAAAGGTCACAGACAAAATAAAAAAATTTTAATTTCAGCGTTTCTCTGAAGTATTATTAAAAATTATTGTCAATTTCTCGTCCTTTTATTGCGAAAATTGCATCCGATTTACCTGAACCTTCATTTTAATATTCTCTCACAATAAATAAATGTCGTCCGTATATTGGCCCAGTTCAAACAGAACTGTGTAATTTTACAGAAACTAAAAATACCAATCATATTTCCTCAGGTGTAGTTGCTTTCATTTCAGATTACCTAAAAAAATGATTTAATTTCTAGATAATTATTATTTTTATAACAAAATTATGAAATGGTTTTTATCAGTGTTAATTTATCAACTGTCAATAGTTTTTTTGTATGTTTGAATATGTAAATTGTTCTTTTAACGACGCTACAGCAGCGGAAAAACATAATTTTTCGGTAATCTTTAATGAAAACATCTATGGGTCTCTAAAATAATAAATTGTAGAATTCCAACTACTTAAATATTTTTGATTCCCATTGACGCATTGATAATTTCAACACCCCTAAAGGGACGGATCATGGGTCCACAGAGTTACCAAGTTTACACCATACTGTCACCTCGTAACATTATGAAATTTATGTAAGTGTTGAAAAATACATAAATTGATCACAATTTGGCACATGTCCCCATGGATGGTGTTAACAATTTGTTATAAATTACGCATTTCAAATTAATTTTAACATGTAAGAATTAGATAAAATTGTCCTTTCCCTTCTTCTGTTATGCTATTCTTCTGTATTGCACAAGTCTGTGCAAAGAATGAATTCCAACCTCCTCCTCAATCCTATTCAGGATACAGCCAACTTAAAGCCACTGTTAGAGATTGTGCCAAATCTACAGAGTTTAAATAGCGCATAGTCTTATATTTCCATTGGCGTGGTCTTCACACGATTTTTACAAAGTTGAATTGCTATTGGTAGGTAGATTTGATTGTATGCACCATGTTTACATGATCATCCTTTGAAAGTCCCAGTCCAAAGAGAAAATTTCTTCTGATTAAAACAAAGAGTTTTTAAGAAACTCAAACCGAATAGTTAAATAAGTAGTAGGTATTACTTGGTTAGTATATAAAATGACCACCAGTTACAATCCTCTGCATTAAAATATTAAAATTAATAATTATTATCACTAGAACTGTTTACCATTTTTTACATTTACGCCATTTCATGACAAAACTGATTGACACATTTTATTCTCACAAATTAAAAATTCTTAAAAATATTCGCGGCTTAAAATAATAAATTATTACATAATTTACCGTTGTTAGTCCTCAAGTTAGTAAACCCCGAATACTCAAAATCATACTCGCTGATGGAGCAATTCGTCGGATATGTTGTATAAATTTAAAACAGGGTAAAATGGTGGGGCTTCTGCAAAACCATCTGCTATACTAGCTGCAGTTGGAGTTACAGTGGAGAGCATTGTAACAGTTGCAGGTTGGGGTGGTGCAAGAACAGTGCCAGGAGGGTTGCGTTGCGGCATACCGGTGGGTGGAATTGATTGTGGTTTACGAACAGTTACACTTGTATTTATACCGTGACGCCGTTTCATGTGTTTGTTGTAGTTTGGCCAATTTGTAAAATGATGTTGGCATTCTAAACACGAGTAAGGCCGTTCACCTGTATGTTGTCGCCGGTGGGTGGTCAAAACACCTTTAAATCGAAAGGATTTACCGCAATATTCACAGGTGAACGGCATAGCACCCGTGTGAATACGATGGTGTTCTTTAAGAGTTCCCCTTTCACGAAACTGACGGCCACACACGTCACACTGATGAGGTTTAAGTCCCGAATGAACCGAACTATGTTTTCGTAAACGCACCGACGTTTTAAATGATTTTCCGCAGGAATGGCAGGTAAAAGGGCGAGCCATGGTATGCGTCAACATGTGATTGTCTAAATTTCCTTTTTGCACAAAGCTTTTACCACACTGGTCGCAAGTAAAATCTCGAATACCAGAATGGATTCTTTTATGCGCCATGAGATTCGGTTTTGTGCCGAATCGCTTGGGGCACTGATCACATTGATGTTTATTTTTTAATTCGGCAGGGAGATGAGAACGAGCATGCACCATTAAGGACGATTGCACGCGAAATTTTTTACCGCAAGTGGAGCAACCGTAGGGACGTTCGTCGCTGTGAGTAGAACGATGTTGTTCTTGCGCTCTATTCGTTCCATACCACTTATTGCATATATCGCAACAAAAACGTAATTGTTGACGATGGCTACGAACGTGACTTACGAATGTACTGTACTTTGTATACATTTTCGGACAATCTGCGCACGCGTATTTAGGAGATTGGGCATGAACCAATGAATGATGATCACGAAGTTCATCTGCGCTGGTTAGTCCTTGTTGACAATCGCAGCAAGTCCACGGATATACGTTCCAACCATCCAAACAACGTCGTAAAGTTAAACTACCATCTTCGTGCCACTCTGCGTCACTTACCCCAGATAATAATCCATCCGAATCCGAACTTACAGAATCTCGCTTTTTAAAACGGCGCCCCTACAAAATAATACAATGACCTCAAATTATCGGAGTTCTACAGTGGTCCACATAAATAAGTAAGTATTTAATTATGAATTTCAGGAATATTCGGAATTAAAATTTAGTACAGTAGACTCGAAAAAGTGAACAAGGTCAATTTCAAGTGAACAGCCTGTTGATAAAGAAATAGGGTTTTCCCCGAAACACACACGGCAAGTATTTTGCTTATTGCTAAATAAACATAAAATACATTCACATGCAGTTTAAAAAAAAAAATTTTTCAGTGCAGGTATTAAATATACTATTAAGTATTATTAATAGTCTTTAATGAGCTATATAATAACAATATAGTAGGTAATATAGAAATCCTTCTAAAAATCTCATCCCGAAAGACATCGTTTTCAATTTTTCCATCACAATTTCAACTTTTAACGAAGAATTAGACATGGTAACATTTTTGGTTTGTTAAGGTGCAGAAAATTACTTAAGGAAATCCCTTTCAAAAAATCGCAGAAGACGGTTTTGGATTTTTTTTTTGTAATTTTCTTGAGCATGAATAAAACACTTTCGATTATAATGAACAATTTGATTTTAAGAATAACCCTGGTTAAAACCCTAATAAGGGGGCCAAAACTCCCAATTGGTAGTCACCGGTATGGAATTTTAGGGGAATTTGGGGGGGGGGTGTCATTAAGACACAAATTTTAGCTTGCCTGGATTTTTTGCAAACTAAAAATGTTGCTAGTCTGAATTATATGCGCAAAATTAATTTTAGCAAAATTGAACAAAACAAAATTTTGATCAAAAAGTAAAAATAAATTGTTCTAGCTTCTATACATAGATTCCAAAATACCTCCCTTAGAAAACCCATGTGTTTTGTGCAAAATAAAGTAGTTTACAAATTTTGATGTAGACTTTCTTTCCTGTTCATCTGACGTAAGTGTCCCTAGATGAGAGCGACTAGGCTCAATTTTTTGTATATCTCCGCATAGCACAATACATTTTCTAGCTCTAATATGGCATTGACTGTGAGCTTTCAAAATTGATCATTTTTTACCCTTTATTAAAGGATAATTTTCAGTCTGTTTTGCAAAATTTACTCATTGTTTGAGGAAGATTTCAAGTAAATAAAATTCTATGTAAGATTAAATAGAAAATACTGTTGTAGCCCTAATAGTTTTGAAGATACGCTCATTAGAAAAAACCTTTTTTTGTTGCAAATTGTGCAGAATCAAGTCCTCGACAACTTTTGTTTATAACATTTATTCCTCGATTTATTCATTATAGGAATCCTAGGAAAAAATATTTCTAAAAAAACTAAATTTTACAATTTGCCATAAAAATTAACTCAAAATTAGGGTTCTTTTGAAAACCGTATCTTCAAAACTATTTGGGTTAAAAGATTTTTATTTTTTTAGTTCTATATAGAATTTTATTCTCTGTACTGGAAGGATAATTTAATTTGAACTTCATGTGCGCTAAAATGGAGATATATGCAAAAATGTAAAAAGTGGCAATTAAGGTTCAAAATTATTAATTTTAGAAGCTCACAGCTAGACCTATTATTAGGGCTCGAATTTTTGACTAGTTGAATGAATGAGTTTCACTCATCTAGATACCATTTTCGTATTAGTTGAACAGAAAAAAAATCTACATCAAAATCTGAAAACCGAGATTCTTTATAGGACTGTATCCCGGAAACTAGAGGGGCTAAAGCAGTATTTTTATTAGCCTGTGGTTAGAATTTAATTTTGTTAATACTTACTTTGCGCATAGCATGAATAGAAAACGGTTAATTCACGATTTTGTAATTTTTGGGACCTTCTTTGATAAATTTTCTCCTGCTCGGATCTGAGCTTTTCCAATACCAAATTAAATAATTACAACAAAAATAATCCTATTTTTTAATCCCATAATGACAGGACTATTTACAAAAATTTGAAGTCGCAACCAGGGAATTCCGAGGATCTCATCGGTGGCACATAGAAGGAAAACCCAGGTTACAACTGTTATTTGTTTTTTGCTTACCTATACAGATATTTTACTGGAAGAATTATCAAATTAATGAATAATTCAAGTAATGTCTATAAGGTGAGACTATGACCTGCTTATAATACAATCCCAGCAAGCGGGTATGTTTGCACTATTCAAATGCTAACCTCACCTTTACACGGTGCACCCTATTACCACAAACGAACCTCTAGCAACCAAGCACTGGCAGTATAACCATAAAAATGAACAATTCTAGATATCCCAGAAAGCACTTAATTTTATTCAAATACGACCAATGTGGAACGAAAAAGGAAATCACCTCATCTGACCCTATTCCCTACAATGGTAATGACAAAGCAGTTGTGGACCGACAACTGAGAAAAAGAAGACAAACATGATAACTAAACCGAAAATATAATACACGTAAGGATTAATTGACTCCAGGGTATCCGAAATTCATAATTTAAAATGCTTCAAGTATTGTGGTTACTTACTTATGTCGACCACTGTAAATCAAAAATTCTACCTTCAGTTTCATTTTTCGTTTTGGTTGATCACCGACAGAATCATTCAGGAACACACACTCCACGTTAAAACTATTGCTTGAACTTTTATCACCTTCCTGTTTGTTTGAACTAACATTACTAGCATTTTCTATTTCCAACAACTCTTGTGCCTTCTGTATTCGCTCATTAAACTCCCAGGTAACATATATTGCTTCGTAACAGTGTCTACATATAGTTGTGGGCAAGCGGTCATCATTTACAATTCTAACTTGAAAAAATTGAAATATTTTAGCCGGCAAATCGATTTCACTCAACGTTTCCACCAAATCGTCGTAAGTTTCGGCACACAAGCGGCAACGCGCCTCCATATCATTCTATACTTACTTAACTCGACTAAAACTAACGTAATCTACGTACTCGGCCGTTTCATTTTTTGTGTGAAACTTTCTTCCGATGTGTTCCACTAAATACCAAATAAATGGCTTTTCAATTTAAAATGTTGAAGTGTAATTTTAAAATAAAAACTATTTACACTCGTAACTTGTATGCAGTTGTCAAGTGTCAAACACAAACAAAAACAAACCAATAAATAGCGGTCGTGCCAATTTTTGAGGTTAAATTCGTTTGTTTTTCGATTTTTAAATGTTTTGTTACATCAATAAAGATGAATTTAAACGAAGAAGGTAAATAATTAATTTTTTACTATTTTATTTTGATTTTTATCTTAATTAACGAACAAATTGAATTATCCGCTTTTATATCAGTGGCGTAACTACCACTGCAATATAGACATAGGCGTGGTACTACTTTAGTGTTGTAATTTTAGTATTTTATATTTCTCTAAAACTAGTTTCCATCTGGATTTTGATGTAAATATTACAAATAATGTACTAAAGTTCTGAGGGATTTCCATCTGCGCTTCATATCTTCCCTTAGAAGTATTTAATAATTTATTTTTATAATTGTGTAGTAGTAGTAGTCCCGAAAAGTGGTGACGTGTGTTGCTCGGAAGTCAGGGAGCCACTGTGCCGATAAAAGATCTAATATACTTGAGTGGCTGCGCCGAAAAACCAGCTTAGATATATTTGCACCCTGTATAAACATATATACAGGGTTAATACAGAATAATAGTTTTAGGTTATGAAGTTTTGACAGGTTGACAGTTGACATATATACAGGGTTAATACAGAATAATAGTTTTAGGTTATGAAGTTTTGACAGGTTGACAGTTGACCATACTAATATCATAGGTGTGAATACCTTATATATAAGCAATAAATGCACATAAGTGTAATTAAAAAAATATACTTCGATTATGGATACTTTACATATATCGCAACGAGAACTTGAGCACAGGAACGGAAGTAAAACTTGAAGAAGAAGAAGAAGAATAAAAAACATGGCAACGGCACCGTACTGGTTATGTATATTTTTTTAATTACACTTATGTGCATTTATTGCTTATATATAAGGTATTCACACCTATGATATTAGTTTGGTCAACTGTCAACCTGTCAAAACTTCATAACCTAAAACTATTATTCTGTATTAACCCTGTATATATGTCAACTGTCAACCTGTCAAAACTTCATAACCTAAAACTATTATTCTGTATTAACCCTGTATATATGTTTATACAGGGTGCAAATATATCTAAGCTGGTTTTTCGGCGCAGCCACTCACTTATCTCCCTAATACACCGATACTGAGGATCACTAATTGTAAACCTCTCTCTAGTCATATCCTCATGACTGCCAGTATATGCTCCTTCATCCTAGCCTGTTTTCCACATCTCTTATTGTTCTCTACAGGGGTCACTCCACTATATTTTTAATTTGGTCGAGCCATCTACCTCTTGGTCTTCCACATTTCCTTGAACTACTAATTTTTTTCCAGACATGGTCCATCCCTTTGCATCACTTGCCCAAAGTATTGAAGTTGATAACTTGTCCTTGACTCTTCGCCGACCATGAAATTCTCATCAGCATTTAACTCCAAGAACACTTCTCAAAGGAGTCTATCTAGCATTTTGATAGGCTATGATTCGACGCCATACAAGAAAATCGAGAAGAGGATTTTCACCAGATAAACATTAATGTTCTTTGTTATTTGCTTGTCTCTCCATATTTTCTTTAATTTGGTCATAACTCCACGTGCCATTGCAGTTTTGAATATTTAAGTTATTTACCTTTTATCTCGTAGATGAACCCATTTCTCTTTGAGATTGAGCGAGACGGAGAAATTGTCGAAAAATCGCAGAAGATCGTTGATTTTTTTGATCAAAATGTTCTGAATTTTAATTAATTGTGTATTTGTAATAAATTTTTGAAAACAATTAAATTGAATTAAAATTGTTAAATGGAAATTTTTTTAATTTAGTTGAGAATGCGATCAGTGAATTTACATAAGTACGAGGGCTATTTTTTAATCAACTTCCGTTAAGCTAGTAAAAGCAAATAAGGCAAATAGGAAAAATTTTAATATATACAATAGTTGCTCATACATGTCAGCTATTTTTCAACATAGTCGCCACCGAGATTGAGGCATTTGTCGTAACGGGGCACCAGCTTTTGTATACCCTCCTCATAAAATGTTGCCTCCTGGATTGTATTTTGATTGATAATTGTACTATAATAATGTTATAAAGTGCTGATCGAGAGATTTGAGGAAAATCAGTAGACAGCTCAGAGATTGTAAACCGGCGGCGCTCTTGAACCGCTTTGTTCACATTTTCGATAATCTCATTTGTTGCTACGGATTTCCGTCCCTGACCCCCATCTTCATGAACGTCAGTTCGTCCTTCCCGATAAAACCTGCACCAGTTTTGCACTGCAATTGCACTCATAATCTTTTCCCCATACACTACAGACAATCTTCGATGAATTTCAGCCGCAGGACTGCCTTCAGCTTGGAGAAAACTGATCACAGATCGAATCTCGCATTTGGCGGGAGCTTCGAGTATAGTGGCCATGATAAAACAACACTCACATAAAAACTACGCTGCGCAATGGCTTACCCGGTTAGGAAGTTTTGACAGATAGATGACTTAACACTATCACGCAAGCGCCATGTCAATATGATAACTGACAATCCATTGCCAACCTAATAGAAGTTGATAAAAAAATAGCCCTCGTACATGAGAGATTTACAAGCAACTTCGTAAATCCTTTGGTAAAATCAGAGGTAAAACTTAAATATAAATTTTTATTTACCATAAAAACGTCCCTTTTCCTTGGTTTTTAATAACCTCTATGGTCTTTGCAGTACCTAGGACCAAAGGAATTTATTGCACTTAACAATTATTCTAATCGGCAATCCCATCTACAACAAGATTTACCTGGTATTTAAATTTCAGCAAATTTCAAAATCAGAAATTTAAACTAGAATAGATCAACTTTCATACATTGTTATTAATATTTTTGTTCAATAAATTATTAGGCCCTCCCGCATCTTGGGACTGTACAGTAATGTATAGTTATAATCTTCTAACCCTAACCTGGAATTTGCGTCATAGACATCTTAACTTGGCGTGGACGACTGACTGTTTATATTAACGAATAGGTCTCCACTAGATTGGTATGGTCTCAGGTTAGAAAATTACTACTATACATTGTACCAAAATTCAGGTAAAAACTAATTTTTGAGAAATTTGAACTACTACTTATAATTTAGCTAAAATCACTGAACTACTTGGGCACCCCCAAAAAACTGCCCTTAGGGGAACTCCACTGTCGAATATGAAAAATTTTGAATAATATAACAAATTTTAAAATTATATTTACTATTTTAAATCCAAGTAGGTATCTACATGAAATTATATAAGCTATAACAACTTGTTTCACTCTATTTCGAAGTTTTTCAAAATAATTTCATGCAAGTCCATTTGAAAACTTGGATTTAAAAAAGTAAATACAATTTTAAGCAAATTACAAAAACAATAATAAATTTTAGAACAAATACCGGAATACACAGAAGTGCTCTTAACGGATTACAAAATCAAACAAATCAACATTCAAAAGTATTCCAATAAGAGAGTGGTTAAATTATCCATTAGTAGTTTATTAGACACCGATATAGTTAAAAAACACGAAACCATGGACAAATTTTTTGACTACAATGGTGAAACTTTCAAAAGTATAAAAATTCGAGGTGTGGTAGTTGGTTTACAATTTTTATCAACCACAATGAAACACGATTTATTAGTTTCTGGTTCGTATATCTTACAAGATATTTTTACTTGACTAATTTAAATTTATTATTAGTTGATGATGGCACTGGAACCATGGATTGTTTTATGGAAAGAAATGTCGTTTTAGAAAATCTAAGAACAGAAATCGAATCGCATGTTGATGGCATTAAAGAACTTTTAAAAGAACCACAGGATTGTGTCGCAACAAAAGTAAATTTGAAATTATTATTTTGTTATACCTTTTATGTTTTTTTTTACATTTAGGCTGCAATGATGATGACCCAAAGTTCCAAGAAAATGCTAAAAAATTCACCCTCTTATTCGGAATTAGAAATTGGAGATACTGTCGATCTTATAGGAAATTTTAGTGAATATAATGGTAAAAGAATTTGTTTTATTACATGTTTGGCCAGGATTGATTGTTAATTTAATAAATAATAAATAAAAATGGTTTATAATAATTTTAGTAGATCTGAAATGGTTATAATTTCTTGACAATTCTCTTTTCATTACATTATTTAGCGCAATTCTCTAGCAGTAAATGACCTAATTTTCTGATTATTATTTAATAAAATACCCATTATATTAACACGATACCAGATTTTTTCATTAGCTTCTTAATTGAAAAGGATAATTGGAATTGATTAAATCAGCCACATTGTTGTAATCTATCACTCATGTATAAAATATTTTATTCAATAAATTTTAAGGAATATCATTATTTTTTTGTAATTTGTCCTACATTACATTGTAAAATTATTTATTGCAATAATCGTAATATAAAATTAAGTAATTACTTACATTTTAACATTTAAAAGCAAATTATACCTAATTTTAAAATGAAAGTTAAAATTACGGTTGCTGCCGAGCTTTTATCAGTGTGATTTCATATGAGTTGAAAGGGGCCCAGTTTGTGAAAACGATTTATCACAAATGTGGCAGGTATAAGGTTTTTCTCCAGTATGAATTCGCAGATGAACTTTTAAAGTTGACGCTTGATAAAATCCTTTTTTACATACATCACACACGTGATTACGATCTCCTAATAAAATATCATTGGTTACATACACAAAAATTATCATTTTATTTATTTAACCTGTGTGAGTTTTAACGTGGATTCGGAGGTCTTCGCTACGTGGAAAAGCTTTCGGACAAAGTGTACACTGATAAGGTTTTTCTCCTGTATGTATTCGCATGTGCTTTTTAAGTTGAGATGAGCTAACACACCCACGACCACAATACGAGCATATATATGGTTTTTCACCACTGTGTGATCGTGAATGAACTGTTAATCTGGATGGATCTGGAAAACCTTTACCACAGACGTTGCAGACGTACGGTCTTTCGCCTATTCAATTAAAATTTAAATTTATAGATTGGGTTTTTGCAAAACTATACTACATACAAGCGAAGCAATCGTTAGCAGCCAGGATGCAATTTTGAGGTTTTAATTTGAGCATAGCTATTAGAACTATTAAGGCTAAATATTTGTGGAAAACTAATGCGGAAGGAATGTGTTCATATTATATAAGCAATACTACTAAGGTTTGGAAGCGAGGTTAATTAGTTTGGATAGGTAGATTTTACATAATACTTTTAATTTTATGATTTTAATAATGATTAAATACCTCATAAATTTATATAACCATCGTCTAGTTATTTTAATTTCTAATAAAAAATAGTTTTAAGCGATAATAAGTAAATAACACTCCTTTACAGAGATACCCATTGGGGAGACAATAGGTGACCTGCTTTCTTCCCCGTAACTTTTACACAATCAAAAACTCCAATATTCTAAAGCTCGTCTTACATCAGGACATTTCTGGCGTCATTTCTTGAGCACTATAAATTGCCTAGTGTAAAACAGCAAATGTCTTGGAAAATGTCCTGGCTCGGATTGTAGGCAATATATTTAGCGCCTGCTCTATTCTTGAACAATTTGCCTGTGAGCGTGCGCAGTACAGATTGAATGCGCTGGTAGTAATTGTCAAATGTGAATTGTCAAATAAACTAGCAAACAAATTTATATAATCAGTTAATTATTAAATTATTAAATACAATTCTATTCAATTTAAATTCTATGTAGTCACTTTTCCTGCCAATTCTTTCGCACCCTCGGTTTTGGTTTGTTTTTCAAACGTCTTTTCAGTAATTTTTTTTAATACTATTATGTTTGCTGCAATCACATTTTCTGCAATTAAATCGCTTTCTTTATCCATTTCAATTTTTAAGTGTAGCACAGTTTTCACAATTTACAACACTAAATTATCCTTCGTTTAATCTTACTGCGCACGCTCGCAGGAAAATTACGTTGAAAATTGCCTCAAAATAGAACAGGTTCTATATATTTGGCCTACAAAATGTTTCACGTAATTTGCTAAAATTACCTACTGCGCAAAATCCGCGCAAGAAATGGCCTGATATAATACAGGCTTTATTTTTGGAGCAAGAAATGGCGTCAGAAATGTCGCCATAAATGTCTCAGGAAATGACGCAAGAAATGACGCTAGAAATGTCCTGATGTAAGACGAGCTGCAGCAATAGCTGTTAAGAAAAATGAATCTTAATATATTTTATAATTACAATATTAATGTGTCTACTTTTGGAATGCATTTTTCAAGATATAATTATGTTAATTTCAATAATTCCACTTAGGGTCATATTATGGTGGTTCCCACCAATCAACGTGCACTATTTTACATTGTACTTATATGGATACGACGCATGCACAGTCGAATAATTCGCGATTACAGCTAAGTGAAGCGACGTCTGGCGGCAGAAATGTTAACTCGCTAAAACGGGCATTGTCATAAGTTTACATGTGCATCTAGTGCATGTTTATAGCCGGTATTAACGTTAAATATTGCTTCTAAGTGCTTGTGTTTGAAAATTCCTCCGAAATTAATTTGTTATTAGGCAAACGACAAATTGAATACAGGTAAATCAAAATCAAGAGCGTTTTGTTGTGTTCACGGATGTAATTCTAGCGCTAGAAAGAATTCTGACCTTAGTTTCCACAAGTTTCTCATGAAACGAAAATTCAAAGTGAAATGGACAAATCCGTTGGGTGAGGTGGAAGTAATTGATAGCAGAAAAGCGTGGATGAAAAGCTTCCAAATGGGAAAGGAGCCTACAAAATACATGGTTTTTATACTTAGATATCAACAAGCTTTTTTTGTCAATTAGCCCTGATATCTCATGAGGCGGGCGGTGCAGACAAAGCTGTAGTTTGTAAAACTAAGCTATAAATGAGAGAATATGTTTTTGGGATATAGGAGACCAATTAAACTAAAAGTTTGGTAAAGCCAACGTTTCGGCGTTATAATTACGCCATCTTCAAGGTTAAAAGATACAAAATGTTAAACTCAACGCAATCACCCTTGAGAGGTAGACTCATCAGACAAACCAAGATGGAAAATGTTTCTGGTGAAGATGAAAAAACGGTATGGAGGATATTTAACGGGGTTAAAAATTACACAAAAATCATGAACGGCAAAAGCCTAGTTAAAAACATAATAAAATTTTTGTTGAGTGTCAAATAAATTATGATTGTGTGAAGCCACCTATATAATTTATATCTCTTCCAATGAGATCTTGCAAACATGTAAAATTTTAAATTCATACCAAAAACCGCGAAAACATGGATATAACCTCTCAAGCGTAAAAGATTGCATAAAAGTGAAAATTACACTAATTGAAAACAAATTAAAGATCACTAGTGAAGGCACTAAAATAACATCAGGATCGGGTTTCTATCTTCTCCAAAAATCTTTTTAGAAGCTCCAGGTAACATATTCTCTCATATATTGACCTGGGAAGAAATTTAATATTAATTAAGCTATAAATTAATATGATGAAATCCGTCGTTACTAGGCGTTTTCCCACACAACACAACGTGCTTAGCGTTTGCCAAAGCTTCACCCTCACCAAAAGTTTTTAGCCTCAGAACTCCCACAGAATTTCAAAATATTGTTTATTGTTAATTGTTTATTCATATTTAGATATTATTTAAACACAAACGAATATAATAAACAAACCACAACACGTTTCTGAACCCGTTAATGTGCATATAATAACCTTGCTTATGATGGCAAAACATAGAACTACCCGTTTTAAGCGGCCATTTTGAATATTTGGTCACGTGATTTTCCTTAATCGAAATCGCGAATACCCGAAAATAAAAAATATTCAAAATACCCTAGGAGAATATCGGATATTTGTAGTGGGGCGTAAAAGAATTCATACGTAATAAAAAATCTCGCAATATATCCTAGGTGCATGGTGAAAATCGGATATTTGCAGTGGGGCGTAAAAGAATACATAATACGTGACCAACGCACTCTCGCACCCGAGGCGATGTAGGAAACCGGTTATATAGCATCAACGCATTTGTTCCCACCCGAGTTGACGTAATGCAATGTACTTCTAACGAATTTTATATTACAAATTTAGTGCGATTATGCTTCCATTTGTTTCGGTACTTACGAAATTTTTTTTTTGCAATGATTGTGGTGCGATATGGTCAATTTGTTTCACCATTTTCGACATTAAAAATGGCGTTTGAAATGTCGATTTTCGTATGTGATGTTGTGCTTTTAAGTTGTGGCGTTTCTTCACGGAATTATTATCGCAACAGTAACGCGGGTTCGGACAATACTCAAAGATTCAGCGAGTATTGTTCTTACCCTTGTGCTGTAACATATAAATGAAGGGTACAGGGAGAAAACAATTTAAGTCACATTTTATGTTTAGCGAGATAAATGCATTTTAATTTTCAAAACTCATAGAAAACTTTTGTAATAAATAATCTAATATATGGTTAATTTATTGTTTAAGAAAGTACATAATATAATAAAATAATGTAAGTAAATTAAAAATTTTGTGCAATTGGACCGCAGAAGCCCGAAAAAGCTGGTGACTTTGATTGTTTTCTCCTAGTGGACCTTTTATAAAAGTGTTCATATCATTGGACTGTGAATGTGTTTTTCATTCTTTTATGCATTGTAAGATGCGGCAGAATACTATACATAAAATTCGAACAAAATCTGGAAATCGAGAATTTTGGACTTATGCCCGTATTCACAAACGTTCGTAACAGAATTTAACGTTCTGTTAAATTTAACAACCAATAGAAAACGTTTGTTGATATTAGTAGACCAATATGAATCACTCATTAATTTAACAGACCATTAAATTCATTTACGAACGTTTGTGAATACGGGCATTAGATTGTTTTATCCCTGTACCCTTCAAATATTATTGCTAGTACGTGATTGCCTAGGTTGTGCGAGATCACTTTATTTTATAATAAAACATATAGACTTCGAAAACATTAAAAGATGTAGCCACCTTTATTGTAACTCTAATAAATAATTATCTACCGATAAATTTTTTTTATGTTAAAATATTGAGAAATATTTATGTGAATCGCGTTAATCTGACCATGCTCGTCGGTCTATTTTATACTTGGTTATAAAACTTTCTTGAAGAGTGGGACCGCTAAGGAAGTTGCCCATTAACTAAATTATTATTAGTCCGGGCCTGTTTCAAAGCACCGCATTTTTTTTCATGGCAAATTTTAATGTACTTTTGATACGTGTTTAATTTTTTTAAATTAATAAATTCAGATATCTAAATTACCGAATGAAGGAGAAAAAGAAAATATATTAATTTATGTAATAAAAAAGCTCATTATTTATTCATCTTCTACATTGCTACTTTTTAAGAATTCGTTCTTCGGGGGGCGTCAGCTAGCGCCCGTGACCCGAAATCGATTGAAAATTTTTCTATAGCAAAGAGGAAGGTTTATAGAGTATACTGTAAAAATTTTATGTGAGAATATATAGTCAAAATTTTGAGAAAAACCAATTTGAAAAAAGCTAAATTTTACATTTAAATTGCATGTCGAGGCCACGCCCACAACCGAGGTTATAAATATAAGATGCTGTCGCTCGTTCAGGAGCGCATTTGTAACACGATTGCCGTACAGTTAACATCGCGAAAAATATTTTAAAAATAAGGTCTCTAAATAAATATAAACCGGGAAACTGTGTGGAAAACCTTGGCCTTTGATGGCGCTACTTATTTTTTGGGTGGATATGGCCCGGCCAGAACTGTGTGCATCGAAATACCCAAGCCGTCGGGCTCTGCCCTCTGCCCGGCGCCTTCCATTAAGAAAACCGGGATGAAGGAAATCGGGAGCTTAGGGACCCTTGAAAAAGCATTAAAAAGTATAGTCGCGGTATGCGGCATGTCCCTGTTACGTTTCACCCCCAAAAAATCGCGTAAAAACAAAAAATAATCGATGTTACAAGTACGAGAGACGTGCTGCTTCTGCCGGTACGAAATTACCTTTACCTTTACCTGATATGTATTTGATGGAGCATCCCGGCATGGCCGGCCTTCTCCTTCATCTGAAAGAATACATTAATGACATTGGAAGTTGTAGAGACCGGTGGGTCTCTGGGAATTGGCGCTTGGCGGACTGACTGGTTAGAAACCTGGGCTGTGACTGTGAATATGAGATATGTGAAGAAAAAGAAATTTTTTACGTTTGCCGATATAGTAGAGTCCCTAATTCGAAGAAAGAAATTATAATTTCTATTGATGACCTCGAAGTGAGTGGCTTCTACTTGGAACTAGTCAGAATTGGCGACTAGTGGGATTGTAGTGATACTATGGGGGGTGATTTATCGAAGCTTGTGGAAATTGATCGAAAAATTACACAAATCTAGTGAATAAATTCACTTTCGAAGAGAATTTGTGTAAGTTAAACCTGTGAACATACATTAGTCTGTGTGGGGGTGAGTTATGGTCAGGAGTTGTCCGTGGTCAGGAGTGATTTGGGACGGGGAATGAAGAAGTCGGCTGGGTTGTATTGACCTAGTTGATTTACTAGTGGGTTTTCTGAAAATTTGGATTTGTTGTAAAGATTGGTGGCATGTTTGCGGTTAAGAGTGTTAATAAGATCTAGTTTGGCGTCTGCATGTAGTCGCCTGTTAGTGACGTAATAGGGGGTACGAAATTAATACTCTAAGTGTTAGGGTCATTGAGTCCACGCGTACCGTCAACAAAATGAGCGACGCGCGGAATCTCGTTAAGTTTTTACATGTAAATTTGCAAACTTCCAATTCGATTATTTCAAAATTTTGATAATACATTCTCACATAAAATTTTAACAGTATACTATATAAACCTTCCTCTTTGCAATAGGAAATTTTCAAATTATTTGGAGTGACGGGCGCTAGCTGACTGCCACCCGTTCTTCTTTCACGTGCGTTTTTCTTCTAATTTGAATGTTTTCATGTTTGATTCCGCAACAGAAATGAGCGAATTAGCCAATTCAGTTCATATTTTATCGGCTCTGTTTATGTTTATCACGGCATTGCCAACAAGACCAACAGATGACATCGATAAGCTTAGCTTAGTGCTTGGCTTTTTCGATATCGAGAAGGTGAAGTTACAGAATATTAATTTTTACCACAATCGTTAAATGATACTTCTAGATCTCCTACTTCTCGATGATGGAAAAGTTCCCGATCGAAGTAAGTGAATAGGCGTGTAAGTCTTTTAATAACACCCTTTGTTATTATTAGACATCGGGTTAACGGATGCTATTGGAGTTATTGTTATGGTGAAAGAATTCGAAGTTCTGTAACAAGTAGTGATTTGATGGGACGGAGGCTGTGCAGTTAAGGACGTAGCATCAGGTTGAGTAATTTTTGCCAATACTTCGTGTGAATTATTTGTTTTCAATACCCTTACCGGTAATAATACACAAAAATCATCTGATTTGAGGCTCCTTCAATTTTGAAGACCTTAAAATTATTTTGCTACGGTCAGCGACAGTTTTTCTGGTGGTACTAGCAGATTGTGGTCTCATTGCGTATTGCAAACCCCCCCAAGAATACAAATAATGCATGCATTCGAACTAATGGTTAACATTAATTTAATTATTTTAAAGTTTACAGTTTTAGAAAATGCTAAGCTGCCTCAGGCTTCGATCAATCTCGTTCGAAATTTCCATTAGCAACTATTTTCAATGCTGTATTGGATGCAAAGAGCTGATCTATTTCCTTGTGAGAGGGAGACTAAAATTTAACATCACTGCACCGAGGAAACCTTTGATATATTTGAATCGGATGCTTCCAAACACTTAGAAACCAAGTAACTCGAAACTATTCAAAATAAATGAGTCAGTTCGAGAAACAAACACCAATTTTCCAATATGAATGCAGAAAAATTGGAGTAATCCCCATACAAGTTGTAAACCCCATCAACTTAAAATTGAAATTTCCTTTTACTGGATATTACCGATTAGGAAATCTGTAGCTAAACAGCAGAATTAGTTTGTTTATTAAATCAGCACGCATGTAAATCAGTAACTTGGGTAAAATAGGTTTTGTGCTTCGATTAGAACAAAAGTAGCCTATTCACTACCAGTGAGTCACTCAAAATATAATCAAAAACCGTTTTAAAATAATTACTACTTACAAAGAATCTGATGACCAAAATTGTACCATTTCGAATGATTCACAAAGATCACTAAATTTTTACACGGCACCAAACAACCCGAACTTGACTGATTTAAAAGTACAAAAACAGTGCTTTGTTTCTACCAAGTCGCCATCTGCAAATATGACGCACTTGTTGATTCATTTTAAACAAATGTAACACCCGCAAAAGATTCACGACGCTAATAAACGTTTAAAGCAACCGAATGCATAAAGCCAGACATAACACGATAAGATTTAACAAGTTTTAACTTGCCTACAAAAAACCTACATTTAACGACACAAACATTTGAATTCTATGTAAGAACATCGGCGGATCATGCGCGTCGATGATTCGTTGCTATGCAACCCGACATGTAACCAACAAACCGAAACGAAAGAAACTAAATTTTGACTAAAATTTTTGTTTTTCCAACATTTCAAGCTGAGTTTATACTCACAATTTTTGACCATTTCACGAAAATGTCACAAATAATTATTTTTTTCCACTACTAGTCATATAGGCTATCATTTTTACTTAGATTAGTCGATCAAGAAGTGATACGTTTTCAACTAGTGGTCAATAAATTTTCCATTATTAACCTAGGTTAATAATGAACAAAATGACATTTTTTGATAACTTGGCGACTATTTTAAAGAAAAATGTTGTTATTAAATGATTTAGAATAACCGAGAAATGCTAATTAATTGTATTTAAACTATTTAAAACGGTTTTTTAATACATTAATTTAATTTTAAAAATTCATTATAATCGAATTAAATGTGACAGCAAGTGACAGCGCCATCCATTGTTAATTTGACGAACCGCGATTTATTTTATTTAATAACCTAAATTTGTCAACAACTGTCAAATCAACTGTCAAATCAACAAAACAAAACTGTCATTTGAAATAAATATTTTAAATTTGAAAATTTTTTTGTTAAAAAGAATTTTGAAAAATGGTAATAAATCTAGTAGTGGAAAAAATCGTATATAAACCACGGTTGTGAAGACCATTATTGCCTCCGCGCCTTATATTCCTCGGTGCAAAGCACCTCGGAATATAATCTTGGCGCTAGGGCAATAATGACGGCCTTCACAACCTTGATATATAATATACTATTATATGCGCCTATCTTTAAAAATTTATATTTTACGAATTTTTACCGTATTTGTTACCAGGGGCGGACTGGCCATGTGGAGAATGAGGACAATTCCGTATGGTCCTCTCCAACGCCGGTTTAATCATTAATATTCTTTTAAATTTCTGATCTATGGTGAACAGCGTTGTTTAATTTAATATGAAATTTGAAGAAAGTAGGCCATTTCTTCCAAGATTAAATCTCGAAAAAGATCGCGAACGGACCAAACTCGATAATTAAGTGTAAAATAATATAGGGAAGTAGAAATCAAATTTTCTGAGTCTCCAAATGCTCGACAATTTTGATATAAAATTAAAAATCGAAGAATTTAATGAAAAATTGTCCATATTTATCTGTTATCACTTCCTCTACGAAAACTAAACGAGATAGCGAAAAAATCAACAGGAATATTTTGCAGATCATGAAATTATCTAAAAGAAAGTTCCGAGGAGCACATATCTGAAATAAATAGTTTAGGTGTGAGAGCTTCGCGAAGTTGTCCTGTTGATAAGTCAACTTGGAGATGAATTTCTGTTTTTCGCTAGGGTGCCAAATTTACTAACGATTTATGGAAATAGCATAAATATGAAATTAAAAATCTGAAAAAATTCATGGCTATAACCGGCTACAACACTTATATAATTTCTATATACTATTTAGAAAACGAATTTCACCTCCAATTTCCTTTTTTAATAGAACGGTAAAATTTAACACCATCAACACCACATTTTTTTACTTCAATTGTTAATATTTCAGGGAGTATTGGTCGAAGAATAATACTGATTTTTATACTTGCAGGAAATAACATTCTCTACAATTTTGTTCCCTTATCGTTTGCGCGACAATTCAACCATTCGTCAGTTATTGTTAAAACGAGTGCATCCAACATAGAACAAAGTGAAATTCTCGGAAAATATACGATTTTTAAAAAATCCTGGGCACCTGACCTCAATTGAATTATTGCTCACATTTTAATGTAGACGAAAAATCAGTGACATCATCCGTGCCAGATGGACAATGTCATCCAATTTTTTTAAATAGCAACCGTTTTGTAGATTACTTTTGAAGAGTTCATGATCCTGCTTACAACCGCAATTTATCATATCTATTTCGGGCAATTAGTGCATATTACACTTGTATAAATTATACATTGAATGTTACACCATACATTAGAAATTGTTTACCCTATCTTCAATATCCACCTCTTTATTAGATGTGTCTTCTTCTTGGTTTCTTTCTGACATTGCCCTTCTATCTCATCGTTCCAAGCTCTTCTAGGTCTTTCACGCTTCCTTCTTTCGGGGGGGGGGATCCACTACAACAGTAGTTTTGGTCATCTGTTATCCTCCATCCTCAGTAGATACCCAAACCAACGCAGGTGCTGTTTCTCAATTCTTTGAATTACATCTTCATCTGCTTTCATTTGATTTCTTATCTGTTCGTTACATGTTGCAACCTGGATACTCCAGCATTTTTTCGCAGGTAGTCCATTTTGACTGCCATCAGTCTTCTTTGCATGTCTCATTGAAGTTTCAAACTTCACATCTTTCAGAGAACCGATTCCACCATAACTTTTCCAACTCGTCTTTTATTTTTATTTGAGATATTGTTGTCCCACCACAAGGAGCTCAGCTCTCCTATAATCTTTCTGCTTCTTACTTAAGTCTGTTCCCAGCCCCCCTTATTGATAATCGCTCCCAAAAATTTAAACTCTTCTACCTGTTTGATTTATACCTCCTCGTCTATTAAAATTTATAAATTTGCTTTGGTGTTAACAGTAACGGAGTAACAGAGACGATCATCAGCTTAAGCGATGAAGTGCTGCTAATGTTGAATATCTGGTTCGACTCCGGGCTCAGTAAAACTTTATTCTGACCGTCTCCCATTGGAAGGCAATGGCAAACCACCGAGGTGTAGTCTGCCTAGTGCGGCCTCTCTGAAGATGAAGTGAATACACTTCCCGCGTTAAGCAGTAAGTCCCCTATGCATGTGACAAGGGGTTAATGACAAGTGAAATTTTCGTACGCCAAATTGCCAAGTTTTAAAGACTGATGCCATTGATTTTTAAAAACTATCAAAGACTTTGCAGAAATACCATAAACTTCCAGATAACTTTTGAAGAATTACACAGACTAGCATAGACTGCTACGAAATTTCTCAAAGCCGGAAATTAATAACAACCTTATAAATAAAGAACGCGATGCTCTTTGGTTTTTCTCAATTATCTCGAAAACTTAGCAAGATATGCTAAAAAACTGTAGATATTTTTTGTAGAGCATTAAATTATTTTTTATAATATTTATAATAAATCAATCGTTTTGCTTGCACGCGCCGTCGAGCTCTGAAACTTCGGTTCCGCAAATCAGCGATTTTGTCGGTTTCTTGATGTTGCACTGATAATTATTATATTCGGCCATTTAGAACGGAATTAAAAAAAAATCACACATCATTTGAGAACTTCGAAGTATACTTTTCATGGTTCTTAAAATTGATTTAACAGGATGGATATACCATTTAACTGTAATTATACAGAACCGTTCATGGAATGTCGTGTAATGCCCAAGAAACAACGAATTTTTTAACTTCCCTTTCACCGATTTTACCAAAATTTGGGGGTCCAAAATATTTATGCTTAAAGGCATTCAAAATGTTGGGTCAAGGGGTTATTTTATTCTTAAATTTTGGTAAGTTTATGCATATATTTAGAATCAAGAAAAATAAATTTATGATTTCGAAATTTTAATAATAAAAAAAATCATTATTTAACAATTTTTAAAAGGGAAAATAAATTGATAAATCTTTAATTACGAGGACCATTGTGATATTCTCCGAAGAAAATTATATCTTATATATAAAAATTTATGTGATTGTTATTGACAAATTTTTTGCATTTCTTTCTTCATTTTTTACCCAGAAATTTGTGGGGTTCTGAAAATGTTTTCTTCATTTTTTACCCACAAATTTGTGGGTTTCTGCAAATATTTTCTTCATTTTTTACCCACAAATTTGTGGGTAAACCGGTGAAAGGGTTAAAAATAAGCGAAGACCTATGAGTAGTTTTAAGGAAATACAATTCTAATTTCGAAAGGATTAGAAAAAAACCCAAAATATCAAACATCCGGCTATAAATAACGAAGTTGTACGAG
Organism: Podabrus alpinus; assembly: GCA_932274525.1. NCBI lineage: Eukaryota > Metazoa > Arthropoda > Insecta > Coleoptera > Cantharidae > Podabrus > Podabrus alpinus. Next base: position 20,838,529 of record OW026451.1, read on the forward strand.
AATTAAGGTAAAATATCGGGGCACCAATCAGATATGTATGGGGCTTATTTTTTAAATGTTACGGTTTTTGTCCTTCTATCCAACATCGAACCTACGTCTATGCAAAATTTCAACTGCATAGTAACATGCATACATACAAATATCTACCTTTGAGGAAATAAAATGTTACTTGTTATTCATCTAAATATATAAAAATGGATGTATGTATGTTCCCTATACTCCTAAACCGTTTGACCGATCGGAACCAAATTTGGCACAGTTATTATGTAGGTCCCTGCGCATGTTTTTGTATTGAAATAGTGCAAAAATTCGCAAAGGAAAGGAAAGTTGATTTTGAGTAGCCTGCCTTCCTTTAAGGAATCTCGATAATCCATTCATGCGCGTCCCTATGGGACGCGCATGAATGGATTACCGAGATTCCTTAAAGGAAGGCAGGCTACTCAAAATCAACTTAAAAAACAATAATGAATGCTGTCAAGCTGTCAACCGATCGACAATGCAAATACGCGTGTACGTGCTTTACGTTTCTATTTGACCAATCTTAACCAAATTTGGTGTAGAAGTTATTTACAACGCTACGAAAAACATAGGCTACTTTAGTACCTTGGAGTGAGGCCGAAAGCCGAACAACCACGGGCTACACGTATGCCTGTGATACCCTTGAGTGAGGCCGAAGGCCGAACAACCACATCCGACACGGTCTAGATGGCTAAAGGCGGCCGGTAGTTTGACTGTGCCAGCTAGTTGGTAATAATTAGATATGAGATTTTTAGGGTTTTACCTTTTTTTTATTTTAGCTCCTATTTTTATGATATTAGTCCTTTTTTGACCTTTTTTCATGACCTATTTTAACATTTTGGAAACTTTGCAGTTGAAATTGAGTAAAAAATTTTATTTAATTCAAATTAATTTAATTTCTTTTTAAATTTAAATTTGGTGCCCGGTGGTGCAAACCCACCATGCACCAACCTAAAAAAAGTATCAAGTCCATGGTATGTATGGACAAGCTTAGCTATGAAATTGTAAAATTGTGAAAAAAAGTGATCTTAATCTTAAATCAGCGTAATATTTATTCAAAATGTGAGGCGTCTACTTGCAATACCGGCTACATCCAAATGTCTTGAATATTTATCCAACAGTGAAAAACTATAGTATAATATCTGATCTTTCGTGTGTTAAACTCAGATCGTCTCAAAAACGTCTAGATTCCATTCAAATAAGCTTTGAAATATACAGTTTGTTGCAAAACCCGTTACATCCATCATTAACTTAGTTGCAATACCGGCCACATCCAAATTACTATTTCACATTCATTTGTGAGTAATTTTTATGTCAGTTTTTCGTTGTTTCACCAGCTAATCGCTTAATAGGTGTTATTTGTTGTGAAATTGAGTGATAAAATGGAGAAAATTGCTGAAGAAGCTCCTTCAAATGGAGCACGAAAGAAACTTTGCAATCAAAGCGCGTGGAAAAGAAATCAAGAAAAGAGGCGCAGGTATTTATCACTCCTAACCTAAAAATCCATCTACCAAATCTCTTTCCTCCCTCCTCACCCAATCACCCTTTCAAAAATGGTGATTCTTGGTTTCAATGGCGTCTTTCGAGTTCCCAACTCTCCTTTAAAATTGACCAACGCCCGTTTCTTTCTATACGTGACGGAGGAGATTGAAGCGGGGGAAGCCCCGCGAATCATGCTTGCTCCTAACCTAACTTTTTAATGTTCATTTACGTTTCAAAATTAATACACTAATAATAATCGGTATTGTCATAGGTATATGCCGGGTTTGGGACCTGTGAAACCTGAATGTAACCATCAGAAGAAAGCTAAGGCATATAAATGTTTCGAACTGACCACCCTAGATATAAAAAAATTTCATGATAGTTTTTATTCAGAAACAACAAAAATGGCCCAGGATACCTTTATTTTAAAATTTATTTCATGTGTTACAGTGAAAAGACATAGATCTGTTAGTAGTACACGTGAAAATCCTACAACTATTGTTAAATATTTTGTAAAAGCGGATGTGAAAACCGTTCCTGTCTGTCGAGATGCATTTTTGAAAATTTTAAATATAAAAAAGCATCGCGTACAGGGTGTTGCCAAGAGGTTTCTCACTACCGGTGTTCTTCCAAAAGAAACTCGTGAAGGTGATCGTCGCACCAAGTTGTATGAAGATAAAAGAAATTCTGTTATAAACTTTATTAAAACATTCCAATGCATCGAGTCACATTATTGTCGTTCAAAATCGACTGTTCGTGTCTATTTAAATAGTGATTTAAATATTGTGAAAATGCACCGTATGTATAACGATTCTTGTGATAATTCATTGAAAGTGAAATGCACTTATTTCAGAGAAATATTTAACACACGTTTCAATATCGGTTTTGGTATGCCTCGTACGGATGTGTGTTCAAAGTGTCTGGAACTATCAGAAAAATTAAAAACTGAGAAAGACCAAAAGGTTCAAGATGGTCAAAAGGTCTACCAACTGAAATATAAGGCATTTTATAACATTTTAAAGGAGAAGAAAGATGATGTAGTTACTATCTCTTTCGATTGTCAGAAGAATTTTCCAATTCCAAGGGTTCCTGACCAAATAGTGTACTACAAAAGACAACTTTACTTGTATAACTTTACAATAGTTAAAGGTAGTTCCAAAGACCCATTAAAGAACAATTCATTTTCCTATGTATGGGGGGAACAAGAATATTCAAAAGGATCTGATGAAATATCTTCCTGTGTTTATGACTTTTTGTTAACAAAATTGGATATATCTAATGCCTCCACTCTCCGATGTGTTGCAGATGGGTGTGGAGGCCAGAATAAGAACAGTATTTTTTTGGGGATGCTGACATTGGTTTCGCACTAAAGCGCCCATTACTCTAAAAAGAGTTGAAGTTGTGTTCCCTATTGTAGGACAGTCCTTTCTACCTGCAGACAGGGTGTTTGCACAGATCGAAAAAAAGATCCGCAAGACAAAAATAATGATAAAACCTGACGAATATTTCAACATTATCAAACAGCATTCATCTGTAATCCAATTGGGGACAGATTGTCTTTTATATAACTGGAAAGCTGCATTTGATAAAGTGATAAAGCCTCCTGCTCAGTGGCATTTTAAGTTTCTTCCCACTAAAAGATTCATTATAACAAAGTCTAGAAAGAATGAAGTTCTGATGCAAGGTGAAATAGCCTACCGTTCAGAAATTGGAGTTCCAAGAAGTATAATAAGACGAGGACAAAAACTTGGAAATATAAACTTGACTGTGATACCACGAGGCAAGAAGATAAAAGAAGTGAAGCTCCAAGACATAGACACAATACTGAAAAAACATTATGGAATTAAGTGGCGAGAAATTGATTTCCTAGAATATTACCATAGCATACTAACCGATAATGGAATGCTTACTGAATTTTCTGAAGTTTCCAGTTGTGAAACGTCTGCTGAAGAAGAAGCAGATCCTAATATTTAAATAAAATCCTACCGTTGTGTTTTTTGTTGCCATTTTTTTAAAAATGTTCCAATATTTTTAATTTCTACAACCACATAAATGTATTTACTAAGTACCTACAATAATTTACTTAGTTATTTGTACAGATTAATCACATAATAAACAATATGCATACACAAAATAGGTTTCTAATGTTCTTAGGTTGTTACAAAACCAGCCTCATCCACATTGTTGTTGCAAAACCGGCCACATCCATAATTGAAGTGCCTGTAACAGCATTACCATCTGTACTGGATTTCCAAATTTTTGTGTAAAGTCAAATCACATCAAATGTAATCATATCCACATGATTGCAAAAAGAAATTCTGCTTTGCTAAGAGATATAACAATAATAGTCCATTCTGTAAATTTATCTTAAATGGATGTAGCCGGTATTGCAAGTAGACGCCTCATGTCTAAGCGTAAACGTAGCTTATCTTCGAAAATAGAAGGATGGATTATTGGAAAAACAAATATATATAGTACAGTGGACGATGACGGTTTGTTTTGTAAAGTTTGTGGTAAAATTTTAAATTGTGAAAAACAATCTCATGTTGTTCAACACGAAGCATCTGAAAAGTACAGGAAAAATGCAGAAAAATCGGTTAAGCAAACGCAAATATTAGGATTTTCTGGCAATGATTCGTTTTCTATGGACTTATGCAATGCCTTAATAGCGGCAAATATTGCCTGGGCGAAATTAGATTGTCCAGAATTTAAAATTTTTTTGGAAAAATATTGCAAAAAGGTCGTTCCTCATCGTACCACTTTGAGTAAAAATTATTTACCAAAATGTTACGATGACACAATCAAAAGTAAAACTAAAGTAACAAAAGACACAACCTTACCAGTGAAAATATTGAAAAAATGTTAGTTTGTTACAGCTAATACTGTAATACTTCAAATAAATAATTTTTTTAAAACATTTTTTAATAAATGTTTTAATAATTAATGCCGTTATTATTTTAACACCTATAGAGGAAAAATATTAATTGTACGCACCCTGGTGGCTGTAATATCAACTAAATATTTGACGTCACGATAATGCTAAAATAAAAATGAATTCGAGGTTAAATTAATTAAAATACGTTAAATTTATTATTTTTTATTAAATTATTTATTTATTACTTAGTTGTAATGTATTATTATCGTTCAAAACCAAATCAAAGTATTTCTGAGCGAGATCAAGCGAGGTTATATCATTAGCGTGACGTCACGTTTGTTGTTGCTTACAGCGCACCATCGGTAATATTTTATCCCTATAGTCTATCCGTTTTAAGAATGTAGAACTAAATTGTACTAAAACTGTGACTTTCGAGCGTGATTGGATAAAATTTCTACACGTTTACACTGCCGAAATTTTATTTGCGATTGATGACTCACGAATATTTTTTTCTAAAAGTTTTTGGCAATTTTAAAAAATTTGTACAAGATAAATTGCTATTTGATAAAAAATTACTTTTAACACGATTTTTTCAAGTATCAAATAAGTGACATTTGTTTTTTGGGCTACAGTTACCTATCTCTTGCCGATCAAATCATAATTTCTTCTGCTACACACTAAAGAACATAGTTAATTTAACAAATTATAAAAGTATTCACTATGAACAGGGGCCAAACTTTTGAATAAATCGATTTTGAACTTAGCTAATTTACATGTAAAATTTAACGAGATTCCGCGCGTCGCTCATTTTGTTGACGGTGCGTGCAGAAAGAACTAGTCTTAAACTTAGCGTTTTACGGACCGGCAGATGCAGCTCGACTCTCGTACATGTAACATCGATTTTTTTTATGTTTTATTCGATATTTTGGGGGTGAAACGTAATAGTTTACTGCCCCATACCGCAACTATACTTTTTAATGCTATTTCAAGGGTCTCTAAGGGGACGTCCATAAATCACGTGAGGTAAAATGGGTGAGGGGGGGTCCGGCAAAATCTCACCAAGGGGGGTGGGGGGCTCAAAGAAAATCTCACGTCAACTTTTTAATTCAGCGATTATATTAGTATTATAAAACTAGAGACCGAAGTTTTAGCCTTTTTATGCTTATATCCTTAATATTGAAGGTAATCTGAAATTTTCTTAAAATAAGCCTACTAAATTTAATTATTGAAAAATTATAAAGAAAATCTCACGTGAGATTTAGATAGGGGGGGGTGTCCCACGACATCTCACCAAATCTCACCAAGAGGGAGGGGCGGGTCAAAATTTTTAGAAAAACACCTCACGTGATTTATGGACGTCCCCTAAGCTCCCGGTTTCATTTATCCCGGTTTTCTTGATGGGTGGCGCCTTCTCGTATGTTTAGCCTAGTAACCAGAGTCAAAACCGTCCTGGAGGGGTGCAACGCGGAGCGGCTCCCCGAAAGGGTAGGTTTTGACGATGGATAAACCTCCCTATCGAATGCACACCCCAAAAATCAAAGAAAAAAAAATTTAATTTTTTCACTTTTTCGGCAATACACGGGTTATTTTCCATTTTTTTGATTATATTTATTACTAATATCTACTAATCACACCCCCACCTATCCGAATTTCAAAGAAAAATTCAAATCGGAGCGAAAAAATTTTACGCGATTTGAAGGGAACGTCTATGAATTGTATAGCGTCTGCCTGGGGGGCGCGGCATATTCGATGCTAATTTCCCGTACTTTTCAAAAGTCGAAATTTTTTTATTTTTTCAACGGATTCATACAACCGATTCATTCATAGTTACATAACTGGACCCGTTTTTTGTCGCGCATACACTTTAATTATTTGACGTTTCCCTGTGTAAATCTGACTTGCCGTTTATGGCGACCTCTACTGCAATCCAAAACCAGATGGACTATAATTGGTGGGTTTAGTTACATAAAACCACTAAAACTTTAAGGGTTACGACCTAAAAATCTCATCTCTAGTAATAATATTACTACCATACATTTGCAATTTTGCACAGACATAGGTTTGGTATTCGATAGAAGGACAAAAATCGAAACACTTAAAAAACGGGGCCCATATGTATCTGATGGTTGCCCCGAAATTTTACCTTACATCTTGCATAGCTTCGTTATTTACAGGTGGATTTGGGATATTTTGATAAAATACATAAATCTTCGCTTACTTGCTACCTTTTTTCGCCTCTTCGCTAAATTAATTCTTTTTCGGTGCTGATGCGATTAATTTAGTACGCACTTAAAAATTCAAGTCACCAACATCACCTTTCTTCCGCCATGGGGTCTTTGGATATTTAATATTAAGAGGTAATATTTAAAATAAATTATGTAGGAATATGAAGACCAATAACACAAAGGTGGATCAGTGCAGATGGTTTTTGGTTTTTCCCCAGTGTGATCATGATAAACTGTTATTTTGGATAGATTTGGTAAACCTTTTACTATAAAGGTTTTTCACTTACACAATTAAAATTTAGTTTTGAGGATTGAATTATTGCACAACTACACTGTACACAAGCAACGAAATCATTAGCAACCGGGATGCAATTTTGAAGGTTTAGTTTGAGCTTTAGTAGAAGCAATAAAGGAAAAGCCTGATACAATAAGAAAAGCAAGGTATAATTTCTAAAAAAAAAAACTTACCTGTATGGGTTCGTTTATGAATTATAAGATTGCTAGGCGTCGTAAAACCTTTCCCACAGTACGGACATATGTGATCCTTAAGCCCTGTGTGTGTCTTCATATGCATTGCTAATGAACCGGAACCGCACAATCTAAAAACAAAAAGTTAAAAAATTCATTTGAAAACGAGCAAATCACCCACCTTTTTCCACACACCCCACAAGCATGACTTTTGATCCCACTATGTGTTTTATTATGGGCAGCTAAACTGGTATACCTTGAAAACGCTTTCCCACAAACCGAACACACAAAACTTTTTTCGTTCGCATGTGCTCTCATGTGTTCTAGTAATCTAAAGGACTGGGCAAACGCCTTTCCACACAATTTACATTCAAATGGTTTTTCTCCCGTGTGTATGCGTAAATGCCTCGTTAAATCATCCGATCTTGCGAAACCTTTACCACATTCACTACAAAGATGCCTTTTAGCACCGTCATGAACCTAAAATAAAACCAAACTCTTAACTTATAACGTTTACTTCCTAATCCAGCAACTTGTACCTTCATATGTCTGCACAATGTGCTAGCACTTGCAAAACTTTGATTACATATTTTGCACGTATGTCGAGTTACTTTCGAATGAATTTTTGTGTGCACCTAAAATATAATCAATTAATACGTTCCCTGTAAAAATTACGACATACTTTTAAATCGACCGCCGTTGTAAAGCACGCAGTGCATTCTTCACAAGGATAAATTGGTTGCTCCGTTTCGTCTTTCGATTTTTTCTTTTTGATCGGCTCTTTTTTTAATTTTTCTGATAGTGCTGAATGATCAGTCTTGTCTTCTGTGATATTTACAACAGCGGCATCGAGCTCGGAATTAGAAATTTGTGGTACTAAATTTACGCAGTTATTTTGGAACAGTATTCCATCGTTTCCTATTAGTTCAATTTTGAGATCTCCGTCGTCAAATACCTTTTGTTCTTCTATTGTTATATCTTGGAAATTATCGTTAGTCGACTTCAATTCCGACATGTAGGTTGCTAGCATTGGTTTGTCTAGTAATTGTCGTAACGTCGAGTCGGATCTTTCGCATAGTTGTTTAAAGGAAAACGCTTGGGTGATGTAGTGAACACATTGCAAACACATTTGGCCCGGTAATCCATCATTTTCCATGATCTTAAAAATCAAGAAAGGTTAGATCAAGAATAAAACATCTTAAAATTAACGGAGCTTTGTAGTACCTATTCATTCCATATTGTGAGGAAGGAAAAGGCATATGGGACTCGGCATCAGATTCAAGGATATTCAAATTTATGTACATACCGAGGCCCAATTATGACCTAATTAAAGAAGGAAACCTTAGAAGTTAGGAAACTTAATGTTGACATATGAATATGCAGAAAAGGTACTACATTTTACTCACGTTAAACCGTTAATAGCACAACATCTAACTCCCACCGAACACCACGTAAATAACCTAACTGCAGCATTGGTTGCTTGTTTGAAATAACCAAATAATTTAGAAAACTGCTCCTTATGGTTAAGTTTATGAAGAAACTTTATTTTTATTTATTATTACCTGTACAGCAGCACAAGACATCAACATTTCAAATAACCTAGTGTTGTCCCCCGAGTTATCGTCTAAACCGAACACAGAACGCATTATTCCTTCTTCTGACAAACATGTTCTACATATTTTGCTAGTTTCTAGTGTATGCATTTCCATTATAATAATTAAATTAAATAATTATTACAAATTTTCTAAAATAGTAAACAAGATCACGTTCACTGACAGTTGTCATCTCAATAGAAATCCAGAGGTTCCCAAAAGTGCACTAGTGGAGTGCCGCTATCATTGAATATTAATTTGTGAAATAAATTTTAATAGCCGCTTTACATCTATATGTTTTCACACAGGACTTCTCATATGAGAAATATTTTTGTGTTTACACTATATGTTTTCTAATAGCCGATCACTCATAAGCAAAAACATACGTAAAAACATAGCAAAACATAGGTACTCTTTCGGAATAGAACGTCGTCTATTCCGCTATGAGAAAACACAGAACATACGAACGAAAGGTGGCGTACATATACGAAGGTCGACGAAGATAGTTGTCAAAGTTGAAAAAAGAAAGGTTAGGTATTATTGTGCTGTGTTTTATATTACTATAAATATAATTTTGTAGCATAAAATTGTTATTTAAATTTTAAATAATTGTTAATATTATTCATCGTTACAAATAATGACTTTAAAAAGTAGGGTTAACTTCACTCAAAACCAAAACAAACTCTTATAAGAACTCTTATGTAAACTCATAACGATTTGAAGACAAATCTTGAAAAACATACAGTTTAGCCAACCGAGAGAGAAATCGTATGTTTTCTCTTATGAGAAGTCCTGTGTGAAAACATATAGATGTAAAGCGGCTTTAAGAGTGACAATTAAAATAGTGGGTTAACCCCTAAATAGCATATCTACTAAAGTAGACCTAATTTACAGGTCTAGTTACTAGTTACAGGTAGAAGTTACAGTCGTTTTCCTACAAGTCTACATACCAACTTTTTGAAGGACCAAAACAAGGAAACAAATGCCTTTTCAAGTATTCTCAATACTTGGATATTTACGAAAATGTTTAGATTTCTATTACCAGTGGCGTAACTAGGGGGGGGGGGCGAACCGCCCCGGGTGCCACCCGACCCCAAATTATCCTTTTTTCTTATCTATTTTATTTTAGCAACATCTACAAAAAAAAGTCGAGGTGGGGCTGACACCTTACAGGCCTGGGGGGTGAGGGGACCGAAATCCTACTCACACCTCCTCGGGGTGGTCCCTGGTAACTTGCGGAGGACCCTCAGAGATCGGGCGCGAACCCCCGTGGATGGGGGAAATCCGCAAGGCTGACGTGAGAGGTAACAACAAGGGGACGAACACCAGTCTCCCCCAAAGCCAAGCTGAGGGAAGTCGACCCGACAGCGGTGCAGACCGGGTCAAGACTCTGCACACCAGGTTGCAGAGTGACGAGCCTCGCGGGCCACTACCTAGTGGCTCCCAACACGCACCAGACCAAAGCGATTCGGGTGATGTCGGGGGGTCAATGCGATCAGCCCGGGCCACGTACTCCGTTGGTGCCCAGAGGGAGCCAGCTAATCCGGTGATGACGGGGGGCCGTAGAAAAACGACCAAGCCGCGGACCATCGCAGACGACAGCGGAAGTAATGCCGAGAAGGTCAATCCCGCTGTCGTCGGGGAGGGGGTTTTAGTCGGTAAGAATCCGACACTACCACCCCAGATCATCGGGGTGGTGTCTTTTGAAGATTTCCCCCTTCCCTGCATTAAAAAAAAAAAGGCCTGGGGGGTGACACCCGACCCCAAATTGTCTGACTTCCAATGCTTCATGGTTGTTTCCTTGAGTGCAAAATTAATATACTATATTTTTTTATTGTATTTTAAATAGGGAAGATGCATAAATTTTTTTTATAGCGTAGTTGGATCAAAAATAACTAAATATACTAATTAATGCTATTTAATTTATTTATTTTCGTTTTGATAATAATTTAAAAAATATTTAAAAATCCGTCAATTTGAATTGAAGGAAACGACGTGTTTATTGTGCCGTGTGACGTCAAACCAATGGCGTTGCGTTTAAGGTCACATGATTTATTTTAAATTATCATTGAATTTTAAAATGGATTATTTATAACAAAATACAATAAATAGAAGTTATTTTTGCTGATTTGATATTTAATATATAGGATTAATCGGAAAATACTGTTTTAACTAAATTTTTTTATTCATGCATGTTCCCTATTGCGTATTGCTACTAGTTGCTTTCCAATTTTGGATAGGAGTACCAGTGTGCCCTTTAGATTATACCGCTAAGGGCGGTATGTATTTTTTAATATCAAAAATCAACATTATTTAGCCAATCAGATAGACAAAGTACAGGTTTGAATGTCCAATTTATTTTTTTTTTCCTGTTTCCTCTAGAGAGGGAGTATATTAATGCAAATGGATACATTGTAATAAAACTTAATATAACTTAACAATAACAAAAACGATATGGTGAATGGTGATTGGGGGTGATTAAATAAATAATGATGGGTAATGATTAACAATAAATATTTAGAGCAAAACTGCGGCTGTTGATAAACGAAAGAATGTTGTAAAAACTTGAAGAAGAATAAAATTAAATTGAGTGAAATTGAATGGAATGTAACTTTGAATGAAATTTAAATAGAATGTGCATTTATTGGTAAGGTAACAATTGGCAGGTGAGAGCATAAATCCATTAAACTCATTGTAGACAAGTTAAGGGGGGGGGGGGGTGTTGAACTGTTTTAATGTGTTGATGATTAATTTGCAATAGGATATGATGTATAATTTGGTAATAAATTTATTGGTGATTATGTCCGAAATGTTAAAAGGTGTAATATTATGAAACTAACAATGTAAGGCGTAGTTGTGACGATGTTGGGTGTACTTTGGGCAGCAAGACAACAAATGTTGCAGAGTCTGCCTACTTTTTAAATCACAGGGGCACACGTCACTAGGACTGATCTTAAATCTGTGCAGATACTCGCGAGCAAACGAGTGACCCGTCAATATCTGCGTCATTTCAAAGGAGGTATCAACGGCACTTCGGAACAAGCGAACATCATTTAGCGTAGGTAAATGCTGCCGGGTGGTCGAACCTTGGACGGCATTTCTGTACTCGGCAGGCCCGTAGCCAGGATTTCATTTTGGGGGGGGCACTTGTAAAGGGGGTTCCCCTTTTTATTACAATTTTTTTAAAGTTTTATTTATTTATATATTAAACTACTTTATTACAAATATTTTAAAAGTAAAATTTTCGGGGGTTCCCCTTCCGGGAATTTTTATTACAAACAAATTTTTTCAATATTTTATTTTTCTTAATTTATTTTTATTTAAAACAAACGTTATAGTCCAGGCAAGGATGGTTTTTAGTTTGCAAAAAATCCGGGCAAGCTGAATTTTGGCAGAGATGTACATTGGAGTGTTCTAATGAACCCCCCCAAAAGTCTCATAAAATCCCACGCCGGCGTCCCCCACAATCGGAGGTTTTAACTCCCCATTTGGCACAATTATTATGTAGGTCCCTGCGCATGTTTTTGTATTGAAATAGTGCAAAAATTCGCAAAGGAAAGGAAAGTTGATTTTGAGTAGCCTGCCTTCCTTTAAGGAATCTCGATAATCCATTCATGCGCGTCCCTATGGGACGCGCATGAATGGATTATCGAGATTCCTTAAAGGAAGGCAGGCTACTCAAAATCAACTTAAAAAACAATAATGAATGCTGTCAAGCTGTCAACCGATCGACAATGCAAATACGCGTGCACGTGCTTTACGTTTGTATTTGACCAATCTTAACCAAATTTGGTGTAGAAGTTATTTACAACGCTACGATAAACATAGGCTACTTTAGAACCTTGATGGAGTGAGGCCGAAGGAATGAATTACGCCAAATAAATTTAGAAAAAAACTTTTTCCAAAGTATACCTATTTTATTTTCGAAATTCAAATGTTTTACTTTCAAAATTTTTGATTCTTTTGAACATTTCGGGGGGGGCACGTGCCCCCAGGTGCCCCCTCCTGGCTACGGGCCTGTTACTCGGTATCCCAAGTACATGCCGCCTCAAGACGAATCACCCTTCTTGCATAGCTAAGAGGGAACTTGTTGTATACCATGCGACTGTGTGAAACAGCCGCGTCTTTGGCACATTGATCTGCAACCTCGTTCTCTTCAATACCGCAATGAGCCTTTACCCACGCAAATCTGATGATCGTTTGATCCTTCAGTTTGAGCAGTGAACGATGGATGGAGGTGACTAAAGGTACGGTGCTACTCCTATTAGCGATGGTAACAAGCGAAGAAAGGCTGTCGGAGAAAATGCACACAGAGTGCAGTCTCCTGTGGGAGATCCAAGTCAGGGCGGCGTCAATCGCATATAGCTCGGCTTGAAACACGCTACAACCACCGTTTAACCGGTACTTGTGGGTCTCTTGCCGAGCCTCACGGTATATGACAATTGCCGCGCCGACCTCCCCACCTTCCTGCTATCGGTAAATATAGCAACATCGACCTGATCGCATATTCTATCGACTTTCGGCGAGTTGCAAGCTTTAACGAAACTGATCGTTTGTCTGTAGCGGGGATGTAGCATCCCCGCTGGCGACGTACGATTTTGCAAGACGATATCGTCCGGAAGACGATCGAAAGTTGTCCAATTTATTTCTTTCTTGACATAAACGAGATACTGGACCGTCCCAACAACATTAATTTTAATTTAAGTGAATCGTTTGAAGGGGGTCGGGGGGGGGTTAATATAAATCGAAAATATTTTTATTGATTTATTGCCAACATTATTAGGAATTTGTGTGAACTCCTGGGGTTGTCATCAGCTGTCATTATTATTATCGACAAATAGTCTAAATGTATCTGTGCCTGTCTGTCTGTTATGTTAAATGGAGCCAATGATCCGTATCCTCAAAAGACCGCACAATCTGAGCAATCACGAATCGGTGTGACCTTAGAACACCACCTTCTGCCTATTTATTTCTTCACAACGCAACATCATTGGTTTATTTTTTGGTTACTAACTTAAAAAGGTTTCAGTGCGGCCTTTAGCCCGCACAACCATGACAATCCTGCACGAGTAAATAGCAGTTTAATGCCCGTTTTCACCTACTTTTCCTTTACCTACCAAGGAATTCTTAGCGCTAAGTATTCCATAAAAAAATACTTTTTTTAACCAACTAACTTTTTGAATTAAAGTAAAATTCGACTAATATTTTGTGGAATAGAATAAAACACGACTATTTTTATTTAGGTTAGGGATTTCTTCACGCTCTTAAGGAACTCTTACGTTAGGAATTTGTTGGTGAAAACGGGCATAAGTCCCGTAAATGCATAAAATCAGTGGCGTAGCTAGGGGGGGTGGGGCGGACCGCCCAAATTATTTCAATTTTCTAACTAAAATTATACCACGTTTCTTGGTATTTTAGATTTTTAGGGGCGACACCTCAAAAAAAAGGTCATCGGCCTAGGTGGGGGTGACACCCATGAAATCCGCCCCGGGTGTCACCCATGCTAGCTACGCCACTGCTATTACCCTAATCATTCATTTTTATATCTCTCCTAAACGAGAACCAAATTTGGTAAGGGCTCCCATTTTTTACCTAAATTATTTACGCTATATACTCACCGAAAAAACGCCTTCAATATCTACGGAGAGCTGTACAACGTGAATGGCACACTTTGATATGGAATGATCCAGACATTTTATTGTAGTTGTTCCGAATTGGCAAATAATGAGCGCTAGTTACAGTACAAGTTGAAGCATTTATCAAACACATACATTAGAATTTTCTCTTCCATCTTCTTTAAAAAAACTGCAAAAATGTCTTGGTTAATTTTTTCCTAAAAAAAAACAACAATAAATGAATAATAAAAAGCAATGGATAAGTACAAACTATATTTTTGAATAAATACAATTTTTGCATTGCGACAATATATAACAAGTTCTGAATAAAATAATGAAATGACCTGTTACATTTAAACAAGTATTTTATAAAATATTTAATAAATATCGATACAAAAAACGTTATATACAAATTACATCAAATAAATACATCTTTGAATTGGTCGAATCAATTTTAACAGTGTCATAAACATATTTTGCATTATATTAAAAAAATTAAGACCATCTGACACAAACTTCGCTAAAATTTAATCTTTAGCATTATAAATATTTTGGAATGTTTATGACAATCAAGTATAAAATTAAACGGGAAAGGGAATGTTTTAAGGATAAACGTAAAATTTAAAAAATAAAATTGTATCACAAGTTTGGACGGTTTTAAAACAAAACGTTTCCAAACTCTTTTACTGTTAGCAACCAAAATAAATTAACCTCTTTTTTAACAATCTCAAATTTCACTAACAAATCTGTAATCTACTTTACATATTTTGTTTATTACTTACATTATTTTATAACACGGAAAGTCTACAAAAATTTGAGTAAACATCTTTTATTACAATATGCTCAAAACGACGATTCCATGATAAAATAAAAATATTTATGTATTTATAACAAAAACACGTTGAAATTCAATAGCGAAACAGAAGTTTCAGTTTTAACAATCTAAGACAAATGCACAACTCCTATAAATATTTTGTAATTAAAATGTGATGTATTAGAGTTAAAAATTGTATTCTTTATTAAAGAACACAATTTTTTATATTGCATAATTAAAAACTTTTAAAAATGATAAATATATATAAAATAGCAGCCAAATTTTTCTATCGTAAACCTAATGAATACAAACTATTTAAAAAACAATTATCACAAAAAATAATACAAATGCCCATTTTAAAAATGGTGAATTTTTTGTTTTGTCATGTCTCTTTTAAGTATCTAAATATTTTGGAATTGTAAAAAGAGATCAAAGTAGCATACAACGTGACTAGGAATGGACTAGCAATTATCGGAAGTTACATTTTTCCGATAACAGTTGGTTCCTCTTTTAAGAAAGTGTTGGAACGAATCATGACAGATTCGTTACTTTTACTTTTGGTTTTGATTTGTTCTTCCTTTTTTTTAGGCGCCTTTTCCATTTTTGATGCTTGCTTAGTTGCGGATGTAGTACCAACCGCACTTCTCTTGTCACTCTTTTTGGGAATATTTTTGGTGGAGGTGTTACTTGCACGAGTTAAATTGGAGGTGATCGAACGTGTCGCCGCCACTTTAGAAGTGGTCGGTTTTGTGACCGTTGGGTTTATATTACGTGGTTGTAACTTAGTTCTACTTACTGTGGTATTTTTTGGTGCTAGATTCTTAGCCGAGCTACTTTGTGTCGGTTTGGTGAGAGTGCTGGTGCGCTTATTCACAGGCGAAGTTTGTGAAGATTGTGCTGCCAATAATAAACTTTTACGCAATAAAGGACTGCGTAGAAGTGGACGTGATCCGTTTTTGAAAATTGGACTAGAATTTCTGGAAGATTCAGACGAACTGCTAGGAGGGAATTCAAGTTTTGGTTTGATGGCAACTGGAATTGATTGTTTATGTCGAATGTTTAAATCTCGGAGACGTTTCTTTAAATTTGGTTCTAACTGTAGCCACACATTGCTGCGTGCCATTTGGCTAGCTTGCCTTACTATGCAACTTTCTAATTGTTTATTGATTTTTCTTAACAAGTTAAGGTAGGTTGTGTTTCCTGGTTTTTGTAACAGCTTATGACAACTTGTGTAACTTCGACAGGCTTCATCAAATTTTAAAGTAATCGCCGCTCTTACCAAAGTTTCTTCTAACGAATTTATTGCATTTGTTGGGTTTTTGAGCAACGCAAATGTCGGCGAAAGTAACACATCCGAATAATTTTGGGAAAGAAAACTTTGACAATAATCTGTTAACTGAAGTGCTAACTGAGCTATGGATTCGGCCCATTTTCCTGTAGGCATAGTGGCCAATAGTTTACTGCAAGCCAGTGTCGTTTCCAGCACCGTATTAGGGACCATGTGAACCGTATGTTGTCGATAACACTTGTCCCTTAACTCGCGCGAAAGACTTGCAAACATCCTATTTGGCCAAACCTCTGTAAAATTTTTAGTTATCCACTCCAAACTCGATTGATAAAGCTCGTCCAATCCGTAAGTTGCGCAAATTGGAAGTATCTCCGGCACCCCGTTAATGCATCCAGCACAAGGTTTATGAAAATCGTGACAGCATTGCGTTTCCAGTGCATTGGACACCACTTCCTTCAGCCCTTCTAATCCTAACATGTCAGCTAGGCTTGCCAGTTCAAACAAACTAATAGATTCTGGAATGTGTTGAGCGCCACTATAAATATGGCATAATGCAAAATGTACGGCAGCATATGAATATCCTTCAATAGACACCATATCGGTTCGAGAATTACCGCTCAAAATAGCGGCAAAATAATGACAACGAGACGACAAAATACACTTGTGACCACGTAACCGACGACCTTTTACCTCCAACGTTATATCCGTGTTAATTTCTTCCAAAAACATCCTCAACAAATCAGTCCCCAATTTACGAACCGAGCTTTTTGGAGGTAAAGGCTCCGCAGATGCAACACTTTTAACGGGTTCTGGAATGCGAGACTGAAACGGCCGTGGAGTGGTGCGATAACCAGACGAATTAAGCATCGCCAGTGGACTTTCTAACCAGGAAGTCTCTGGAATTGAACGACTCATGCGTGGCATCATAATTAATTCGGGCCTCGAACGTTGCTCCTTTAAGTCTGATAACTTGACAAACTATAAAACACAAAAACAAAAAATAATTACACCAGAAAAATTCAGTTTCACTCTGAAAATAATAAAGCGTTTTAATTTTTAGCTTGTTAATTATCTTTTACACATAATTAATAAAAATAATAAATAAATCTAGGGGTTAAAAAGCTATAATGCAAACAAAACGTTAACTTCCTTATATAATTATTGACATTAAAGTGCAAGTTATGTGTCGATAGATATAAGTAAACAAATTAAATTTGTACTTGATAGCTGCAATTAAAAAGGAATTTAAAAAAATTATGGATGAGTAATAAAAGTATTTATTTTAATGCTTCATTTTGAGCACAAAAAGTTGTCTTGGTTGTAAAAAATTCTTTAATTTGAAATAGAGGTTATAGTTGAAGTTGAGATGAAAGACAATCGAGATAACTAAAATTTCAATATTCAATTTTACTTCTGAGGAAAGTAACTACTTAATTTTTGGAAATATTATTTCTTAAAAATTGAAATATTCCAATGCAATACGTGGGAATTAATTCTAGTTCATATTGCGGAAACAAGCAAATTTAAGTCAAATAAAACTTGAAAAAATTAAAAAAAAAAAATTAAAAAAAGTGCCAATGGACTAAAGTGCATCCTTGAATGCCGTGGCAACCAATTTATTATAAAAATGCTTTCACAATACAACAATTAATTATAATTCATTAGCTTTTGGCAAATTAAAAATTAATAACAATTAATGGGAATTATATTTGCATTTTTTCTAGTGCAACCCAGTAATTAAAATTCAATAATAGAAATTTTTAATTACACTTAGGAATCTTTTAGCTGGTAAAACAAGAATATCTACACGTTTATGAATTGAACACAATATTAATTAATAAAGCAATCTCTTATGAAAATCGCTTAGACAAAATCAATGGCAATAGCTAAGAAGCCTACCTCAACTGTAAACTTTCTATCAAATAAAAAAATCGATACATTTTTGTGAATAAACATAAAATATTTGCCGAGTTCTAGAACAACATACCCGCATTCCTATTGTGAGATAATACAATAAAAAGAAATACGTAATAAAATTTAAATGCAGGGCCGGCTTTGTGGGTTAATAACCTGAGTTTGAGAAACACGTCAGCTAATATACAAACCCTTTTTGGGGAAGTGAAGGCTACAAGCCTACACGTAGCTCTCCAAAATGATGAGTGTGGAAAACATATGAATATTTTTTGTAATAATGATTAATTTCAGTGGCCCCCAAATGAGGTAAACATTATAATGAAAATTACAACAAAATCTCCTTTAATTCGTTTTTAAGTGAGCAAATGTTTTAAGTGCGTATCGAGGTAGTTGAAGGCTGATAAGAAAATTAATTTTCTTAATATTAAATAAATTTGGGAAAAGTCTGAAGAAAAATATCACAACACTGAAAAGTTTTCTTATGCCGCGTATGTTATCGGGAATCACTACAGCGATTTTGATATTTGCGTGTCGCGCCTTCATATTTCTATAATATCATATTGATGTAGTCTTACTTACTAAGGCAGAATAAATTTCAAACCATCAATAGGTGGTACCTATATAATATGTTAATATAAACGTGATACTTTGTAGAAATTAGATTTTAGAAGAGAAAATGTTTGATTTTCTATTTGTTTAATTTCACCAATTCGATGTGCCGAAAACAATTTCCTCGGTTTGGATTCGAACTCTGGCGTACCTTATGCTGTGAATATATTGCGCGGAACTTATATATTTGTAATTATATAACTTTAGACCGCTATAGGTTTCAAAAAAATGTATAGAAAATTATTAAATATAAAATATTGTTTAAAAAAAGATGTAGGAAACGGAAGATAAATTCGACATTGTATTCTACATATCGTACAGAAGACGATAAACAATGTGAATTGAAAGACAATTTTGTCATTGTTGGCGCGCCAGATTCGTATATGACACCACAATAAGCTCACAAATTTGGAGCGTTGCTACAGGTTTGGAAAGAATAATGAAAAACAATCAAGGTCGATTGAAGTAGAATTATGTAATAGCAAAACAATAGGACTGATTATGGAAGCAAAAGGGAAATTCAAAATGTCTGGAAAGCCTTAAAATATTTAAATAAGTGATGAATTATTATATATTACACAGCACTACGAGCCTAGTAGGCTCATGGCTTGTATGGCTATTCTAGCCCATTTCTTTCTATTCATTGCCAAACTTTCCCATCTTTCAATATTCATCTGTCTCAAATCTTCTTTCATTTCGGTTTTCCATTGGTTCATTGGTCTTCCTCTTCTTCTCAATCCTCCCACCTCAGCTTTCCATACCTTATAGGGAGTTCTCTTAACATCCATTCTTACTAAATGTCCCAACCATCTAAGTCTCTGTGCCTTTATCACTCCAACAATGTTTGGTTGACCATACAACTCATAAATCTCTTGATTGGTTCTTCTCTCCCAGATTCCATCTATAAGCTTCCCTCCAAAAATCCTTCTCAAAATCTTTCTTTCCCACACATGTAACATTTCTTGGTCCTTCTTTCTTAATATCCATACCTCGCACCCATATGTCACTGTCGGTCTTATTATTGTTCGATACACTTTCACTTTCACTGTTCTTGACAAGTTCTTGCTGGATAACACTGATTTCAATGAAAATGCGCTTCTGGTACCCGCTGATATTCTAGCCTTTATTTCGTTATTGCTTCCTGGACTTTTTGTTATCATAGTCCCAAGATACGTAAATTCTTTGACTTCCTCAAATCTCAACACTGTGTCTTCTGTCAGCTGCAAACTCACAAAGTTATTATCTATCATGTTTTTATCTTCCCACACCATATACTTTGTCTTCGCTTCATTGACTACTAGCCCTATCTCTAGGGCTGTGTTTAACAATCTTTTTGTAATATCCAGAATTTCTTTCCTTGTTCTCGTCAGTATCACCAAGTCATCAGCAAACGCCAAGCACTGGTGTAGTCGGTTGTAAATTGTACCTTCTCTATTGATCTTAGCTTTGCGTACAGTTACTTCTAGGGCCAAATTGAACAAAAGTGCCGACAGTGGGTCTCCCTGTCTCAGACCTGTACGCACCTCAAACCCATCAGACAGCATTCCATTAACTCTCACTTTATTTTCTGTTTTATTCAGTGTCATCTTTGTAAGTCTTATCAATTTTGCTGATATTTTGAGTTCATACATAGCTTGATACAGTTTCTCTCTCTGTATACTGTCATATGCCTGCTTAAAATCCAAAAATAGTAGATGCGTATTCAGTTTGAATTCGTGACTTGTCATCTGTATCTCTCGCAGCGTATATATTTGGTCTGTTACCGATCTATCTTTCCTGAAGCCACTCTGATATTCTCCTATGATCGACTCTGATTGCTCTCTTAATCTATTCTTGATACATCCTGCGAGTATCTTATACATGACATTCAATAGGGCGATACCTCGATAGTTGTCGCAGATTGTTTTTTCACCTTTCTTGTAGATTGGACATATCAGTGCTTGGCTCCATGATCTTGGCATTTTCTCCTTGATCCATATTTCTTGTATTAATTGGACTATCATTTCCAGCAACTTCTCTCCTCCATACTTAATCATTTCCACCTGTATCCCATCCTCTCCTGGACTTCTGTTGTTTTTCATGTTCTTTATTATTAGGTGGACTTCTTCTTTGTTTGGCATGTCATTAATGGTGTTTTCTACCCCTTCGCTTCGCTCTTCATGCTGTTCTGTTGTGACCTCACTCTGCTGTCTATTCAATAGTTGCTGAAAATATTTAGCCCATCTTTCAGTTACTCTCTCTTTAGTTCCGATCAGGTTTCCTTTTTCATCTTTACAGAACACCGTTTTTGCTTGGTAACCCAGTGCTGTTCTTTTTATTCCTTGATAAAAATTTCTTATTTCCCTGTTTGAATATTTCTCTTCAATCTCTTCCAGTTTATTTATACGGTATTTCCTTTTCTTTTCTCTACATATTCTTAGACATTTTTTACGTTGTTGTTCGTGTCTTTGTTTATCTTCGGATGTTTTGCTTCTCAACATCTTCATTCTAGTCTCTTCTCTTTTCTTCACCTCTTCTCTGCAATCCGAGTCAAACCATTCTTGATCTCTTTTTTGCTGTACCATACGTTGTCTTCCTACTACTTTTTTTATACACTCTTCTACTGTTGTCGCGGTCTCTTCTATAGTTTGGTACATATTACTCGCAGTCGTGTTTAGTTCTTCTTCTATTCCTGTACGATATTTTATCATCTCGTCTTCATTTGTAAACTGGATCTTCTTGACTCTATTTTTATCGTTCTTCTTTACCTTCGTAGAACTTGGCAGTACTTGATGTATCTTTATTCCTACCATAAAATGGTCTGAGTCTATATCTGCACCTCTATACGTTCTTATATCTCTTATGCAATTCTGTTTGCATTCCTCCACCAGAATATGGTCTATTTGGTTTATGGTTTTTCCATCTGGACTTATCCATGTACCTTTGTAAATATCTTTGTGTTGGAAATGTGTGCTCTTAATTTTCATATTTTGCTCTATTGCAAAATCTATTAAAAATCTGCCGTTATCATTCGTTTCTTTGTGTAAACTGTATTTACCTATTGTTGGTTGGTATACTAGTTCTTGCCCTATTTTTGCATTCCAATCTCCAACTATTATTTTCAGATCATACCTTGGAATACTTGCATATATGCTTTGTATTTCTTCATAAAATTTTTCTTTTACAACAGTATCCTTCTCTTCCGTGGGCGCATGTACGTTGATTACACTTATTTTCCTATAGGTACCCCGTAGTCTTATCCAACATATTCTATCTGATATCGCTGTAAATCCCAACACCATTGATCTCATTCTGTGGCTCACCATGAATCCTGTACCTAATCTTCTGTCTTCTCCCCCACTCTTAAAAAGGGTATACCCCTCTATATCCATAATTTCATTGTTTTTCAGTTTCGTCTCTTGTAGTGCCAATAAATCAACATTATACTTTTTTATTACATTTATTAGCTGTTTCATTGCAGCCGCTACAAAAATTCCCCTTACATTCCAAGTACACATAAACATTTTTTCGTTAATCTTCTCATTTCCATTTCCACGCCCAATTGTCTTATAAATTCCCATCGATTTTGACCTCCTCAGTTTTTTGACCCTGGAGGATGTTCCTGCTTCTCTTGAAGGCCTCCTATTTCTTCGTTCCAGAAATATTGCTTACCATCGAGCCACATCTTCTTATAACCCACTCCAGTTTTTCTTCCTTTTTCCTTTTCTTCCTTGGCCACTCTTCTTATTTCACTTTGGATCTTCCTTTCTTTTACTGTCAGATCATCGTTTATATATACTTCTTTCCCTCTCATTTTCCATTTGTTTCTAATCAATTCCATTTTATTTTCGAAATTATCCAATTCGACCACCCACATATTTTGCCTTATTGTGTACATTTTCTTTATCTTTAGGTCCACCTCGATCTCTTTCTTTATTAAGTTTTTCATCTCCTTTATTTTACCTTCTGGTTCAGTAGCCATCATTTGTACTCCCGTTATTACCACATTATTTCTTCTCTTTTCTTTTTCCCCTTGGTGTGCTCTGTTCTCTACTTCATTCAGACGTTTTTCCAATTGGTTCCTTTCTTCCCTCCATTCAAGCTTTTCTTTTTGAAATTCATCGCGTAGCAGTATCATTTCTTCTCTAGTTTGTTTTGTCTCTGCCTTCACTTGGTTAATTTCCACCATGAATTGTTCTTTCCAGGCTTCAAGCATCTTCTCGTTTCCAGACTTAATCTCTTCTCTGATTTCCCTCGTCATCTTCGTTATTTTCTCCAATATTTCTTCCATTTCGCCGTCTTTAATATCCGGTACTATTTGTTTTTCCGGTGGGGATCTTGCTGTTAATTTACTTTGTTTGAACAAAAGATTTTTTTCTGTTGGTGATTCTTCTTCCCTATTTCGTTTCTTATAATTTTCTCTACCACTCATTTATGTAATATGCACCTTTTCTACTTTTGATACGCCACTGGTATTGTCTTTGTTTACAACTGATAACTGTTTATATTTTCCAACTTGGTTTGAAAACTATTAGTGCTAATGCAAACCCCGCTCACGTAAGCCGGTTGGAACTGTACAGATTGTCAATCGCGGTATAAGTCTACCATCCAGGTCCACCCTTCGGAAATGATAAACCTATTCTTCTCTTTTCCAAGTTGTTGTAAAATTACTCAATTATTCAGTTTATGAAAATATATGCAACCCAATCTACTTTTTCTTATCTCTTCTAACCTTTCAAATTTGAAACGAAGCAAATCAAAGTTTTACCTGTTTTCCAATTCAAAATCAAGAATTTGTTCTGGATCGCCTTTACACACCTTATCCTTTCACTCCTCAACACTTTAATCAAAAAAATTTCGATGATTTCGCTACTTAAAAACGCAATCAAAACTCGCTATGTGACAGAGCCGTATTAACGGTTATCGTGTCGACACCACCACTTTTTGAATTATTATCATTGTTTTTTATATATGAATTATTATATTGGTGAGCGAATGGCTGAAATGCTAGCGTGTTCGCTTTCAAGCTAAGATTCACGGGTTCAAATCCTATGAGGTGCTATCTATAGAAGAAATTTTCGCTCACCAAATGTCTATCTGCTGGCCCCAGATAACATTATTTATGGCTAAAAAAAACTTCCCTGAACGGAGTAGGCGGTGTAAAAATCGTCTCGGAATCCACGTTAAGCTGTAGGTCCTCTGTGCTCGTCACACATTTTCAACACGCAACGAGCAGAGACAGGGAGGTATCGGGAAAATGTCGCAAGACGTTCATAACCGAATATACATACATGAATTATTATCAACAATGTTTCCGTAACTTCAGGGTTATCAAAAGGTAATTTCGAAAAAATTAAAATATCTATCATAATATTTAATAATTTTTTATCACATCCTTAGACGGTCATAGCTTAGCGGTTAGTGTCTTGACTGTTGATACGAAATACACTGTTTCGTCACAGGCAAAGTAAGAACTTTTTCTAGCAGTCTCCCCTCGAAAGGCAATAGCAAACATCCAAGGTGTAATTTGCCTAGAATAAACTTTTTCAAAATTAAGTCTATTATGTTTCCTATGATTCGGAGGCCACGTTAAACTGTAGGTCCCCTCTCTGGATTATGAGTTGGAGAGTAGTCAATCTCACACGGAAACAGCTTTGTTAGGTTGAAGTCGTTTCAACTTAAGGATAAAAATCAGAACCTCAGGGGCAAAGATTTGCTGATATTGGCCAAACTGGATCATTTTATTGATGTTAGAGCAGGAAAGACAAAAAGCACATGTTCCACTGTAATCGTCTACTTCTTTACATGATATACTGGATTGTCGACTATTCTCAATGCGTTTGAAGGTCTATATTTTATGTTCATTTAATTTTCAGTTTTCCGTCAAAATTTCTGCAATGTCGTAGATTGACTTGAAGACGAATTCAAATAGTTTTCGTGTATTTGACAGAAGGTGTATTAATTTAATTTCTTGGCTTTCCCATCTGCTATTAGGATGTAGTTTTTGGGTATGTTATTTTAGGAGGTTGCTGATGTGTGATAACACTTCGTACCCATACTAAAGACATAGTATAGAGGGTTATGCATATCAGCCCGACAAGGTGCATGGAAGAAAAGAATCCCTTTGATGAAATGAAACATAAATCCGTTTTAATAGTAATTAATTAAAATACAATTTTATTTAAGATTATCCAAAAATTGTGATAAAAAAAGATAAGATGTGAAGCAAATGAAAGACAAGAGGATTGATCCATCTCGGAAAAAGGATCTTGAAGACTTTGCATAAGAGAAACTAAGTAGCTATATTCCGAATTGAATGAAAGCTTGATTGATTGATTGAAACACAATTTAATAATATTGTTACAAAAACAACAACAATTATCTAGAAATTAAATAATTTTAATAAATACTTTTAAATGAAAGAAACTGTTAGTTATATAATAATAGCGTTTCTATCAATTTCTATCTCAAATAATATAATTAATAGGTTTCAATACCATCCATTTCACTCAATATTTCCTATTTCAAAATCTATTTTTTTCACGTGTCAAACACTATGCAATGAGTATTATAGCCTTTATCAAATTGGCTAAAGCGATATTTGGGCTGGCATTGTTGCAAATTAAAATTCCCAATTTTGGGAATTATTTTTCTGGTTTCACATAAATAAATAAAATTTAATATAAAATAAAACACAGCCATTTCGATTTTTTTCGTAAATCAGTTACTTACATAAGAACATAATTGGCATAAATGCCAATAACTAACATCGCTAACTAAAGAAATGAATATCATACAACCGCATATTTCTGTACCCAGAATTTCAAGGAGAATCAGAATCCGTAAAAAAAGGTTGCTTTCCATTGAGAAAAGTGAAGTTAACGTCATTACGAAAAGGGGTCGGGGGGTCAACAATTGAAAACTATCGAAAAAGATGCTCGTTGTAAAAATAAAGTTGACCTATCCGAGGATCTTGGCCGTAGATCGGAAAATTTTTTATTTTGAGTGTTCCACTATTATACAGTGCGAATTATCTCAGAATTCCCACTAAATTTTCCAATAATAATTCCCCAACTTTTCCAAACTTTCCCAGACTAAAATTGAAAATTTTCCCCGACTTCAAAGTGTAATAAATTCCAACAATCGATAATGTATCCGTAATGTATCGAACATACCAATTTAAAAAATATTATTTATTAATTTGAATAACCAAAAATTGAACTTTTAAATCGCTTATTTTTTTTAATATTTTAACTTTTAAAGAGTTTATCCTGATCCAAATTTTAAGCTCCCCGACTTTCACTTAAAAATAAAAAATCTCCGACTTCTCCATGACCAAATTTGTACATTTGATATATTATGTGACTTTGATTTTTACAGGTATTCCAGGTTTTTTTATAAAAATTGGAGCCCTGTATCGTGTCAGTTTCAACAGTCAGACAAGATATATACTCATAAAAGTCTGCCATTTCCATGCTTCAAGGTCAAACCTAACAGAAGATCATCCTGGAGTCGGAGTTAACTCAGGGATTTTTGGTGTATCAAGCAATCAAACAGCAGAAATCCCTGAGTTAACCCTGATCCGAGGATCATCTTTACAGAACTGACCCAAAGGGTTGCTACTTCATGCTTTATTAATATCAGCAATACCATACTACCGTCCTAAGAAAGAGAGTCCTATCTGCATTTTCATAGATTTGAGATATTTCATGTATTTAACTTGTCTAGGTTTCATGAAGTTAACTTGCTACAGAGAGGACTTTTACAAGTAGACAAGGTTAGGCTACATGTAGATAGGACAGAAAGTAACTTTAGCTAGGCAATATTAATTTGAAGGTTGTAGGTTACATTAGCCAAGGTTATGAAGGTTAAAAACATTAAAGCTGAGCCGGCAGCAGTTGCTAAGCTAAGATTTATTTTCCAACATGATTCTGTCTTTATAGTTTAAACCCTTTATGCCCAGTTTTTCAGTTCTGGATTATTTTTTAAACCAGGTTAATTTCTATGGATTAATTAATTCGTGAAACAATTATTTCTATTGAAATTAACCCAAATTATAAAATAACCTGAGACTGAACAACTGGGTCTAGTCAGTTTCGGATTGAAAAACAGCCTTCAAGCTTTTGGAATGGAAATTTGAAAAATACTAATGGAATTTTAAATAAAGGTTCAGCCTCAACAGAATTATAATGCTTGTAAAAACTCGATAAAAACTTCGAAAGAGATCGTGAATGGACCAAACTGAAATTTTTTGTTAAAAAAATTATAAACCGAAGAATTTAATTAAAAAAAATGGTACATGTTAGTTATATATTCCAATAACTAATAAAATAATTATATAAGCTTGGTAATTTTCCGATAGATGATGTAACAGGAAATACTAATATTGTAATTGTTTTATCCATTTGTCAATTTAGCAAAAGGAAGTCTAGAATGTTCTAGAATAAAAATTCCGCTAAATAAACCATTCTGAAAAATACATAAAAATCAATGTTAATAAAATTTCAGTCAGTATTGTTTAAGTATTCATTAAGTCGTCGTAATGTAACCAGTATTGTATTGTATAAGTCTTAGTTAAGGTATAATCCATTTTATGTGCAAATTAATTATCATCGAATAAAAAATAAATAAAGAAATTTAAGTGTTTTTAATAAATTATTCATTAAGTTCAACGTATATAACTGGCGCAGTCGTTAAACGGATCCGAATTTTTTGGAAAAATAGGAACAAAAATCGTCCGAAAATTTCCAGAAAACCACGGAAAGCTGCAAAAATTCAAATTGGAAGTGGACAAAATCGCCACAACTAGTTTGAGGAAAGGACCCAACAGCAAGCCAAAGGTAGACAAAAATCGCTGCCGATAACGTAAGCTGTGGACCAACCAATTAATTTTAAGAAAAGGACCCAACAGCAAGCCAAAGGTAGACAAAAATCGCTACCGATAACGTAAGCTGTGGACCAACCAACTAGTTTAAGAAAAGGACCAACAACCTGCGAGCTACGTAGACAAACATCGCTACAAAAGCAAGCTGACCGTTGACCGACTAATTTTAAGAAGACAAGAATATTATGAAGAAAAATATTATAACGTGAGTAAAAGCTCAAATTAAAATTCCTAATCCAAAAATTTAAAACCTATAATTAATTAAGAAAATTTTGATTTAGTCATATACGCGAAACAATTTAGAAATAAATTCACATTTTAATTAAATTACACGTAGTAAGATTCATTCTAATTTTAAACTTAAGGTTCATGAACGCTGACAACATATCAGCATTACTTAACAATTTATCATTGTAAACGACACCGGAAATAACAAAGAAAACATTAACGCTAAATAACTCGATACAATTTTATAAATCTAAAAATCAAATCCAAAATAAAATGTCAACCTTCCATAATTTTAATACGTCTCAACAAACTTCACATTTCCAAAATTTTAGACCAAATAGTTTAACCATTCATGTAAATGATAATTATGATACGACAGGACGTAATCTGACATTTATATGCATTCCGGAGATTCAAGCAAAATTTTTAATCGAAACATCCAGTGAATATAGTCTAATAAGTCCAGAATTGGCTTTAAAGTGCACATTACACAGGGCTTTCGGCTGCATGCAATTTCTGCGTAGAGACGAGTTCATGTATTTGCGCTTTGCGTATACCGTTCTGCACAGAAGTTGCTGCAGCCGAAGGCCCCGTGTAATGTGCACTTAAGATGTTTCAAAAATTACATAAAAACTGAAAATTTCCAAATTCAAACCTCGGATAAATTGTCACAACAAAACAAAATTTTATATACCCCGTTACCTAAAATTTTCAAAAGTAACGAAATATGCAAATTTTACATTTCTAAGTTCTCAGAAAAATATGACGGGTTAATAGGACGAAATTTATTACGTCAACTAAAAGCAATACTTAAATTTGGAGACAGCATTTTAGAAACACCCCAAGCAAAAATACCATTTTTTCATACTTTGTTCATGAAAACCTCTAACGTAAAAAATTTAAACACAATCGAAAATTATCATTTATCACGTCCACGTAAACCTATCAATTCTTTAGAATCCACAAATTTTAGAGAAAACAAAATTTTTCAAAAAATTAATTCAACTACTGATCTTATGAACGCACATGTCACAAACTTTCCAATTAACCAAAATTTTAGTCAAAATCAATTTAAAATTCAAGAACCGGTCAAAAAATGTAAACCCCTAATAAACAACAATGTTATCGAATTAGGAAACCAAATTTCAAAATTATATAAAGAATATCAATTAGTTAAACAAAATTTAGAAACAGCACGATCAGAAATTGATAAAAAGCATAACGAAATTTTGATGAACCAAATTCTTAGAAAATTAACTTTACTGCAAAAAACAATTTCAGAAAATAAAAAATTAAGTCAATTAAGGGAACAAGAATCACCAATTCCATTAGAAGAGCAAAATTTTAGAACAAACAACTATCAACAAACACCCAATCAAAATTTCGATAACTCATTTCGACTTGAACCGAATTTTCAAAATTCTAATTTTCAAAATTTTAACAAACCCTTTGTATTTAAACCGAACTCCAACAAAACTTCATTTAAACCTACCCCAATGGAAGTAGACAGCGGTAGAACGAATCTCCAAAGGTCACATCATTTAGAACCGACAAATTTCCAAAAACAAAAACCGGTTAGAAATTTCAAATACATAAACAAAATTTCGACAAATAATTACAAAAGAAAAAATTTTAGAAAATTCAAACTATCTTCAAATAAATTCCAACAAAATTTCAAAAAACGAAATCTAGTTAAAAAACTCAAATACTTAAATAAAATTTTGATTAATAACAATAGGGGAAATCATTTTAAAAATTTCAAATTATTTATAAACAAATCACAGCAAATTCTAAATTACAATAACCGAAAACGGAAAATTTTAAATAACCATTACAAAAACCAACAATCAATAAACCTATCAGAAATTCAAAACTTAAAATTGTTAAATTTCAAAAGACAAAATCTAATTAAAACTCTTGAATACAAAAGACATTTTAAAAATTTCAAATTATTTATAAACAAATCAAAACAAATTTTAAAGATCAATAACCGAAAAAGAAAAAAATTAAATAACCATTACCAAAATCAATCATCGATAATTCAATCAAAATTTCGAAATTTAAGGTCATCTGAAATAACTAAACCATTTTATTTAAAATTAATAAATTTCGAAAGACGAGGTCTAGCTGGAAATCCTAAATACGTAAACGAATTTTTGACTAATAATAATGAAAGAGAACATTTTAGAAAGTTCAAATCATTTATAAATAAAGCACAACAAATTTTCAAAAATGGCAACCGGAAAAGGAAAAATTTTAATAACCACTATATTGACCAATATTCACTTTTGGTACCTCCAAAAACCAAAACAACAAATTTTCTTTTTCACGCAATTCCACAATACACAATTTCAAATAATTAAAATAAAACTTAAATAATTCCAAATTTTTCAAAATCCCAAATTTTCAAATTTTACATATGAATCTATTCGATTACACTAACGAACATATTTAATGATTATACATTTACCAAACTGACGCAAAAGTAAATTCAAAACAGCCAAAAATAATAAATTCAAAATCATTCATTTCAATTCAGATTTCTAAAATGCGAGCATCAGCAAATGAACAAAATTACATTAAGTGGCAAATATCCTATACCTGACATTATCAAAATATTGGACAATTTAGGAAATGCATAAATCAAAATTCTCATCTTGGATGTTTATCCAAATTTTTAATATGCAATCTTTTTATAAACCAATTTTACCCTTTAGAAAACAATATAACTTCATAAACCTTACATTTAATAACATCCTTGCCAAAAATCAATATAAACAAAAATTTATAAAATCAATCGAAATCAAAATTTTAACTTATCAACAATTTCTTTTCGATGTCAACAATTCTAAATTTAATAAATAACTTTCGAATAATCAATGACTTGTTAAATAATTTGGAAATAACAATTAATTTTGCAAAAATTGATGTTTTTCATAATTAAATAATCACACTTATGAACCTTTTAAAATAAATGAAACTTGTAAACAATTAATTACTATTTGAACCAAATTTAGAAATTATCTTACTATTTGAAAAATTTTTATTAATATTAAAATTTATTCAAAATTAAATCAAAACATATTTTTATTCGATATTCCAATTGTTGAAATTGAAAAATATGACTATCTTCAAATTATCTTTTACCAATTCCTAGTTCCGAAAACAATTCTAAACATTTTAGAATTCAAATTTCCTTATGAGCAAAATTACTCCAACTTCGAAAAATGTGTCAAAATAAACCATTAAATTAAACAACATCAAAATTCGAGAATGGAAAAATGGATAGTGATATCAACGAAACCGATGATTGGACATTCAAAAGTGAAAAAATCAAAAGTAAACATTTTTTTTTAAGGGAACATATGTGATCGAATTAACTAAATTCCGCGAGTTAAAATTAAAGGACATCAAGTTACAAAATTCGAAACAAAAATTTAAAACCTAAAATTCTTCGAAGTATTTGACAAAGGAACTTGTAGTGTTAAGGCCGTGTGACACTTGTGTAAATTTGCGTGTAGATTTACGTGTAGATTTCTACACCGTGTAAAACACGTAAATTTGCGTGTAAATATTTTATAGAAATATTTCTATATTTTTTCGCAAGTTGTGCGTGTAAAATTGCGCAGAAGAATATTCGAAGGTGTGGTCTATTTTTTCTTGTGTTGTGCTTTTGTCAGTTGGTAAAAGTTTGAATTGGCAAAAACTTCCGAATTTACGGCAAATTTTTTTTTTATTATATTATATAAACCGTCAGCTTTCAGAATATCTAGGTAATTTTGAAATTCGGGTTGACAAATCCGTGCTTTACCAATAATAAATATTTTTATGCAACATTATTTTGTAAAAATACTACAAATGTATAATTTTTTTTAACTTCATAAATTTCTTATTGAGTACATGATAAGTAATAAAATGCAGTTAAAAACATAAAATTAGTTTTATTTTCGACCCTTGGGTATTAATGGGTTAATTGCCAATTTGAATCCATTATCACGTTTCTTTTAGTATTAAACGTGGTATTAAACAACACAAGGCGACCAGACATACAAACTTCTTATAGCAACTTACCGTTCGAATTTTCAATTGACCAGAATGCGCGTGTGCAAATTGTAAATTTACGTGTAAATTTTTACACAAGTGGCAAACACACTATTTGCTAGCAGATTTGCAACAAAATCTACACGCAAATTTACGTGTTTTACACGGTGTAGAAATCTACACGTAAATCTACACGCAAATTTACACAAGTGTCACACGGCCTTTAATTTAGAAGTGAACTCTCTGAACTGTCCACAGTCGATTTAAGTGAACTAAACAAAATTTAAAGTGAAAGGATTCGAAAAAAAAAAAATTTTATTTTACAGTGATACAATTTAAAGTGTTTGAACGATTTTAAATTATTTTGTTATTCTATTTTATCATTTTTATTCATTGTTTATTGTTAATTATAAAATCTTCATTTATGTAAAAAGGTATAGACATTATCAACTTGGAAATCAAATTACAACGTCGAAGCGTCATCGAAATGGACACTGCTGAAAAATTAGTCACCATAAAGTTCCAAATTTTTCATCTAAAGGGGGGAGAAGTTATATATTCCAATAACTAATAAAATAATTATATAAGCTTGGTAATTTTCCGATAGATGATGTAACAGGAAATACTAATATTGTAATTGTTTTATCCATTTGTCAATTTAGCAAAAGGGAGTCTAGAATGTTCTAGAATAAAAATTCCGCTAAATAAACCATTCTGAAAAATACATAAAAATCAATGTTAATAAAATTTCAGTCAGTATTGTTTAAGTATTCATTAAGTCGTCGTAATGTAACCAGTATTGTATTGTATAAGTCTTAGTTAAGGTATAATCCATTTTATGTGCAAATTAATTATCATCGAATAAAAAATAAATAAAGAAATTTAAGTGTTTTTAATAAATTATTCATTAAGTTCAACGTATATAACTTGTTTATCTGTTATCGTTTACACTGCAAAAACTAAGCAAGGTAGCAAAAAATCAAATAGGATTTTTTGTAGAGCATGAAATTATCTAAAAAACCGTCCACAAGAGCACATATCTGAGATTCACGAGAAGTTAGGCATGAGGGCCCTTCGAAGTTGTCTTCTCGATATGTCAACTTGGGAGATGAAATCGTGATTTTCGCCAGTGTGTCAATTTTACCTAGCATTGATGGAAACAACCTAAATATGAAATTAAAAACCTGAAAAAATTCATGGCTTATTAGAATACCATAAAATAATTTCTGCATTCTTAAAAAATGATTTTCTTCTCCAATTTAATTTTTTATTAGCATGGTAAACCTTAACACCATCAGCACATATTTTTCACTTCAATTGGTAACATCTAGAGATATAAATAGTGGTTGAAGAATATTGGAAGGCAGCAATGGCAACAAATCGGAAGGATCCAAACCACTAGGAAGACCTTCAAAGTGATGAAGCGACCGACAGTTGGACATCGAAATCCCAAGAAAACCAGTAAACACAGGTCCTAGGCCTTACGTAAAAAAATTTTGTTTTTTTTTGTAAATTCAACCGTTCGTCAGTTATGGTCAGAATGTGTTCATCCAGTATGGAACAAAGTGAAGATTTTGGAAAATATACCATTTTTGGAAAATTCAAGGATACGTGAGCTCATTTAAATTATTGCTCATCCTTTAAATTCGACGGAAAATCAGTGATGTCATTCGCGTCAGATGGACAACGTTGTTCAATTTTTTTAAATAGCCGCCCTTATTTTTTATAGATAGCTTTTGAAGAGTTCATAAGTGCCTATAAATAATCACTCAAAATCTTTATAAAATAGCAGTTACTAGAAGAGAAAAAAGCGATCAAAAAAGAAGACAAGTGAAAAATGAGTGGGATTATGTAAAATGCGAAATTTGTAGAAATATGATATCAAATAAATATTATTTGTAATAATTATTGTCAATATTAATATAAATAAATATTGAAGTAGTAAATATTGATTTGTAATAATTAATAATCGTTATTTATAATAAATAATAATTATTGTTATAACGTATTTGTTTCAAATTATTATTATTAGATACCATATTTGCCATATTTCTACAAATTTCACGTTTTTAAGGACCCCCCATTTCGCGATCTTTTTTGAGGTTTAATCCTAGAAGCACTCGCCTATTATGTGGCGCACCAAAAGCATATCTCTTCCATCCTGTGTACAGAATTGGAGTTGATTATCTCCACGGCCCTTTCTTTTGGTTGATTCTTAAAAATCGCCTGCGGCTCCTTATACAAGTAAAAAGCCGACAGAGGTTCCGATTTTAAGGTCCATTTTTATGTACAGAGGTATCGCTTTTCAACCCCCCTGTTTTTTAATTATTAAGGTCCAGTTGTTTAGTCTTAGGTTATCTTAGGCTGATTTCCATGTATGAAACAATTACATATTTCTATGGAAATTACTGAACTGAACAACTGGGCCTTAGGGTCAATTTATCAATCTCTAATTCAAGTTCCAGTTAAATTTATCTGTCAAGTAGTGAAGTTTGAAGTCTTATCATTAGACAAAAAGATGTCACATGGTAGATTTATTTGATAGGCAAGTTTAACTGGAGATTGATAAACCATCCCTAATAAACATAGACCAAGATCTTTATGACAAAAGCCTATATACAAACTAGAGAATTATCAGTGGAAGTATTTGATTACAATCCTATACTATTGGAAACTGGGAGAATATCAGGGTTGCTCCACATTTAATAAACCCTTAATAACCGTGCGCTTAAAAATTATAAAAAAGCTAACAAATACTTGAAAAAAAAAGATTGAATTTACCTGCTGTGTTAAGGTAGCGGTGTCATTATCCTTATTCTTTTCAGCAACACATTCCATTGTAGAATTGAAATCAACACTAGGCAGATCGGCAATTTGATCAGAATCTTCTTTAAAATCAGAAACTTCACTTTCCTTGTGGTCACCTTCATTATCACCATCGACAGTTGTATCGGTGGTAATTGAGAGAGCATCACACACTCCACTATCAAATTCAACCTTATCATCGCTACACTCAACTTCGGTATGACTTTGACTACAGTTGTCGGCCTGATTTTCAGAATACTGATTACTCGACGAATCACTAATATAACCACTTCTTTCGCTCAAACTGGAAACTGATGAGGAAAACACGGTTTTTGTTAAAGCGGTTGGTCTCCTATTTTTATATAACGCACTATTCAATCTACTTGGCATATCACGTTTCGGTGCATTGAAATCAATAGTCATGGAAAATATGTTTTTCTTCGGAGTCGGTTGCGGTGTGGACACTTCGGAATTTTCCACTTCACCAAGATCGACATAAAACCTAATGGGTGTCTTTTTTGCTGCATCCACGTCCACGTGAACCATAGAATTGTGAGGCGTTTCGGTGTCATTTATTTGCTCGTCATGGAAGTCAAGGGATGATGCTTCTTGTTCGTTCGACATTTGGAGCATCGAGTATTGAGGTATAGAAGATTGAAATATAAGAGCACCTTGTCGTCTTTCGACATCACGTTGATTTTCGTTATCGCTGTCTTCGCCTAGACTGGTCGCGTCAATGAAACAACTGCTGAATAATTGTTTTTGTTCGTTTTGCAATTGTTTTTGAGCTTTGGTGCGGTTCCTTTTTTCGTCGTCGCTGCCCAAACCGGAATCCATTTTAATAATATATTGTCGATCACTCTTCTCCTATAACACAACATTCGGTAATTAACACAATTTTTCATGTGGCTCTACGTTAAAATAAACATTTCGCGTATATAGCGGTTACATATCAACAATAAAATTCCGATTTCTGCACGCACGTCGACCGTTCGGTGCAATGATACGCCTACATAATTATAAGTTAATTATGTTTTGTTATTCGTCCTGTTAAAATTCTCACAGCTGATGTAGACGATGTAGACACTCCATCATTTTTTTATAAAAGGTGCCCGAAGTGACAGCTACTGTTGGCGGCGTTGCCAAGTTCAACGTTAATTTACAAAAAATTAAAATACAAAATAATTATGTAATAACCTAATAACATAAAATTACGGTAATTAGAAGGTATCGTTACAGTAATTTACTACAAAACCAGTTTTTTAAACAGGCTGCTGTTACAAATATATACAGGGTGAGCGAATGGTAGTATGTTGTTAGGTCACAGACCTCTTTCTGGGTATCGAGGGCTGGATGATATTAAAAAACATCGATGTATAAATTTTAGGTAGTGATAGTAGACACTTTTAAGAAAATTTTTTGTCTACATTCGAACCCCTGGGGGAGCTTTGGGGAGCCCCCTTGAAAAGATTTTTTTTGATTTTTTACTTTCGAATCTCAAGAGCACCGAAAATATTAATTTTTTAGTGTTACTGGTTCAATGCTTTCTTAAAGAGTGTGAAATTATCTATAAACTAGATTATAACCCCTTATTACTTATCAAATCAAATTAAAGAAAAGTTAAAAAATTCAAAGTTTCATTTTGTTCTTGTAAGACTTGTATTTTTTAAACGATTCGTTGAACCTCTATTTCAGATAGTAAGTTTAACGGGCTGCAATTTTACTATAATAAACTTTTTTGAAAAATCAATCCATTTCAAAGGAAACTGAAATTATTAGAGTGGAAAAATATCGTTTTATAGTGAAATACACTGCAAACCAAATAAGTCAAAAGATAATAAATTATGAGTTTTTGATATCAATAACATGTACACGTTAACAATAATTTTAACATGTTAACGAAAGCAGTCGACTAAATACGGATTTTGTAAAGTGAGAACTAAGAATTCTGTGGTAAATTGCATTCTTTATCAACAAGTGGTGATTTAAGTTTTTTTTTGTGAAATCGATTGATGTTTCAAAAAAGTTTACTAAAATAAAGTTGTAGCTTGTTAAATTTTATATCTGGAAAAGGGAGTCCATTTTTTGTAAAACGTTTCGTAACATTTTTTTTACTTAATTAAAATTCATAACTCGAAAGCCGGTTGATTAGAGACAATAAATGATTAGAATAGTTTATAGATCACTAGCTGGCACAGTCGGCCTACCGGCTGCCTTTAGCCATCTAGACCGTGTCGGATGTGGTTGTTCGGCCTTCGGCCTCACTCAAGGGTATCGCAGGCATACGTGTAGACCGTGGTTGTTCGGCCTTCGGCCTCACTCCAAGGTACTAAAGTAGCCTATGTTTTTCGTAGCGTTGTAAATAACTTCTACACCAAATTTGGTTAAGATTGGTCAAATAGAAACGTAAAGCACGTGCACGCGTATTTGCATTGTCGATCGGTTGACAGTTTGACAGCATTCATTATTGTTTTTTAAGTTGATTTTGAGTAGCCTGCCTTCCTTTAAGGAATCTCGATAATCCATTCATGCGCGTCCCTATGGGACGCGCATGAATGGATTATCGAAATTCCTTAAAGGAAGGCAGGCTACTAAAAATCAACTTTCCTTTCCTTTGCAAATTTTTGCACTATTTCAATACAAAAACATGCGCAGGGACCTACATAATAACTGTGCCAAATTTAGTTCCGATCGGTCAAACGGTTTAGGAGTCTATAGGGAACATACATACATACACACATACATCCATTTATATATATATATATAGATTTTACGCTCTTTAAAAAAGTACTGAGCAATTTATACTAAAAAATCAATAGTTTTGTTGTTACGGCTATTTTAACGTAGAAATTAAAAAAGTTGCAAAAGTGTCTTCTATGACATGTTTGGCTATTTAGTTAAATAGAAGAAAAGTCAGGTCAAAATCTTGTAGGTAGGTAGTTGGATTTAGAAGATATCGTAATAAATGAGTCAATGTAACAAATTTAGACGTTTATTAGTATACGACTAGCTGATACAGTTGGTCGCCAGTGCGACCTAGGGTATAATAATTACCGTAAGTGTAAATCATAATTGTAAGAACACATTGAAACGGACGGGGGGAAAGGGATATTAGCAATTTTGTGCACCGGCAGCCAAATGCCTAGAAACGGTCCCGAGAAAGTAGTATTATTAAACTTCAATGATGAAGAGGCCGATTTTTCAATGATAATCATCATGTGAATATTGCTACTCTGCTTTTTTCTGCAAAGTCTTCACGATCCATTAATTGAGGTGGATCAATCCTCTTGTTTCTCTTTTACTTTCAAATAATTTATCCACAGAGTGTTGATGTTCACCGGAGGGCCGCGCTAAGAAATTCAGTCAAGTCCGCAATTCGAACCCACAATTTCCGCGCTGTAACTCAACCAGCGATTACACCAAACCACTGCTGTGGCTTTCGGGACGCATTTACATCCCCAAAAACTTATTAGTATTGGTGCAACGTTTGCCAAAGCAAGAGAGTTCCAGACTTCTTCATTTTATTTAAAGTAATTGATGTACACCGATAAATCACAGACTGGTCACAGAATATTCGACGCGATATAGATACTATAACGTCAAAATAATCGAGAAAAATGGGTCTTCAAAAAGGACCAACTGTGTGTCAATGTTGGAGGAAAATATTTGTCTAGCATTAAATAACACCTTTTCATTTATTTAAAAAGTTATATTATAATCCAGCGGTTCCCAAAGTGAGTTCCAATAGTAAAGCTAAGGGCTCCGCCAAAAAAACGAAGAAGTACGGAAATACAAATATAACATTGCAAATCATTTAAACATTTACGTAGATCATCAATCAGTATCTTCAATTTAAAAAAATGTTTATTCTAAATCTAATAGAAATTAGTTCAGACGGTCAACTAAATCAAAAATGTAAAAAGGTTTTTCTAATTACTTTTTAGAGCGAATTACGCGAAGAATCCCAGTTGTCGATTTTCAATATATTTATTCTTATATTATAAGAATATAATATTGATTTCGGTGTTTTATATTGTATAAAATCCAAATTTTGTCATTTCATACGCATTTCTGATTGGTTATTTTTTAGTTACCAACATAGAAATGGTCCAATGCGGCCTTTAGGCCGCACAACCATGGCAATCACGCACCGAAACCTTCTAATGGTTAGATATTATGCCAAATATAACACGGAAATAAGAATTTCGTTCATCTCGTTAAGAAAATATGTAATTTTTGTATATTTATAATATAGAAATATAATTTATTATGTAATAAAAACTGAATATAACCCCTCTCTATTTCTTTTTAATGTTATGAAAGGGTTCCTTTACCAAAAACTTTTGGGAAATCCTAAGAAAACTAAACACTTTCTATAAGCCGGAACCGTTTGGGATCGAAAAAGTGTACCGTTTTTAGCAATTTCCGAATCACGTCAGTTGCTGGCCAACCGTAATGGCAATATTTTAGTTACCGGGCAACTTCTCCGAGCGGCCCCGCTCTTTAAGAAATTTTTACAATACAGAATATAAAAAGCAAAAATTTAACTAACTATTTTATAAGGTGGTAACTTTTTACAACTTGAAACATTAGTTACTACGATTACACGCCCGATCGATCAAAATGAATAATGTTGCACTCTTCTCGTATAGTTTTTATTTGTGATCTAAACGCGTCACAAATAAAAACTATAAACGAGCAGAATGTAATAATATTAATTTCTTACTATTATTGTACTTATTATTATGTATACGACTTGGCATGAACCGCTGCCCTTAGTCATCCAATAGATGATTGCCTTGGTTGTGCGGCCTGGAGGCTGCACTGAATATGCATCAACGAATCAATTTGTCGTTACAGATAAATTAAAATTATATAATTTATATAATAAACATATTTTTATCGGTATAAATTATGCATAAACATTATAATAGCCTAAATTTTTGTGTCTGCAATCCATGAATCAGTGCGGCCTTCAGGCCGCACAGCTAAAGCCATCATACACTATATTGATGATTTACAGCTATTATATTATTATCTGCAATACTTAATTAATCAGTTAAGTCGACGATTAGTCCTTTAGGCCGCACAACAAAGGTAATCACGTATTAGATGCCCAAGGACGGTTGATTCTAGCCCGAAGAAGAAGAAAGGTTAAAACGAAAACCGAGACAACCGGTGAACAAAGAGAGAAAATAACAATCTCCGACTTAATCAGCTACTTTTACATGAGTATAAAAGTTGAATTATTTACTTTATTAAATTTAATTTAAAAAATGTTAAAAAAGGAGGAAGGGGTAAAAAATTTAAAGAATTACCATAACAAGCATATTCATCAATAGGGACATATGTAGACTGCGCCGATGGTCAGAAATTAATTCTTTTTTTGGGTAAACGACCATGGGCTACCTGTAGATTGCGCCGATGGTCATTAAGGGTAACATACAGATTGTGCCGATGGTGTACTGAGGGACATATGTAGACTGCGCCGATGGTCAGAAATGAATCCTTTTTTTTGGGTAAATGACCATGGGCAACCTGTAGATTGCGCCGATGGTCATTAAGAGTAACATACAGATTGCACCGATAGTGTACCTGAGGGATTAAAAAGTATTACTAAGGCATAATGGGGTTATTATTGTAAATCAGTTTATTAAATATTAATAAAAAATTAAATTGCGGTACCTAATTATCATTAATATGACAATACTTATTAGTAGATATTAATAATAAATATTATCAAAAAAATGGAAAATAACCGGTGTATTGCCGAAAAAGTGAAAAAATTAAATTTTTTTTTTCGATTTTTGGGGTGTGCAGGGTTGCCACAGTGTCACTTTTTTCACCTTTTTCACTTTTTTGAAAATCATACACTTTTCTTCACTTTTTTGAAGAAAATTCACTTTTTCACTTTTTTTTACGATTTCACCTATAAAAATTACATTTTTAAATATATTTAATAAATAATTTTCAATTTTATATTTTTTCAAATTCAAATTTAAAAAAATGTTTGTTGTTGGTATCTTTTCTGGATTTTTTTGTTGGTATTAACAATAATATTTGATGATAACCATAATAGCCAAGATGACCGACCACACAATTGTAGATTTTAAATAACAAATAAAAATATCAAGTTAAAACTGTTATGTATATATTGGCGATTTACATTACCGTTGGTGGCCTCCAGGTAGCCCATCGCTCCTCTAAGTCTCAAGCCATTCCACATTTAGGATGTACTCAAGTATCTTTGAGGGCAATGT
The DNA here is from genome assembly GCA_932274525.1 of Podabrus alpinus. Lineage (NCBI taxonomy): Eukaryota > Metazoa > Arthropoda > Insecta > Coleoptera > Cantharidae > Podabrus > Podabrus alpinus. Next base: position 20,879,626 of record OW026451.1, read on the forward strand.
GCCACTAATACTGGCCATGCTAGGCCAGCAGTCCCCCAGCATGGATCCTCTTTTCGAAGCAAGGGCAGGGCAGCTGCAAAGCAGGTGCTCCGCCGTTTCATCTGCTAAGTTACAGCCCCGACAAGTTGGGCTGTCTACCAGTCCCATCGTGTGAAGATGTTTATTTAGTTTGCAGTGTCCCGTTAGGACTCCTGCAATACTTCTTAATTTTTCTCGCGATAGCTGCAAGTAGTATTTGTGGTGCTTACGCAAGGGTCCACGTATAGTTGCCCTTGCTTGTCGGCAGCCTTTCGTATTTTTCCATCTACTGGTGTGCAGTTTGAGGGTCTCTTCTGTAAGAAGGGTGTTGAAGAGCTCAATGGTCGGCGTTATGAATGGCTCAGGTCCACAGGGTAGTTTAGCCGAGCCAATTCCCGCCAGAGCATCTGCCCTTTCATTGCCTTCGTTTCCTTGGTGCCCTTTGACCCATCTGGGTGTAAGGACATTGTTGTTTATCGATACTTCATTTAGCGTCCGTATACATATAAATACCAGATTTGAGGTGATCCTATGATAGTTGAGTGCCATAAGGACCGCCTTGCTGTCGGTCAATATCTGTATTTTTTTGTACCGGATGTTCTTTTCCCGGACTGTATTTGCGCAGTGAAGTACGCCCATGAGTTCTGCTTGAAATACAGTGGCATATCTTCCCAGCGATAAGCTTTCGTTTATTTTCAGTTCAGGAGAGAATACTCCCGCACCCGAGCCAACTTTATTTTTGGAGCCATCTGTAAACATAGTTATGTCTGACTCGAAGGTTTCTATTTTGTTTAATAGGATGTCAAATTTCCTATCAAAAATATATTTTGGAGGGGTACTATCGGTCTCAAGGTCCAGCAGAGGCATCCTCTTAGAATAGTCCTCCAGGATCCTCGAGTGTCCTCCTTCACCCCGTCTATGCGTCCACGTGCCCCACGTTCGCAGCCTAATGGAGGCCCGTACCGCACATTCCTCCACATAGATATCCAGTGGAGGTAGGCAGAGGAGAGCCTCCAGGGCCGCAGTTGGAGCCGTTCGCATCACACCCGTCACCGCTAAACAGACCGATCTCTGAAGTCGGTTAAGGGATGACGCCGCTGTCATTATCTTGACTCTAGGCCACCACACAAGGGCGCCATAGCATTGGTCTAATTATTGCAGTGTAGAGCCAGAGAGCAATCCTCGGGGAAAAGCCCCAGGACTTTCCCATCGCCCTCCTACACTGCCAAAAAGCCACGCTTGCTTTCTCAGTTTTAAGGCTGACATGTTTTCCCCAGTTCAGTTTTGCATCCAGCACCACTCCCAGATACTTAACCTCTGGAGCCAACTTTAGGGGAATTCCCTTTAGAATAGGCATTCTCATGCTTTGAAGTTTTCTTTTTCTCCCGTACTGAGGGATTACAAAGTATTACCAAGGGAGGTTGTAGACTGCGCCCGATGGTTGAAGGGTCTCATAATCTACCATGCAGATTGCGCCGGGTTCGGTTAGGGTAAGTATGTAGATTGCGCCGATGGTCAATTAATAGGTAATCTGTTTGGGCAACGACGGAGTGAAAATCCCATTAGAGGATTAAGGTATTTAATTTATTACAGGAGTACTACACATTATGTGCGATTTTTAATTAGGTTAGTAATTTGACGAGGTTATTTTTAAATAACTGCATTATTTTGATTCTTTCATTATTAAAAACTTTTATAACACAAATTTATAACTACGAGAAATTTGTAATTTCGAGACAATTTGTGCACGATTCTGTTGGTCTATAATTTTTCAATAAAATTTGATTGGTTACAATTTTATATTTGCGGAATATATTTTAATATTTTTTATTTGGTTAGTTATTTGACGAGGCTTTTTTTCATCTTAATTTTTGGGTTGGTATTTCACATTTACTGTATAAGTATAAAAATATTTAGTATGTAGTAAAAATTCAAGAACATATTATTATTATTTATTAGCAATGTCAACGATTACAGAAATGTTAAGTAAGGCGAAAAGAACAGCCACCATTACCAACCTCGATAATGGATGTTCATTCCGCGTTGGACTCTATAGTAGTTAACACAGAGAATGGCGAAAATTTTCTTATGGTTAACGACAAGGAAAACAATTTGATTATATTTTCCTGTCTGACTAACTTAAGATGTTTGTGCTCTTCAGAGAACATTTTCATGGATGGTACTTTTGATTACTGCACTAAATTCTTCTATCAATTCTTTACCATTCATGGGTATGACAATGGATATTACATTCCACTTGCATTCTGTCTTTTGAAAGATAAAAAACAGCTCACTTACCAACACTGTCTACAAACGTTAGTAGACATTTGTTCTCGAAATAATTTACTTTTTGAACCGAAAACCGTTACTGTCGATTTTGAAGTTGCTATTCATGCGAGCATTAAACATGTTTGGGAAAATGTGGAACTAATTGGGTGTAGATTCCAATTAAGCCAGGCGTGGTTTAGAAAAATTAGGCTTGGTCACGGAATATCGAGATGAACTTTCCGAAATTGGTAAATGGTTGCGCTTCTCATTTGGGTTACAATATCGTCTGCTTACTGGTAAAACCAGGTAACTGACATGACCATAGTTTTGAGATAATAGCGTTTAAAAGTCGTCGTCTGCTTCACGGTATAGGCCTTAGGCCTGTACCGTGAAGCAGACGACGACTTTCAAACGCTATTATCTCAAAACTATGGTCATGTCAGTTACCTGGTTTTACCAGTAAGCAGACGATATTTGCCTCCACACGAAATTGATGCTGCTTTTAGTGAGGATTGTTTGTAGACAGTGTTGGTAAGTGAGCTGTTTTTTATCTTTCAAAAGACAGAATCCAAGTGGAATGTAATATCCATTGTCATACCCATGAATGGTAAAGAATTGATAGAAGAATTTAGTGCAGTAATCAAAAGTACCATCCATGAAAATGTTCTCTGAAGAGCACAAACATCTTAAGTTAGTCAGACAGGAAAATATAATCAAATTGTTTTCCTTGTCGTTAACCATAAGAAAATTTTCGCCATTCTCTGTGTTAACTACTATAGAGTCCAACGCGGAATGAACATCCATTATCGAGGTTGGTAATGGTGGCTGTTCTTTTCGCCTTACGTCATATATAGCTCTAGAGATCATCTCAGCATCACGGCGATCAATATCAACCCGAGAAACTTTCGTTTTAGCGATGGCGCCCATAAGAATGTCAGAAGGTCTTAGCGAAGTATCTTCAATCGCTTTTCGTTTGGCTTCACCACTAACAATTTGCCGCTTTAGTTTTTGCTCATCCATTTCGTGATTATGTTCCAAATTATCTTTCGTTATTGTCCTATGATTTTTTTCTCCCACGGTGTACATATTAGCTGAACATTTTCGATTGCAGCAGCGCCATTTAATTTCTCCATTCTTTAATTCAATGTACTGGTAAAATTTGTACCCATCGCGCACCAACAACGTTTTTCCGCGCTCACTCAACATTTCTGTAATCGTTGACATTGCTAATAAATAATAATAATATGTTCTTGAATTTTTACTACATACTAAATATTTTTATACTTATATAGTAAATGTGAAATACCAACCCAAAAATTAAGATGAAGAAAAGCCTCGTCAAATAACTAACCAAATAAAAAATATTAAAATATATTCCGCAAATATAAAATTGTAACCAATCAAATTTTATTGAAAAATTATAGACCAACAGAATCGTGCACAAATTGTCTCGAAATTACAAATTTCTCGTAGTTATAAATTTGTGTTATAAAAGTTTTTAATAATGAAAGAATCAAAATAATGCAGTTATTTAAAAATAACCTCGTCAAATTACTAACCTAATTAAAAATCGCACATAATGTATAGTACTCCTGTAATAAATTAAGTACCTTAATCCTCTAATGGGATTTTCACTCCGTCGTTACCCAAAAAGATTACCTATTAATTGACCATCGGCGCAATCTATACATACTTACCCTTACCGAACCCGCGCAATCTGCATGCTAGATTATGAGACCCTTCAACCATCGGGCGCAGGCTACAACCTCCCTAATAAATAACCTGTTTCGCTAAAATAGTAAAAAAAATATTTAATATTCCTTACGTCTACCTGTATGAAGCCGACATTTTTTTCTTCAACCAGCTAAAGTGGATTCCACTATTAATAAATAATAAAAGAAATTAACTTCCAGTTTAGGTAACTTACAAGTTAGTATCCTTGTTACGTAAGAATAATCATATTTTATGTTGTACGATTTATGTTATTAGATTCAGAATATGTTAATTATCATTTTGTTTACTATTAATCTCAGCAGACTTTAACCGTTACCATGATAAGGTTACACATTTAAATGATATAATTTGGTGGCAATAGTATTAATAATTATCTATTTTTGAATTTTATGAAATTTATTATTTTACAAGGATTAGTCGAAAAGTATGTTCCTATCAGTAACTACTGCATTTACCTGCTTTTGTTCAAAATTTTACCGATTATTATTATTATCACAGCAAAATTCTCGGGGGGAGACTTGGATTCTATTAATTTTGGAATAAAAATGACTGCAGGTCTTGTATGCGTTATAAAAAAATTTACAGAGAGGTAAAAATGTTCCTTTTATATATTTATGATGGTAAATAAATTACGATAGATATGTCTTACCTAATTGTATGGACAAAAGCGCCGGTTTACTGAAAGATTATTTCGGAACTGCATTTCAAATTTTTAATTGTTTACGTAAGACCAATGTTTTCAAATATTGATGATTATATTATTATACCGTTATCATAATTTATTATGAAGAAAGACCATTCGTTGATTTATACAAGGGTAACTGTTGATAAGAAACCTCCTCCATTGCAGATAAGTAACTTAATAATATTAATAATTCGTTTTATCAAAATCATTCGAATATAACATTTTCGCTCCATCGAAAATCCACTGTGTATGACAGTCATTTGACAGAACAGTTTGAGAAACGCAGTTGTGATTTTGATAAAGATAATAAAGAAAACGAATATTAAAAAAATGTCAGCATTGTTACGTTGAATAATTATTACATAAAGAAGTAAAATAATTAAGTGAAATAATTACATAAAGTAGGAATTAAATTATTTCGTCTTGTGTAATTAATTTGACAACAATGTCATACGTAAAAACACAATTTGGCATGGTTAGCGCGTAAAATGTGAAATCAGTTGCATCAAATTGTTGTGTTCGATATTTTAATAAAATCGTGAAGAGGAAAAACTCGAATTTTGAAGAATGTATTGCCTACAGTGGCTTATTCCAGTGCTTCTCATACCAAAACCTGTCAACCCCGCTTTGATACAAACGCATGTCTGGTTTATGGTGCTATATTTAATAGGATTTTTTTTGGAACGAAAACCTTGTACGATTTGTAGTTTAGTATTTTTAACAGCTGTCTTTTTGGTATGCTACAGTGGCATTGGAAATTGTCTCTTTTGGGCTTCGACTTGTGAGAATGGTTAAGCAACGAATTGCAACACAGTTACCCGTAGCTGTGCTAGTGAAAACTAACTTTAACTAATAATAAGCTATTGACTGCAGTTTTATATTTATAATTTGGCCTCACAAATACTGTAATTGTTAAGTATTTATTTTGGCCATTAGTTTTAAGGACTTATGTATTTAATTATTGTTTAATTATACGGCTAATGTTGTTTTTGCTAGCAGGGTTTTTCTTTATCGAATTGAGAATAATATGTCTCTTTACATTTTATACATCATAATTGTGATAACGAAGTGAATTGTTGAAATACTTTTGACTGTTAAACTTAAATCTGTTCAATGTTGACTTTTAACGCCTCAAACGAGATTACATTAACCTAATGGTGAAATATCACTTACCAAATCTCTTAAATAAATCATTTTTTATCAACAAATTCAAGTTTCGAAGTTTTCCTGCCATATTTTTGAATTTACTAGTTACTTCATTTTCTTACGTTGGTCACCCATCGGCAATCGGCCACACTGTCCCGAACGTAACCTCAATTCTGTCATTTTGTAGCGCTTCTTCTGCTGAAAAAGATTCGTAAACACGTGGTTAGTAAATTTTATTAAACCTGAAAAATGGATAAACCAGTTGTTTTGGCACGTGTAATCAAAGTTTTGGGCCGTACTGGATCCCAGGGACAATGTACGCAAGTAAAAGTCGAATTTATTGGAGAGCAAAATCGACAAATCATCCGCAACGTTAAGGGGCCCGTTCGTGAAGGCGATATCCTTACATTGTTGGAATCTGAACGTGAAGCAAGAAGATTACGATAATTTAGAATTATGTAAGTTTATGATGATTTTAAAAAAATATATGATCCTAATTTATTTTTTCCGTTTAGGAATTCGTTTATATAAAAATGGACACTTTCAAAGGGCATGGTGTATTAGTTTTGTACATATTTTGTATGCCATTGATAAGAATAATACAATCTGTCTTTTGAAATTTAAATTTGTGTTTTAATTTGAGTAGTTAATCGTAGTTGTATGACGGGTCAGTGGTAAGTTTAGTTCATTAAAAGCCCGACGAAAAATATTTGTTGGTGCCCTCCTACAAATCGGAACCGATGTTAAACATTAGGTAACCCCATACTTGGTTCTTAATGTTGAGTAAACCATGTGGCAGAGGATATGATTATCGTGAGATTGACTAACATTGATACATTCATTCAATTTTCACTATACTCCGTGAGCAGATTTGCTTGTGTGTACATTACCAAGAGTACATTGAAGATTCAACAGTTATTATGTGTTAACCATCAACTAATTGTATACCAATGCTAGGGCTACACCTGCGTCTAATGTGATGCTTAACGTGCATTAATGCACTAAAATGCAGATGTAGCCACAAGTTAACGTGCTAATCTTATAACGGCATTATTGATGACATTAGGCGATAGCTCGGGTAGCGGTCTCCTTTGGCACATCAAAGGGATTTAATGCGTTAGATAGCGCGCAATTGTGGCTACACTTATAAATTACTAAAATACTTAATATTATCCACATACACTGCCGGCCAAAAGTTTAGATACACTTGCATATTTATATATTCAACAAAAATTGCAAAAGAAGCATTTTCTTGTAAATAATTAATATTACGGGTTAATATAAAATTAATAATAATTTATTGTCGAAAAAATTTCGAAATATTTCGAAACAAAACAAAAATAACAATCAAACTCATAAATTTCATTAAATTAGGTACTTCGAAAGATTGTTGAAGATTTATATTGAAAAACGTAGTGCAATTATTACTTTATGCAAGGAAGGCCTATCATATAAAAAAAAATTCCAAAAAAGTTACAAGCGCTCATATAATTATGGTGACCATATTATTTTTATGAAAAAAAAGTCCAAACCCTTGGGGGGGTACCTCCCTTTAAAGCAAATTTTTGAATTTATGATTTCAAACGGCCATAGCTCCGATATTATTGATTTTTTAAGGTTAATGGATTAGAACTTTTTTAAAGATCATTCGCTTGTCTACAAATTAGGTTATAACCCCTTATCGTCTAGAATCAACGGATTTCGAGTTATAAATTAAATTAAGGGAAAAAATGTTTAAAAAATTCAGGTTTTTGTTTTTTTAATTTTCTTGCGAACCCCGTATCTCTTAAACAAAACGTCTAAGAGAAAAACTAACGGCCCAAACCGGATAGGGAATTTAACGGGCTACAACTTTTGTCAAATAAATTTTTTTGGGCAACCAACCGTTTTCACAGAAACTCTGAAAATAATGAACAAGGTGTAGGTAAAAAAAATAAATTCACAAAATAAATTTAATAAATGCTCAAAATGGCCTCCCTCATTTTCAGCACACAGGCGTGCTCTTTTCAAAAAGTGTTGCACTGTATTATTTAATACGTTTCAACAATGTTTTAACATTAAAACAAAAAATTAATGCTATAAATCAAATTGAGATTTTTAGTAATTATGTGAATTTATATTTTTTACCTACACCTTGTTCATTATTTTCAGAGTTTCTGTGAAAACGGTTGGTTTCCCAAAAAAATTTATTTGACGAAAGTTGTAGCCTGTTACATTCCCTATCCGGTTTGGGCCGTTAGTTTTTCTCTTAGACGTTTCGTGTAAGAGATACGGGGTTCGCAAGAAAATTAAAGAAACAAAAACCTGAATTTTTTAAACATTTTTTCCCTTAATTTAATTTATAACTCGAAATCCGTTGATTCTAGACGATAAGGGGTTATAACCTAATTTGTAGACAAGCGAATGATCTTTAAAAAAGTTCTAATCCATTAACTTTAAAAAATCAATAATATCGGAGCTATGGCCGTTTGAAATCATAAATTCAAAAATTTGCTTTAAAGGGAGGTACCCCCCAAGGGTTTGAACTTGGGCAAAAATTTTATTTGAAAATTTGTCCTAGAAAAGTGTCCTTTATCACCACCTCAAAGGTTCTCCACGGGGACACCCTGTATGTACCGTATACATAGGTACTTCAACTTTGCTTAAAAACGGAAATACATTGATTTTTTTCAGTTTTCAAGTTGAAATATTTTTCAACACAAAACAAAGAACTACATTTTTAACGGTTTGTAGACCTAATTTCGACCTAAAAACTCGATTTTATTAAATGTCAACTTCTCTTAAACCTTTAGTTGTGTGAGAACGCATGAGACACACCGAAATTTTTTTTGTGGTATCATTGGTATCTCTAGTACTTGCCCTCCAAATTTCAGCTGCAGATGCGAACACAAGAGCGTTTTTACTGAGACTTGTCCAATTTTTACGAAGATTATTGGATTAACAAACCAATCAATTTTTCCCAAATGCCCATGTAAACAATTCATAATCAGAACGGACGCTATAGAAAGATATTAAAAACTATTTTAAAATGACGAACTTTAGCATTTCGAATCGTGGCTTATGCAATATTCTGTGGGAAAACTCAAAAATTATTGTTTTCTTCTATTCTATTAAGGACTAGCTGGCACAGTCGGCCTACCGGCCGCCTTTAGCCATCTAGACCGTGTCGGATGTGGTTGTTCGGCTTTCGGCCTCACTCCAAGGTACTAAAGTAGCCTATGTTTTTCGTAGCGTTGTAAATAACTTCTACACCAAATTTGGTTAAGATTGGTCAAATAGAAACGTAAAGCACGTGCACGCGTATTTGCATTGTCGATCGGTTGACAGTTTGACAGCATTCATTATTGTTTTAAGTTGATTTTGAGTAGCCTGCCTTCCTTTAAGGAATCTCTATAATCCATTCATGCGCGTCCCATAGGGACGCGCATGAATGGATTATCGAGATTCCTTAAAGGAAGGCAGGCTACTCAAAATCAACTTTCCTTTCCTTTGTGAATTTTTGCACTATTTCAATACAAAAACATGCGCAGGTACCTACATAATAACTGTGCCAAATTTGGTTCCGATCGGTCAAACGGTTTAGGAGTCTATAGGGAACATACATACATACACACATACATCAATAATTTTTATATAATTATATTAAGGATATAGTAAGACAACTTCCAGATTTTTTGCCCTAAAATTGAAGGCTCAGCAACCGTTTGTCCACAAAAACCCCATTTCACCACACTGTGCAGCGTACCTAAATATATGACTATTACGATTGATGACCTTTTTTTTCTGGGGTTGCACTGAAGGAAACAACCATGAGGTTTGGGGGAGCGTCGGGTGGCACCCCCCCCCTCCCGGCGGGTGTACAAAAAATAAGTACATTTGTAAGTACGAGAAGTTTTTAAGTACATAGGACATCGTTCTAAAAAAGAGTACTGTCCTATTAAAATAAGTACATATGGTCACCATACATATAATCAACTAAATCAACCACTGCAGCCGCTTTAGAATCCATCTTGAATTTAATGTACAATGAACTACGTTAAACATCACATTGAACGTAACACATTAATGTAGCCATGCAAAAATATACAATCTAGCGCGTAATTTTTTCTTTCGTTAAATAACGCGTTATCTCCCATTAGACGTTAACGCAGGTGTAGCCCTAGCATAAGTCAAATATTAAAGGAGTACCTATTAAGAAGTTCATTTTTAACTAAAGGCCGTGTGACACTTGTGTAAATTTGCGTGTAGATTTCTACACCGTGTAAAACACGTAAATTTGCGTGTAGATTTACGTGTAAATATTTTATAGAAATATTTCTATATTTTTTCGCAAGTTGTGCGTGTAAAATTGCGCAGAAGAATATTCGAAGGTGTGGTCTATTTTTTCTTGTGTTGTGTTTTTGTCAGTTGGTAAAAGTTTGAATTGGCATTAACCTAGTAATCCCCAACGTTGCGTATACGCAACATTTTTAAAATAATTAATTTTTCATTATGTTATTGAACAAAATTACTTTACAGCTGCTACAATTTATTCTCAACAGAACATTAATTATGTTTTTCCACTACTAGTCATATAGGCTATCATTTTTACTTAGGTTAGTCGATCAAGAAGTGACACGTTTTCAACTAGTGGTGAATAAGTTTTCCATTATTAACCTAGGTTAATAATGAACAAAATGACATTTTTTGATAACTTGGCGACTATTTTAAAGAAAAATGTTGTTATTAAATGATTTAGAATAACCAAGAAATGCTAATTAATTGTATTTAAACTATTTAAAACGCTTTTTTAATACATTAATTTAATTTTAAAAATTCATTATAATCGAATTAAATGTGACAGCGCCATCCATTGTTAATTTGACGAACCGCGATTTATTTTATTTAATAACCTAAATTTGTCAACAACTGTCAAATCAACTGTCAAATCGACAAAACAAAACTGTCATTTGAAATAAATATTTTAAATTTGAAAATTTTTTTGTTAAAAAGAATTTTAAAAAATGGTAATAAATCTAGTAGTGGAAAAAATCGTATATAAACCACGGTTGTGAAGACCATTATTGCCTCCGCGCCTTATATTCCGAGGTGCTTTGCACCGAGGAATATAATCTTGGCGCTAGGGCAATAATGACGGCCTTCACAACCTTGATATATAATATACTATTTTTATGAAATACTAGCTGACCCGGCAAACGTTGTTTTGCCTGAAAAAGAGAATATCAAAAATTTGAATTTTAATTCCACAATCTAAAACGGGTAGAATGGATTATCAAATTATAATAATATTTATAAACTTTTTTATTAAAATTAAAATGGATATATGGAGGAAATGTCTTCATCTTCATCTTCTTAGCAGCTCCTATAAGTATTCAACGCAACATTTGCAACAATTGTTTGCAATCTAAAACGGGTAGAATCGATTATGAAATAATATTTAAAACTTTTTATTGATGTAATATATAAAACATAGCAGATAAGTACATACATAAAAGTTTATTGAAGTGCTTTCGGATAAACAATGTTTTTGGTCTTTCCATCTTCAGCAAAAACAAATAAATTTTTTGGCTGTCCCACTCGTGAGCATGCAACATATAATTGACCATGCGAAAAGCATGGATTTTCTAGATTTAAACCACACACTTGAAGCGATTGACCTTGTGCCTTGTTGATGGTCATTGAAAATGCAAGGCGAACGGGGAACTGCAGTCGTTTAAAATCAAAAGGCATGTCGGTGGGAATAATGGAAATACGTGGAATTAACACATCTTCCCCTTTTGACTTGCCATTGAGAATTGTTGCTTCGATGACGTTTGGCATCAATTTTTTGACAGCGAGTCTGGTTCCATTGCACAATCGTGGCGGATTAATGTTGCGCAAAAGAATTATTGGTGCGCCAATTTTGAGTGATAATCTGTGCGGTGGTACACCAGAAATATCTGTCATCCGTCATCTGTCATCCGTCTCTGTCATCCGTAATCTGTCATCTGTCTCTGTCATCCATCATCTGTCATCCGTAATCTGTCATCCGTCCAACTCCAACAGATGACAATTCTTTGAGTGCCAATGTCATTATTTTAAGACAGAAACCTATTCCGAGTCCTAATAAGATATTGTGCAAAATTTGGTTGAAATCGGTCAAATGGTTTAGGAGAAAATGGAGGACAAACAAACGGACATTCATTTTTATATATATAGACTCTACCAATAATAAATATTTTTATGCAACATTATTTTGTAAATATACTACAAATGTATAATTTTTTTTTAACTTTATAAATTTCTTATTGAGTACATGATAAGTAATAAAATGCAGTAAAAACATAAAATTAGTTTTATTTTCGACCCTTGGGTATTAATGGGTTAATTGCCAATTTGAATCCATTATCACGTTTCTTTTAGTATTAAACAACACAAGGCGACCAGACATACAAACTTCGAATTTTCAATTGACCAGAACGCGCGTGTGCAAATTGTAAATTTACGTGTAAATGTTTACACAAGTGGCAAACACACTATTTGCTAGCAGATTTGCAACAAAATCTACACGCAAATTTACGTGTTTTACACGGTGTAGAAATCTACACGTAAATCTACACGCAAATTTACACAAGTGTCACACGGCCTTAATTCCAACTTGTTTATGGTGAATCAAACTTTAAAATCAGTTTTACTCAAAACTATCATTTTGGAGTTATCTTGTTTTAGCAGTAAGCCGACGATTTATTAGCAGTAAAAACGAAGCTCTCTTGATTGATGTAGTTTTTCACAAAAATTCAGAATAGGAAGACAAATAGAAATCACGTCTCTATTCTCCCCGCCCCCTCCCAAAGGTGCAAATAACTTCGTGACAGCTGAGGGCACCATCAAAATAATGGGAGCTTATTGAGGCTCAAACGTTTGACATCAATTTAATTAAAAGATTCGATTTGCTACGGGGAGGGATTTTTAACCAAAATTTAGTTTTCCTCCCTCTTTAGTTTTGGTGTATTCGCAGATTTCATATTAATAATTTAATACTACTACTTATACAAAAATTAAAATTGAGTGTTAAGAAGCGTAAGTTGCTCGGAGTTTCGGACCTCGTTTATAATGTTGATTTGCTAGCTTTAATATTTGGGTGCTAACGCTAAAGAACCGCTAAGTTTTTGAGAAATAATAAGAACCGGAGGGGGGCTAGCGTTACTTTGCCCCCTCCCCCCGGTAGATACATTGATTTGTGGAAAAACTATGGCGGTGCTAGCTAGGTTTTGGGAGGAAAAATATTAACTGAGGAGGGGGCAAAATAACGGTAAATTAGTAAAGTAAAGCAAATCAAATGGGTAAAAACACAATTTAAAAAAAATCTTCAATTCAAACAAAAAGCCCAGTGCAAGAAACGTTTTTCGCGATTTCGAATTAAGGGCTAGTTTATCAATATCCAGTTAAATTTAACTGTTAGATAAATCTATCATGTGACGTCCTTTAGTTCAATGAAAAGTGGCCAAACTTTTTTACCTGACAGCTAAATTTAACTGGAAATTGATAAATTGGCCGTAAAACAAATTGAAAATAACGTAAAACAAAAAAAATCTTCAAATTTTTAAACAAGGGAGACCAGAACAAGAACGTTTTTCGCGATTTCTAATCTAATACTTCGCGAAATCAAAAAAAATTGTTTTACAAAACATAGTAAAACAAATTGAAAACAACGTAAAACAAAAAAAAATCTTCCAATTTTTAAGAAAGGGAATCATTACTGCTCGTTATTACCACGGGTAACTTACTCAGAGTTCTCAAAAATTTCAAATACCAAAATAGTCTATATCGTTTGTAAGTAGTTTTTACCTGTGGTACATGACAGTGCCCCCCCCCCCCAAAACCGAAATTTTAAAATAAAATTAATGCCAATTGTATTGTTTGAGTCTCAATGAATGAACGGAGTTATTCGCGAAACTCTTGGGGTTAGGACCCTCCCCCCTCAAGTCGAAGTTTTGGCTGAAATTTGTGTCAAACCTTAAATGATTGTTTTGAGCTTCCATTCTTTTCGTTTAAGTCTCAACTGTCGCGGATTTATTCACAAAATATATGGGGGGAGCGAGCTCAAGATATGTTTTTCTATTTTCCTTACCACTTTAAATTTTTGTGTAAAATTGATGTCAATCGATAGAGCTTCTATAACTATTATTTTAATTAAATATGTTAGGAAATTATAGGTATTTGAAATTTTTGACAACTCCGAGCATGAGGAGTTCAACTTGAATTTTGAAAGATTAAAATTCGGTCATAAACTTTATTTTGAGAATATTATGGTGGTTAATTTTGGTCTGAAGAAAATTTTTTGCGAAGTTAAAATTAAACCAGTTATAAGCGAAAAACCACGTTAGTGACTTTTTTAATGCACAATGAATTTTAAAAAATTTGAAGGGTCCATTAGAACACTGAAATAAATATGTCTCTAAAATTTCATGTAGCGTAATTTTAAATTCTAAAGACAAAAGTTGACATCAATTTCATCCAATAATTCCCCCTCCCCCCAAATAAAATAGGTATTAAACGTTATAGTCTCAATTCTTTCGTTTGAGCTTCAACCGTCTATGAGTTATTTTCGAAAATTTAATCTGACAAAATCAATGTTAAAATGTTGTGTTGTTGGAAGTTTTCAAAAATTTCAAATATCCATAAATTGGAAAAAATTAAATTTATAATGTTGATTTATACAAACTTAGGCTAGCAATAGACGGGCATCGAAAACGCCGCGTTTTCCGCTCTCCAATGTATTTTAATGGAAAGCACTAGACGAGCATTTAAAACGTCGCGGCTCATCGGCGGCCGCGGGTGAGACGCTCGCTGTAGCATTGAAAACGCCGAACTCCGGCGGTTTCTCCGTCGCGGGTAACACGCTGGCTATGTAACACATTAGTTTATATGGTGGTCACTACATGAGCGTTGAGTATGTACACAGTCTGTACACCCACCATACAAAATGCTCGACATGAAGAAATTTATTTAAAAATAAATTTTAATCTTTATCAATTTTTTATGCGTGTTAAACAATTTTGTATCATGATACTACTATGGTTTTTAAAAACCGAAATATGAATACGTTTAATTAAATTATTACTGTTCATGATTATTATAGTATTTTAGTATCTAAAAGTAACGATTTTAAATTTTGTTCGATTTTATTCTGATTTATTTATTGTTATATCGATATAATAAATTATATAGTACGTTCTTTTTATTGATATAATACGGCTAGTTTATAATTTCTCGTTCTTTAGGTACCAAGTACATTTTAAACAAATCTACAATTTCGTTTCATGTTGATACAAAACTAATTTGAATGAATTGCATTTTCATATTGACTGTACAACCGCTGGTTAAAAACGCCCGTGTAGTTGCTACTACATAGTTGAGCGTGTAAAACGCCGCGTTTTCATGCCCGTCTATTGCTAGCCTTATTGAAGCTCACATAAAGCTCTATGAATTGACATTGGTTTTGCATAAACTGGAACGAAAGGAAAACAAAAAGTCACCAGCAACCCCTAAAAATTTCGTGAATAACTTTGTCGCGGTTTCTTCTTTGAACCTCAATTACTAACATTTCGCCCCCTCCCCAATGAATTTTGGAAATTATTTCAAGAACAAGAATGGTGCAAACGAAAATAAAAGAGCCAATGAAGTATAAACGATTTAGACTTTTTAGTATTTAAAATGAGAGGGAGGAAATGCCATTATTTAAATGAAATTAATTTAAATACCACTATCAAGGTTTCCACTGTTCTGGAATACCTGGAAGTCTGAGGATTTTTTATTTTTAACTGCAAGTCAGAGAAATTAAAATTTGGGCCAAAGAAAATTCTGTGAAACTCAACAAAATAGCAATATTATAAATTGAGGAATTGTTCTTTGTAATTTAGGACATATTTCTAACATAACATGCATCAAAAAAAATATTTAAAAAAATTATAAACTTGAAAAAACCTTCATAAATTTTTAGGTAAATCCTCCAATAACCGGAGGAATAACAAACCATGTTTTTAGCTTATTCTTTATTTATAAAAACCGCTCAATTCCAACTGCTCTACTTAAGGGGTAATGACACTCTAGGATTTTTAAAAAAAGCAAAAATTTTTTTTTGCATTAATTAATAGTTCACTATCTTAAAATTTATGTGTTAAAATTTCATATCGATATTCCAAATATTTTCGGAACTATAGGCCTTTAAAGCGCATTAGGAAGTATGCAATAAACTACCCAAGTTTATGATGCTAGACCATAACAACTATGGGCAAACGATAATAAACCAAAGTGCATCTTTATTACTTTTAAAAATTCTAAATAAATATGTACGTGAGAAAATTAAAATTTTTTTAAAATTTTTATGGCTTTATTTACATCCGGTTGCAATTTTGCATTTCGAAAGCTCCGAAAGCTGTTTCAAGTGGCAAAGTTATCATCGATATAGCAGCAACAATAGCTGTATGTACATTTAATGATGGTATGTGTAGCCTTTTAAAAATTATGAAGGTATTGGGTATGACAATCGGGCCCAATTGCTTTAATTTCTGTGCGGAAGCCAATGCACGCCGCATTAAGTTCTCGGAGCGATCGCTGTCTGACGCTGCAAGAGGCTCGGCTTTCGTTAAAATCAGCCAGAAAGGCAGAAGAAGAGCAGCATATTAACCTAGAAGGCCAATTGTATGGTGCAGGTATTGCAGATTAGAGGTAAATAAAAAAATTTCATTCAATAATGCTATGTAAAACTTTAAAATGCTCTATCTGAAAATGACAATTTCTCAATTGGCCGGCAACATAACTTTTACAGATTTTAATTGATTTGCTTGATATTTTAACTGTAGCTATAAAATTACATTATCTAGGGAAGTACGTACGGATTTGGCGCTAAATTGTAAACTTTTCTTGTTATAAACAATTTTTCACGTAATTTTTGATCAAAAATAGAAATTTGAAATCAATCGTGCGCTATTCTTACAAAAATCAATATTTTTTAATTTCGGTACGTACTTCTCTAGATAATCTTATATAGAACTGAAAAATTTTTTGTTTTTTGTTCTAGGTCAAAAATTGGCGGAGAAATCTTGCCGGCCGCGGAACGCTATTTGTAAAGAGAGGTTTCCTTTGCTGGGATGTGACGCTGCCATTTTGTAAAAAAATTTAAAAAAAGAATTATAAACTATTCTATAAAATATGTACAATAAACCGTTTTAAACAGATTTTCTATTGCATTTACTATAGCGCCATAAAAAATTGTTAAAATTATGCTATTTTTGTGTCTTCTAGAGTGTCATTCCCCTTAAAATGTTCTTTAAGCATTTCTTCAACTTTGGAACGATTTTCAATCTTTGTAACTTTTCCTTGAAATCTGTTCCCATTGCCAGCACCTTTTCCATTTAATACTTCCATAACACTAAAAGTCAACCTGTGAGTAAAATTTCACCTCCAGGTAATAACAACATACTTATTGCCTAACTTTTGGATCACCGCTTCGTCTCCATGCATCATAACATTTCCACTTCCCTTATCTTCGCCCACAGATAAAAAGAAAAACGTTTGGACCACTCCGATTTCTTTAATAAAAATATTCATGAAGTCGGAATCGCCTTCTTTACGGTGCAAGGTGTAATATGCAGGCTTAGGTGAGACACTTGTAAACTTTTGTGCCTCAAATATTGCCAAATCTTTTAAAACGGTTTTAAGATCTTTCAAGGCAACTTTTACATTTTTCTGTAATTTTTCGACTAATTGCCGGTGCTCGGTAGGGTTATTTCTGAAAGTAAACTGAGTATAACAAACCGCAACAATTTATAGAAAACTCACTTGAGAAGAACTGTAAGTTGCTGCTCTCTATCTAAACATGTAGATAACCTATGTAAAACTCTATTTCCGACCAAAAAGTACAGCAAAATTTTATTTTTCCGTTTGCTTTTTTCTGTGCCTAATAATTTTACCATTTGGAGCTGCCCTAAATTGGTAACATGGGTACCGCAACACATATTGCTGTCGATACCTTCGATTGTTATAACGCGAACATCACCAACATGATCGTCAGGTAAGCCACGAGTGTGTACCTTAAATGGAAATTTTGTTAAGGCATAAATTTAGGAAATCAAACGACGTACGTTTCCCAATTCAGCTGCAGATTTAAAAACTTCTACGGAAACGTTTGTGCTCAAACGAATTAATTCATTAGTTGTGTTTTCTGCCCTCGCTATCTGATCTGAAGTTAAAGATGGACAATCTGTGAAAATGATGAGTGATTAGCAAATAAATTATTCTTGTTTAAAATTAAAATGTACCCACCCAATTCTACATGCGAAACTTGATCACCTAACCACCAAGAGTCGGTAGCGTATCCAAAATCTTTTTCGAAAATTGCGGATATCAAATGCTGACCTACAAAATAGTTTTTACAAAATTACAATTAAAAATAAACGGTGTAATGCACCAGAATGTTGTTGCATGTGATCGAAACGTCTATTCCAGTCAATGGTTTGCTTCACCTTTTCCTTAATGTTTAGAGGTTTGTCCACAAAATGTATGGCATCTTTACCACGCCTTTTAACTTCATATACTTTAGATTCGTTAATGAATCCATGATCTGCAGGCTTTAAAACAAAATAATTTATTCTTCCTGTTTTTGTGGCTTAATAGTACCAGGATCATAATAAATTATTTGGGTGCAGTACCCCATCAAGTACTCGGAAATTGAAATTTCCCTATAGAAATTGATTAATATTTAGATCAAAAAAGTCATTAGCGTTAATGTAAAGCAAGGATCATTAAGTTTTAATTGAAAAACAAGCATAATTTAAGGGAAAACTAAATGCATCGGTTGGATTGGCTGCGGCCAAAGAAATCACGGAAAATAGGCCGCGCCCCTGAACCGAGGATATAAATATGGGAGATCGGCGGAGGTGCGGTAGATGACTACAAAACAAAATTTATCTCGCAAGCGAGATAAGGCTCCAATGCCAAAACGGGTCGCTTATCCCTCGTAAAAAGCTCAAAGCGCGTCATCCCCATAATGAGTTGGAGGAGATTTAAGGGAGGCTACGCCTCCTAAATGCTTCGCTTCGCGAATCATACGAAGAAGAAAAAAGGTGCGGCAGTACACCTCACGCAGTCGACATGGTAAGACGTGTTAATCGTGCGCTTCAACATGTTGGAGCATATGACCGAGCATTGTGCGGTGTAACCGTACATTTTGTCCTCGCATTAATAAAGAAATCGGTTCTTTTCAAAACCACAAATATTTTCGAATTGGGTATCTATTATTTGGTTGGGTTCGATACAGAGGATTAGGGCGCTTTAAAAAACGCCCTAACGGGCGGTTTTTTTAAACGCTCACTTGGGTTAAACATACTTGAAGGGTCATCCATCAAGAAAACCGGGATCATAGAAAACTTGGATATAGCATTTAAAAGTATAATTGCGGTATGGGGCAGTTAACTTTTACGTTTCACCCCCAAAAAATCGAATAAAACAAAAAATAATGATAAAATAGTAAAATTTCATCGATGTTACTCGTACGAGAGACGTGTTGCATCTGCTGGTGCGTATCCAAATCATGAATTTACTTGTGGTGTACCTGGCTAAGCCGTCACAACCTTCATCTGTCTGGTGCGCCACGCACCTTAAATTTTGTTGAATACAGGGTTGGGTTTTGACACCCCCCCTTCGATGCTCGACGAAAATGGCTGAATTATTCTTGACAGGGCTAAATACGCAGTCGCTGTCCGTAGTGCTATTAGTAGCAGGTTTGGCTTCATCTACTGGACCCTAAATGACTGGGTCAATTCGATGATTTAGAAAAAAAATGGAGGAAAATTTGGCAAAGTTCGCGTATAAGTGGCAAAGTCGAGATTCCTTCGGCCGGGGGTTCCGCGTCGGAGGAGTGTCGGTCGCTCCGAGGACGAAAACCTCTCCGATTTCGTCATGTGACCTGGCCAGACTGTTTCCAGCCAGAGGGGGAGTTGCCCCTCCCCTTTGGTGGAGCCCGAGCCTGCGTGCTCGAGCTGCCCGGAAGCGCCGGATTTAAGATGTTAATCGGAGATTAACAAGATAGCCCCCGTATACATCCGCCTTACATTCCATCCCAACCACTCGCAAGGCGAGTCGTTAATCAAAATACCCCCCAAGAGTCCACCCAGTTGAGGTGTGCAAAACCCTCCATGACTGAAGGTCACTGGTCTAGTCTGGTATACCGCGCTTCAAGCACAATTTACGTTCTTGAGGCTGGTAAGGCAGACATCTGCCGGTGCGTAAACCGCTAAGTTTTAGAGTATATAGAATTACACGTACCGTTAATAAAATGGGTGAGATTCCACAAATCTCCGCCCAGCGCGTCGGTGAAAGTTGAATTTTTGCGAACTTCAAAGTTATTTTTTTCATATTAAAAGTCCATCATCTAAGAATTTTATAATTTAATTTTACTTTATAAACCTTAAATTTTACCAAACTTATTAGGAAAAAGTCAATTGCCGAGTATGGGTTAGGGTATTTTAACCAATTATTTTACCAAAAAAGTAAAAGAGAGCTTAATTTTCTTTCACAAGTCGCAGGCGATTTTTTAGAACATTTGCTAGGGCAGTTTTACTATAAGTGAATTTCTGTACAGGGGTAAATTTTCCGAAAACGGATCCAAAAATCACCAAATCGTTAATTGGCCACTTCCTACGCATTCTACGTCCAAAATACATGTATTAGCAAAATTAAAATTAAATCAAATAAAATTCTGAGCATAAATTAGAAAAAAAAAAGTTTTAGTCTCTAGTTTCCGAGATACAACCTTCCTAGTAGTCCAATTTTTTTTCTATTTTTGCCAAAAAACAAATTTTAGTTTTTGCTTTATTTATACTTTTCTTTCTATTCATCTGATTCACTGACGCACTGAAAACAGTAAACACTATTATGAAAGAAGTAAATTTTGGAATCTAACAGAAAAGAAACGGTCAAAAACGGATTTAAAACAGTGAACTGGGTACACATATTGAAAGAACTAAAGAGGAGTCTCTTGATACGAATGATGGATATTTACTTCAGAGATAAAATTATTACCGTAGATGAAGAAGTTTCCAGCGGCGTTCAACAGGGCACAGCACTGGGAGAAATCCTGTGGAACGTCGTACGGCGCGCCCTCCACGTACCAGCTGCCACTGTTTATAAATGATCTCTATTAATTTTATGGGGGGGGGGGGACAACAGGGCATAACTTTGGCGCTGTTTTCAGTGTAAACTATTTAATTACTACATAATCCTAAAAGTATGTTAATAGTACTTAAAAGTTGGTAATAACGGGCATGAAGGTTAAATTGTTTAAATTTATTCCAAAGAAGGTTCAATAGGTTTCTACCCTGAGCCTGTTTTTAAATTTACTTGAATGAGGGTAAATTGTATTCTAAACAGATTAATGAAAGTACATTTTTCAAATTCAACAGAGATTTATTTTATATTTTAGAATTTCTATTCTCAAGTGAATTTATTTGTCTTTACACTCTAGCTCTCTAGCAGTTGCCCTTTTAATTTCAAGTTCACTAGTTAATAGAACTTATCTAAAAACTTTCAAGTTGAAATTATGAAAATTTTAATTTATTTCAGACGAATAGCCAAGGGAGCCAAAAACCTCCAGTTTTGACCGGAATCTCCGTTAAAAAATCGCCTCATAAAGCTTTTTTTCGCTCTTAATTGTTTTGAAAATTTCGGGATGATCCTTTTAGGGTAACCCCCGAATGAACTAAACAAAGGAATCACATAAAAAATAATATATTATGTTACAAAATAAATTACAAGAGTTTCTGAAATGGATGACACCAAACATTGAAAAATAACTCTGTCGTTTTTGAAAATTATATTCTCAATATTTATTTGGGTACCTCTGCCCAACCGACACTTGACAAAATGCCATTAGCGTTACCTCACACCGAGTGCTGATGAACTGTACACCACAGTATAGCTGATTTCTGCCGTGCGCCGGTTGCATGTTATGGTGGTATGTATGTATTTTGTGTGCTATATACAGGAGCACCATCTTTCCCTATGGTGTGCGGTCTAAAGGCCACACAAGAAGGGACAATTTATTTCTTAATAATAAAATATATACACTAAACCCTCCATGTACGCGAATTCAGAATAACGCGAATTAGATTTTGATACCTGAATTTTTTGTACGCGAAGCAAAATTCCCTTTAACGCGAATTAAGTTTTCGCGTATTATTAAAATAATTATGTATTATCCAAATAGCATAAACAAATTTCGAGGTATGGGTGTATATAAATCTTACGTCGAAGCTAATGCCCGCTGTACACTCTCGCCGAGACAGGGCGAGAACAGGAGTGTAAATGGTAGCTCTCGCCCCGCTTCGTAGGTCTCGGGGTGTCTCGCTAGCTCTCCATCTCGAGTCGGTATTTTAGGTCCGTATCAAAGGGTATCAAAGGGTCTCGCCTGACATGCGAATGTATACCTGTACACAGAGTGTACACCTGTACACTCTCGAAAGAGATGGGTCACGACGTTCGGAGACGAACAATACGACTAAGAAGAACACTCTCGCATCCCTCAGTCTCGTTTGTGCCTTATTTTCCTTATTTCACCATTGTTTTCTTATTTTTTTGTTATGCACAGTGTGCATAACAATATTTATTATTTTTATTAAATTATTAACAATATTTTTATTAAATTTTAATAATTTTAATTTTTTAAAATAATTTAAAAAATAATTTTTAATAATTTTATTAAATACTAGCTGGCACGGGCGGCATCCGCCGCCCTTAGCCATCTAGACCCAGAATAGATCCGAGAAGGCCATAGTTGTTCGGCCTTCGGCCTCACAGAGAGAGGACCATGATAGATCCGCGAAGGCCATAGTTGTTCGACCTTCGGCCTCACAGGGGGAAGACCATAATAGATCGGTGAAGGCCATAGTTGTTCGGCCTTCGGCCTCACAGGGCGAACCATAATAGATCCGTGAAGGCCATAGTTTGTAACCCCTTAAACTAGCTCAAAGTAGAGAATGACTAAAATAATTAATGACCCCTTCCCAGGTAGGTCGAATTTCGTTCAAAGAAATAAGAAATACTTCAAATCTCAACATTTATTATTTGAATTTAAACAAAATTTAAAATGATACATACATAAATTAGCACAAACCTATAATCTATTCTCATACATTCACAGATTCACTCCAAATTACATTAAACATCACCGTAGGATGATTTGTAATAAAATAAATCAAATTCAATACATACAAATTAATTAGATACACAATACCTTAAAAAAATTATTTATGCGCTGCCTATGGTGAAGTATTTGCCAATGCAGCAATAAAACACCTGTTTGATGAGTACGTTGAATGATTGCATCCAGGCACACATGTGTAGATGTATTTTCTTTATTTGAATAAAGATGCAGGTAGGGGATTCACCAAACTAAATACGTTGCTTATTTCAACGAAGATTGTTTTTATTTCGCGAAACAAATTGTATTAAGAGCGCGCTACGGAAAGAGAAAGAGGGAAGCAGTAGATATGATGTTCAAAGAAGCCTCTAATCTTTTGTAGAGATTTAAAAAATTTAAAAAAATTATTTGCGCCATATCTAAGGGAACCCTTGAACCCTTTGTGCATTAAGTTGATTTTATATAGTTTAAAACTCCACTAAGGGCACTTTTTGATTTACAAGTTTTGTACAAGTTTTCTATAATTGATGATGAAATCGCTTCAAAATCAGGTTTTGTCCTTATAATGATCTGCAGAAGGCAATAACGAAGTTTCATTAAGATCGGTTGACATAAAAATTCAAAATTGTCCTTTTTCATAAATTAAATTGACCTAATTACTTTTAATTTAAAGCGGTCGAAATTGGTTATTGCTTTCAATAGTCTTTTCTTATTAATATAAAAAAAGAATTACATTGATACGACGTTTAGTTTTTTAAATTTGTACAAAAGATTAGAGGCTTCTTTTAACATCATTCCCTCTCTCTCTTTCCGCAGCGCGCCCTTAATGTTATAGTTCAACACTTTTTTGACTTAAATAAACACTAACATTATTATTGTTTTTGTAATATGAACTCATTGTTTTTATATAAGAGTTATAGGGATAAAATATTAATTGTACGCACCCTGGTGGCTGTAATATCAATTAAATATGTGACGTCATAAAGAGAATGTTATTGTTTCATATTGTTCAGTATTGTTTTCATTGAATTTTATACGGTAGAGATTATTGTTTGTCCTGGCGAAATAATATTAATATTATGTAAGTATAACAAATTTTTTAATGTGTTTTCATGTTTTACGTCACTATATTCAAAAGTTAACCTTGCAATTTTTCTTGTGTATTATACACGTGTAATGAATTCGAGGTTAAATTACTTAAAATTAATTATTTATTACTTAGTTTTCTGTTTAAACGTGTTTGTTATGTTGCAGTTTTAAGTTATGAATGCCAAAGGAAAACCGTGTAAGACAAATTGTTCTGTGTATGGTTGTAAATCAGTACGCCACAAAAATCCCAACTTAAGTTTTCATAATTTTCCGAAGCCGGGCAAAGAAAAAGTAGAAATTCAAAATGCTTATGGCAATGTTGAAGTTATTGATAGGAGGGAAGCGTGGATTTTAAAATTAATAAAAATGGGCAAAAAGGTTCCACAGCATATGAAAGTTTGCTTTTTACACTTCACATCATAAGATTATTATTATGCAGGTAAGGAAGAAATTAACGTTTTAAAGAGGAGAAGTTATGACTGTTACTGATTTTAGAATGGGTTGGTATCGACGATTATTACCAAATGCCGTTCCTTAACAAAAACTGCCAAGTAGATAACCCAACTTTTGTGATGTATGTGTAGTAATTAGTTTTATTTTTTAGATTATCAAACGAAGCAGCCACGTTTAAAAAAAAAATGCAGTTCCTTTCCAGAAAATTCCTAAAGAAAGTACGGTAGTAAAGCACAACATCGAATTTGTCGCAACTCCATATTACGTAGCAACTACGAATTTGAAACGGAGGTATCGGATGAATTGGAAGATGTGAAATTTAATGTAGAAGATGTGAAATTCAAGTTAAGAGATTTACATCATTCTATTGACATTAAAGAAGAGGTGAAAAAACACTGGCGAAAAACCATTTAAATGTGAATTTTGTGACTAGATTTGGATGTTGCTAGAACGTTATTGTTACACCGTTTATTAGTTTAATAAACACATGTGCTGTTGTCAATTTATCTTCGCCAATTCTTGCAGATGACAAATTTATGAAATTATCATGTAAATTAGAATTTGTTTTTTTTTCTTTATTTTTAATAGGTTTTTATCAGGTAACAATCAGTATAAATAACAAATAAATAGGTTTTATTATAAATAGTTTAAATAGTACCATAAATAATAAAATATTATATAAGTAAACAATTGTAAATATTTTGAATTTGAAATAAATTAAAACGTTTGTAGCTAAATAATTACCATTTCTGCATCGTGATACTGAATTCTGAAAATAACATATATATTTTTTAACAAGTTTTTAAATTAAATTTCGAAACATCGATGTCTAGCGAAATCATAAATGCTGAAATTAATACATTATTGGCTATTTCTAGCAATTCTTGTGGCACTTGATCTACACTGACATTTCCTCGTTCCTCTTAACATATGACCACCGTTCAAAGGGTTCAGCATTGTACTGCTCCAAAGCTGCCTCTTTCGCAGAGGTGTTGCGGCTTCTGTAGTTGCAATTTCTCTACATCGAACACTAAAATAATTAAGAAAACCAAAATTAAATAAATTATGCTATTATAAATTTTTAAAAAATGTACCTCTGCAAAGCTAAAGCACCGTGATTTCTCTTCTTAATTAATTCTGGAAAATGGTCACTAACAAAGCCATGCCTACTATCTTCATTTCTTCCTCGTTTTCTATTAACACATGACCACCGTTCAAAGGGTTTAGCATTGTACTGCTCCAAAGCTGCCTCCTTGTTAGATTTCCAGTAGCATTTGATGTCGGTGCATGAAAATTCTTCAAAGTCAAAAATGCTGGTCCTGAAATTATTTATAAATTTATATTTTTTATAATTACATCAAATAGTATAAATGCATGCACTACACTATCTTACCTTGTACATAAAAGCAAAAATGCTGCAATATGCTTGCATCTTTGTGATTCGCCTGCCGTACAACTGCATTTCATTTCAGAAATCTGAAGTTCCGGTTTATCGATACGAAACGTGCCCTGAATTTCGTGAGGTGTATCAGAAAGTTCACTAGTTTTCAAACACAATGCAAGTGTTTTTACTACTTTAGCATCTGTACTGTTAACTTTACCAAACGCAATTATGTGTCTTGCATTCAACACATTTTCGCCAGTTAAGAAACTGCGAGTTTAAAGCCATGATAAAACCACTTATCCAACTAAACTATTTAAATCACAATATTAATATTATTCACCAGGAAAATTCGAAACGACAGCAAAGAAGTAAGGTTATAACCGAATCTCTCTCATTGACGTCACGCTTGTTGTTGCTTTCAGCGCCCCCATCGGTAAAATTTTATCCCTATACTCTTTCGCGATGTAAATTGTTTATGCTATGAATTAATCACGCACTTGGTCGACGATAGTTATTCCTTAACGTAAAGATGTTCAAATTATAAACGAAAGAATTATTAATTTATTTTAATATTCATTATTAATTATTAATGTTCAAAAATTAGGTTTAACACTTGATGATTTAAAAATAAAGTTCACTAAGTTTACATGTGACTTGACAACACATTCGATGATTTTTAGTGAAATACACAAAAATTCCATTAATTAGATATACAATAATTATAATGCAAATGGTCTTTAACCAAGAAAATAATTCAACTTGATTATTTTGTCACAAAATAAATACGTTTTCTTTGAAGGTATTAATTGCACTTGTATTTAAAATAAAATACACCAAATAGCAATTTAAGGTAAGTTTGAGATAATTGAAGATAATCGTTGTCGAACTAAAATCAGACTGTCCCCATCATGTTAGTACGTCCTTATATATTATAGTGTCATCACGCACCCCGTAAGCACAAAAAACTTACGCGTGGCGATGAAGTCATTGAAACCCGGTAATTCCCCGGACTTATGCAATGTTAATGTCTTTATACAAAGAAAAATATCTCACGCTTGTAGCAAGTATGAAGTCATCAGACACGGTGATTCCCCGGTAAAGTAAATGAGATCACGCGTGTTAGCTATTAAAAATACTTTGTACTATTACTTTCTTTTGTGTTCTATTATAAAATAACTTACACGTGCGACAGTCATGAAATCACCCGGACGCGGTTATTCCCCGGTAAATGATATCATTCCTGTTGAAAATAACAGATACTTTGTATTAATTCCTTGTATTAATATTGTATTAATTTTGAATTGTTACAAGTTGTTCGGCCTTCGGCCTCACAGACCGGATCATAATAGATCCGTGAAGGCCAAAGTTGTTCGGCCTTCGGCCTCACAGGGCGGACAATAATAGATCCGTGAAGGCCATAGTTGTTCGGCCTTCGGCCTCACAGACCGGACCATAATAGATCCGTGAAGGCCAAAATTGTTCGGCCTTCGGCCTCACAGACCGGACCATAATAGATCCGTGAAGGCCATAGTTGTTCGGCCTTCGGCCTCACAGACCGGACCATAATAGATCCGTGAAGGCCATAGTTGTTCGGCCTTCGGCCTCACAGACCGGACCATAATAGATCCGTGAAGGCCAAAGTTGTTCGGCCTTCGGCCTCACAGACCGGACCATAATAGATCTGTGAAGGCCATAGTTGTTCGGCCTTCGGCCTCACAGACCGGACCATAATAGATCCGTGAAGGCCATAGTTGTTCGGCCTTCGGCCTCACAGAACGAACCATAATAGATCCGTGAAGGCCATAGTTGTTCGGCCTTCGGCCTCACAGACCGGACCATATTAGATCCGTGAAGGCCGTAGTTGTTCGGCCTTCGGCTTCACAGACCGAACCATAATAGATCCGTGAAGGCCAAAGTTGTTCGGCCTCCGGCCTCACAGGGCGGACAATAATAGATCCGTGAAGGCCATAGTTATTCGGCCTTCATCTGTCATCTGTCGTCCGTCATCTGTCATACATACATACATACATACATTTATTCTACCGCTTATACAGACCCGAAACGCCATACAGAACCGACGTTATGAGGCCAAAAACGACGTTACGAGACCCGGCTTCGGGTCTGGTAACGTTTACAATGTTTTTTGGGTTCCCTATACCTTTAGGTGTCATTTGGCAAGATTTAAGGTGGGTCTGGTAAGGATAGTTGAACGTATAATTACATACATATTTAGTTCACCGTTTCTCTCGGCAGGGAGCGCGCCATTAGTAGCGTATATAATATATACAACGTTGCTGATCCCGATACATGTACTCGACGTTGTCAATCCCTAAATTTTGCAACATCGCTTCAGTAACTTAATATTATTAAGGCTATTTATAAAGTTAATTAGCTGACAAGTTTTGTTAAATAGAAGTTATTTTTTTGCATGTTTGATTTAAAACTTTAATTTAAATTAAAATTTTATAATCATTTAAGTTGTATTCAGTACTATTTACTGAAGTATGAAGCCTATCAAATTCTTTTTAGTACCCAAACAGAAGAATTTTGCAACAAATTTAAGTACGAGCTAGTGAGGACTAGTGTTATTAGGTAACTATTTTAAGAAATAGTTACCTAATATTTGAATTCAACATTTTCATGAGTCGGGTTACAATTTTATTGTAACTTCGGGTAGTAATTTTAAATATTCTTGTCCGGTATCCGATATGCCAAACTGTTTATGCCACCGATTTGTATTAATAACATTTATTGTTAATTTATTTAGTGGAAGGTAGACATTTTATAACAAATTCGAAAATATTTAAGCTTCCATAATCATTATACTTATGCTGCCAATTTTTAAAATTGACTGAATATTTATTAAAATTAAGATTGAATAAAATGAAGTTTTAAAATTTTCTTTTAGCTCCGAGCCTCATACGTTCGGTCCCGCTAATTTAATTCAATATTAATATTAAATTAGATTACCAGATGATAAAAAAGATTTAATTCGGTAAAAAGTAACACCATTACAGCTCCATTTCACCGGCACCCCCACCACAAAACATTCAAATCGGAGACTTGGTGGAATCGTTTGTACTTCGTTTGTATCGGTTTGTACCGCAAAAATTTTCGTTTGTATCATAAAGACAAAAAATTTACAGCACTTTCAAAGTGGGGGTGCCAGAGAAATGCCAGCCCCCCACCTCAAAATATTGAAATCGGACTTGGTGGAATCGTTTGTACTTCGTTTGTATCGGTTTGTACCGCAAAAATTTTCGTTTGTATCAAAAACACAAAGATGAAAAGCTGAAAACAAGTTAAGTAGAGAAGTTCGAGACCAACGCGCATACACCGCTTTTACAGAGGTGGCTTGAGTACACAATAAAAAACTTTTCTCCCCCCTCTATTAAGGAAAATAATGATGGATATTAATATTATTATTATAATAAATAATAATGTACAATCTATATTGAAGAAAAGTTTTTACGAAGTTATGAGTATTTCAAATTTTAGAGAACTCCGAGCAAGTTACGCTTGGTTACATTTCATTCGGCAGAAAAGATGAACAAGAGTTATGTGAAGTAAATAATTTTATTATGTTAATATAAAAGAAAACAAACTAAATAATTAATAAAATGTACAATTATTAATATATTAAGTTAGTAGTATAAATCAAAAATTGACAATTAGTTGCTACTATTGATTGTCTCACTATTTTGGACCGATCTTGTAGGTCGTCATAACGTTCCCATTTTCCAGAACTGTTACGCCAACAGTAACAGACGTAGTGACCAATTGCATTCACATTCTTTAATGTTGGAGGTAGAAAACTAATAGCACCTTGAAAATGGTAAACCGTATCGTTGAGAACAATTTGAAGGGGAATTTCTTTTCACTTTTCAAACAATACTTGTTGAACAAAAACTACCTTTCTTCGTACTGGGATTTGCACATTTTGCACTGACTGAGGTTACCATTATTTTCATTAAACTTGAAATTTAATGCATTTTGAAGGTTTGGTACACTACTGTCTGGAAAATTTACCACTGTCGAAGGATATCGCGTTTCAATTTTATGCTTACATTTAACACACGTACGGCCCTCTATAACTGATGGATTATCTTTGAATAATGCATTACATAAGTAATACGCGGTACTTGCAGCATCCACTTTGACGTGATTATTTGGTAGGTCTTTCTTATTGGTAATAATACCGATTAAAATAGAAGCCCGCTTCCTATATCGTCCCCCTTATGCCAAAACCACGAATGTGCAAAAATTGCCATTTTGACCTAAGTGCATTTTCTTTCCAAGATAGAAATTTTTTTTTTAAATTATTGTTAGATTTCGATATTCAATATATTCGAATAACAATGAAAAAAATTGTCTGAATTACAATTAAAATTGATTAATTTCATTTACTTCATAATTTACTTCAAATACACTTGACTGAAAACTAGAAAATGCACATTCGTGGTTTTGGCATAAGGAGGACGATATGTTTGTGCGTTGTGCATTATGAAAATTTTTAATCAAATTAGTGATGTTCTTTTTTTAACCAATAGCCAATGAAATTACAGAACGTTTTCTGCATAAGAGATTACCAACCTTATATTTTAAAAAGAAGAAAATGTTGAAGAATACGGTCATCCGAGTTCCACCTTGTTAATTTAATAAATCGATGTTTTCCAATTTGGGTTTTTAATTTATATTGTAGATTTAATTTATATTGTATATCTCTGCTTGGACTTATGTAGGCTTTTTAATGTTGGTTATCAGATTATCCGATTACCGAAAACGTTGCATAAAATCCCTTTTAATCGGTATTATTACCAATAAGAAAGACAATATTAGTTTTCTACCTCCAACATTAAAGAATGTGAATGCAATTGGTCACTACCTCTGTTACTGTTGGCGTAACAGTTCTGGAAAATGGGAACGTTATGACGACCTACAAGATCGGTCCAAGATAGTGAGACAATCAATAGTAGCAACTAATTGTCAATTTTTGATTTATACTACTAACTTAATATATTAATAATAATTGTACATTTTAT
The DNA here is from genome assembly GCA_932274525.1 of Podabrus alpinus. NCBI lineage: Eukaryota > Metazoa > Arthropoda > Insecta > Coleoptera > Cantharidae > Podabrus > Podabrus alpinus. The sequence goes on from OW026451.1 coordinate 20,910,624, forward strand.
TAATTATTTAGTTTGTTTTCTTTTATATTAACATAATAAAATTATTTACTTCAAATAACTCTTGTTCATCTTTTCTGCCGAATGAAATGTAACCAAGCGTAACTTGCTCGGAGTTCTCTAAAATTTGAAATACTCATAACTTCGTAAAAACTTTTCTTCAATATAGATTGTACATTATTATTTATTATAATAATAATATTAATATCCATCATTATGGTCCCGATACAAACGAAGTACAAACGATTCCACCAAGTCCGATTTGAATATTTTGTGGTGGGGGCGCCGGGGAAATGGAGCTCACCATTACTATTGGAAAAAACTGGAAAATTGTTTTTCAAGAATAAACATTGGAAGCTCTACTATACGCAAACATTGACACTAATAAGGAGTGTTCATTTTACTAATTAATATTTTACTAAATTATTCTGAATTAATTTTTACAATATTTACTTCAAGTTAAGAATACAAGTTGTGTGACATGTTTCATCTATAAAATTCTATGTAAGTTCACGTACGGCAGTAATTTCGAATTTTTATACGGACGCGTCCCATAAGCTTTCGCACAAGTTTTGCGCGGTTCTGCGGTCACTTTCCGACTTGCTCCATTCCAAATTTTTTAAATTTTTTCAGAATTTCAGCTTCCCGGGCTTCTTTTTTACATATCTTTTAATTAAAGCGCAGTATCTCTCAATAGGACGGAGTTCAGCAGAATCTGGAGGATTTCTTTACTTACAAAAACGACATTATTCGAACACAAAAGTTCAAGTGTAACATCAGCATAATGAACGGTGGCCAGATCTGGCCAAAACAACGGAGAGATATTGTGTTTACTATACAAAGGCTAAAATATGTTTTTGTAAGCATTCTTGCCTATAATTTTCACCGCAAATTATCCCAGTTTAAAAAAATGTTCCACTTTCATTCGACAAGAACAAATCGCTTATCACACAAGAACTCTTTTACCAAATTTTTCTCTCTGAATTATCTTCACTTCGTTAGCCACATCTTCTCCTACAACAGCGTTATAATATTGTAGTCCTGGTGTCCATTTTTACGTAAGTTTCGTCATCCATTAAAATGCACTGATTCTTTTATTTTCGCAATAAAAGAGTCTACAACTTTTCGGACAATTTTTTTAACTTTACCGTTGTTTCGCAGACTTTTTAGGCTTTTTTTCGTTATTTTACAAGTCTTAATATTAAGTCTTTTTTAATATTTTGCACCGTACTGACATTTAACTGCCACCTTTTTGTACAGAAAAGAACTTTTTGGATTTTAACAGCTTCAAAACGTTTTCTTCAGCTATACCGGGGATGAGCAACCTTTTTTTACAACGGGCCAGCTACAAATTAAAAAATGTTGTGTGGGCCGCATGTAAGGAACTTATGATCATACAAATATTGAATGATGAACTAAAATGATCTCTTTATTAACAAACTTATAAACCTAAATCTTAAAAGTCAAAATGTAAAATCTTGGAAGGGCCACACGAGAGAGTGTGGCGGGCCGCGTGTTGCTCATCCCTGAGCTACACCATTTATAGACCCTTATCCATGAAGAGATTTAAGTAATTCATCAAGTGTATTATACTCCCCAAGTTTTTTAATAATTCGGAAAACCGCTAGCTTTAAGCATTTAACAATATTTTCTTAGGAATAATTTTTCTGAACACTATTGCAAGATAACCTTCCGGGTGTCAATTTAAATGCGCTCTATGGCGTTACATATTTGACAAAACTAATAACTAAAGGTGATGTGTGATAAAACAACATTTCTTTTATAAATAATGCCTATTAGATCAAATATGGGCTGACAATTGTATTTATTATAGGTAATTCAAGTTGTCCACTTAGTAAAATGAACACTCCTTATTACCTACTCAAAAATTATATTTGGGGTGGCCATCGTACCTAATTCGCCTTGCTTGAGTAATTCATTGTTTTACGTTGAAAGATTTGTGATGTAAAGGTATTAAGAGTTTAACTAATCATTTTGAAAAAATATTTATGTTGGTCGAAAACTAATGATTTCCAATGAATTATAGGGATTTTCAAATTAATTCCAGAGGCTTCCAAGATATTTACCCCTCGATTAATTCTATTAAAATACAATATGCTTTCTTGTTAAGTTTTTGATCTTATAAATTTAAAAAATGGTAACGTTGACTAATTATTATAAGCTTACATCACATCACATGCAGTCTTGAGGAGCTTACCATTGCATTTTTTCCTTATCCAATATTTTTAGATGCCTGCGTTACGTGACATTTTAATATTTTATTGTTTTTCATATAAATAATTTAAGATAATCGTTTTGAACGATTGGGCAAGTGTTTCAGTTTTGTGGTCCACACGCTATAAAAAATGTAATATTACTTTTTAAAAAAATTTAGAAACAATAAATAATAATAACACAGAAAACTTAACAACTTAATTTTATTTATTAGACAATTTGAACAGAATTCTAAATAGGTGCATATTTATATAAAAAAATTTTGATCTTGTAAATTTAAAAAATTGTAACCTTGACTAATTATTATAAGCTTAAATCGCATCACATTCAATGCAATCTTGGTATAAAAGCAGTAGAAAGACTGATAAGAATTAACGGAAGGAAGTTATCAGTTCCTTAGAATTGACAACGTTGCTGGGATTAGAAACGTCGGTTTATCATAAAAAATTATATATACCGGGCTTGACAAAGATGTGCCAATGTATCGGGATTGTTAACGATTATTGAGTTAGGCAAGTTTTTATTTTTAAGATTTTGTTTCCCCTCAAGAGTTGCGCATGGTGTTATATTTGATCACTTCAGAATTTAATAACATATACGTTCTTAAAATAATAACTTGTGGTGGGTTTGAGGTTGTCTGTGCAATGTATCGGGCCTGGTAGCGACGGATGAACCAATATACATACATACATACATACATACATAATCCTCACGTAAAGTTACATCTTCATGTAAAGTTAAATCTTCCGCAAAGAGGTGGATCTTCCACGAAGAGGTGGATCTGCGTCTTCTTGCACAATTCCGGCGAGTTCTGCGACCTATATAAAGTGCTCCGGTCTTATTCGCGGCATTCAGATTAATTTGTTTGTTGTTTTTCATTTTTCGAATTAAAGCCGCCCTCCCGCCATCTGTTGACATTTTTCGAATTAAAGCCGCCCTCCCGCCATCTGTTGACAGTATTTTGAATCACTGACTGTACGTCAGATTAATTATTTGACAAATTAAATTTTTTGTCAAACTTGTGATTTGATTTTCGAAAAAAGCGAATAACTTTGCTCCCCGCTCGAATTTCTTCTCCATATATGCGAGAATAGTTGCGCCTGGAGCTACAAAATAACTGTGCAAAATTTGGTCGAGATCGGTCCACAGGTCTAGGAACGTATAGCGAACACGCAAACACGCACGCAAACACGCAGATCTTCTCTTTTATATATTTAGATTAACAATATTTGTGCATAATAATATTTATAGTAACTGATGGCACATAGAGCAACAGCAGCAGCAAGTTCAATTTCTTCAAATTTTCTCCCCTGAGTTCACAATTACAACTGAACTAGGCGAGAGTGTACATGGTCGCACTCGGCCACAGGCCTCCCGCTGAGACATTCGGACGAGAGCACTCGGGCGAGAGTGTACAGCCGGCATAAAGATATTCATTGACAGTTGTTTACATAATAAATAGAGATGTATGTACAGGTAACCCTCGCACAACACGGTTAATTCGTTCCGTGCAATATCGAAACGTGTTAAGCAAAACCAAGAAGTAATGCAAATCAGAGGTTCCGTTCCGTGTTTTATCAAAACCGTGTTCTGCAAGTCCGCGTGTTCTATCGAAACTGCATTAAGTTTAACGTAGAAGTAATGGGAAATGAATTCAGTGTAATATCGAAACTGTCTTTTAATGACTAACATCATCTAACATACAATTTTGCACAATTGTTGCCGATTTTCTTGAAAACCACTGCTCCGATTTTGATGGAACTTTGACTGTTATTTTACTTATGATTTCAGGAGTAACATGGGCTCATAATTAAATAAAACGATTACATTTTTTCGTTCTTTCGCTGACGTCGTAACTTTTTTTTAGATGCGTTACAGGTAAGATGATACATGATAACATGTGATAACGCTGTTATAATATGTCCACTATAATAAGTAAAGTACCGAGATACTGGAGATTTATACTAATGCTGGTTTCTTAGAAGTGCAATATCGAAACCGTGTAAGAAGTTGTCGCAAAATTTACTGCGTGTACTATCGAAACCGTGTACTCATAGTCCCGTGCTATACGAGGGTTACCTGTATATACAAAGTAATTTCTACTCCGTTCACAGGCGCTGAAACGTAGCACTTGAATGATAAATACGGTGTCAACGATTTATAGTTTTTTTATGCATTATATTTAATTTTTTTATCAATTAGGTATATTTTAGTTTTTGTATGCATTATATTTTACCTATTTCGTAAATAAACCTTAGTTTTAAACTTTTGTTTTTAGTCTTAAATAAATTTTGGAACCTAACCCCCTTTTTTCTATTGATTCTTTAGTTCCATTTACGCGAATTCCATGAACGCGAGGTTTTTGGCGAACGGAACCCTCGCGTACATGGAGGGTCTAGTGTAATTTAAAAATTAAAAATTCGACCTCAAAACCATTAAAAGATGTAGTCTCATTTATTGTAACTCCCACAAATATTTATTGATAAGTAAATGTTTTTTAATATTGAATATTCGTGGGAATCTCGTTAAATCCATGTATGCTCGTCAGCAACGGTCCTTAGTTGAAAAGTCCTAACCGACAAATTGGTTTTTAGGAGAAAAATTACTTGACATAGATCTTATATTATAACGCTGTCTTCATTATAAAATAATAATTAATGCCGCCTGTTAAAAAATATATGGTTATATCAAATTTCTGTTAATGAAATGAAAATGGCGTTATAACTATAATTTCAATTTTCTCCCAAAATCCAATTTGTTAGTTAGGACGTTTTAACTAAGGAGGGCAGTATTAGGAAAGGAACGTATTTTTATATTTTCTAAATTATTACCAGATTACATTAAAAAACCATCAACTTTGAAGGTTGTTTTATATGGGAATTTATAGATAATTGAAGTTAGTTTATCTCATCTGGGGAATCACTTTTGTATCAGATGAACAGGAAACAAGTCTAGACATCAAAATCTGAAAACCGTTATTTTGAGCAAAAATAGAAAATTGCAGGTTTGATCTCAGAAACTGTAAGAACTAGAACAATAATTTGATATGTGTTTTCATATAATTTCGTTTAGTTTAATTTTGCCAATAACTATTTTGGGGATACGATGCATAGGAACCGGACAGTTAACGTTTTTGCAATTTTTGGAACCTTTTTTGGAAATTTTCCCACTTTCCAGTTCAAGCTTGATGTCAAAAATTTAGGGATTCATTTTCAATATTACCAAACTAAAAGCTTTAAGCAAAAAAATCGCATTTTCGAGCTATGTTCTCATAAAAATACCTAATGACTGGGTTACTTTGTAAATTTAAATGAAATTATTTGGTACTATAATAAGGCAGTTAGGAGTTGCAAATTAAGCTTCCCTAACGGTAAAGTAACTGTATTTAGCTGAACTTTGTTATTTATGTGCTCAAAATTTTGAAGCCTCGAGATAGCGGCTTTATGGTTAATTCAGGCTGGTGCAATATATATTTTTGAATTAAATGGGCACAATCAGCCATAATAGGTAAATTAAAACTTACTTGACCACCACCTTCAGGAAATAAAATTGTTTCTTCTAAAATCACTTCATACCCATCAATAATCGTATCTTTTCCATTGATATTAACAGTAAATAGTGATTTTTCACAAGAAACCACCTCAGATGAATACTAAAAACAAACAAAAAAATTTAGATTCGATTTAAACATTTAAATAAAGGGACTCAAGGCAATAAATAGATAACAAACAATCAACTCGATCACGTCTGGATTAATTAATTAAAAATAAAATGGCATCCCGAAAACTATAATTGCCCACAAATATAATGGACTTTGGGAATGGCGAGCTTTTAAAAATTCTAATTTTGTATCTTAAAGGCCGTAATTAGGACTTCTCCCTGCGAGTCTTCAAGTCCAGAAATGTAAAATTCCATTTCTCACCTCTTTCAGAAAACTATCTTCTTGACATTTAAAGACCATATTGGAGCCGTTAAATGCAAATATCGTAATCTACGTTAATCGATTATCTATCGATAATTTTCACTTAATTACTAAAGAAATTAATAAATTATTGCAATCGCGAAATTGAGGTTAGAAACCAAACGTCAAAACCTACAAAAATAACAAACTTCATAGCCGGCTTTGGCGATAAATCGCTAAATTCACTTCAATCCAAATCTGTTGTGACGTGTAAACACAATAAGTGGGGATAGGATGCCATGTGTAACACCACGAAGTTCCACGTAACGCCGGATTTGACCTAGGTGGAAGAAATTCGGTAAATCGGTGTCAATTTACTTTGCCATTTGTAGTGCAATACACATCCAAGAAAATACGTAAATAAAATTAAAACAATTCAACAAAAATGAAGAACATTTTTATGCTGCTGCTTTTGGTTTTACCAGCTGTACTTTTCACCTTAAACGGCGGTAAGTAGTCCAATTTCCTTTATTATAAAAAAAATCCGAATATATTGACGTTTACAAAACTAACATATGATAACTTTCACGCAAATTTTTTGTTGTTTGTTTCAATTTTTTTGTTTTATTAGGTAACCAGTTCTTATGTAAAGCTGAAGATTTAACTGAAGACGAAGGTGAAGCTGAAGTTGAAGGGGAAGCCGATATCGAAGATGTTTCAACTACCGAAGATGACGAAGACGAGGTTAAGGTCACATCATCTCCAGATGCTGACACAATACTGAAGTTTGTACGACCAATTTCTGTAGGCGCCCCACAATTTGGTAAGTTTAATCTTTCTTTCATCACCGTTTTCTGTTTAATAATCCTACTTTTTTTGGTTATAGAAATTCCTGCAGGACTCCCTGTCGAATTTTTGGTTGGATTCCGCAACAAGGGTCAACAAGATTTTGTAGTCGAAACTATCGAAGCTTCCTTCCGGTATCCAATGGACTTCACTTTTTATATTCAAAACTTTTCTGCCATTGCTTACAACAAACAAGTTTCGCCCAAACAGGAAGCCACACTTGCTTACAGTTTTATACCGTCTGAAACTTTTGCTGGAAGACCGTTTGGATTAAGCATCAATCTTGCTTATAGAGATGCAGGCGGTAATAGTTTCCAAGAAGCAGTCTATAACGAAACAGTACAAATTGTGGAACTTGAAGAAGGTAAAGTATAAAACCACCGATTTTTAAATGTGCTATTATATAAACGGTTATTTTTAGGACTTGACGGTGAAACATTCTTTTTGTACATATTTTTGGCTGCCGGAGTAGTTTTACTATTGGTCCTTGGTCAACAAACTTTGTTAACGGTAGGACGTAAACGAACAAGTCGAAAAGTACCAGTAGAGACTGGCACCAGCAATCCCAATAATGTCGATTACGAATGGTTACCACAACAAACTTTGGCTAATTTGAGTAAGTGACATTGTCGAACCACGAATTCATTGTTTTAACTTTTTTTTTTTTGTGATACAGATAGAGAAAAAAGCAAGTCGCCAAAATCTCCAAAATCGGTAAAAGCACAAAGCCCCAAGGATAAAAAAGTTCAACGTAAAGCCAAATCAGCCTAACTTAGTTTTATGTCTTTGACATCATTTCATTTTGATCCATCCACAGATCCAAGTCATTTTTGTTATTGTTATAATTTATATAAATAAATGAACAAAACTTTTACAAGATTATTAATTTATAACGTGATTGTCATATTAATAAGAAATTCAGGTTGTGTTGTAGACTATTAGCTACTAGTTTTATCATTACTCTTGTAAATATGCATTCATATTTTCTTTTCGATGCTGATTTTCCTATGGAAAAGAATAAAGAATGAAGGCGTTTTTCTAAAATGTATTTTTATTTGTTATCAATATTATTTTGTGATAGATTAATGAATTGCTGAATTTATTTTTTAATAGAATGTTTTGCCACCTACACTTCAAATGAAATCTGTTTTAAATGGACTGAAACAGATTAGAGAAATTGATAAATATAATGATAAAGTAGGTCATTTAATAAACAGGTGGGGTGAAGTTCTTTCTAATGGAAAGGCAGTAAAACTGTTTTAATTTTATTTGAAATTTCGTTCAATTTAAATTTATATTTTTGGCTATTTCGAAATATAAATTTTTTAAGTTTTAAACTTAAAAAGGCTTGACAAAAATATTGCCATATTTAATGTTGTTGCTAGTACAATCCTAGTATTATTATTTAATTTGACTGTTGAGTTGTTACAGTCATGTATTATTGTATAGTAATTGCTATCAAGAAGTGAAGATTTATTTTTATCAGTTTTCATGATAAAATATTATAATCCAGTCATTAGGACCTGATTTTTTATTTTTATACTGAGGGAGAAAAAGAACCACCTTTTCCCCGAAAATCGGAAGTAAAATGGTCACTAAATTCCAAAATTATTGTTCCTTAGATATTATAGAAGGAAATCCATCGAGATTTTTAATTTAGAGAATAGAAAATATAATTAGATATAAATTGCATAATAAAGGACTTAAGAGCGCGCTGCAGAGAGGAGAGTAGATATGATGTTGAATGAAGCCTCTAATCTTTTCTACAAATTTAAAAAACTGGTTACTGTGTCATAATGTTAACCACCCAAATCAAAATTTCTTCTGCTACATACTAAAGAACATAGTTAATATAGGGGAGAAATATTAACGGATGGTGCGCTGTAAGCAACATCAACGTGACGTCAAGCTGATGCACGCTAATGATATAACCTCGCTTGACCTCGCTCAGAAATACTTTGATTTGGTTTTGAACGATAATAATACATTACAACTAAGTAATAAATAAATAATTTAATAAAAAATAATACATTAACGTATTTTAATTAATTTTTAAAATAATTTTAATTAATTAAGACGTCAAATATTTAGTTGATATTACAGCCACCAGGGTGCGTACAATTAATATTTTTCCCCTATAGCAAATTGTAAAAATATTTAGGGTGATAGGGGTCCAAACTTTTGAATAAATCGAATTTGAACTTAGCAAATTTACATGTAAAATTTAACGAGATTCCGCGCGTCGCCAATTCTGTTGACGGTGCGTGCAGAAAGAACTAGTCTTAAACTTAGCGTTTTACGGACCGGCAGATGCAGCCCGTCTCTCGTACATGTAACGTCGATTATTTTTTGTTTTTACGCAATTTTTTGGGGGTTCGAGTTCCCGGTTTCCTTGATGCTAAGCGCTTTAAGTATGTTTAGCTATCTGGCGCGGAGCGCCGACGGCCATGAAAAACCGGCCGTCCGGCTACGTTTCACCCCCAAAAAATCGCGTAAAAACAAAAAATAATCGATGTTACATGTACGAGAGACGAGCTGCATCTGCCGGTGCGAAATACTCTAAGTGTTAGGGTCATTCATATTGCACGTACCGTCAACAGAATGAGAATCTCGTTAATTTTACATGTAAATTTGCAAACTTCAAATTCGATTTACTCAAAATTTTGATAATACTTTCGCAGGTTTAAATTATATCAGTATACTATATTTTAAACCTTCCTCTTTGCAATAGGAAATTTTCACGTTATTTGGAGTGGTCAAAGTTAGCGGACCGTACCCGAAAATTCTATTTTAGATTTAGAATCCATATCAAAAGATCATAATATTAATATCATATTAATTATTTTTATAGGAATTATGTTCTCATTTATTTATTCACTACTTTTCTAACTGAAACCTTTTTACTCCCCCCCCCCCCCCCCGTCGATCTATAATACAATGCAGCAATCTTCTTCTTATATATAAAAATGCTTGTATGTGTGTGTGTATGTATGTATGTTCCGCATAGACGCCTAAACCCCGTAACGGTGGCCGTTGAAACTTTCACGAGATCTGGCGACATTCAAGAGTAAACTTTTCGTCGTCTTTGATTTTAGTAATTCGCCACCATAAGACGGTCATCAGCAGTTAAACACTTCAGGTCACAGTCGTTGTCATAGTTACGATGCGATTTTGACACTATAAGTTTAATTCAATGACATTGACATATAGTCAGTAGCGGCTCGAGAATAGGGGGCACAACTTTGACATAAGAATGTTAACCTTAAAATTCTGACATTGGCATATACTCATTGGCGTTGCACAATATTTTTAAAATTCTGACATTGGCATATGATGTACAGGGTACAACATAAATAGTGCGCGTTTTAGCAAGGCTCACCCCCCAACTCCTTCCATAATAACCTAGAGTGACCCTTAGAGTGTTGAGTAGCCCCATGGGCCCCCCGATAGTGTCAAAGTGACGGCATTAACTACATAACCTAAAAATCATTTTGCATATACAGGGTAAAACATAAATAGTGCGCGTTTTAGCAAGACGGGCCCCCTTTTCATAACCTAGAGAGTGACCCTGATAGTGTTGAATAGCCCCCATGGGCCTCCCGATAGTGTCATAGTGACGGCATTAACTACATAACCTAAAAATCATTTTGCATATACAGGGTAAAACATAAATAGTGCGCGTTCTAACTAAGTGGCCCCCTTTCCTAACGCAGTGAGATCTGCTCTTTGGTGTAGTGTACCCCCTTGGCGCCCCCCGATAGTGTCAAAGTGACAGACCTAATCACATAACCTTAAAATCATTTTGTATATACAGGGTAAAACATAAATAGTGCGCGTTTTAGCAAGACGGGCGAGTTTTTACTAAAGTCTAGAATAAATTCTTCATATTTGGTATATCAATAGGTAACATAAAACAATTTTATAAAAATAAATTTTTCCCCCTCCACCACAAAATTTTGAACTAATGACACTCAGAAATTTAAAAAAAATATATATCTGATTCCCCCTAATCATAATGAATAATACGAAAAAAAAAATTTTTAAATTATCCGCACAAAAAAAAGTTTTTTTTGGAACTTCATCGATCATCACCAAAATTGATATCTGATTCCCCCTAATCATCTAAATGAATAATACGAAAAAAAAAAAATTTTAAATTATCCGCACAAAAAAAAAGTTTTTTTTTAACTTCATCGATCATCACCAAAATTGATATCTGATTTCCCCTAATTATCTAAATGAATAATACGAAAAAAATTTTTAAAAATCATCCGCACAAAAAAAGTTTTTTTTCGAATTTTATAGATCATCACCAAAATTGATATCTGATTCCCCCTAATCATCTAAATGAATAAAATGAAATAAAATCAATACAACTTTACAATTTATATTTGGATAAACAATTCTTTGAGTGCCAATGTCATTATTTTAAGGTTAACATTCTTATGTCAAAGTCAGTTAATTCCAGGCAGGACATCGTCTGCCGGGTCAGCTATTTACCTATAATTTGCAAAATTATGGAGGACCTGAAAAAACCAGGTTTAATTGCTTTAAGCTCAGGACAGAGCATAGAAATATAAATTTCTTCACTACGGACCCCCTATAAAATATTTTTTTCATATCAATAAATGCAATTATTCATTTTTCGTATCGGGGTTAAAAAATTTCTTTATTTGTTATTGAAATATTTCTTGAAGATACCGTGGGCAATTTTTTTATCATTTTCAAGTCTGCAATGGATATTTTTATCATATCATATCCAAATGAATCATGATAATTTTTTTTCGAGGGGGGGCAGCGATAAGAAGACCGGCGCCTCTTCTAGCTGCTCTGGGCACGCCACTGGTTGTCTCTTATACACAAAAGTAAACTTTACAACAACTTATTACTTTTAGACAATAATACCCTATACTGATCAAATAAATTATACTTAATAGTTCACGTTCATCAATCGCGTCCATATCAACAATTACTCAATAAATGGGATAGTGGGGAATTTCGGATTAATTTAAAAACAACTTTTAAAAGTTTTGTGCGTTTTTAACAGTTTTTTTAAATAATATCAGTAGGATTCAAAACATATGTGGAACAATATGAAGAACTCTGAAGAGAAGAACAATGGGAGAAACTCAAATGAAGTTCTACAAGGTTATGAAAGTCTAAACGTTGCTGTATGGGAATGAAATATGGACACCGTCTCCAAAAAATAAAAATTTGCGAATCTTATTTTTAGTTGAAAAACTAAATGAATACTTAAAGAAATAGAAAAACCATATGGACAGAATGGAACAAACGCGATTTCCAGATTGATTGGAGAATACAGACCCAAGGGAAGAAGAGACGTGAGAACACCTAGGCTGAGGTGGTAATGAGTTGGAACAGGACATTGGATCTAAACCGTGTAGGCGATGATAAAAATGTTTTTAAATATTTTTTAATTACATTTTTTAAAAAACCAATGAAATGTAACTTGAATATTCTTAACAAGTTAGAGCTCAATATTATAAAAGTTATTTTGCTATGTTTTTTAATTGGTATGAAATTAATGTCCCATTTCCTATTTATTGAGTAATTATACTCAGTACAAAATTCTTTTAAATTATGAGTTTCTTGCCCCCCCCCCCCATTGGAACCAATCCTAGGGATTCACATGCCCACAAATGAGCTTCCATCTTTAGAAAGAATAGACATAAAATGTATCAAAAAAGACTAAAAATATAAAACATTTTTACCATAATATTGTTTATTAATTTTGGATTCCAACATTTGCAACTTATAAATCCATCAACTGCTAGTATATAATACATAGGAAATTAATTTGGTTTTGTAACAAGGGCGATCAGATGATATATTGTTATCTTATAGAAATATTGGACTACTTCATTTGGAATAATTTTTGTAATGCAAAATTTGGAATTTTGGTTCAGGAAATTATTTGGTAACGCCGCGCCGCTGGTCTTTTGTGAGCACTTGTGGTGAAAAGAGGGCCTAATGGGGACTTGGTCTAGATAAGTTGATCGGATAAGTAGAAAATTTTAGATTATTAAATTAATTTAAAATATAGGCGAAGATAAAGGAAAATTAAATACGTTGAGTTTAATTAAATACTCACAAATACAACAAATTTATCAAACGAACTAGATAAATTTAATGAAGAGATTACAACAGCGATACGAGACAGTGTCAAGGAAGCAAAGAAAAAACTGATAAAAATAAAGACGCAACCCGAAATAGGTGATGATGCAAAGAAACTAATAGGAAAAAGACGTGAAATTAACAGGAGGGGCCAGAAAGGTAGCATTGAATACGTAGAAGTCAAGAAGTTAATAAGAAAAAAGATTAGAGAACACAGAACAAGGAAATATGACGCAATAATAACGGGGGTGATTGAGAATAACTCCAATATGAAATGCTTAAGACCTAAATTAGGACAAAAACAAATATATTCTCTCACAAATAAAGCAGGAAAAATAATTCAAAATCGCGACCATCTACTCAAAGTTGTGGAGGACTACTATACTGACCTTTAGTCGTCAAAAGTACTGGAACCTCAAGAGGAAAATGTGCTTCAATCCAATCGAAGAATAATGAATGAAGGATCGGAGGAGTTGCCCGAAGTGAACGTGGATGAAATAGAAATGGCATTGAGAGGTATGAAATCAAACCGAGCCCCCGGCGACGATGAAGTTACTTCTGATATGATTTTGGAGGGGGGTACCAATCTGATGAATATCATTGCAATCCTACTGAACGAGTGCCTGAAACATGGAACAATCCCTAGCAGCTGGAATAATGCTAATGTAGTGTTGTTGTACAAAAAAGGAGATGTAAGGAGTCTTGATAACTACAGACCAATAAGTATCTTATGTCACACCTTTACAAGCTGCTCACTAAAATAGTTACAAATCGCTTAACGAAGAAACTTGATGATTACCAACCTCAAGAACAGGCAGGATTTCGAAGAAACTACAGAACAGCTGACCACCTGCTAACAATGAAGATCCTAATAGAGAAATCCAACGAATACAACTTTCCACTCTATCTTGCATTCGTTGACTACGAGAAGGCATTTGATTCCATAGAGTCGTGGGCGATACAGTGAGCTCTACGTAACTGTAGAATTGATTATAGATACTCGACATTATTGGAGAACATTGCATCAAAAACCACAGCTACATACAACCTGCACGCAAAAACCGAACCCGTTAATTTATATAGAGGAGTTAGACAGGGGGATAGCCTATCGCCGAAATTGTCTATCCTGGACAAAATGCGGCGTTAACGTTAACGGAAGATTTCTTAACAACCTACGATACGCGGACGATGTGGTGTCAAAGTTAGCATTCAAGAAATGCTAACTCAGCTGAACGACGAATCGAAGAAAGTTGGTTTGAAGATAAACATCAATAAAACCAAAACTATGTTTGATGGAGATGGGATTGTTGTGATTGACAATCAAGAAATTGGAAGGGTTGATAGTTACGTATATTTGGGCCAGACGTTTACCTTGGGTAGAGAAAACCAGTATATGGAAATCAAAAGACGAGTGGCGCAATCTTGGGCTGCTTTCGGAAAACTAGGTTACATTTTAAAGAATGGGAAGATTTCACTACATCTAAAAGCAAGAGTGTTTGATATGTGCGTTCTTCCGGTGATGAGTTACGGAGCCGAGAATTGGACAATGACAAGAAAAAATATGAATACCCTTCGCGTAGCACAACACGCGATGGAACGAGCCATGATGGGAATTTCACTCAGAGACCGAAAAACAAATACGTGGATACGAAGCAACACCAAAATCAAAGATATAGCTGAAGCAGCAGCATCATTAAAATGGAAATTTGAGGGACATGTAGCGAGAGGTGACACGGAACGATGGAATCGACAGCTAATGCATTGGAGACCTTACGCAAATAAAAGGCCAAGGGGTAGACCACCAATGAGATGGGTCGATGATCTCAAATTGACGGCGGGATTGAACTGGGTGCGGGTGGCATCAAACAGATCAAGGTGGAGAAATGAACTTGAAGAGGCTTATATCCAAAAGTGGATGGAATAGCTGAACAAGAAGAAGAAGAAGAGAATTAAATACAGTTGGTTAGTTTGGAAGTAATAAAAGGGAAGAGAATGCAGTAGTTATTGAGTAAATTTAAAGTTTTCGGAAATTTAACAAGTTTGGATTGGATATTAATGAAGATAGCTGTTGCTGTGGCGATTATCACGAAAATGTGTTAATTAACAATTTTCAGTTACAAATAAAAAATTAAGTCAGAATACTTTCTCGCAAGTGGTGCTTGCCCACCCCTCCCCCATTTGATTGAGAGATATTATAGCAATATTATATTTAGGGCTGGTGGGGATTTATTTCTGAAAACTTTTTTAGCTAAATAACGAGAACTAATACTTGGCAAAGAAAAATTCCAGAAAAGAAAATTGAAATAATTGAGAAAAATATTGAAAAAACTAAAAATGATTAAAATAATAATGGTTTGGAGAGCCCAATGCCTTTATGACCGCCACCAACATCTAACTTTATTTTTAAAATATTTTGTGAACTCTGTTAGCATCGAAGATAACCTTCTCCTTTTTAAAATGATGCCTGAAATGGATAAAATTAAATGTCCGCTCGTGTATCAATATTTACTAAAATTTGATGGTAGATTTGGCTGGTATTTTCCGAAAGAAATGGAAACCGGTAAGTTATCACTTATTACTTAATTAATATATTTTAACAACGAGCAACTTAAACTTGAGCTTTGAGCTGAGTTTTTGTAAATGACTTCACGTGACGTAACACCTCGATCCACGATGCGAAGCGTTGCATCGCGTCTCGGCGTCTACATAAACTCAGATTTAATTTTTTTTGCAACCCAATTTGCAAAGTACGCTGGAAATATTTGCTCATCTAGCGGTCCTAGAATTAGTTCACGATAAATTGAAGTTTCGCGCTACATAAACTAATCGCCTCAGCAGCGCAGTTGTTTAAGCGCACGTATTCATAACTAATACGTCTGGGTTCGAATCCAAGTTGAGGAACATATTTTTCAGCATACCATCTTGCTAAACTCATTTAATGTACTTTTTCTATTTATCGCTAAAAAGATCTACTTACATACAGTAACATTTTTTATCCTTTTAGACGCCATATTTTTACTTCAAAAGCCATTATTTAGCTATTTATACCTTTGTAGTATAATTTGTGCAACGCCCAAACATTTGCCCACTTGCTATTTTCTTTGCGCAACAACATTTTTGCTCGTGAAATTTATTAGATTTTATTGTTGTTTTTTTCCCACGCGCAATCGACTCATTAAGGATGAAAACAGTAATGATAGTGGCATAACCTGGAGCAACAAAATATATATTCACCAAATAGATCGAAACAACAATAAAAAGCCGGAAATAACATTCAATTTTGAGTAACGTCATTGAGACGTACTACTGTCATTAATTATGAAAGTCTATTTGCTCGCAGTTGTGCGCGTTGCTTTTCATCGCTACTTCACTATGATTTCGTCATTAGCTAAAATCAAATTTGTTCCAATAGCTACTATATAGTTCCCACGGTAGCGCTAATTTTTCGTTTTACTTTTAGGCCATCCGCGATGAAGATTCTCCAAAATTAATGGATTTTATAAATCGTAAAAAGAAAATAAACCGAAATGAAAAACGTGTAACATTTGAATCAACCGATAGTTCCAACAATACCGACAATAATAGTGAGACAGCACCGGTCCAAGCACCATCCAAAATACGTGGGCGAAAACAATCAGCATTTGTACCACAAAAAAAATTTACTTTGACATCATCTGACCTTGTAAAACCAAAAAGTAGTTCGGACGATAGTTCAGATGAAGAAGCACCTGCAAAATCCGCAAAAGTGAACAAGACTTCTCCAAAAGAATCGGCAACAGAAAAGGCCGAAGGTGGTTCAGAAGAGCCTTCATCTCAGGACGAAGCACCTAAAAATGAAGCTAGTCCAGTTAAAGTTGCACCAAACAACACGGCCAGCAGCTCGGAAGAATCCGATAGTGAAGCACCTGCTAAAAAAGCTCCTACACAACGAGTCTCTCAACCTGAAGAGAAAGCTCAACGTAGTTCTGAAGATTCTTCTTCTAAAGAAGAGGCAAAACCTGCTGCACCAGCAAATTCAGTTTCAAAGAAAACGACAAGCAGTTCCGAAGAGCCTTTGTCCGAAAATGAGGAACCTGAAGAGAAACCCGTGGAAAAACCTGTACAGAAGAAAGTTAGAAGAAGTATTAAAAATAGAAATGCACGCGCGCAGTTAGTTAAAAAATCAAGTAGTTCAGATGATAGCTCCGCCGAAGAGTCAGCTGCTCCAGTCCAGAAAGTTGCTGCTGGTGCTAAAGAACCTGTACAGAAGAAAGCTAAAAGAAGTTTTAAAAAAAGAAAAGCATCAGCGCAGGCAGTTAATAAAGCAAATAGTTCAGATGATAGCTCCGCCGAAGAGTCAGCTGCTCCAGTCAAGAAAGTTGCTGATGGTGTTAAAAAACTTAGTAGTCTTTTCAAGAAGGAACGCATTTCTGAAGATACCTCCGAAGATGAATTACCAATGAAAAATTCCACTGGAGCTACTAAGAAAGTAAGACCAGATTAGATATATTTCTTAAAATTTTGGTCACTAATTTTTTGTAATTTTTAGAGTTCTGCCAAAAAAGAATCTTCTGAGAAAGATACTGACGAAGACGAAAAACCTCCAAAAGGAGTAAAACGTAAAGCTGATGGTATGGCAGGTGCTCACGCAGCTAAGAAAAACAATTAAAATAATTTTGTAAAGTCGGAATAACATTTTAATGAAAATTCGGTATGACCATTTTGCCATGTTTTAAGGGGTTGGAGGGGGAATATTATTGCCAACAATAATAATCTATCATCACATTTCCTCCTTTTTTAAATATATTATTCATTTTCTTTCAATATGATTAGTTTTATTAACTTTGTTTTGGGGTTTTGCTCAATTACTCACATCAGGTACGTAAATTTGTTGCCGATTCTGAAGATTTTGCGCGAAAGACGTAATTTAGTGTAAGAAGTTACTTTATAGTCTGTTGTTATTGGACGACCACTTTCTTTCAATATGATTAGTTTTATTTACTTTGTTTTGGGGTTTTGCTCAATTACTCACATCAGGTACGTAAATTTGTTGCCGATTCTGAAGATTTTGCGCGAAAGACGTAATTTAGTGTAAGAAATTACTTTATAGTCTGTTGTTATTGGACGACCAGTGCAAATACAATACAAATTCAATAAATACCATGCGAGTACAATGCAGTACAATATGATTCCGTACAATACAATGCAATTCCAATACGAGTACAATACGATACCATACAAAATAATACAAATACAATACGCGTACAATACAATACGAATACAAGACAATACAGTACGATTATGCACCCCATAAGAAATGTTAACCTATTTTAAAATTTTTCAATCAATCGGAGAGTTCCATTTCAAATTGTCTACAAACCCTGGCCCAAACCGCATGTTGCGAGGAGCAACGTGTGTACAACAAACAAAAGGAGAAAAAATCTAAGTTTAAAACAAAGTATATTTTCTGCGATGAAGAATGAAAAAAGAATAAAGGTTCTAGAAAAAATTAAAAAAAAAAGAAATTACAAAAAAGTAAATGATAAGGACACTGTAGAAACAGTTTTTTGTGGTCGTGGAGGTGGCGGCCGAGGAAGAAATTCTTTCAGGGCAAACCGAAACAATTTTAACAATAGAGATAAAAAATGGAGGTGGTGGCTTCAAGGGACGTAAAAATTTTGGCGGTGGACGCGGAAGGCGAGGTGATTTCAGAAGCTTCGATCAACAAAAGTCATATAATACAAAAATTACCTTTGATTAATTCATAAATGGGGTAGGTTTTTTTAAATCTAAAAACATAGAAAAGATTGAAATAATATTTATACGATACTGATTTATATTTCTTATTTGGAAGGTGATTGAGGGAAGATGCTGATTTTTCACGTTACACAAAAAAATGAAAAAAGAATGTGATTCTGGCTTCGAGTTTGACATATTTTACATCTTTATTATTTTTATATGACTTTTGCTTTGGTTATTTTACATTCTTACATGCATTAGCTTTCCATTTTAGTATTACGTTACGGATTTCTAGTTAGTTCATAAGGAAATATTTAGTCCTAAGATTAAAAATCTGTGATTTTGTCGAAACGAATAGCGCGCATTAATGAAATGAAGAGAACCCAGTTGGTGGTATTTTTTCAATTTATTAAATATTTTTGTGTTAGATGTGCTTTGGAAAATTTTTTGAATTAAAGTAATAAAATTTATAAAATGATACATTGTGTCACATCAATATTTGAAAGACTGGGATGCTCGCAACGAAAAGGTTATCGTTATGTTGCCGTGGTGTTTGTATTCCACTCAATAATTATTGCATTTCATGATTTCACATAAAAAATACAAATTAGCTCAAAGATAACAGTGACAGCACGAGGAAAAAGTTATTTATAGTAAAATGTTAATAAAAAAATGTTTAATCGCATTTTTCTTATCTAATTTTAAGCTAATTAAAAATTTTTGAATTTAGAAATAAACAACGCAGGTTTATCCTACTCGTACTTCCAACTTTCCAGTGTATTATATAATTTTTTTATTACGAGTGGCAATAATTTATCTAAGCAGCATCTTAGATAAGAGAAGTACGAAAATATTATTTACTGAAATTATGAATAAAAAATCAGAACCTCGTCGTAACTTGTTTTGCAAATCACGCGTAAAATTATTAGATTAGATTACAAAAACCTAAAGCCATCTTAGCCCCCCCTCCCCATATTTTAATATTAATATTATATAATATTGAGAGAAATTACGAGGTTCTTTAATAATAAATTATAATAAATAAAAAATATACCGCGCCGGTATATAAATTAAATATTTTTATTTCTTTGTTACGCGTTTCAGCGTTATCGGATGATGGCAGTTTGATACCGAAATGCGTAAAAAATAAATAAAAACATTTAATTTATGTAGGAGAAGAGTGCATTTATTTATTATAATTTATTATTAATATTATATTACTAGCTGGCACGGGCGGCGTTCGCCGCCCTTAGCCATCTAGACCCAGAATAGATCCGAGAAGGCCATAGTTGTTCGGCCTTCGGCCTCACAGGGGGAGGACCATAATAGATCCGCGAAGGCCATAGTTCTTCGGCCTCACAGAGGGAGGACCATAATAGATCGGTGAAGGCCATAGTTGTTCGGCCTCACTGGACGAACCATAATAGATCCGTAAAGGCCATAGTTGTTCGGCCTCACAGGGCGAACCATAATAGATCCGTGAAGGCCATAGTTGTTCGGCGTCACAGGGGGAGGACCATAATAGATCCGTGAAGGTCATAGTTGTTCGGCCTCACAGGGCGGACCATAATAGATCCGTGAAGGCCATAGTTGTTCGGCCTCACAGGCCGGACCATAATAGATCCGTGAAGGCCAAAGTTGTTCGGCCTTCGGCCTCACAGGGCGGACAATAATAGATCCGTGAAGGTCATAGTTGTTCGGCCTCACAGGGGGAGGACCATAATAGATCCGTGAAGGCCATAGTTGTTCGGCCTCACAGGGGGAGGACCATAATAGATCCGTGAAGCCCATAGTTGTTCGGCCTCACAGGGGGAGGACCATAATAGATCGGTGAAGGCCAATGTTTTAGACAACCGAAGAAGAAGTTTAGAGTACGTTTTTGTGTTATAATTCCCAAAAACGGTTTTTCCAAATTGCAGAAATCATTTCGCCCTTTTACCACGTCAAATATTGAACCAATTACATCGTCGCGTTATGAATTAATTCTTACAATTTGATGCCTCGCGTATTGCGATGCTAAAATTTCCAAGTTTCGAAAGATGCTGCAGATTTTCAAAAAAAAACGCAATTTTAAAATTCTTCGTTTTTGGGAAGTCGGAAGAGATGGTTTTTGCTCTCTCTCCGTCGCCCCCGAACCTCCATCTCAAATATTTCGCCGTCAACGTAATTAAAATCCCGGCCCTGCAAACACGTGTTTTGTTCACCATCTAGCGAAAGCGTAGTATAGGGTGATTCACCGTAGTATAGGGTGAATCAATAAAAAATCGAAAAACGCGAATAACTTTTTTCCCCGCGCAAATTTTTTTTTCCATTTATGCACGAATAGTTGCGCCTGGACCTACAGAATAACTGTGCAAAATTTGGTTGAGATCGGTCCAAAGGTGTAGGAACGTTCAGGCCAGCCCGGCCCTGTAAGTAAGTAAGGGTTTGTTAACTGGGTTAAGTACCCAGGTAACTGGGTACTTAACCTAAGGGTAAAGTATACAGTGTATCAATAAAAAATCGAAAAACGCGAATAACTTTGCTCCCCGCGGGAATATCTTCTCCATTTATGCACGAATAGTTGCGCCTGGACCTACAGAATAACTGTACAAAATTTGGTTGAGATCGGTCCAAGGGTCTAGGAACGTATAGCGAACAAACAAACACGCAAACAAACAGACAAGCTCTTTTATATATTTAGATTATATTATCTGGCAATTTTAAAACATAGCAGGTGCCTTCCAAAATAATTTCAAAATAAAATACCTTAATATGAAGTTATACTTCTTCTATGGCGTTCGTTTCTTACAGAATATAGCTACCTCCATGGAGGTCTTCTCAGTTCATTTCTAAGGTGGATTATTCCAATTTCCTTCTTCGCATCACTTTTTATTGCTTCCTGTGTATTTTCGCACTTTCTCCGCACTCTCCCTCCAATTGACTATATCCATGCTTTCCAGATCTCGTTTTATTTCATCTCGCCTTCTATAGATTTTGATCTTCATCTGGTTTTCTCATTGAGTATTCTTCGATTTTCTAGCATGAAACATTTTATTTTACTTTTATTTTATTGTAGTATACAGATTGTGAATTTATCTACTTGTTATTATTTTATTAAAGAAAACAGTTTAGAAGTGGCTTTCTAATAGGTCTAATAGCAAAATTAAAAATAAATGTTGCGACCATCCGCATAGAATTTTCCAACCCGATATGGGGTAGACAGCAGTGAGGTTTAAAAACAGAAATATTTTTCTAAATTTGTCGTAGAGAACCTAAGCTACACTGTAATACTCTACCTTAGCGATGAGGAGAGTATTGGGTAGAGAAAGTTGTCAAGGCTCAGAACTAAGAAGTTATAAATTATAAAGTCTGAAATATATGTATAAATAATCAACGTGGAGTTTTATACATTAACATAACAAAGAAAAACTTACAAAGAAGTGCGCCCTTTTATTTTCGGTCGGAATTTATTGCAAACAACAAAATTTACGATATTTGCGGTGATGATTCTCCGGTCTGCAAGTGTCAATATTGGTTCATAAATCTCCGAAATGGAGAACCTTTTGGGTGATTTATGGGATTGCATTATAATTTATTTTTTATTTTAAATTTAGTAAAACATATATTTTTTTTAAATTAATAATAATTATATTAATAATATAATATGGATAGATCAACGCAATAAGATGAACGTTATATATAATATTGATAATTTTTCATTTATATTCATACATTTTTGCATTGATCCCAATCCTCCTGAGTCGTATTCCATTTTTCCTGAATGTAGATAGAATGAACATTTCAGTTTCAGGGCTATTAGTCACGATTTTTTGTAATTACAAGTTATTCTAATTATTATAAAAATTGAAAATGTCCCATTCCATTCCGAATTCTCCTGGGTTCATTAGAAATAGAAAAAGTAATAAAACAGTTGAAACGCAAAATAGTGAGCGAATTTATTAAAAAACAAATGCAAAATCCTTTAAAATATTAAATCGTAGTAGGTATTTCAAGAAAGTGAAATTTCTGATATAGGGGATTTATTGAAAAACCATTAAAAAACCTGAATTTAAAATGACTGAAGCAGATTTTAACTATAAAACTACACTTCTTGATGAAAGATCAGGATCATTGATAAAGTTTGACTCAAAGTTATTTTTTATCCGAAACCAAATCTTTTTGTAACAATTAGTCGTTTTGATACAACATTGAACAGTAGGTTTCCATATAAAGGGCATGCGTTCAAGAGTAGAGAACGATAATGAAAGAAGAAGAGTTTTAAAGAAAGTGTATTTATATTGTTCGGAGCCTTGCAGCCCACGTTAAACTGTAGGCCTTCTATGTATGTGGCGACACTTTATATATATGCGCACGCAAGACATAGTAGAGAAGAAAATCAACGTCAGAGAGTAGTTAAAAAAGGAACTATCAAAAATTTTAATAAACTACATCTACGGATGATGAAATGCTGGGAGGTATTTCGAAAACTTGACGATATTTACTTCATCTGCGCCTTTTACTTTAAAGGCCGATTCAGAACAATAATTATTGTCAGCATTCTATTTCTGATTTGAAGAGAAGAAGTTTTAGAGGCAGGTCTATCCTGAAGAAATTAGTTTTAAAATCAGTCCATAAAGTTGAAATATTGTAAATGAAAGAATTGGGACTGGAACAGATTAAGTAGCTAAATAAGACCTGAAGTCTTTTCAATATTAACCCACATTATTTCACTTTGTCAATGATGACTATTCCATTATCTAAACTACAATTTTCCAGATATTATTTCAAATAAATAGAAGCCTAACCACTTTGGTTCCATACCAAGAAGCGTCACTATTTTCATTGTTCCATCTTCCTTCTATTTATTTTTTCTCAGAGCTAAAACTGAGTTTGGGGGACTTACAGTTTAACATAGGTTCTAAAAAAATGAATCTTGGCGTAAAAACAATTCAAAATAAAAAATAAAAAGTAAAAATAAAACAATATTTCAATCAACCTCGTACGATTTCCTAATCTGTTGTAGGCAGACGTGAAGTTTAAATGCAAAACCTTTTGCTAACATTTATCTTCCTAAATGATTTAAGGTAACGATAATATTAAAGAAAGCATACCGTCTAAAAGTTTTGGGACCGGGGGTCTGGGGGGTATGGAATACCCCCCAGCATTGAGGTATCAAAAGATCGTCAAATTTATTACGCAGCTATTGATGCCTATTAAAATTTATACTGACTAGATGGCCAGATTATTACGCCTGAAGTGGCTCCGTTTTTTATATTTTATCCAATTTTATGTTAGTTTAGAATGTGACCTTCCATTTACCTCCTTAATTGGCCGGCATACTGTATAATTATATGAAACGAAATCAAGAGGATGACAAATTTAAATATTTTTTGAAAATAAAAAATAATTCTTGAAGATGCCTGTCACCGTGGATATTTAAAACCGTTTTTATTGGTTCAAAATTTCTCTAGGTGAATAATCTGGAAACCAGAACTTGATTTGCAGTGAATTTTAAATTTAACCAACGATGATGGAAGTCATATCACGACGTCATATCGAGTGTCATAGACTGGAGAACCTATGGCTACCTCTTATCTATGATTTCATATGCCATATCCTGGGCAACGGCATTGACCTGCTGGCTAAACTATTAGGTGAGGGTAGCCAGATATGATGAAACTAACAGGGTGTGACCCGGGGCGAGTGGCTGCAAACAGCATCTGTCCCATATTGGGCGTCTGGCCAGCTCGGCAAGTAAAGGCTAGAAACCCCTTATTATCATGCAGACTTGGAAATATTGAATTTTAAAAATATAATACCCAGGTGAAAGGTTATGTTTCGGAATCTCACACTGAGCAATCAGTGAGTCCCGCGGATTCAGGAGGGGGGGGGGCAAAAGTTCAAGAAAACCAAAGAAGTCAAAGAAGATCATCAAAATACATGTTTTATGTATCCACATTTAACATACGAACAATGGCAACAGAAGATACGTTAATAGAATATGAGATGGAACTAGACGAATTAATTGGAACTTCTTTGGGCTATCCGAAGTAAGAAGTACAGGAAAAACATGCAAACCTCTAAAAAGTGGTTATGTATTGTATAGGGTGTTTTTTTAGCTGCATGAGATCTTTCAGTACACTGTAAAAAAAAGCACGTAAAAATACATTCAAATACGTGTAATTTTTACATTCAAAATAATAGTAAAAATACATATTGTGTATTATTCCATTGATAATAATGTAATTTCACACTATTATCAATGGAATAATACACAATATATAATTTTAGCATAATTTTGAATGTAAAATTACACGTATTTGAATGTATTTTTACGTGCTTTTTTTACAGTGTAGGGATAACTTTTAGAATGATGAAGATTGTTAAAGTGACAGTTCTTTGATATTTTTGTTCAGAAAGGTTTGCCATTTAATCATGAATATATTAACACTTGAAAATTTATTTTCAAAATCAGAGTTCCGTTCGCGAAACTTATAGAGCTCTTCGCCCATTTTATGGTCGGCATAATCGACCTTCTGAGCAGGCTATTGGTGCGGTGATGGATAAATTTCGTACCACTTCTTCATTGCATGATGTAAGACCACCAATAAGACAAAGAAATGTGCGTACCGAAGAAACTATCGCTTCTGTGAGTGAAAATGTGCAAGAGAACCCAAACATTTCAATTCGCCATCGTACTCAACAACTTGGGCTTTGTCCGTCCACTACATGGAAAATTTTACATCAAGATCTTGGTTTACATCCTTACAAGATCCAGTTGCTTCAAGAATTGAAGCTTAATGATCATCGATTGCGTCGTGCGTTCTCAGATTGGGCTCACAATTAATTGGAAGTGGATCCATTTTTTTACCGCCAAATTTTGTTCAGTGACGAGGCACATTTCTGGTTGAATGGGTATGTGAACAAGCATAATTGCCATATATGGACTGAGACCAATCCGCAACATTATCTTGAGACTCCATTGCATCCATTAAAATTTACTGTTTGGTGTGGAACACAGGCCAACGGCATCATTGGTCCATATTTCTTTCAAAATGAGGAAGGAGCTATCGTTGCGGTAAATGGTGTGAGATATCAACATGTGCTCAATACATATTTGTTTCCAAGAATCCAAGAGTTAAACATCGACAACTTATGGTTCCAACAGGATGGTGCTACGTGGCACACAGCCACCGAAACCATCGATTTATTGAAAGGACAATTTGGTGACAACATTATTTCAAGAAATGGTTCTATCAATTAGCCTCCAAGATCGTGTGATTTGAGGCCTCCAAATTATTTTCTTTGGGGTATGTTAAATCCATGGTGTATGCTAACAAACCAACAACTCTGGAAGCATAGGAGGTCAATATTCAGAAAGTCATTTATGAAATAATACCAGAAATATTGGAAAAAGTGGTCAAAAATTGGACTGATCGGATGCGCTTCTTAACGATTAGTCGTGGTGGTCACATGTCGGAAATCATTTTCAAATCATAAATGGCATTAAAGTTATACTTTCATAAAAAATAATTTAAAAAAATTCCATCAATTTTTTAATGTTTTATTTCAATTTGAAGTTCTCATGCAGCTAAAAAGCACCCTATGATAGGAAATTATCAACATAAGGGGACCGATGGCTTTACGTGCCCTCCGAAGCACGGAAGACGGTCAAAAATTTTTAGACTGTACCCAAAGTCAAACCAGGGAGCCTTGCATTAGCAGTTCATCTTGCTAACATTCCGGCCATGACACTCGTCTTTTTAACCATTACGGTCCTGTTTAACCTAAATATTTTCGGTCGCATTTGATGATGATAATGTTTTTATTTCGTTAAGCGATGGATAAGCAGTTAAAAAATTTTAAAAACTCAAGGATGTTTTGGTTTAAATTTTCTTTATTCACATATTTCAAAGAACTTTGTATCTATTCATGATTTCGCAATTTAATCGATACTAATCAATGAATGCTGTAGTTTTCTCCTTAGCCGATACTTGACCATGTCCTTGCAGTTGCAATTCTCAGTTATAAAATCATTTTAATCAATTAACATTTTAGTTTAATTTCTGAAACCTATTGGAACTCGGTTATAAGTATAAAGTATAACATATTAATATTATACGGAATTTAGAAAATTATAAAGTGGCAAAACGGTTTGTTATAATAACATGTACAGCATAAGTTGATTAAAATTAATTGAACAATTAAGTAGACACATAATATTTGATTAAAAGATGCATCACATTCTTGTCTCCTTGAGTAATTACATATATTAACAAAATTAAACAAGTGTTGCTTAATTGTTCATTGTTACGATAAGATTTTATTCGTGCACAGAGAATACTCCCAACGCGCGTCTAATTTTCTCAAATTTTATGGAATTTACATTGTAAAATAAGTTCTTTTACACGTAACACATTTTGAATATTATAAATAGAATTTTTAATGGATTGCTCCTACTTGAAATAGTTTATATCTATTATATTTTGATTTATAATTGCCAATTTACACACACTTTTTCTAAATAAACCACATTGATGTTATATTTCAACCCCTCGTTAGGCAAATATAGAAAATGCAATAAAAAATATTGGTCGCCACTTGAAAAAACTTTAATGAGTGCAGTGGCGTAACATCCATAAGGCAATTAAAAATACGTATTGAATTATGTTTTTATTTTACGGTTTAATAGCAAAAAAAGCTGAATAATTCCTGAGAGGTCTGAGAGATTCGACCAACGTGGAAATTGACTATGAGAAAATATTATTGTTTTAAATTTCCAATTTTAAAATGTTATGTGCATGGGCAACTCTATATAAATTTGCACGAGGCCTCTGGGGATCTTAAATACGCCACTGAATGCGTGCTTTTATCGGTAATTTATAACAGCTTGTGCTGCAGCCACAAATATTAATGTTGATTTGTAACTGGAAAAAGGAAGGGTGTATTAGAGAAGCACTAAACTTGTGATTAATTTTGTATTCCTTTTAAATTTTAAGTGTTCCATATATATGTAGTAGATAAACATTGGAGATAATATCGAGGTTATCACTTCCACCCAGATTGTAATATTTTTCAACTTGAATTATCAGTTTGACATAAATATTGTAGAAAGAAAAAGTATTTTAAAATTTCGTGATTATTGTAATCGAAAGCACTAACATAAAGCAGAGTCGAGTTTGTAAAGGAAGATAGTAAACAGTAGGTAATGAAATTAGTACGCGTGCGCGATCGTAGGCGCCACGACGCCGTCGTCAGCTGTCACTGCGAACCTCGACGCCCAGTCTCAGCAGGTGCGCGATGCCTGCAGTAGGCTGCCTCTATGGCAGTCCTAACGTGAATTTAGTTCATATGTGATGTATACGTCTCAGTTGTATAACCCAAACCTCCCGCGAAAAGCGTGCAGGGTGGGTGTTTTTATTTTTGTGTTTTTAATAATAATCGAACACACACATTGTCATGAAACCACAAATTCATTGCCGGCCGCCGAAACCCTTTCTGGGTCAATGTGGAATTCAGTGCCTCGAATTAAAAGGGAAGAACATGCGATCCCGCTGGCAGCGGAGGCGACGACGACGACGTCTGAATCATCAACGTCTTCAACACCACCAACAACAACCAAAAAGCCAATAAAACGTTTCGAGTTTGCCTCGATCGAATTCCATCGAGTCGAAATGCCTTTTATTATCGGTCTTTGGATATTTTGTGCAAGTCTTGCTAAAATAGGTAGGACACAATTTTAATATACATTAAAATTATAATAACTGTCAAAAAATAACCACATTGTTTTTGAAACGCCAAACATTTGAATCCAAAAAATAAGTGGCGGTTCATTTGAAAACGCATAAACAATCCATTGTTGTATACATTTAAATACTGCTCTAGAAATTATTTTTATAAGTTGTTTACATTCTCTATAATTTATCGTAAAATATCATGTGCGTGGTGATCATAATGAATGAATCAACCAATTCCTGTTTCGTAACGATTTTTATTTAAATTTTTTTTCAATAACAACAAAAAGTAATAAAAATGCTAATCTACAGGTTTTAACATTATTCTCAAACGTTGATTCATTGCCGGGCATGATGATAATCATTTAATTTAAATGATTTTTTAAATGCGTAATATATTCCACTAAACTTTTTCTATTATATTTCTTGTTCTCTTATTTTAATTTTTTTTAGAATAAATTTATCAAAATTACATAACTAAAAGTGGTACGCTAAATTAGAATATCAGATATTATTTTTCCTTACCTTCACAATTCAAGGAATAAAATAGTACGTAAACGCACATTGAATTTTTAACCGGTATAAATTGTTGGATATCAAACTACGATCAGAAATCCAATTTTTTATTGCTGTAAATTTTTTTTATTATGAATGAAATACAACAACACGTTCTACTGTGATGATCTGATGATCGTATCGATTCCATTTTTGAATTAAAACTTTATCAATAAATATAAATAAAATAGGTCAAAGTAACCCCAGTCGATAAAGAACTAAGTTAAATTGGTTCCATTAGGGTTTTCATGGTTAATGTAAATTTCAAACTTAAACAAAAACTAAAAACTGCGAAGTTATTGAATTAAAAGTAATTATTTGATTTGTAAATAATCAGATAAGGTTTGTAAAGTTTATCCAACTTTCATTAATTGTTGGTATTATCAGTTGTCCTGTGCTATCAGTTATCCACAACAAATACATGTAATTTTCAGTAACAGCAGGTTATCTTGCCATGACTTCCGTTAAGTTACGTTAAACCCATCAACAAATTTTATAAATACCTTGGAATATGAAAACGGAAAACCAAAAATATAAGTTATTTTCTTGAAAACAATTTAAAACAAGCGTTGAAACGGCACCGTCAAAACGTCAGCGTTCAAATAATGTCCTACAATGAGCTTTTCTTATTTGAGTTTCCCGTTATCAAAGTTACGGCAAATTGCCAAGTTAATATAAAGTTTTAAGAAAGTTATCACCGCAAAGTAATTAACTGGTTAATTGGAAAAATTTGAATTTTGAGATTACTTTTGCAGTGCAGCGGTTCACATTTTTGTAATTAAGATTTTTGATACGGAGAGTTAGATAATATTAAGTAACTTTCGGAACCAAAAATACCTGACATTTCATCGAGAAGAACTACCCCCACTATAAATATAAAAATAAAATAAAATGGGGTGATGTGTTGATGAGATATTATAGCGTTTCCATTTTTAGAATTTCCATTCTAATTATTTGGAAGTTTCTTCTTCTTCACTTCAAGGAAGAAGTTCCTTCTTCCTTCAATTTATAATGCCATGTTTGGAGGTTAAAATTTCCATTTTGATTAATTTTTTTTCTAGTTTGTTCTCAATCTCCAGCTGGAGTTTTATTTTTTCATTTATTTTCCTATCTATTGGCATATATTATTGTTTTAAATTTCAGAGGAGCTCTCTGAATCATAGTACAGGTAATTTGGTGTAGTAGCAGGGGTGAAAGCTTGGGTTTAATGATTGTACGTTAGATACAAACATCACTTGCTACTTCCAAATAATTTAGCCAATTTTTCTCAATTATTTTCTCCCCTTCGATTTTACTCAAACTTTGTGTAATTTTAAGTTATACGAAATAAACATACATGCATATATTTTTTCTTTGACCCTAAAGTGACCTGTTCACGTTCCACAGCCCTCCAAAATAATTTGAAATTTGATTTGTTGAGTTTTGATAAATTACTCCTTCTGGCTGAACCAGGCCTGGCTCAAAAATATTTGTGACTATAGGCCAAATGAAAGAATTGCGCCCACGCCGATCGGTGAATTTATCTAGCGAAAATTTTTTTGGAAGTATTATTTTCATTTTAGTTATTTATGGTAGTATCATAAATTACTATATACAGTGAGCTGGTCAAGTTTGGAACAAGAACACGTCAACCTTACTTTTTTAAATGTCACTTTTTTCTGTGACATTTCACAGCTGTGACGTCATCGTAAATTTTTTTTTTAATGGCAACCCTTACTTTTCTCTACAAATTTGGAAAGAGCACAGTTTTCTGAGTAGAAAAATCCCTGACCTTGAAGAGAAGTTTTTAAGGTAATCGTTCGAAAGTTAGAAAAAAGGATTTAATATAATCAAAACAATGATCCCACCCCCATCACTCAAGAAACGAGATAACAATTGATGGATTCCAAGTATGCTCATCGAAGCATCCGCTACATAACATTTTAAAATTTCACTTTGAATACCTTGTAGTCCAATCCACACAAATTCGCTCAAAAACTCAACCCCAAATAGATTCGGCATTTTCTGCACCTCCACTTTTCCAATTTCTTCCAACGTGAGATATTTTAAGGTTGTAGTAATGCCAGCTAATTTAGATTTTCGACAATAACATTCGACATCGGTAACAGTTATTCCTGCATCTTTTTGATCAGGTATCATATTGATGCTTCTACCTCCGCTGTCCTTGTGGAAGCTCGTTTGCCACCTATTTGACAGTCGAAATGGTACGTTTTTAATCCTTCTCGGTCCTTTCGCCCTAATGTGGGTTTGGTGACCCATCTCTTTCTATGCATGTGATATGCGTTCGAATTATTTTCACATACATAGAGGACCTACTTATTTAACGTGGGCTCCGAACCACGGGAAGTATAATGCACTGCATTTCGAGATGGACTTTCTTGGCAGATCACCTCGGTGGTTTGCCATTGCCTGCCGATGAGATACGGTTAGAATAAAGTTCTTACCCCGCCCAGATTTGAACTGAGCGTTTCGCAGTAGACGCATTTAACTCCAAAGCTATGACCGTCTCAACGCGATATCGATAACGTCACAGATTGAATAAATAATTCAAATTTATTTGAACTTCATTATTTAATTACATCGAAATGAGTCGCTTTTAGAAAAAAAAATAACCACATGGCAAAGGTCATCCTAAGGATCGTATTTACGTAAAAAAACACTATTAATATTTTTGTCGGTACCCCATTACTGTCAAAACCATGTTATTTTCTCCATACTCTAATAATTTTATCATGTATTTTCGAAATTCTTGAAAACTATCTTTTCGAGGTTTTTTTTATATTTTCGTACTCAGAAAATTGTACTCTATCAAAATCTGGAAAGACAAATAAAGGTTGCAATTTAAAAAAATGTACGATGACGTCATATCTCAAAAAGAAAACACGTTAACAGTAAATGTGAATGGCAGTAGTAGAACGGGTAGCTTTTGGTTTAGGAGCTACATAAAAATTAATGATTGTGGAAATGCAAATTTATGCGAAATCCACCAGGGTCAAGCTTGTCCTGCTTCTGCCCATCCATTAATCCCCCCATTCAAGAGCGATTTTTCATTACATTGTGCTTATTAACAAATTTACGAAAGATAACTAAAAAGTCACAACGGAAATGTTGTGATTTATAGAATTTCGAGTGCATCAGTACTATTTTCATTTATTTTGGTCCAGGGGTATCCACAATATCATTGACCTAAGATATCACATTTATCAAACCATTTTTACTACTTATCATGTTAATTCATCTCTAATGAAAATTTTTGGAGATATTTCGATCATCAATCCTGTACATAGATGGAGCCTTCCAAAATTACCTTGACGCTCACCTCAAATCGTATCTCAATATCTTTACCAGTTCCCAAGACATTCAATGTACGATATTTTAAAGCAAAGACTCTGCATCTCAGTAATACATAATCTAATTTTATTTTAAATTTCTTTAATGTAAAAGATATAAGTTTCAAAGAGCTTTCATTTTAAGTATCAAAGGGTAGAGTAATATAGTAAGTAAGATATAAGTTAGGGTTTCTGGGACAGAAACATATAATTTTGATAACTAAATTACGTATCTTGTTCTCTCCTTCTAAATTGGTCCACGTGTTTCTTTTGGTTCAGGAAACATTTAGGACAGATCATTTTTATATGAATGAATACACGGCATAAGAGATGTACATACAATAAATAATCGGGAATTAGAATTACCCATTTCAAACATGCGATGTTAATTTATAATTAACCGCTTACAGAAACTAATATAAAAATTATCAAGGTGTAATTAAAATGCAAAGTTATAAATTTTAAAGTCGTTCTATATCAGAAATATGGTCAACCTTCATTAGCTTGGCAGACACTTATTATTTTTATCTCGATCCATCAAAAATATGTTTGTTTCTTCAAAAATTTACGTAATATGTGTAAATTTAGTGCTTTCATCTCGAGTGAGATTAAAATTAATGGAGGTTTTGGCTTCGATCGAGTAAATTTCTATCTGTTTTAGAATGAGACACTCCTAGACAAGCAATGTTTATACAAGAGAGTTCAGTTAAATATCCGTGCGGTTGGCCGCGTAATTTTTAACCAAATATTAAGGTTCTTTTTATTTTTTTTTAGCTTAAACAATGTTATTTTTTCCAAGAGGTCGGAATATTTTTATTGTTTTATTTTTATAGAAATCATTAGATTAACATAAGGTTAATAATAACTAGAGATGAGATTTTTAGGTCGTATAAATGTTATACCAGAGAGCGTTAAAGGGTTAATTGATACACGGCCCCGTTCGAAAATTATGCTGTATGAAAAAGAAAGAAGAAACGGGGCCGTGTATCAATTAACCCTTTAACGCTCTCTGGTATAACATTTATACGACCTAAAAATCTCATCGCTAATAATAACGTTATTACGCTCCAATTGAAAATCCAAATTGGGAACCTACAGTTTAATGTCGGGGTCTGGAAGTTTGGGGCTCTCCTCTGAAAAGTTTTTGAAGATTAAGGGCGAAAATGAGCTTTCTATGATACAAGTACTATATACGAGGGCGGATTATTAAGTACTTAGAATGAAACAGAGATGTCACCACTCTGGCCAATTTAGTGTTATTTTTGAGAAGTACCAACCTTGGAAAGTTAAAGTTTCTAATTTCATCCATTTATGTCAAATCGTTGAATTTTGATAGTCATTTAAAGTGAACAATTTGTATAAATTTGCTAAAATGGAGAAAAACGAAAATCGTGCGGTTATCAAGTACTTGTATCTCAAAGGCTTAACGCCTTCAGAAATAGTTACTGATATGAACTCAGTGTTGGGTGAATCTGCTCCGTCGACTGCAACTGTTTATAATTGGTATAATGAATTTAAACGTGGTCGTAAAAGCACAAGTGATGAACAAAGGCCAGGACGTCCAAAAGACGTTGTTACTCCAGCCATTGTCAAAAAAATCCATCGTACTGTATTAAATGATCGAAGAGTGAAATTGCGTGAGCTAGCTGACTTATGTGGAATAACGTATAAAAGTGTTTGGGATGTTTTACATAAAACACTGCATATGAAAAAGTTGTCTGCGAGATGGGTGCCGCGTTTGCTTTCAAACGATCAGAAACGCAATCGAATGGATCTTTCAAAGCAAAGTTTGGAATTATTTCAGCGTAATCCCAAAGAATTTTTGCGCCGATTCATAACCGTCGATGAAACATGGATTCACTACTATACCCCAGAAACGAAAGAACAATCAAAACAATGGATGGAAGCTGGTGAAAGTGCTCCAAAGAAAGCAAGGACAGTTCCATCAGCTGAAAAGGTTATGGCAACTGTTTTTTGGGATGCTCATGGAATAGTGTTAATTGACTTCCTCCAGAAAGGAAAAACAATAACAGGGAAATACTATGCTGAATTATTGTACAAATTAAATACTGCTATCCAAGAAAAAAGTCCTCATTTAAACAAGAAAAAAATCCTGTTTCATCACGACAATGCACCAGCTCACACATCAAGAATTGCAATGGCAAAATTGCATGAATTAAGCTACGAATTGCTTCCACATCCACCATATTCACCAGATTTAGCTCCTAGTGATTTCTACTTGTTTCCAAACTTGAAGAAATGGCTCGGAGGAAGAAGATTTACGTCAAATGAAGAAGTGATAGATGCAACAAATGCTTATTTTGGAGAGTTTGAGAAATCTTACTTTACCGATGGCATCCAAAAACTTGAACCGCGTTGGATCAAGTGTGTCGACCTAAAAGGAGACTATATTGAAAAATAAAATGAAATTTTCCCAAAAAAATTGTTTTTACTTTCTCATTCTAAGGACTTAATAATCCGCCCTCGTATCTATCTATTATTCACCAATAGAACTACTCAAATAAGTTTTAATTTGCTTCAGACTGGAAAAGAAAAGGTTTTCAGATAAAACAGAAAATATCGTCCACATATTCCTTCAACTTGGAGGCAATGAAGACTTAGCCTATCTTTACAATTGTAAATTTTTAGATATAAAGAAAATTTTATTTTTGTTGAAGTGAATACGACATGCATTTAGCCAAACCTGTAAAATAGAAATGCTAAGTTTGAATTTTATATTATGGTATAGAACTTTATTTAGGCAGCCGAAGAATTCCCTGTAGTTCTGGATTTTAACTCGGAATTTCTGAACTTTAACGCATTCAATAAACACACCGAGCCATGGTGTTTTGCAACAACTGGTTAATCCACAAATATATTGTTTCGGGTTAAATTATGTAGTATTATACATAATACAAAATAAATACTGATTAAACCAAAAAGTGGTTTAGTTCTGTGCTCATGGATGGCTAACGTGGATTAGTCGTGAAATCGTTACTTAACATAGAGTTACATTAAATTAATTTATTATTCAACCATGTGGGTTAATCGCTTGTTGCAAGAAAAACCGTCCAGAATCGTTAATTTTAAATAGAATTTTTATTAAACTTGGTTTCAAATAATAAAAATTCAGTCAATAATGGAGATATCGGAAGGTTTTTAGGTCAATGGAGGAATAAGAATTGACCGGAATGGAAAACCGTAATGGGGAAAGTAAGTGTTTTACATTATTAACAAATATAATGAAAAAATTGGAAAATAATGTGGTCAAATGTCTAATTCTTTACGAACAAAACTTGTTATCTGAGCTTTAAACTAACCTAATAATTATTATCTTCTTAATTTGTAATACTACCGCTTTTATTATATATTGCTATTTCCTGAAGTGAAAATTACCACTGGTTGATTTACAGAGCGAAAATTTTTAATTGGAATCTGTAAAACTCAGCTTTGATCAAAAGTAAGTCAAGAAAAAGAAATTGTTAGGGGGGTGGGGAGTCTTTATGGAAATAGAAGACGTGCAATATATTTCAAAATTTGCAGTAACATTTTTCGTTCGATACCAAACATGCTTTTGTATTATTCATAAGTTCAGTGGCTACACCATTATTTTAAATATGATTGAAATTTTTATTTATTTGAAATTTGAAGTGAATGTTTTTGACCAAAAATTGGAATCAACGATAACATATTATTATAATTTATATTACTGTTTACATGAATAATTATAGTACCACCAGGTTTTTGTTTCACTTTTAATGTGATAACGATACTTATAAAAAAAAATCAATGTATTCCTAATAATAAATGAATATAAATAACTTTCAATCAATCAGTTACCCATTTAAATTTCTATGACTATGAGGGTGTACTAATTACTCTAATCGAAGTAAAGGTTTCAATTCAACTTACTGGGGCAATTTGTAATTTGGGTGCATTGCTCCAAAGAGAAAAATTATACAATTTTCTCAATTAACTAAAATTGCGCCCTTGAACTTGATATAAAAATTCATTTCGAATACTGAACCGATTTTCAGGCAAGACGAAAGAAAACTCTTCCATTGCTCATCTGTCGTGACTGTTATTAGTATTTAGACGAAAATGATTTTCCAATTAAGACTGAATGCTCCACTGGAATGCTGAGGCAAAGAGCTAAAGTTGTTGCCTAATTATTCCCAATTAAATTAATCTCGTCTGTATATTAAATTCAGCATTTACAAAACGTTATTAATCACATTGCTACCTCAGGCAAGACGTTGTACAGAGCGATGCACAGCTGCAAAATTTTTCAATAGGAAATCTGTTTTCAAAAGTTATACAAGATGTAACAATCGAGATAATCCATTTTAGTCTAAATTATCTGTTGACAAAAAAATGCGAAATCGCTTGATGTATGTCTTGTCTAATCGAGGTGCTTCTTCGTTATCATTCATCAATGCGTAGTCAAAAGCGGATTTGCTATCTTGAACGTAACTCGTTCGCTCACTTTTGTTTATCTAACCCAGCAGAAAACTTTCGTTCGAATAATATTCGCACATGAACGAAGCGGACTAATAGATGGGTTGATTTATTAAATTCTAAGTTGGGGTTTACGTTTTAGCTAGTGGAAAACGTTTTGATGTCTCGTAACATAACAAGACAATATTTTCAGTTTAGTGCTTCAGAAGAAAAATGGATAAAATAACTGAAGAGTTAAGAATTAAAAAATATAACTCGATAACCCATAAATGCCGTCTTTATGACGTCTCTTGAACGCAACTTCAAACCCCAAAGATGTTTGTACCTTTCGAGTTGAGTAAATTTTAGTCGTGTAATTTATTCAATTACCCGAAAATTAAACTAATTTGTACGTAGATACAGAATTAGTAAGGTATGGTAATTTATTTACTTGTTTATCAGGTATTTCAATTTATATTCATTAATTTAAATTGATTCAAAAGTTTAGTTGATATCATATTATTGGTTGGCAAATTTAATACCTTTATTCAATTCTCAATTTTTACGTCTATCAAGTAACTGTTTTTAAATTTTTAGTTTCCTACACTCAGAAAAATAAAGTTCTGTCCCTACTGTAACAAATAAGTTTAGTTGAATTGGCACCGTTTCTAGTTAATAGCAAAATATAATATTTCAGTTATTTTTTTATTAAATCCTTTCTTCGCAGCTTCCTATATTGCATTTTGTTTATCAACGAAATGGATGCATTGTTGAAGAAAACTAAATGTCGTAACAAATTTTCGTTACTGGTAGCAAATACCGTATTTGCTGGGATAACAAATTCATTTTTCTGATTATACAGTGGGCTCGTAAAGTTTGGAACAAATTCGATAAAAAAATTTAGAAGGATTTTCTCAGGAAATCCTCGAACACGTTAACCTCATTTTTTTAAATGTCTCTTGTTTCTGCTGTTGAAATATTTTTATGGTGTTTTGTTTTTGAGCTGTGAGGTCATCGTAAATTTTTTTAAATGGCAGCCCTTTCGTGTTTGTACGAATTTGCAAAGAGCACAATTTTCTGAATAGAAAAAACATTGACTTTGAAGAGGACAGTTTTTAAAAGCAATCAGTCTCAAAGTTACAAAAAGCATTTAATCAAATACTTCAATAATTAATGAAAACAATGATTATTAATTAATAAATTGCCCTCTTCTCGTATAAATCTTTATTCCCTTTTCGTGTGAAAATAAAATAAGAGGTAAAAACCAAAATCATGAAATCAAGAACAAAAGTGAAGTGTACCAATTTTTTTTCCAAGATTGCTCAGCAAACTGGACGAACTATAAAAACTAGAATTAAAGAACGTAAAAAATACCCCAAATCCAAAATGTTCTACCACTTAAAATTTAACAACCACAGCATTAATGAAGAAGCTATTAAACTCCTTCATGTTGAGAAAAAAGGATACAAACTAAACCTTTTAGAAATCCTAGAAATAAAACGACAAGCAAAAAAACAATTAAAAAAGGAACTGAAAATAGAATTTTGCAGAATCAACAACTCGACCAAATCACAACACTACTTTTCGAAATATTTGAATTTCAAATGTAATAGTTAGCTCATCTCATTTTATTAATAACAACAAAATTTATTGATAAACGTTTTTTTCAATTGAATTTAAAAACTTTTTAAAAATTTGAGCTTAATATCTGGTAGTCTACATTAATTTAAGTTAAAATTTATTTAACAAACCGTTATAAAATATAACCTAACAATGTAAGAAATATTTTATAAGTTCTTTCATGTTATACTAATTATAATTTCTATGCAGTATGTCCGAAGAAGATCGTTTGTGATCGAAACGCGTCACAAATAAAGATTTCTTCTCGAGTAAAACTCCTCGTAAAAAACTTCAAAAAATTTTATTATTAATAATTATTAAGGTTTCTGCACAAATGATGTAAAGAAGATAATCAAATTAAATGTTCGAAGTGGTGCCCGCTCACTTCTTGGCAATATCCTATCCGCCACTGAAACTCCTGTAAAACATTTTCAATCGTATCAGGTTGCATTGCCCGAATTTCATTGCGAATTCTATCCTTTAGTTGTTCGTCAATGGTAGTTGGTCTATTGAAATAGATTTTGCTCTTTAAATAGTCCCATAAAAAGTAATCAAGCGGAGTAAGATCCGAAAATCTAGTTAAATATTTAGCTGCTTTTCTTGAACTGGTGGACAACCCAATCTAGGACGATCTCTCGTATGACCAAAGCAAAGAAAAACGGATTGGATAAGCTTATTCATGATCAGATTCAAGAGAAGGAGGCTAAGGGAGTCACCTTGTCGTATTCCTGTTTTAATTTCAATAGGCTTCGTTAGTTTGTCTGATGTTATTATTTTTCTTGTGTTATTTGTATTTATATCATATTATATTATGTATATCAGTTGTTGTTATACATTTCCTTCATTTAAAACTCTTATGACGTCTTCTTTTCTTACTCGATCGAAAGCTTTAGTGAGATCTACAAAGCTCATGAATACTGGGTGATTATATTCTATGGATTACTCAATGATTTGGGGCTTAAATAAATTTCAAACTTCTAATTGAGTGAGAATTCTGTCCCCGTAACCGATAATCAACAGAATTCAATTCTTTGCCTTTCAGACAAGCGACCAATCATTTTCATCAACCATTTAATCAACGATTAATTAACAAAATTCTCAACGCCTTCTTGGTAAATAATAATTGGTATAGGTACCTACTCTACTCTAATAATTTTATCATGCATTTTTGAAACTTTAGGACTGATTACCTCGAAAACTTTTCTCTTTAAGGTTATAGTTTTTTTAATAGAAAAACTTGTTGTAGAAAAAAGTAACATTTAAAAAAAAAGTTGACGTATCCGAGGATTTTCCGTGAAAATCCTCCTAAAATATTTTATCAAATTTGTTCCAAACTTGAGTAACTCGTGGTAAGCACCTATTAGAAATGATAACGTGTAACAGTTC
This sequence comes from Podabrus alpinus, assembly GCA_932274525.1. Lineage (NCBI taxonomy): Eukaryota > Metazoa > Arthropoda > Insecta > Coleoptera > Cantharidae > Podabrus > Podabrus alpinus. Next base: position 20,950,499 of record OW026451.1, read on the forward strand.
CTAATCTGCCGAATTTAACTGGAACGTCATACAACGAGAGTTATTGTGAAAAATATTATTTACCATTGGTAAACAAATTTAAATGTTTTAAAGTCAAACACAGTTATCATATAATTATAAAATATGAAAATATATATAATTTGATCTTATCATGCAATAAATAATGTTAGTTATTTCCAAAATAACTTATTCATAAATTATAATACAATAGTTTACACTACAATAATCTAAAATTAAGTAATAATAAATAAATACTCTAAAATAATTGAGTTTTTAGAAATGAATTTAAACAGTAATGCTTATACCATAATAATAGGATATATGGATTGAATTAGGTGAAATTAGGCTATAATGTATAATAAAAAATAATAAAAACATTCCGTTTATTTGTACGAATGGTTGATAAAATGTTATGTAATAGTTGGTAATAGGTAATAAAAAAAATTTGGCGTTCCACAGGGTAACTTATTAAGATCTATCACTTTGATTGGTAAGTCAATTTAGAAAGCTTTACGATTATAGACTGAGTATTATGCCAGTAGTGGTATAAAAAGGAAAATGGAGAAAAATAGCAACACAATTAGGTTCGAAAAATAAAATAACTGGAGCATAATAGGCAAGATGAATGAAAACCCAACTTTTATTAACTAATTAAGTTCCTAGCGAAAACACAATTTAATGGTTCAAAGTTACCGGGCCAAAAAGTACGTTAGCGTTAGCGGTCTATTGTTTTTATCATTATAAATATAAATAGGACAATATATAGCGTAATTCGTTAGATGATATAATAAATTTTTCTTGTAAAATGTAAATACAATTAACGTGTGCTTTAATTAATTAACCGAGTTATGTTTCAAAAAACCGGAGCCAACGTACATTAAATATTGATAATTTCTTCATTGTTATATGAATGACCGCCATGAACTCTTCAAATTCATTAATTCCAAATTGACGCCGTATTTGTTCATCGGTCTAAATTATAGTTTTTTTAATTTTTTTTCCGGTATTTGGTTACAAATTAAAAACGTAGCGCTACTGTCGGATTAAACAAACAAATTTTGGATGGATGGATGGGATTGGCCAGTAGCTTTGGTTTTGCTTTTGATGAGGCGAGTGGGCCTAACATTTTGAACAACATCCTAAATAACAAATGTTTATGGGTTAATAAAATGCTTTGGGAAGTTTGTTGAACACGGGGATGAATAATAATGACGAATTAAGCAAAAATAATGCGATTAAAAGTTTGATAATTTCTTAATGTTCACAAGAGATTTCGTAATTAGCACACAAAAATTTAAATATTTGATTGCTGAGGCTTTTGCTGTGCGATATTTTGTTAATTTTTAATTAAACAAAAATTTAATTCTAGGATAAAGTAATTCCACCCAAATAAAGTTTAATACGCTATTGTTATCTTATTGATATCATCTTGAAGGAGCCTTTTTTGAGCGGAGTTTAGAGTTCATCTTTTGTGTTGGAAATATTGCGATTTAATTTTAACCCAAAATAAATCACGTCATGTTCTTTTAATAATAATAACTCATTTTGTTGCGGTAAAATTGTAAAACATAACGAGTTCCGCTTTGCTAACGTAATTTACTTGAAAATTAATGAAAACTTAATGTAAAATTGATTTAAGTGACAATCGAATCTTCAATAGGTAGTTTGATGTTTGAAGCTCATCAATTAAAATTACGTAGGCGATTGTTTTGTAATATAGATAACGTTAATTTTGTAGAAGAATTGGTAAATCAATATTGATTTTTCCTGTACATTCAGTGTTTATTTTATTCGAATTAAATAATATAAAATTTTTATGTCAAATAACTATGACGACAATTTCGTACGTTGCGTCGTAAGCGTCGAATAAACTCATCCATGAAAATGGAGAGACATTGAATTTTAAGAAATTTGATTTCAGTGTTTATTTAAAAATTTTAAGGACCCTCATTCATTAATTTATCGGAGTAGATAATATAAGACTTGAGATTTCTATGTAAAATATGGCACATACAACGTTGTACCTACATACACAATTTTAGGCCATACCAATTTAATTTGTATAATTTACTGTTTTTTTATGTGATGTTTTTGAAATTTAAATTTCAAAATGCTTTGCCATTGAAATAATTGAATTATTAGTTTAGAAAAATGTACGTATATCATCACTAAACCTATATATAGAAAATCTTTTTATCTCTTTATCTTATTATCTCATTATTATATAACAAAATAATCGGATTCGCTTCGCCCTTTTTAGGTTGGCAATATAAAATCACAGGTGTGTTACAAATAGACTTGGGATATTAATGTAAAAAAATGTATTTTTAATAATAATGCTTAGAAATTAAACAAAATTTTGTTTCGGATCACAAATCTCTTAAAAATGAATTTAGGCAAAAATATATAAAAAAAACTAGGGGGTTTCCAGTCTCTTATAGCATTCTTTTGAATTGTTTATGCATGGTTATGGACTATCATAATCGTGTTATTATAACTATATATGTAAATAAGATACAATAATATGCAGAAAATAGAAGAACTATTTTCATGTATGGTAGCGACCTTCCTGAGTGAGGCGAAAGGCCGAACAACTACTATGTACCTATTATCCTATTATGTACTGGATGGTACGTATGTTCACCTGACCTGCTAGCATAATATACTAAAAACTGCTCAGAAATTTGCTAATACTTGCTTAATTGCTAAAACCAGGTATGTTCTTCTATTTTCCATCATTTTTATGTTTTCCTGTTTAAGTATAATTTCAATACGCTGAAAATTTAGATATATCTTTGAATTCATATTATGATTTTATTTTCGTCTCATATTATTTAAAATTTCTGTTTTCATCAGCTTACGAATCGATTTATTTTTTCTCTTAAAGCTTCTTATTATTCTAATATAATGTTGACAAAAATATACCTCGATGAATGAAAAAATTCCTTTGGTATCCTAATACTAGGAATTAAATCATGACCTCTTTCCATTTTTTGTTGCCTTCTTTTCAATATTATATGCCAAGAAATGTTGCTTTAATCTCCCAATACAAATTTCTCAATAATTCTTTTTTGTAAATTTTTGTCAGCTGTCCCACGCTTTAAATGTGAGTTTATATCTCATCCTTGTCGCTAATTATGTTTTGGATGCTTGCTGATCTACTTCTACATGCATTCGTTGAAACAACAAAATATAAATCTTTTAATACATACAAATTTTCTGAAGCTTTTCGTATGTTCACCTATTTTGAAAACTCGAATTGTTCAACAGTTGTAATATAAATCATCCAATTCCACATTTTTATTCTTGAAATTTTTGAACATTTAGCTGCATTTAACTTAACCTACGATATATTAAAGCATTTTGAAATGTTATACAAGAAGTCTATTTTGCCTGGTTCATTTGTTAAAATCCTAACAAAAATCGCGATTTTTAAATGGAACACGAAACACTTTTACTCTTTTAACCGCAGAATTTGATCTTGCAAATATTTTTTTCTGGCCTTGGCCGGAGAAAATGTGTACATACAAAATCAGTATTGCCGGATGAAGGGACAAAAATTAATTTTAGAAAATAATAAAGGCAAAATTCATAAATGTTGTCCTAGTTCTTGCACCAACCATAGTTTTTTGCTCGGTCTTTGACCTCGCTCGACAGGATTGCTCCGGGATAATAGCAAAAGAACGTTAAAATACAGAAATATTTGTTTTGGTAATTCCATAATTACGAAACAATTGAAGAGTTTTGATCGATCCATTATAAAGCAATTCCTAATTTTTGATGAATGAGTAAGAATTCTTAACTGTAATTATGTGTATATACTGTAATTATATAGGTATCTAATAGATATATTACATGGAAAGCCCGGATATCAGGCAAAAACAGTTTTGAAATTTCTAATCGATTTTAAGCAATATTAGTTTAGAATATAAAACGTTAGGCAAAACTGGTTTTCAATATTATAATTTCCCTTTATTTTTAAAAATTTTTGCGATGATATTAAAAAAATTTAATTTATTACAAATTAAAGACGCGCAATTTAATTATTATATTGGCTTCTCAATCTTATTTAAAATTTTCTTTTGTTAGCATCTTTTTTAATTTGGACGTGCGCGGGGGGGGGGGTTGTTAAAGCAAGGGATACAGTTGAAGGTTATACTCGCTTATACAACATATACTGTCTTGTTTATTTTGATAATGTTACATTTATAAAAATTATAAAACTTCAAAGTGAATAAAATTTGTATATCAAGAATAGATCCCTTTTGAAAATACTTGCCACAGGTTTCAGCTCAATCGGACTGCACGAACTCAATGCTCCAAACGCACACAATATGTAAAATATTAAATTCGAATGTACACTTGTAAATTTAATTTAAAATCAGATTAGTTTAAACACGAAAAATGTAAAATGAAGAACAATCAAGTGATATGAAAATTTCTGCCTAAAATTGAACTTGGCTGTTCTTAAACCAACCAATTCAATTATAATGCAAGCCCCTATACAATTTTACATTTAAAATGTCAGAAGTTTTGTTATATTGTTCAAATTTAAGCTTTTTCGTCGTATAATAATCGATGCTTTGCCAAGCACCGAATGTGTCACGAAAGTTTTTGTAAATTTTACAGCTATTATAGTTCTTGAAGAATTTTCGTTCAATTAAGTTAGCGTAATTTTTCTTATCAGTTTACTCATTTGACTGTTGTTTCGAATAACCTCGGTCTATCATTCATAATATATGATAGACGTTTTTAAGAAAAAAACCTGCGAATGTTTATCAAAGTATCCAATTTTTAATCGGTTGAACGTAACATCCACAATTTTCTCGTGGTAAATTTTCACTTCTTCCACAAATTTTTTGCCTTCTACGAAAGTTTGGACTCGTACGATTATCCACATCTATCGCACATTACTGAATTAAACCGATGATTCCAATTTGGACCAGCTAGTAATCTTACGCTAAATACAAAAATCTCTTGCCTAATTCTAATTGTCAACCTCAACGTTGTCTTGGTCGCGACCTAATCTTCTGCTGCCTCGACAGCTGTCCATTGGACATGTCCGTTTCTCATCTTTTATCACGAACTCAATTCACGCACCACCTTCTAGACAATCTTACGATTTCCATATATTTTAGATGGACCCAATTATTATTTACGTAAATATAAAATAATAAAATTCACTTTAGTACTGTCAATTCAGAATTATCAATAGCAAGTTCGTGTATCTTAGAAGAAGAATGGTCGATTTTTTGAATCGTATAGGGTGTCGCAAGAGATAGAGGTCATTCTAAGAACACAAAATTCAGCGTGTAAAAATGTTCGTGTTGCTGTAATTTCAATTTAGGATGACCCTAGCTCAGACTTGGAATATTTTAAAAATCTCAAGGTAGAAAATAACATTTCAATACATATACTAGGACCTACAGATTATAGCAATATAAAATAATAAATAAATTTTGTATAATCCAGGATGAACGACAGACACGTGTTTCAGATTCCTTAGTCATTACCAGTTACTGAATTAATTATTGTTACATACATTAATTTAACTGCGAGAAGTGTTTTCAATTCTTAACGGCCCTTGAAACGTTGGAATTCTAATCTAGTAGGTGATTGTCTTTGATGTGCGGCCTAAAGGAACAAATCAACGGAACAATTTAGAGCTACAAATATATGAGTGAATGCAATAATTATATGTATTAATAATAATTATTATTAATATAAAACTCATAATTAGTATAATTAACAATATTAAACAATATAATAACTGGTTTTGAAAAGTGGTGATCAGGTAAAATTAGTATTTTTTAATTAGAATCAGAAAAACTAGTTTTTTCTAATTGGAATTAGTCAAAACTAGTTTTGCCTAAGAGTTACATAAGAAACACTAATTTTATCTGATTGTAGCTGGAAAGAACTGGTTTTGCCTTATCACTGTTTGTTGCATAGGCAAAATTAATATTTCAAGAACTTCACCTATATGAGCCTATAAAAAGTACCGCGCCGTAGGTGATTTTATTTCAAATTGAAAGTCAAGAATAAACAAGATTGAGATGGATGAACTCTTTTAGAATCTAAATTTAAATTTGAAATCCAGTAAGAAAATTAAGGAGTCTGAATTTTTCATTGATTATTATATTTCTTTGTCAAGTTGTAGTTAACCTTCCATTAATAGTTTCTAAGTACACACATAATAGTAATAATAATTATTATTACCACATAAAATTATTTTACAAAATCGTTCTGCTAAATTAATTTTAACTAGAATTGGAAATACCTAATGAAAATTATTTTTATGGACGGACGATTAAACATTTAATCAAATGTTCAAATGCTTAATAATTTTATAAAATGAAAATGATAAACGGACGATAAAAATTTCAAATAATACGCAGTTTGGCTAATAAGTAGCGTATGTGCACTTACTTATAAAAAATAAAATTAGACAGATCTCAATCCGAACTGCGCTGTACTAAATTAAAAATAGCCCAATAGTAATTACAGCTCAATCTTTTATATTATTATCAAAGTTCATTTTATATTAATTTATGTATAGTTAATTTTCATTTGCAAAATAGTGGATAATTTTTATGTATCTAAAAATTACCATATATTTTGAAATATTTAAGACAAAACCGCTTTGTGGTTTAATTAAAGAAATCGTTTACGAAATTTTCTTTTCCTTCACAGGCAGGGACGGATCTACATTCAAGCTGAAGATATTTTTTTTCCAAATTTTTCATTTGATTTAATATTATAAAGTATGAACGGAGGAAAATAATGTTTTATGATTCCGTTTTTCCGAGTTATCCTTGCAATAGGTGAACAAAACCGATACCAATCGATTGATATCACTCCGTATGTTGAACGCAATTTTTTGGATATAACCTCTCAATGGTATTACAAATTTTTTGGTCGTTAACAGCTTCCGATGAAACTTATAAACGGAAAATTATACATAATTGTTTCCGAAACATGTTAAAAAGTACTTACAGACGATTAAAGGATATGAATACCAATTCAAAAAAATATTATTAAATTGATGGAAAAGTGCTTTCGTAACAGAACAGTTTTTGAATATTTTGATACATTATTTATTATGTATACGATATACATACAACACACCTACATTTAATCGGTTAATTTACTCAAAGTGAAACTAAAAATAATTTGAACGGTTATATCAAAATATTTTATCGATGCAAATAGTATATTAAATTAACCAAAGTACGGAACATTTACCCTTGGTCATTCCTGCTACATCCCTCGGCGGTGTAATGTATAATATTTTTTGCTATAGCGTCTGGACGAAATTTTAATTACAAGTTACATAAATTTGCATAGTTTCAATTGCTTATCCCTAAAATTTAATTCAAAGTTTTGCATAATAGCAGTTAGGTTTGCATTTATCGGTCTCAATTAAGCGAAGCTTTTCCACTCAGACATTCAAAAAATAATTATTTTCCCTTACATGCACGCTTATGATGAAGACTGATGATGATTGAGCCAAGCAAAATAAAAATTTTGATCACACATCAAAAATTCATAATATTTAATGGTTTGTTAGTCCAAGGCATGGTTAATGTATGAGAAGAGAAGTTGATTTAAGAAGTAACAAAATTCGGTCAAGTGGTACATCAAGACGAGAACTCGAGTATGTCGTAGGTTCAGCATTTAATCTGAAAAATCAATACCTTTACATGTAATTTTCTGTCCAAATAGGTGGTTCACTTTGCAGTATATCACAACATTTAATATGTTATTCCAGCGTTTTATTCGCTTGGTTGTTTCAAGATCATAATATTTTGAAAAAATATTTAAACCAACTCATATTTTGCAATACACTCGTCTGCCACCCACTACAAGATTTCTAAAATTATTTATATATCTACGTAAAACTGAAATAACAAAATATTCTGCACCACAAATATTAATATTAGTGAACATACGACCATTCTTTATATTCAAAATAGGTATTAAAGTAATTATAAACATTTAAATAATGCAGCTTTAAATTTGGCGATCACACCATTACATAGTGGACCCACGTCTGCTTCATGTCTAATTTAAAGCTGTGTACTATTAATAAATTCAAAATAGACGAAAATATTGAAATGCACCGTTTTGAATTGCATCGTTATATGAAACGAAATTGTTCGTTTCCTAGACTTAAAATAAATAAAAATAGTAGCGACTTTAACGTGGTATATGGCTAGGGGTTTAAAAATATCGATTCCTCCTCTTGGAGTTGCACCCCATATTGTGTCCTTCTCATACAATGCAATATCGCAACGTCGCTTACATAATAATCGAACGCATAATATTGTCGTTGCGAAACAATTTGCTTTCCATATTTAGGCAATTATGTGACCAATACCCCAATACGCTTATTTCTTAAGTGCTGAAAATGTAATTGGAATTAAATTCCCGTGAGGTAATGAGGAAACAGTAAAGAACTTGCTTCGAAATAAAATCATAAAACAAATTGAGCCGATGAGTCCATAACCATAAAAACAAGAAGGGAACAAAATGAGGGTGTTGTGTTATTGATTGAATTACATTAATAGAAACTAATAATGTCGTGAGTTCACAGTTTCTCCACGTTATTGGTTAAATCACGTTATCGCCTAATTATTGTATAATTTTCCGCGATATCAAGCAATTGCTGAAACCTTATGTAATAATATATGAATTTTATTGTGTTTGTTTAGCTTGTTTATTTAAAAAAATGTTTTAATATTAATAATGATAAGGAAATGGAAGCAATTGACATTATATATTATTACATTATATTTTAAGTCAATTATATTGGCAAAATAGGAAAAATTACTAATTTCCATCGAGCTTTCGGCACCACATCAAGCACAGCTATTATTAATTTATGCCATAGGTATTATGTTTACGTATATACAATAAATAAAAGAAACTATAATACAAATGTGATTACCATCAAGTTTCACTACATAAATCACAAATCAATTGTTTAAATTACTACTAAATTTTATTTTATTTTTTTACTAATTTTACATTGTTTTATTACGTACTACATTAAAATAAATGGCAGGGTATACTTTGATATTTAGCCATTATACTAAATTATATCTTTCAAAACAATGCCAGAAAATTAATAAAAATTGCCAAAAGATCCTATTCGATGAATGGGATCGTTTTGTTGAATGAAAGTGTTTATCAGTAAACTGTGTTCAGCCAAATTTTCCATTCGTAAATTAAATATAAGTATTTAACGTTATAAGCCCCGAAATATATTTTTTAAATTTGAAAATGACGGTATAATTAAAAATCTATATATTATGTATGGATATTCAGAACGCTCAACGATAAAATTATGTTTATTATTAAATTGGTTATTTAATAAGTGTCTGCCTAGTTTATTTATTATCAAATAGGAAGTGGTGATAGATTTATCTAATTATATGAATATTTTAAGATGCAATAATGTATTTGCGAAGTTTACTTAATTTTTACCACATTGCTGAATAAATCATGCATTTATCAATACATAAATTTGTTTTAAAAAGTCGAACTGGAAAGACTCAGTCTGGGGCCAAATGGGGATAATTTGGAAATTTATTTTTTATTTGGATCTTGAATAACTGTTCTATCAACGAAATCAAGTTCATGGTAAAATAGTTAAAATTCTTCATTCTATTGCCGTTTTCTACATTTTTGTTATTCTAATCTTCTTTACTAAATGCCAGACTAGGCAATGAAGCTAACGAGGGGGTGATGCAGAGATACAATGAAGATGGTCTAAACCAGGGATGAGCAACCCGCGGCCCGCCACACTCTGTCGTACGGCCCTTCAAAGATTTTACAATTTCACTTTTAGGGTTAGGTTTGTTTTGTTAATAAAGAGATAATTTGAGTTCCTCATTCAGTGTTTGTATAGGGTGTTTTTTAGCTGCATGAGATCTTTCAATAGGGATAACTTTTGAATGGTATTTGTTAAAGTGACAGTTCTTTGACATTTGTGTTCAGAAAGGTTTGCCATTTAATCAGGAATAAATTTAATTAACACTTGAACAATGCTACCAAATTGTGTAAATTTATTTTCAAAGTCAGAATTCCGTTAGCGAAACTTATAGAGCTCTTCGCCCATTTTATGGTTGACATAATCGACTTTCTGAGCAGGCTATTGGTGCGGTGATGGATAAACTTCGTACCACTTCTTCATTGCATAATGTCAGACCACCAACAAGACAAAGAAGTGTGCGTACCGAAGAAACTATCGCTTCTGTGAGTCAAAGTGTGCAAGAGAACCCAAACATTTCAATTTGGCATCGTGCTCAATAACTTGGGCTTTGTCCGTCCACTACATGGAAAATTTTACATCAAGATCTTGGTTTGCATCCTTACAAGATCCAGTTGGTTCAAGTATTGAAGCCTAATGATCATCGATGTCGTCGTGCGTTAGCAGATTGGGCTCACAACCAATTGGAAGTAGATCCATTTTTTACCGCCAAATTTTGTACAGTGACGATGCACATTTCTGGTTGAATGGGTATGTGAACAAGCAAAATTGCCGCATATGGACTGATACCAATTCGGAACATTATCTTTAGACTCCCTTGCATCCATTAAAATTGTCTGTTTGATGTGGAATACACGCCAATGGCATCATCGGTCCATATTTCTTTCGAAATGAGGAAGGAGCTACCGTTAATGTGAATGGTGTGAGATATCGACACACGCTCAATATATTTTTGTTTTCAAAAATGCAAGAGTTAAACATCGACAGCTTATGGTTCCAACAGGATAGTGCTACATGCCACCGACACCATCGATTTATTGAAAGGATAATTTGATGACAACATTATTTCAAGAAATGGTCTTTCTTATCAATTGGCCTCCAAGATTTGACGCCTCCAGATTATTTTTTTGGGGGTTATGTTAAATCCATGGTTTATGCTAACAAACCAACAACTCTGAAATCATTGGAGGTCAATATTCAGCAAGCCATATATGAAATAAGGCCAGAAATATTGGAAAAAGTGGTCAAAAATTGGACTCATTGGATGCGCTTCGTAACGATTAGTCGTGGTGGTCACATGCCGGAAATAATTTTCAAATCATAAATGACATTAAATTTACTTTCATAAAAATAATTAAAAATACATTCCATCAATTGCTAATGTTACATTTCAATTTGAAGTTCTCATGCATCTAAAAAACACCGTATATGATCATAAGTGCCTTACATGCGGCCCTCACAACATTTTTAAATTTGTAGCTGGCCCGTTGTAAAAAAAGGTTGCTCATCCCTTGTCTAAACGAACAAGGAGAGGAATTGAGTTCTATGGTCATAATGAATTCTGGATAAACAACACCTTCTACCTTCACACACCAAAATATAAGTACACATGGTCAAATACAAGAGACCAATTATCCACCATCGACTATGTAATAAGCAGCAGAGCAGGACATTCCCCCCCAGGTTCTACATATACAAGTATTCACTTCGGAAAACATAGAATCTGAACACGGCCTTCAGATGACGCTATTCAAATACATCGCAAAACTAAAAAGTGAGGGCCAACGACAGCTCTAGATATTAAAGCTGACAAACGTGATAGAAAATAATGCCATACTAGCTACAGAAAATGTAGAGGAAGGATGGACTAAGTAATGTTTGCAGCGCGGCTGAAGCACCAATAGTAATCAAGAATGTCAACATAAACTACTGAAAGTAATAAGCCATGGTTTACAAATGAGGTAAAGCTAATTGCGAAACAAAAACTAGAAGCATACCTAAAATACAGAAGTGTTAGATCCGAGAGATCACTTGAAGAATACATCAGAACAAGGACTAGTGTCAATGCCAAAATAAAAGAAATAAAACAACTACATTGGGAAGATTTTACGAAGGACATAGAAGACTACCTGTATGGTACTCAAAAGAAGATCTGAAAACTATTGCGATCAAGGAAAAAAAGTAATTGAATACTCAGAATGTACAACTATCAGCAAAGAATCACGGACCGCATATTTTGGCAACCTGTATGGAACAGCGGATCACGACGATAGGTGGATACCGAACATAGCCTTATTGGACGAAGAAAGATGGACAATGGATGAACAAGAAGTACAAGACACAGCATCTAGCCTTAAAAACAGAAAGGTCCCTGGGATATATGGAATTTCCAATGAACTAATAAAATATGGAGGAAGAACATTGTCAAGAGAAGGAACAGCACTATTTAAAAACATCCCTCAAAGTCCAAACTCTTCCGAACATCTAAAAAACAAACATCACAATTCAAATTTTCCATTTCAATTTCAATTAAATTCCAATTCAAATTTTCCAATTCAATTCCAATTCAATTCGAATTCAATTCCAATTTAATTCCAATTTAATTCCAATTCAATTCCAATTCAACTCCACTTCAATTCCAATTCAATTCAATTCCAATTCAATTCATTTCCAATTCAATTCCAATTCAGTTACAATTCAATTCCAATGTAAGCCGCCGTGTTTCCTTAACCCCCAGGGGTGGATATTGGGTATCGGTCTCGCCATTCATCTTGCCTTATCTGATGTTTCCCACAGGCCCTGCCATCTTCTCTGAACCAAACCCTGCGGAATCCCACTCGTAACCCAGATCATACTTTGCCACAGCTTTTCCTCAACAAGCAGTGACTTTTCGCTGAAGTAATCCGACATCAGGTTAAGGAGGTATGGGGATATCTGCTTTCTCTCTAACTCTTCCATAATGGAACTCCATATAGCTGAGTTGAAGGCGTTCTTGACGTCGAGTGTCAATAGAGCAACAAACTTCCTCGTTCTCTAAGTGCCCTCTCTTGCTCTTCGGATCTATTGGATCGTTAACTCCGTTGCGGATACTCTGGACCTGCTTTTGCAGAATCCATATTGGTTTTCCGCCAAGCCCCCGGCGATATCGATCTCTTGCTGGATCCTGGAAGGCAGATTGGCCTATACGAGCTGGGCGCTTCCAGGGGCTTGTTTCCTTTCCTAATTAGGACCAGCTTAGCTCTTTTTCAGTTCTCTGAGTACCTCCCCTCAGTCAGGTACCTGTTAAACTCTTCAAGTAGAAGATCTGAGTGGATTCTTGCGACTTTTCTTAGTATGCCCGCCGGAATACCATCTGGGCCAGGGACCTTATCGATAGGCATCTTCTTGATTGCCACTTCCGTGAGTCCTGGGTTGGATGTTCTCCCCAGTCTCTTAATAGTGACGATGTGGTAAGCATTTATCCATACATCGTTCTCGACCTCCTGGACTGACTCTCCTCACTTCCTCTTTTTGCTCTCATATATGGCTTGCTTGAGAAAGTTTCTCGTCTGAGTCCAGTTGTTAGCTGCTTCTGTCAGGGTTCCTGTGTTGACATTTTGAGCCCTGCGCAATCTCATGTACCTTCTTCTGGCCACCAGGCATTGTCGGCTGGCCTCACTGATGTTTTCTGTCCTCCAGTAAACTGGTCTTCTTCTTGAGGCCCTCCATCATGGCATTGATAGGTCGCATGCCTTCTCCAGAAAGCTCTTCAGCACTAGGTTATTAAAATCGTTGGCCACCTGTGGTGAATCTTCCAGGTAGTCTTCCAGCTTTCATCGGTCGAATCGCTTTCAATTCCAGCCCCTAACGGGTGCTGGGGGGACTCTTTGAGGGTTTCACCAATTTAAATATGATGTAATTGTGGTCACTCGCTGTCTCTTCATCGAGAACCCTCCATTCTAAAACCTCGCCCGTCAGCGGCTCGGTTTCAAGAGTGATGTCCAAGATGGAAGTGGAGACACCCCTTTCTCAAATCCAGTTCTGCGAGAAACTCGGTGACCATTTGCCCTCTGGTGTCGGTGAGTGGGTGCACCAATTCCGGTGCTTTGGCGTTCAAGCGTTAAGGAAGAAGAGTACGAACCAGTAGCTACTTCAAAAAATCGTCAGAGATGGAATTCTCTGTGGAACGAAACCAGCGGCAAGATCTCTTAAGGGGTGGAGGGACAGTTGGTCATTAGCATCCCAGGAAAAACCAAAATGGATCAGGCCCCAGACCTTAAAGAAACAGAAGAAAACGAAGAATCTTCTCTACAATATCCTTTTTTTGTTCATCATATTCTTCTAATCGGATTTAAAAAATATTTTTCGTTGTATTTTAATCTGGTGACTTTCCAAAATAGTTCTCGTTAGAAAAGTTTGAGCTGGAGAAATGAAGAAAAGTCCAAACGATGTAAAACCGACAAACATTTTCACATAACGTAATCTTCAGTTTTATTTTCGTTAATTCCTGAATGTTTGGTGGTTCTTTGCCACATATACTCTCTTTCGTACATACGTAGATTGATTTGAGGAACCTACTGTTTAACGGCGGTTCCGAACCACTAAATATTAGAACATGGTTTCGACATTTTGCAAATTTATAAGCGAGTTTGCAAATTGTTTTACCATCACTTTTCAGTTCGTGATAAAACTAAAAAAAATTGCTTCCCTATTTCTGTTTTTAATTTTATTTTCTTTCTTAAGAGCTGCTGATCTGTAGATATACCTAATTCTATCATATATTGCCTAACGCACCAGCTAACGGAGGTACTTAGTATTTAAATTATTACAGAGATTTACAACTTGGCCGAACTCGAGAAGTTGTTTCACCATCAACGATTACGATTATGAAGATATCGAGATAGCGTTTTAAAGTTTGAATAAAAGTTTATAACAATATTATTCTAAATAAACTTTGTTTATAACTAACTATTTGAAATTGAGTTTCTGTAGAATATACACTATTTTATCTCTTTCGTGCACTTCGTACATCACCAGTGGCGTACCTAGGGGGGGGGGGCGGGGGGGGGGCGGTCCGCCCCGGGCCCCTTTACTAAGGGGGCCCCACCCAAAAATAAATAATTCCATGTTTCTCAAGTGAGCGAGCTCATTCGTGGCTCAGTCATTCAGAGAGCGTCGGTTTCGGAGCTGCGTTGCGTCGTGCTGAACGTCGTAGATTCAATTGTTCGAATTCGGGCTCTTACGATAAAACTTTTTATCAGTTTAACATTTTTAACAGTAATGATAATTGATGACCTCGGACTGCACGAGTTTGTTCCCTTATTCTATCTATTATTTCTCTGCACAGGGCAATAGCTTATGGAAGACAGTTAGATTAAGGCAAAAAAAAGGCTAGCCACATTAAAATGTTTTTTTTTTTGAGGGTGAGGGGGGCCTCCAAAATAAATCCGCCCCGGGCCCCAAGTGGTCTAGGTACGCCACTGTACATCACCATTGAAAGTTATCTTGGCTGGGTTTTTTTTAATTAAACGAAACGTGCTAGGATTGATTCCATTTAGCATAAAATAAAATTATTATTAATTTAAAGTTATTAACCTACTATGCAAATATGGTATTAATTTATTTTATAATAATAATAACTCCAATATACTGCCCTGCTAAGACAAGAGGTCCTATCTGCAAATTTTGTATTTTTCACTTTGCATATATGTAATACTTGACATGTTTTCCATCGTTGTACTAAGTTAGAATGTCCTCTCTTAACTCTAACATATAAATATACGCCTAAAATTATTGTCCTATGTGAAAAATATCCATTAGTGCTAAATCAAAATGTCCCATTTGTCCTAATTATCTCTAAACTCTTAATTTGTAGATAGGACCTCTTGTCTTAGCAGGGCAGTATAGTAGCTACAATATTTTCCAGTTTGATGCTTCATAAATAGCAACGATGTAATTAGTAATATTTACAATAAATTATTACTTGATTTACAATTCAAAATCCGGTATATTATAATAAACAAATTGTTATTTATAGTTCCAAACGTAAAAAGTTAAAAATAGTTAGCCAATTAATGTATATTATAATTGCGTACCAAGTAATTTTCTGTTTACAACGTTTTTTCAATGGGAGAAAATTAATTTTCCTGACGGCGAAACGGTTTTTATCAATAAAAAATTTATAACTTTTTTATTTATAAACTTCGTTCTTTTACTTTCCTTGAACGCATTTCATTCAATTTTATAAATCGTTGCAAGAGCACTTTAAAAAAAACTTGGAACAGAAAGTGTTGCAATAATTGCATTTTAATTTTTTACTGTTTCAAGTTTTTCTTCAAAACAGAAATATATTTTCAAATAAATATTAGGTAAAATGGCAAAACGGATTAAAATAATATATCGAGCCTATGTAATCTGCAACCCTTCCAACATTTTGGTACCTTCATATCCTTTAATTTGCTATTGACGTAACGATATGTCCCAATTGTTTAGCGTTATCAAGATTTAAATCCAGTAAATAAACTTTAAAGCCGTGACATAATTATCCAATTTGTCAAAGTATTTTATTAACATCAAAAGATACTTAATCTTTTCAATTAACATGCTGCGAAAGTTTATTGGAAACTTTTTAACAACAATAGAGATATACATTTTTACATCAATACCGGAAAAAAGGAAAAGTTTTGGTTAAAAATAGAAAAAATAATTCAGATATACTACATAAATGGCATGGGAGGGAAACACAACCATGATTTGGATACAGGATCAAAGTATAATTTCCTGCCAACTTAATTTCTATCTGAGAGTGAAAGCAAAATAAAAATTGCCGAAGAATTATTTTTTAATTTTGTCTGATGTGGTTTTTTTTTGTAAGAGAATCAGATTTCACACAGCGCAGCGGTTTCACTAATACGGTTCTGAGGAGATGAGTATTAACATGGAAACGTTATCCGGTAAGGCTTATCCAATTTATAAAATACAGACAACCAAAACAATCGACTACAAAGGTGTTGGTTAAATCAGACATTGACAAGAGCGTAACAATGAAATTTTTTATTTTTATTTTCCTTAGGGAATAAAAGCAAGATTAAAATAACGTACAATATAAGATCATTAATTAACTCGTTATAAATCCTTGGATATAATCTACCATTCCACCTATATACATACGTATTATATAAACTTTGTTGTCTAAATTAAGCTTCTCAAGATGTGGGTGTTTAGAATAACAGTTTATAGTTACTTTATTGCAAAAAAAACCTTAGCAAATAACTTCTAATATCGTTTTTATGTTCGTTATTAAAAATTTTCTCAATATTAAGGTCATTTTAATTTTCTAGGAAAATATATTTCGAGTTTTTCTGCAACTTGATAAAATCATTTTCAGGTTATTTTATAAAATTGAGTGCAGTGAAAACTTTTCCAGTTTAGTAATCAAATTATTAAACAAAAGCAGCAAATTTTCAACTTTGAAGTAGGAAAATGTCGGGTGTAAGAGGCGAGTGAGACTGAGAATAGCTTCCAAAAAAAGTTTTTCTTAATTTTTTCCTCTTAAAATTTCTGACAATTCCATCAAATTGAAAATAAGATGAAAGTACAAAAGCAAAATTTTTTTTACACTTGACAAGGGTTCATAACAGAAGGTTTGCGTTTTCATACAAAAATCAAACGAATGGAAATTGTGCACATATATCTCTGTCAACGTCTATCAATAAAATATGAGCAATTTTTCGATGTATCGAAATAAAATTTTATATGTAAACACGTTCTAGTGTTACAACTCGCTGGTACTGTTTTTACATTTTCGAAAAGGACATGAATAATTTACTTGGTCAATTCTAAATTTGAATTGGTTTTTTTTACAAGTGCTAGGATAGTCCTACCAAACCAACTTTCAATTCTGTTAGTGATAATCTAACTAAAAAATGTGATTCCCTGAAAGATAAAACACGTCACTATCGAAAGAGTTAACCGCAGTTAAATGGCGTACTGAAAACTGGTTAACACTTAACCTGAATTCGTATACAATCGAAAAATTGTTATTTTTTAGAGTTAAAAGAACCAATTAAATTATAATTGCGAATTCTTGCAGGTTCAGTAAACAACGTACAAATGTTAATTAATCTACTCATGCGAGTATTTCCACCAAGAATTAATATATTTGTAAAGTTAGAAGTTATCATTACACTACACACATGGGCATGCAAATTGTGTGCTACCGAATTATTTCTATTATTAAGTTTCCATGTAATTTCTTTCCAGTGTTCCTTGCAAAGTTTCACGCTCAAAACCGACAAGATGGAATACTAAGCTTCATCATTTGCTAACAATACAAATTTTATGGATTCAGTTTAGGTAATTGAAAATTGTAACGTTATGGATAAAACAATTCAGTTTGTTTTAAGATTATTATAAATGAAGAGATTTAGTATTGCGTGTAGACCGAATTATTGATATAATTAATGTCGAAATTTCAGGTTAAAAGCAAACTTCAACAGTGTGAAAACGTAGATATTTAAACCAATCTTTGGCAAGGTCACATCTTACCAAATATTGTTATATAGAATAATCCGGGAATATTCATAAGAAAACCTCAATATAGGTATACCGAAAGTTTCATTAATCACATAGTGAGACGTCTACGGCTTTAATATATTAATCTTTCAAGCTAAATAGTAAACTTTACATTAGTTTGCTTGAAAATAAGCCGTTCAGAGTCGATGAATTTTTGCTGATTATGAAAATGATCCGCTATTAATAAAGTTAGATACTGTATTATTCGTATACACTGTGTTTTAGACGTTATTGAGTTTCAGAGAGATAGAGAATATTCAATAAAATAAAATTGCTTAGATGAGTTTGTAGATCTGCTTGATACAAGAAAGTAGACAAAACGGGAAATGGGAAAGTTGAGAAATATCGTCATATTTCTAAGAATATGAATTTCTAAAGGAAACTAAATGTTGATAGTGGAAAACGTATATAAGTAGCTACTCAAAATGGCCTTAGGTACCTACCACCCATCTTTCTGTTTCTTTTTATTTTAAATAAAAAAAAGTGTGTTTAGTTCAAATCTGGTTGGGATTTCTACCTTTTAATATATTTTGAAGTAATAAGTTGACTGAAAAGTTTATTCGTATAAGGAAAATTCATATGTATTTTCTATTAGGATATTTTTTTGTAAAAGTTATACTTATGTTTGGTCAAAAGATGTTGTTTGTTATTTGAATACAAAATAAATGTATCAAAAAAAAGTCTCACACAAATTTACTTTTCTTATATTCCAGGTATTTCAGAAAAAAGTTTGCATGCATCGATTCTTAAATTTAAGTCAACATTTTTCAGTCCAATAATATTTTTTCATTTTTCGTATACTTCGAATATTTGAGGAAAGAGAAAATTCTTTGAAAAACTAATTCTTTTTTCTTTCCATACCATCTATATACAGGGTGTCCCCGTGACCGTGGAGAACCTTTGAGGTGGTGATAAAGGACACTTTTCTAGGACAAATTTTCAAATAAAATTTTTGCCGAAGTCCAAACTCTTGGGGGGTACCTCCCTTTAAAGCAATTTTTTGAATTTATGATTTCAAACGGCCATAGCTCCGATATTATTGACTTTTTAAGGTTAATGGATTAGAACTTTTTTAAAGATCATTCGCTTGTCTACAAATTAGGTCATAACCCCTTATCGTCTAGAATTAACGGCTTTCGAGTTATAAATTAAATTAAGGGAAAAATGTTTAAAAAATTCAGGTTTTTTTTAATTTTCTTGCGAACCCTGTATCTCTTAAACGAAACGTCTAAGAGAAAAACTAACGGCCTTGCCGCATAGGGAATTTAACGGGCTACAACTTTCATCAAATAAATTTTTTTGGGCAACCAACCGTTTTCACAGAAACTTTGAAAATAATGAACAAGGTGTAGGTAAAAAATATAAATTCACATAATTACTAAAAATCTCAATTTGATTTATAGCATTTGTTTTAATGTTAAAACATTGTTAAAACGTACTGCTATGTCCTCCTCCTAATAAAATGTTAGGCACAGGAAGGTACACACATTATTGCCCCTTCTTACTAAGCTCGCGGGTTGAGTCGTTCAGGGAGTGGGTCCCTTGTGGTTCGAAATTAATTAGAGGCGACGTTGCTATGCTCATTGGCTCTCTCAGGATGTTTAACTTTGCTTTCCTTTTTTGAGTAAAAAAGAAATAAAAAACTTTCATCAACTCCCATACAAATTTTATTATAGTAAAGAAAAGAAAAATTATCAAACTGTCTTTCATGAAAGAACATTAATACTAAATAAATCTTGGATTACAAATCCAAGGTGAATAAACCTTTGAAAATTTTAAAATTAATACAAATAATTGTTCGAAACAAAGAGGTTTCCTCTCTTCGTCCCAAGTTGCTTGATTATCAAGCCAATCAAGACTCTCGCTTTACATTAGCGGGCTTAAATGTTTATAAATTTAAATTTGTTGCTTATTTTAAAGCTTAAAATATTTTTGACGAAAATTGTAAAACTTTTGATTATATTTAACTTATCACTCAGGGTATCAAAGAATACACTCTGTTAGAAGTCTTTTCCTCAAATCCTATTATTAACACGCTGAAGGCAAAATTTTAACAAATTATAGAAATCATAAATTCACTGTACCTGCCTCCTGAACATATCGCAGTTGTTTTTTTTTTAAAAAGGATATCATTTATTCGCTGTTTGTGTGCGCCCTGCTTTAATCTTTACTTGCAAAGATTCAACTTTATTCCACCGGTCATCACTTTGCTTGGTGTCATCTGAAGTGGTACTTTACTTTGACTAGTGCTGAAATTTGTGCTCGTATTTGCATCCTTCCTATTGAGAATCTCCAAAAATATTGAGGTAAGTTGTTCCATTAATTTGCAATGATTTTCTTGTTATCCAGAAAATTTTTATATGAATAGATTTTTGTAAATTACAACATTTCCATTGCATTTGTTTATGTCCTTGACATCTATTTTTAGAATCGACGTTGGACAAACGACTTCTAACCTCTCCGAAGTCAAATGAATTTGTTTAACCTCCAAATTCTGGTAAATAATATTTTTCGGAGAGCATCGAAAAATGCATGCACGCAGCTGAGTTACCAGAGGTGAACTGATTTTTGATCGAAAGTCGATACAATTGGTATTCTTGTTTGAATTTTGTGAGTCAAATCCATGTATTTTTGAATTTATTTCTCTCTAATAAATTATTTTTATTCTAGATTTTTCTTCTGCATCAACCTCGATTTCCTTTGGAACATCTTCCCGAGCAGTTTGATTGGTACATTCCATTTTTATCAATTTTATGGATTGTTGATTGATTCATTTTCGTCTTTCTTGGTTGTTTACAAGGCGTTACACAAATTTGACCCTTATTAACTAATTTGTTAATTTATCCTTTGAAAATATACACATTAAATGCATGAAACAATTACATAATTTTTGATATGCTTACATTTTTACAGAGAATGTTATTTGCAGAGTAAATTGGTTTACAAATTCTTAAATTTTTTAGGTTATCATGATTAATACATTTTTACAAATTTTGAGCTAATTAAGTTTTTTGTTTCATTTCTGATGTGACAATCATCAGTTTATTTAGATTTAGCAATCTTTGTCATGTTTCATTCATCCTGAGAGACTCAAATGAATTTAGAAAATTGAAATTTTGAAAAATAAAAATTTTCCGTAGAGCAAATTTTTAAAGTGTCTTTCGACTTAGAATTTTGTGCTTGTTTCGAATATATGATTCATTTTAGCATCGGGAGCCTTTCTTATTCATTTTAACACACAGCATAATCCATTTCAAATTGCATCAAAAGATAAATTTAATTTTAGATTGAAGATTCAATTTCAAAAAATTTTTGTGTTCAAATGTTATAAAACTTTCTTTTTTCCTCTTAAGTATCTCTCTGATTTTTGATATTTGTGACTGATTGATTTTGATTCCATTTGCCTAAATGTATTTTTCAAGATTGTATGCGTCAATCTCCTCCATTTCAAGTTATACTTGTCTTTTTGTTTGTGCGAATGGCTTTTCACTCTTGTGATATCCTTCAATGACTTATTTAAAATGTTGCAAACTTTATGTCTTTTGAAATTGAAATTTTTAAATTATAAATCAACTTGATTGTAAAATAAACTTAAATTTTTTTGTCATTAACTTTCCCCTTTAAATTAAATTGTTTGTAAAATTAAAATTGTAACTAATTAAATTATCTAAATTTTTAAATTGACATCTGACTTTTTAATTGTTTGACTCTTTCTGAAATTTTTTTAAGTTTTGACCATTTTCTAAGCGTTTTGTTAATTTCAACTATTTAATTAATTATAAGTTTGGATTAATTGTTTCCTACTGTGATGAATATTTAATTGGCTTCTTTCTTTCAATGCGATGGATTTTAATTCACATCCTCTGTATTTGAATATTATTTTGTTAATTCCTGATTGTTTATTTTCTTTCTAATTGATCATTTTAATATTAATTTTTAAATTTTAAATCTTTTCCCCCCTTTTTAATATTTCTAGTCAATGTGCCCTCTTTTTCAAACTATTTCACGCAACTTTTAACTATTTTGCTCAAATTGTCTCTTGCAATTTCAGCATTAATTCATTATCCCATTTATTTATCATCAATAAACTTCTATTATTGTAATCAATCGTCAATTATTTTTATTATCAAAAATTATTTTATTTTTACTTCATCTACAGCAAATCTTCCTTTTGGTCCATCCTATGATGTTCTTGTTACCAATCTTTCTTCATCAAAATGTTTTCTTCAATTAATTTTTCCGCATTGTCACTAATTTATCCATGTTTATAATTTTTAAATTTTTGTTGTCATCTCGAATCTTCGAAATTTTTGTACGCTTATTTTTCTTGTAGTCAATTAGTTTTCTCATAATTTTCAGATTCTTAAAATGTTGTAGTCTTGACAATTTTTATTTAATTAATAATGTTGAGTTCAAATCTCTCAATGTTAATAAATTTTTATAATTATTACTTTAATAATCGTGTCCATTTCATTCGCTAATCAAATTTACAAAGTTTCGGCATCCTAATTTTCCTTATCAAAGTTTCCGATTTTTATGTGTTGATTTTTAAGCGGACCCGTTTGAATAATTCCATCTTCATGATGTAATCTTCAGCATTTGTTCCAATTGTTGTTTTTGTGTTGAAGTCCATTATCCATTTCACTTCTTTATTTGTTGTGATTTGACTCCGCGTTTTTGTCTTTTTGGTTTTGTGATTGCACTGTTTATTAAATGTTCTAATTTTCAACTGTTTATCACTGTACCGTAATTTAAATTTTATCCATTTGTACCGAATTTTCATTGACTTTATAATTTTCAACCGAATATGTTTATTTTGTATTTTTATATGTGAAAAATTTTTGAATTGTTCAATGTTCCCGAATTTCACTGTTTTATTTAATAAAAGTTTATGCAATCTAAAATGTTTATGTTTTATGAAAGTCTGCTTCTTTCTATTTATTGTGAGCACTTTTTCACTTTTAAATGTTCTTTTGACCTTAATAATTGTCTTTATTTTAAATTTTCTTGCACTTTTATGTTTTTTCACATTTTTGTGTTTTCTTTTATTTTGTTGTTGGTTGCTAAATTTCTTTTGTTTGGAGCTTCTTGGAAATCTTTTATTTTTCTTTGCTCTTGTACCTCTTGTCTTGTACTTCGGTTTTGCATATAGTTTCTTGATCTTTAAGTAGAGCCTTTTGAAATTTCTTCTCGCATGCTTGACGTTAAATTTGTATTGAACTTCCTCCATTTCTTCGATTTGTGTTGGAATTGGGGTTTCAACTTTTGGATCCATTTTTGTGTCACCAGTTGTTATTTTATTTATTAAGGAGTCCACTTCATTGTTTAGCTTTTTGAATCCATCATCTATTGTTTTACTTAATTCTTGATTTCCAGTTTCTATTTTATTTATTAATTCCTGATTTCTAGTTTTCATTTCTGACGTTATGAAGTCCATTAGCATTTGCATGTCGGAGTTGCTTATTTGAACATTTTGCTGTGCGTTCGACATGATTAATTTAGTTTGTTAAAAGAATTGTGCAAATAGTTATCAAAGAAATTTTGTAAATAGAAAATGTTTAAACACAGAACCTGTCAATAAAGAATTAATTATTGTAATAATCAAAATGTTGTTTTATTTTCACAAACAAAAATAATTTTTAAGATTTTTACCCTTAAATTTTTATCAAAACTACCCCTATCGTGATTTCGATGCTAGGATGCCAAAAGATGCTATACTTTGATGCATAAAATTTCAAAAATATTAATTTTTCACAAAAATTTTTGTACCCTTAATTTTGCCAATTGCTCTGTGCAACCCTTAATTTTGCCTGTACACCCTCTAATTTTGCCCCACGGATCGGCGCCAAAAGATGCTATGTCCTCCTCCTAATAAAATGTTAGGCACAGGAAGGTACACACATTATTGCCCCTTCTTACTAAGCTCGCGGGTTGAGTCGTTCAGGGAGTGGGTCCCTTGTGGTTCGAAATTAATTAGAGGCGACGTTGCTATGCTCATTGGCTCTCTCAGGATGTTTAACTTTGCTTTCCTTTTTTGAGTAAAAAAGAAATAAAAAACTTTCATCAACTCCCATACAAATTTTATTATAGTAAAGAAAAGAAAAATTATCAAACTGTCTTTCATGAAAGAACATTAATACTAAATAAATCTTGGATTACAAATCCAAGGTGAATAAACCTTTGAAAATTTTAAAATTAATACAAATAATTGTTCGAAACAAAGAGGTTTCCTCTCTTCGTCCCAAGTTGCTTGATTATCAAGCCAATCAAGACTCTCGCTTTACATTAGCGGGCTTAAATGTTTATAAATTTAAATTTGTTGCTTATTTTAAAGCTTAAAATATTTTTGACGAAAATTGTAAAACTTTTGATTATATTTAACTTATCACTCAGGGTATCAAAGAATACACTCTGTTAGAAGTCTTTTCCTCAAATCCTATTATTAACACGCTGAAGGCAAAATTTTAACAAATTATAGAAATCATAAATTCACTGTACCTGCCTCCTGAACATATCGCAGTTGTTTTTTTTTTAAAAAGGATATCATTTATTCGCTGTTTGTGTGCGCCCTGCTTTAATCTTTACTTGCAAAGATTCAACTTTATTCCACCGGTCATCACTTTGCTTGGTGTCATCTGAAGTGGTACTTTACTTTGACTAGTGCTGAAATTTGTGCTCGTATTTGCATCCTTCCTATTGAGAATCTCCAAAAATATTGAGGTAAGTTGTTCCATTAATTTGCAATGATTTTCTTGTTATCCAGAAAATTTTTATATGAATAGATTTTTGTAAATTACAACATTTCCATTGCATTTGTTTATGTCCTTGACATCTATTTTTAGAATCGACGTTGGACAAACGACTTCTAACCTCTCCGAAGTCAAATGAATTTGTTTAACCTCCAAATTCTGGTAAATAATATTTTTCGGAGAGCATCGAAAAATGCATGCACGCAGCTGAGTTACCAGAGGTGAACTGATTTTTGATCGAAAGTCGATACAATTGGTATTCTTGTTTGAATTTTGTGAGTCAAATCCATGTATTTTTGAATTTATTTCTCTCTAATAAATTATTTTTATTCTAGATTTTTCTTCTGCATCAACCTCGATTTCCTTTGGAACATCTTCCCGAGCAGTTTGATTGGTACATTCCATTTTTATCAATTTTATGGATTGTTGATTGATTCATTTTCGTCTTTCTTGGTTGTTTACAAGGCGTTACACAAATTTGACCCTTATTAACTAATTTGTTAATTTATCCTTTGAAAATATACACATTAAATGCATGAAACAATTACATAATTTTTGATATGCTTACATTTTTACAGAGAATGTTATTTGCAGAGTAAATTGGTTTACAAATTCTTAAATTTTTTAGGTTATCATGATTAATACATTTTTACAAATTTTGAGCTAATTAAGTTTTTTGTTTCATTTCTGATGTGACAATCATCAGTTTATTTAGATTTAGCAATCTTTGTCATGTTTCATTCATCCTGAGAGACTCAAATGAATTTAGAAAATTGAAATTTTGAAAAATAAAAATTTTCCGTAGAGCAAATTTTTAAAGTGTCTTTCGACTTAGAATTTTGTGCTTGTTTCGAATATATGATTCATTTTAGCATCGGGAGCCTTTCTTATTCATTTTAACACACAGCAGTACGTCAAACGCTACAATACCCCCCCAAGGGTTTGGACTTTATTTCAAAATTTGTCTTAGAAAAGTGTCCTTTATCAACACCTCACAGGTTCTCCACGGTCACGGGGACACCCTGTATATATTGCAATGTCCGAAACTGACCACCACGTCAATAGAAATGATAACGTCACGATTTAAAAATTTGTTTATTAATAAAGAGCACATGACTTATTTGTTCGAACGTAAAAGTTTTATCTGAAACCAAGAATTTAGTTTAACGTCACAAATTTATATGAAGAAAGGGAATATCGAAGGATCGACAATATTTTCACAAATAACGATATACGAATTTACACGTGTTGGAAAAGGCATCCACTCGTATTTATGCGACTGTACACCATCGATAAGGAATTGATACTGGGTTTCATGGTCATTCATCTTGGTAACCAGAAAAGAACCAGATTTTTAAAGGTAAAGCCAAACAATTTTCATTTTAACAAAAATTAGTGCGGACTTATAAAAATTTCTACCGCGTGACTTCGACATAGCATTTATAGTTTTGGGGTAATATTAAGGATTTATTTAATTGATGTTCACGATTTATTTAAAAATAATTACAAATTATATAATAAAATTTACCATTGCATTATAAAACGGAGCATAATTTTTGTAATCATTCCGAGGACCACGACATTTTATTTCAGTATTACGATTTGGTCAAGGAAGGAACCCAACGTGAGAAAAGGTAGGTCTGTGCTCACCGAAATTGTTAAGCCGAGGTATAAATTTCTTTTATTTGCATTTATCAATAAAATTTTGCATACATTTCTATTGGCGGGGTACATTTACGTACACCCGTACAAGACATTAATATAAAAACGTGCAGCCCTAGTAAAGCTCCGAGGGTACACAGCACAATATCTATTCATGTATGTTCCCTATAGACTCCTAAACCGTTTGACCGATCGGAACCAAATTTGGCACAGTTAGTGTGTAGGTCCCTGCGCATGTTTTTGTATTGAAATAGTGCAAAAATTCGCAAAGGAAAGGAAAGTTGATTTTGAGTAGCCTGCCTTCCTTTAAGGAATCGCTATGGGACGCGCATGAATGGATTATCGAGATTCCTTAAAGGAAGGCAGGCTACTCAAAATCAACTTAAAAAGCAATAATGAATGCTGTCAAGCGGTCAACCGATCGACAATGCAAATACGCGTGCACGTGCTTTACGTTTCTATTTGACCAATCTTAAAATTTGGTGTAGAAGTTATTTACAACGCTACGAAAAACATAGGCTACTTTAGTAGCTTGGACTGAGGCCGAAGGCCGAACAACCACATCCGACACGGTCTAGATGGCTAAAGGCGGCCGGTAGGCCAACTGTGCCAGCTAGTATTAGTATATAAAAATGTAAAAAACGTCAAAATGAAATAATTCTAAAATTTGCAATTTATCCCAAAATTAAATTTGAATTTAAATTAAAGTAACTAAATGGAAACTGCTCCTCCAAGTATGGGGGGTTAGGACGATGGGTTAGCTACTCGTCAGCTGAAAAAAACAGATAATTCTAAAATTACCATAACAGCCTAGAAACCCGGATGGAAACCAATTAAGACGAAATATGGCACGCAATCGAAAGGAATGGTAAATGGGAATAGGGAGGTACCTACTAGTTCTATGATTATGTACACATGATTAACCCTAAATAGATATAACAATAAAAATTTAATATATTACGTAAGAAAATTTTCCAGAAATTTCCATATTTAAATTTACTGAAGTGCATGTTTCGTAATAAAAGGATACACGGTGGTTTATAAACCTCGAAAGCCAAAATGAAAAAAAAAATCACCCAAAAAGTTCTTCTTGAAAAAATTAGCCTAACCAAGCTTTTACCAAATTTTGAGAATTTTATTTTTCTACGTCCACTGTATATAAAATGTGAATTTATTTTTCATTATAATTTAAATGGTTGACACAATATCGTTTACCATGATATACGCTTTGCAATTAACATAATTTGAAGTGCGTGCAGAGTGCTACACATTTGATTTTTTATCGCAAAAATTTAAATAAACTCCCAAGGTTGTTATACATTTTATATCCTAATTTTAATTTGGTATTTATATCTATAATTAAAAAGTTATTTGCATTTGTTAACTCTTTTTATAACAAAGGGATTACAATACCATAATATAATAAGAGATAATGGCATATATTTATAAGAGATTACAAAAATTTCGTATAATAGTTAAAAATAAATTTTGTTCCACTCTCACCTCTGCCGTAATTTTTTATTTGTAATTTATTGATTTTTTTCCAATTTAATTTTACACACCCCGCATAGTTTATACATAAATATTTATTATATTTTCCTACAGTTTCGGTCATATTGCAAACTTGATGTTGTGGTTAGTCCTGCATACTTTTGATTAACTAATTGGTTCATTTGTATCTCAAAAGACTTTTCGTTTCGTACAGTATCCATCTTAATTAAATATTTGCTTTAATAACATACTACAACTACAGGATAACAAATTTGAGCGGATTGCCATTATATTTAAAATTGAAATGAAGATTTTTTTAATTAGTTTGATGGCGCTGCTGTTTCATTAACTTTAAAATTGCTGCTGTACTCAAATAGCAATTTCAAATTATGAAAAGCAAATTTATTCTATTCCAGAGTTTCATGTTTTGGTCATATAATTAAGTAGCCGCCTTGATGATTTAAAACTTTTACCATGGTTTTCACTTGTTCGCAGCACTTAACTATAACATGAAAATTTGGCTTAAGAGCAAGCTAGCCCAAGTTAGCTTTCAAACCTTTTATCCTATTATAATTTTTGTCAACTAAGCTTTATGTACAGCTTATTGGTAATAATATCAATCGGACAAATTGTTTTAAAATTAACTTTACACTGTAAAACAGAAGGTGATTTAATGGTTTATAACTTTTAGGTCTTCACTTATGCTACCAATATAGCATGTATTTTAATATATCAATTTGTAGAGCTACAAAACGCATTCAAATCAAAAACCTAGTAGGTAACTCGACATATTATTTATTATAGTAGGTTTTTCAAAAAATAAGTACAGAATTTTTATCGTTATAATAAAAATTTTTAGCACTAGACCCTGGCATGGCAGTTCGTATATTATCTAGGAGAGTTAACGATTCTCTTTTTAGTCCACAATATTGATGCCAGACACAAAAGTATATCCTGAATCTCTCGTTAGCACTTAGAGTCCCCTCAGAATTAACTTCGCCGTGTCGAATGTTTTTGGTCTGATGGACCACCTCCCATAAGCGTTATATAGTCCCCTTTCTCCGAACATTTACGATTAAGGGCTGAAAACCACTCATCTATTTAGCTATCCTTCACGATTTCTCTTGCCTGTTTTGTTATGAGAAAAGTAATAATTTCGCTACCATTAAAATAAATCTATGGGCGGAAGAGGGGGGGGGTGATAGAAATATGCTATATTTTATCATATCTCTTACATTTGTACAGTGTAGTTTCCTATTTATATAAATTTTCATGTTCTAGAGAGATCTCATTTTGGAAGTTCTGGATCCTCCAATATTTGATATTATGTTGCATAGTTTCCACATTTTAAACTTAAAATTTTATAAAGGCAAAAGTGTCATTTTCATAACCAGAATTCCACTTAGGTTTCAGATATCCCCGTGTGTTTTTAGTGAACACTCAATTAATCAATCAGATCATTTTTACATTTCGTTGTAAACTCAAAAATGGAATAACGTAAATTTTTAATATTGCTTCCAAGTTTGTTCGAATCCACCTGTTTTGTGTCTTTTCCAAAGGAAGCTGCATATTTTTTATTTTTTCAGATACGTCAAGAAAAATAACACCATTCATTTTTTGAAAGAAAAAACTTATTATCGTAATAATTGCCGCAATTATTTTGCTTTTCGTTCTACCTAATCATAATAATGGATTAAATTAATCGCTTAATGTAAATTAGCCACTAAAAGTTTTGTGTTCGATGCTTGAAATATGATTATGTTATTATAGGCACTCCAACTGTTTAAGTAGGAATAGCAATAATACCAAAACAAAGTTATAATATTGACTCAAACGTTTATTTATAATTAACAATATTAGTGCACAGAATTTATTGTTGATCAATATTATTCATTCTTAACAATAATTCAGGAGATCAGTGGCGTAACAACTTTTCTCGGAATTCGTATACATACTGGATGCAGGGGCCCATAAATTGAAATGGAACCTACAGTGGTGGACATTAAAATAGAGCCACCGGGTTCATGACTTAACTTGATTCTACCTCCACTTCTTGTTAAACATTAATTTTATTATGTAGTAATGTGGGGTCAAAATTTTCTGCTTAAGCACTTTTGGGTTTGCTATGAGAATCAAAAATGTATTAAAATGTCTATTAAGCTTGGTCAGTGAAATAGAGCCATATCAGAAATAGTATCAATTTCTATAAGATAAAATGGATAAATTAGTTCATTTTTGGAAGTATGTTTAAATGATGACATGATTTACATGAATTGCTTAGTAATTTTTTGTTAAAATGTGTCACTGTGTTCATTACACTCCTCTGGAATAAGTATAACTCCGGGAAAATCCTAGTGGAAAATGTACTGAAATTAAAAATTAATGTGGAAAATCAAGGAGCAAGTTAAAAAACTACAACGAAGATTAAATCACGGAATTGTACGTGCCTCTAAAATTAATTCTTTAAATCTTTGAAGGACATTAAATTAGAACTGGATCTCCCCATCATAAATACTCTTACAGTTTAAATAAGGATAGCAGAGCATAATTTAAACATCAGAGTGGTTTAGAAATGATTATCTTCTATCTTGAAACAATGTTAAACACAAAGTAAAATTTGTAAACATTCCAATTTTGTTTTGGTTCGAAGAAAAGAAGAAGAATTAATTTGATTGATTTCGATGGATACTGGTGAAAAAAAAATCTGAAGACTTCCGAATCAGTAATCCCTTTCAATTTATAGGATTAAGGTAAACATGGACCAATACGAGTATGTCAATATTCGAGAAAATACGAGGGTCAAGCTGAATTTATTGAGAATAAAATAGATCTAGTAAGTTGTTAAAAATAAAACATACGGTATTATTTAGAGAAACTCTTTATCTGTCATTTGAAGTTTAGAAGTTGAAAATACGTTCGTTATAACTCAAGTTACTAATTTTTTAAAGTGACATTGCAAGTGAAAACATGGAATTAACAAGAGAGCTTTTTCGAATCATGATTTATTATGATTTTAAAAAAGATTTAAGCGCTTACGAGTGCAAAGAGAGTTTAGATTCAACTTTTAGTGAACAATTAAGAATAAAAATTTCGGCAAAGCCATTTAGTTTACAAAAATGATCGTGCAATTCAATCCGAAATGTGTACTTAAGTTTCGAACTTATTTGTTCTCATCAGCACAATATACGGACAAATTGCACGAGTGCGAATTACTGGTTAGTGAACAAGCACCTTCCTTGGCTACAATTTACCGATGGTATAAGGAATTTGAACGCGAAAGGAATTCCGTTCAGCATCAAAAAGGAGCAGGACGTCCTTCTACCGCTGTTACCGACAAAAACATTGCTGCTGTTAAAAAAATAATTAAAGAGGACAATAAATCCACTTATGGCGTAATAGAGCATCAACTCAAGATTGGATCCTCAGCTGTTAAAACAAACATACACGATCACCTGCATTTAAAAAAAGTGGTCCGTCGTTTTGTGCCGCATCACCTTTCTGATTTCCAAAAAGCAGAGCGTGTAAGAATTTGCCATGAAACTCTAAATTTGTTAAATAATGGCGGATACCAAATTTATTCCAAAATCGTGACAGGTGACGAAACTTATATTTCCTTTTTCGACATACCTACTCGTCAAGAGAGTCGTGTATGGATTCACGAAGATGAGGAAACTCCAACAATGATCAAGAAACAGCGAGCTATGAAAAAAGTTATGTATGCGGTATTCTTCAGAAGTACGGGCCTAGTAAATGCCATTAAGCTAGATGGACAAAAGACAGTTACAGCTAAATGGTACACTGAAAAATGTTTACCTGATGTGTTCAGTAGAGTTCCAGCCAAGGGAATTATGCTCCACCATGATAATGCATCATCCCATTCGGCAGCTATAACTCGCCAGTTTTTGGCTGAAAAAATATAAAAGTCATAGAACATCCGCGTACTCACCTGATTTAGCAATGTGCAACTTTTGGCTATTTTCTGGGCTTAAAAAAAATTTGCGGGGCAGAAGGTTTTCGTCTGAAGAAGAGATTGATACCGCAGTTCATACTTATTTTGAAGGTGTTCCGAAAGAAGATTGGTTGGGAGCTTTTAAGCAATGGAAAGAAAGAATGGTCAAGTGTATCATTGTTGGAGGGAATTACTTTGAGCATATTTAAAATAAAATCCTAGAAAATATTAACCGTGTTTTTTATTCTCAATAAATTCAGCTTGACCCTCGTATCACGCTGCTCTTTTTGGTAGAAAATATCCCATTGATATGAATTTACTAACAGGACAACGATCTTAAGCACACTTTTAAGAAAATTAATAGGTTTTCCAAAGCTTTTTCAGATGCTATCTGTTTTACTTTTACCTGTTCAATACTCTGACTTTGGAGTGAACTAAAAATAAATTTGGAAAATATTAAATCAAAAATAATAACAAATTATTGGAAATTGGGCAGAAAAAATGGAAATCTGTATCCCTCAAATGCTGCCAATAGTTTGTGAAGTTTATGCATGCAGAATATATTATGTACTTAATAATACAATTCTGGGCTCCATTTTAAAAAAAAAACTTGTTTTTGAATTTGCAAATTATTTTACAACAATAAATTATTAAAAATATGTATGGTGTATGGTTTTAGTTAAATTTATAACATTAAAAAAAATTTACTTTTAACTTTGCTTGTTTTCGTAAATCTATCTGTTTTGAAGATTTTCCGAATTTCTCAATGGTAGCTTGTATTTTAATGACCACCACAGTATATAAGTTATTATAAAAGGTAAAAATTAAAATGAACCTTAAAGATAAACTAACTAATTAAATACTAATACCCAATAAAAAATTTCTTGCATGAGGTTTCAGCAATGCTGATTTTTATTGGTCAATTTAATAGTTTACTTTTAAAAGCCCAGAACTTTTAAGTTTGACCCTGAAAAATGTGAAAATTGACTCCAATATCTCTAAAGCATTGCTGATGAAAAACGCATACTAAAACTCCCAAGACCTCAAACGCCGGTTTCATTGATTTCTGTCTTTGTAAGTCTTTTGCTTTTAAGTACATTTTTTTGTAATTTTACACAAATTAACATTTTTTCTGGGTCAAAACCTAAAAGTTTTAAGCCAAATACGTAATAAGACAAAAATAGTTGAAGCTGGAGTTAGAGGTCTTGAGAGTTTTACTTATTTTATTCAACAATGATTTAGGAACATTTAAGCCACAATATTTTTTTCTGGGTTCTACTGAAATTTCATCTAAAATGCCTGGACTAGAAAGTTTATTTTAATTTTTTATTATTCCTTTTTTATTTAAAAAAATTTCAATAGGTAAGATATCATATATTTTGAATTGAAGTTCCCCGAATGGACGGGGGGGAGTTTGGAAGTTATGGAATACCCTCAGCATGTGGTGAACAGGCGGTAAAACATTAATAAATATATTATGAAACTGTTTTATTGACTATGATGATATGTTGGGGTGTATTCCATGAACCCCCCCCCCCCCGCTGCCCCGGTTTATGTTTTCACTTTCTATTCTAGACTTGAAGATTTATTTTCATAATGAAGAATATTAATATTTTTAAGGTAATCAAAGAAGTTGTTGCTAGCCCCATAAGCAGTCGAGCTGCTCCATATTACAGAAACACTTTTACACCTCTACAGCACGTCAGTGGCGTGCAAGCCTAAATTTCTTAAATATTTACGTTTAACCCAATGCTCATCGATTAAAGCTTCTTTGGAATTTTATTACTCTTGAAGTAAATAAAAATACGGTAGACTTAATATATTTTTCTTTTTCTTTAAATGTTGTGCTCTCCCATTAAAAATGAAAATATTATGTAGGGGAAGGTGGGGCAGAACGGGGGGGGGTCGATGTGGTTGGGACAGTATTTGAAGGTGTAAATAAAGAGGTAAAAATCTATTATAGTGTGAATAAATTTATTTAACATTTCGTTTAACATCTCCGATGTTCAAAATTAAAATAATGAAAATACTTCTATTTATTTTAAACGTTTTTAAAAAAAAAGGTTATATCCCGTTCTGCCCCATTCATTCATTAAAAGGTGAAACAAGATCATGTTTTATGGTTGGCAAAGTTCACAGATGAGTTGTGATTCATCATCGTCAGTATCAATGCCGGCACAGGAATTATGGGCCCATTTTTTACACTGTATGCATGATATCCAGCCTTCACTCGATTTTGAATATAAGTCGTTGCAATATAAACAGGTCGCATCGTCTTCTTCATCTGATTCCACGCTTTGTTTCCGTGGTTTTTTTGTTAACAATTTTCTGTGTTTTTTTCTTTCCTATTTTGTTAACAATTTTCTGTGTTTTTTTCTTTTCTATTTTGTTAACAGTTTTCTGGGTATTCTCCTTCCTTTTTTCGTTACCGGTGAACAGTTTTTTCTTAAGTCTATTTTCTTTGGCTTCCTTGATCTTCTTAGCATTATTAGCCGCTTCTTCGAGTTCAGTCTTATAAGGGGAAGCTGTCAGGATTGCCGTTTTGCCTCGTTTCCTCGTCACTCGCTTTTGTCCCGGCTTTACTCTGGGTATGGGAAGTATATGTTCAGGCGAAAATCTCGGAAAGCTGGTAAAAATAGGGCTAGCTATTGTTAACTGCAAATTAGCAGATCGGTGAAAAATAAAAGTATGGTCGGGGCGGAACGGGGTAGGACCCCGTTCTGCCCTACCCCGTTGTGCCCCAAGTGTTGGTAAACCAAACATCGCAAGGTTAGCGACAGCCATGTTACTTCTCTAAGACATATTAACACGTAAAAAGACACTTTAAACAACGCTTAATTCGGTAGACTAAATTGGAATAACGAAAAGTAATGTGAAATATATCTTACCTTGTTTTCAAATATTCATAAAGTTGTAGTTTTATACAAATTTCAGGGAGGTGTTTAATTAACAAAGGAGAAACACTTGGTAATTCACAACGACCGTTCTTATCACTGCACAGATGCATAATGAAGGTGTATAGAGAGTTGCAGCGAACTGCAGTGCTACTATCTGCAAATAAACCTGATCCCCCGTTCCGCCCCGACCCCCATTCCGCCCCACCTTCCCCTATTTTATTCTACTTTTTTCTTTAAACTTATAAAAATAAATTATTAAATCTCAAAAACAGATACAAATTTTAAAGTTATTTATTAAAGCAACCGAAACGAAAATAAATTAAAAATCTACTTTCTTTGATTTCTTCGAGACGAATACATAGTACATTAATTTTCCGTGCATATTTATTCTCAATGGTTTCAATTTTGAAAACGACTTTTTATCAGGTGCTACTGTCGCTGGTATTGTCATAAATAATAGCCATTTACAGGTAAGCAACAGAAACAGATAATTTACGGAATGAGCAAGCAAATAGCCAGAAAAAGCCGAAGGCGAGTTCCGGTAGCTTGCAAATTACGTAAAGAATTGTTTTTGTGCGAACCACATAAATATGCAGCTTTTTCTCCAGGATATATCAGGAGTCATATCAGAAATTAAAAAAGAAACAATAAACTTCACTATTACAATAAAATTAAATAAGGAATACTTTAACATAATTTAATTTCGTTGCTATAATTTAAAATATCTTGAAACACTCGTCACCTTAGTCAAAATTTGGCAAGTCGATTGAACGAAATACATCCACGACCTGATCAAAAGATTTACATGTGTTGGCTAGAACCACGGTAGTGGTTTGGTGTGATCGCTGGTTGAGTTACAGCGCGGAAATTACGCGTTCGAATAGTGGGCTCCACAAAATTTCTTAGCTCGGCCCTCTGGTGAATATCAACACGCTGTGATTTTAAATATTAGTTCTAAATTTACATAAGACTGGCCAATTGACAAAACGTTAAGGGCAAATCAGAGAGAAAAAAAAAGTTGACTAGAAAATACCCAAATGGCGGCTACGAGCACATTGATTTTTAAATTTTTTTTGGACCTCTCAAACGTATAACGGTCGGTTACTAACTTTTCCTAAGTTTTTTAAGGTTCTTTAATCCTCATAATTGCAAAATCTAGAATGGTTTTCCATTTAGTTGCCAATACGACTGCAGTTACCTTAAGTCTGTATTGTCTGTAATATATTCGTTATAAAATCGTGTGTACTTCTCCCGGGCTGACTCCGGTGCCCATGTTTTCTGTAAACCTAGAACACTCCGTTGTTACGCTGCTGATGATATTTTTGAAGCAATATACATTATTTATATGTGCACATGGTGATAAGATAAAGTTAATACAAAACAGTGGCATAACCATTATGTGGTGCTTCTCTAGTCCATAATATTATCAAAAGGTGCAGCAAAATTTACTTTTAATTAATATTTCATATTTGACAGACTATTTACCGCTGGAAATATGATTGAACGTTTTGGAAACTGATTTAAATCTCCATTAGTTTTTAATTTAAACCAGTCAGACGACTGAGCAGGACATTTTCGTTTAAACTTTTTATACCTACTCAATGTCTGCAGAAACTACTTTTTACCATATAGATACACCGTACACATAGTTTGAAGCTATAATTACATGTAGTAATTATGAAACTTAAGCAACTTTTAATTATTGTACATAATAGCAGATTGACAAACCTTATGGGAGTTTTGGAAACACCTTTTCTGGTTGAAGAGGCAATTGACAGATGGCGCTACTTAATTTGCAGTCAGAATATATTGCTTTATTATTGTAATTCTTCATTTGTATTCGTGAAGAAATCACTAAAATTAATAACCAATTTTCAAAAAGAAATATTTAATAATTAAAATTGAAAATGTACTACTCAATTTTTTTTTTCAAACAAAATCCTGAATCTATTTTTAATATATTCAATTTTTATTTTTTTTATCCAAATAAGAAATTTATTTCTTATTATTTATATTGAAATATTTTTATGTAAATTAATAAAATATTTTCACTAATTGGTAAAATTTTTTTTTCGAAAGATAGGAACAACTGAACAAGAAATTGAATTTGTCATGTTTCCTCATTAATTTTGTTTGATACTTCAACTTCTAACAAACTCTATTAAATCAAATTACATCAATCGTGAAAAATTATTGTACCGTTTAACTTTTTTTTTGCAAAATTCGAGCGTAACCGTGTGAAAAATAATATTATAGAAAATCGATAAGTTTTCATTAAATATATGCAACCTTACATACCCTAATGTCTAGACATTTTATCACATAAAGTGGTGCTTTCGTAACAACCAACTGAAAGTTTGCAAGTGATATAATACCTATTCTGTAAATAAGGTTTATCTTGATATTAGCAGGAAATTTTTCGTGTTTAAACGCCATGTTTTTCAGTTAATAGTCAATAATTTGTTTCGGTTCAACTCCACAAGTTGCAGTCTGATCACGATTGCCATTGGGAACGCTTTTCGGCAAATAATGAAGTTGAAATTTACAAAAACTAGTTTATTTTCAATTTCCCTCGAAAAATATTAAATTATATTTTTAACAATTACAATATATCGTAGAAAATTTACGGACGAAGCATCCTTGGTATATTCTTTCCAGAATGCTTTATCAATGTTCCTTGAAATTGAATTTTAGTTTCGTGCTGAAAATAATTTAACTTTCTTCCCACTATTTTTAATACGAAATTATTTCGTAAACTTCTAAATCAGAAGTGTCAAACCCATTTTCTACAGTATACCGATGTTTTAGTGAGCAGTGTGTAGGTAGACGTTCAAATTGATCGACGACTTTTTGAACAAGAAAATGGAAAAACGGAAATTTTTTTACAAGAAATAATTTCAATTTACAAGGATCTCTTTTCAAGTTTAATCAAACACGATTATTTCCATCTGCGGTTTCAGTGTCTGTTTTAGACAAATAAGTAAAGCTGAAAGTGCTTTTGTGTTTAAACGACCGTTACGATGTATTCAATTTGATCGTCTACAACAGACTTTCCGAAAATAAAATTTTAGTGAGCAAGTCTAAATAGACACTGTAAGGAGGAACCAATTCTTTATATTGTTATATCTGAGATAAAAAAAATTTTAAGCAAAGTGAATGTGAGTAACTTCACAATATGCTACTGAAAAGCTTCCACTTATCTCGAATTTATCGATATTTCCTTCGCAGTTGTAGTAAATTTCGTCGTATACCTACTTCATGCTAGTGCTATCATCACCGTTCATGCGAACGGCTTTTCCGTCAATTTCGTACTAGATGCAAACTCTTCAGTAAATGAAATTTCTTATTTTGCTTATTATTGAATCTCATTGTACAGGGTAGTCCATATTTGATGGTTTAATATGAAAATACACTTAGTAATTCTCGGTCCAGCCTGTTGCCATCTCGTGGTCCTCTAGCGTTTATAGCTGTTTGCATCTCTTAGGTGGTCTTCCTTGCCTCTGCTGGATATTTCCATTTTCTGAAGATGTTCGTACCATATCAGCTTATATTTCCTTGTACATCCATTGTTTCTCTTTTATAATTCATTTTCTGGATATCTCTTTTTGCGACTTTCCGAGTTCCTGTTCCTATGTATGGATGTGCTCAGGGTTCGCCAAATCCGGTTGTTCATGGCGAGTACACTTTTTCAGTTGACGAGTAGAAAATTATATAAAATTATTTATTGCTATATATTATAGATTAATAATTAGGTGCTTTGCGTGGAAATAATTCGAAAATGCGAGTTTTTAGGATAACTGCTCTTAAGTTTTCAACATCAAGCGCGGATTGGAACTAGGGAAAATTTGTCAAAGAAAGTCTCAAAAATCACAAAGTCGTGAAATAGTTATTTCAAATGCATCCTATATCCAAAATAAATCTAATCAAAATTAATCCTAATAAAATTCTTAAAATAAATTAAAGAAAGAAACTCATTT
Source organism: Podabrus alpinus (assembly GCA_932274525.1). Classification (NCBI taxonomy): domain Eukaryota; kingdom Metazoa; phylum Arthropoda; class Insecta; order Coleoptera; family Cantharidae; genus Podabrus; species Podabrus alpinus. The sequence goes on from OW026451.1 coordinate 20,989,552, forward strand.
TTTCGTTTTTTCCTCAAAATATATATCTAGTAATATCAGATTTTGCGGATTTCAGCCTTTCTTTCCTGTTCATCTGCCTCAAAGTGGTTCTGAGATGCGTGAAACTCAACTCAATTCTCTGTAAATCTCATAGAACAATTTTCTAAACCTAATAATAGGTTCCTGACCAAACGCCCAATAAATGGAAGGGATTAAGCAAATCAAACGAATTTTCGAGCTATATTCACGCAGATCCCCACAGTTTTTGCGACCTAATGACTGGAAAAATCAAAATGTATGGTAACCTAAATTTATCTGTGTGTCTCTGCACATATCGCACATTCTTGCTGAAGATAAATGGCGTGGTAGTATAAACACATATTTGTGGTTTACACATTATGGTATTGATAATACCAAGTGTGGCCTTTAGGCATTGGTAAACACGTATTAGATCACTACACAAAAATAACCGAGATCTGAATGCTTAAGTTCGAAAATCAGTCACCCTGTATAGGGAACAACTATTTTACATAATAAAATTTATTATACAGTCTTGCGTTTATATTAAGCAAAATTTACCTCGGAATACCGTAGAAAGCTAAAATTGCTTATATCATAGTTTTATTATTATTGAATATAACATAGAGGTATCACGAAATAACCTATACATAAATATATCGTTTGAAAGCTGGAAAAATAAGCCGTTCAAATTTGTATCTCATAGCCAAATAATGTGGTTTCTATTTACAAAACAACTAACTATATGTTATAACCCTCAAAATGAATCACCGAAAAAAAAAGTTTCTACTAGATAAGAATACATTTTCAGATTTGTATTATTTTTTTTATAATAATCAACAAATGCTTGTGACTTTATTCTTTTCTTATTAGATTAACCGCAACTGAGTTAAGCTTTTACGTCTCGTCCACAACAATTTTGTAGACAAAACGAAGATATAAACTTTCTTGATATTGCACAGGATATTGCCCTCAATACAATACGGAAAATAAACGAAGGACCATACAAATGCATCTATTTGTAACAAAAACAAAAATTTGATTACATTCAGTAGCGTACCTAGTAATACTTGCGCCCCCGCCAAATTTCCCAATACGTTTTCCCGGACCTTCCGTCAGACACTTAAAATTTTCTTTGCGCTCCTAACATTGCGGGGTCTGCAGAACCGGTAGTTACGCCACCGCCACTGGTTTAATTGAATACGCACGTAGTATCCTACTATAATATGAATTTATTAACTAACTAAGAAAACAGTGCTTTTATATTTTGCTCACAATAAAACGTGAAAACTGCGTGACGTTAAAATGCCAGCCCGCGTAAAAAGAAAATTATTTTATTAAATCTTTCGGTTTAAGAAAAACCGAACACAATGAGTTCCCACCACAAAAGATAATCATAAAAGTACATAAATTATGCGTTGAAAAATTTGTCGACTTTAGTAATGAGAATTTGCAATTTTCCCGGTAAATTTGCTTAAAATGTAATAGCATGGCTAATCAAATACCTATAGCTAATTGAATTTGTTTGATGTTGTTAAAATAAATTTTGTGTGTCATACAACAGAAGGGAAATTTAAAACAATCAATTGATTTTTTTGTTGTGAAAAAATATTTACTTGGTGCATGTTTTGGTGGTTCTAAAATAAATGTTTATATTGATGGTTTATGTATAATTTGGAAGTCTAGAAGTTTTCTTTTGATGTTTTTAATTTACGTGAATTTTTCCAATTTTTAACTTGAGATTAAATTTAAAAAAATTCTTTCAGGATCTTATTTTTTTACGTAAAGTAAAAATTGTAATGTGAAAAACTGAATGTATTTATAATAAATTCTCCTAACGAGATACTAGATACATCATAAACAATTTAATTTTTCAGTAGGTATCTATACGTAGGTAGGTACTTTATCTTTGTAATCAATCCACTGCTTGTTAAATTTATTATTATGTAGATTGTGAAAATTTTTCCTAAATTAAAACTGAAAAATTAACAAGTTACAATGGAAAACTATTTTTCTAGCAAACGCGGAAAATTCAATTTATTTTAACCTTTCGGCGATAGATTCTTATTGCCTTCTTCGGATGTTTTTAATTAATAATTTTCTTCGCTGAAACGTTAAAATAATTCAATTTTAACTGTAAGTTTAAAGTTATAGTTAAAATTTAATTATTTTAATCCAATTTCTAGACTTGCCGTAATAGGTAACATTAATACGAACATTTTTGAGCCATCAACGGAGCCAGGATTTTAATGCTTTTAAAAATGCACTACAGAACGGCCATAAAAATCAGAAAAAAATTTAAAGTGTAATAAAATTTTTAAGTTTCTATAGCTGTTTAACGGCGCCAGCGACCGGATACTTAATATTAATAGACACTAAAGTAAACAATAATTTTCATCATGAAAATGGGTTTTTAGTTTGTGGTGATGAGCGATAGACATTCATATTGACAAGTTCATATTGACGTGATATTGGCGAGTTAAGTCGAGACTTAAAAACAAAATTAAAATTAAAAGCTAATAAAAATTTAGGGTAGTTTGGGAGTACAGCAAATTGAGGACATCATTCTTTGTTTACCGTTGCGTCCTCCATAGGGGAACACGTAAAATGACTACGTGAAACGACTTTAATCTACCTTATCCCGTAGGGGTAAGATGGTCAAGGGTCGAAAATGCTTAGGAGAGACTGAGAAACCTAAAACATAAATCCCATTAGTAAAACGCAAAGGCAAGGTATATTCCTTATACTTTTAAAATACGATACTAAATGAGTGGAAATCTGACTATGCAATAAAGAGTTCAAGTATTTAAAGCTGGGAAAGCAAAATTTAAGTAAAAGTATTCGAAGATCCAAGTTAAACTTAATTTACGTCTTTCGACTTGAAATTTTTCTCATTAGTTTTAGTAATCACTACGAATATAATTTAAAACGATCACGACCTGAGAAACGATAATTCTTTGTAAATGAAATGAAATTGTTATACCGTCTTCTTTTGGTGGGCGAATTTTAGCGATGGCATCATGGCTTTCCTTATCTTGTCAGCTACTGCCTGGAAATGGCCAGTTTTTGACGTGCCGAACCATTTTCTTCAGTTCTTAAGTCAAAATATTCTATGTATGCATGGACCTCTTTTTACCTTGCAGTACCAATTATTGCAGAAGTTCATATCCTTTTCTGTTTCTCATTATGTGAGCCGAGTTTTCGAATTTTAACTTTTTCAAGAATTTCCTTTTCTTTATTCATTCTTTCCAGTACATTGTTGTGTATTACATGCTGCACCCATCAGATCCTCAGCTTATGTACGTCTATAGAGTCACATTTGGAATGCCTCCAGATTTTTGCTGGATGCATCGGTCATCCAGCTGGGAAACGTCAATGTTAACCACAGTCGTGGTATTTGTCCAGATTCGTAAATTTCATTAAAGATTCTTGTGAGCCACTCTAAGCCATCCTCACCAAAAAGCTTCAGAAACTCCCAATGGAAATCATCAGGGCTTGGAGCTTCTCCGTCCTTCATGTTTGAAATTGCATCCGAGACTTCATCCCTGGTTATGAATAGGCCCAATTCACAGTCAAATAACAGCGCGTGGTGATTTTTCATCATTAACGAGATCTATTATTAAATTTTGCTTAATGTCTTTCTTTATTTCTTTATCAACTATAATTATTCCGCTTTTATCGGTCAGTCTTCCCAATGAGTGGTCCCTGTACAGTCCAGCAGCCTCTTTATCTTTTTATGCATGTTAAGACCTCATGCTTTTCTTCTAGAATTTCAATCTCTTCACATCTCTCCCCTAGCCATTTCTGCTTTGCCCCTCGAATCTCTTAATTTAATTTAGTAATTTTGTTTGGATGTTTTATATATTTCATTAAATTTACGTTTTCAACTTGTTTTCTTTCATCCATTAGTCCCCTCGCTATATTAGAATTACATGAAAAAACATTTTTAGGAATTTTTATAAAAGATATCTCGAGATTAAGTATTTTAGGATAGTATAGTGTATTTCAAATTAATTGGAATTAAAAAAAGTCTAGCATCAAATTACGTTGTTATAAAAACATACAAACTATGCAAGGAAAAACAATATAAGAGATAAGATTATCGCGCCAACGAAAGCCCGCATTTCATACTCCACGTGGAGTAGTGTAGTTCTAATTGGTTAATATTTATAATAAGGACTTATTATTGGATAATATTTCTATTACGAAAATTCTCTTTGCGACTCCACGTGGACGCGTGTACCAGGTGTACAGTAAGTTTGTATGTTTTTATAACAACGTAATTTGATGCTAGACTTTTTTTAATTCCAATTAATTTGAAATACACTATACGCAAAATATACCACGTATTCTGATGGTTGTAACTCTGCTACCGTTTGATTTAGAAGCAGAAAGTATAAGATCTTTTAAGTAGAGAATTTAGTCTAATTTAATTTTTTATTATTTAATATTTTGCTCTGAAGGGTACCCAAGCAGAGATATTCACGTATATTCATAAAAATGTTTTTTTCGTTTATTATATAAATGTATAGCAGCCAAATCTGGACAGTTCTCGAAATGTAAATCAAGATAATAACGCTTGTACCCAATTATTTCCATAACAGCTTTTCAGAATACTTTGTCGACTGGCCTATTAAAAAGGAGTTTATCTCATCTTTAATAAAAGTTAATTTTCTCATTGAAAAAGCGGAATTTAGTTTTAATCAACCTAAAGAAATGATTATTAATTATTCTTATATCCGAAAAAGAGTTTGGTTTTCCCTTTAATATTGACTTAAATTAATTATAAAAAGTGTAATGCAATGAAACACAGTAAAAACGTTTTAATTAAATTTAAAAAAAATGTTTGAATAATTTTATTCAAGAGAACCAAATATTATTCAAAAGAAATAAAATTTGCTTTGATTTAATAGAAATTATTTCCATCAACAAGCTGAATTTGTCTTTTAAAAAATTTCTTATGGTTAAAAAGAATTTTATTTGCGAATACATTAATTTATTATATTATTATAACGGAATTTTAGTGGGAATAAAATAAATTTGTTTAAATCAAACACTCCTTCTAACAGTGAAAAAGCGAAAAATCACTCAAACTGAGTCGATACAAATATTTTTTAAAGAATATCCAGTCGGTGGATTAGCAGGATTTTCACTTATCAAAAAAAATGGCTACCTGTTGACATCAGGTAATATGGAATAAAAGCTTTCTTAGTTCAGAATTCAGAAAAATTTATAAAAATTTTTTTTTGACTTTAATTGTCAAGATATATTCGTTCTTTTAATTTTTTTTTGCAACATTGTCCGAACCACAGCAGTGGATTGGTGTCATAGTGGATGAGAAATAGTGCAGAATTCTGAGTTCGAATCGCAGGTGAACATCAACATGCCGAGTTAACAAGGATTAATTTACATCAGAATATGGATCCAGTCCATCAAGAATGGAATAGAAAAACTTGATCAACGACATTGTCCAATTCTCTGACTGTGCTTACTATTCTTTTTCTTAGAGTACCGTACCTGATTCTAGGCATACCGCTCTCTGTGATCATTGGATGTTGAAAATGTATCAAGAGCATAAAGGACTTACAGTGCCCCCTCCCTCCAGGGAGAGGGGGTTTGAGACTTTCCCCGAAATATTTTTTAAATTAAAAGTAAAGGTCAAAATGAGCTTTTAACGCGATGTTTTTGCTAAAGACTCCGGTTGGAAACAGGTTCTGATTATTCGGAGGGGAGTCTGAAGCGATTTTATACGTATAATGTTCTTACTGTTTAATACCCCACGCACCCTTTAAAATTATTTTTATGAATTATGTTGTTACTTCGTACATGCGGACCATAGAAATGCTGTAGTGAGTCTGATCCGATTGGGAATGGATTCGATTTTATAAATACTTTATATTTTATTTTATTACCAATGGTTAATCTCAATTTTTAACCACATTAATAATTTTTATATGCCATAAACCATTTTTGTGGATATACTTTTATACATTTAGAACTATCTTATATTCATGTAGCTTTTATTACAAAAGTTTTTTTATTGGCCCCGTCATAGTCACTATTCGAATTAGTAGTGCAGAAATCGTCTATTCTCGTGGTTCGGAAACACGTTCAGCTGTACGTTCCCCATGTCCGTCACACATTTTCAATGGATACAGGGAGGAAAACCTAGTGCATAACCAGATATACATTATAATATTAAATTTCTATTTAATATTGTATTCAAATCAAAAAGGGAATAAAATACCCAAAAAGTAGTACAATTTATTTTAGTTAGGACAAAATTGGGATTTACATATTTACTGTAAATTTGCATTGTTTGTATTGTATCTAGAGAAACATATGTAGTACTATATCTTTTACATGGAAATTCGGTCCATGCTCATTAACAACGTTGCTTTTTGCATTGTAATCATTGTATCTATGTAAATGCCGTTTTATAAATAACATGATTACAAAATATTGTTTCATTATTGTTTATTAACTTGATGGATTTCAATTCAAAAGCTTCAAATTTATAATTAAAAATTTAAATTACGCTTCAGCGAACACAATAACATCTACCTAAATAAATTTTAATGTCGTTTCTTTAATCAATTATTTAAATTTTAACTAAAAAACTAAAATGGAAAAATATTTATTGTTAGCTATAACAAATTATACCAAGCAAATTACTTTCAAGTTTCATTTGCCTAAACATTTATTATATTGTATTCGTTAATTTGTATCATACAAAAGAAGAAGTGTTAATCAATTTTCAGAGTTGAAGTTCATCAATAAGGATCATTTATAATATTCGATTATTGTGGAGTTATATCGAAGCCGTTGATGCCAATTTTATTAACGAGAAGACTTATTAACCGTATCGTGAAAATGTTCAATACATACAAATGAAATATTTCTTGCCAGATATCACAACACAGCAATAGCAACATAATTGAATTTCTGCAAAAACAAAAGTTACAGAAAGATTCTAAAGTAAAAGCCCTCAGCCAATCAAGTGCTTAATCTTCATTGTATCCTGAAAGCTTCGCCTATCGAATTTCTAGATAATTTTTTTTATTCCCTAAAATTGATTTCTTTGTGTTTACATTAAATTTGCTTCATTTGCTTTGAACTGAAATATTGTAATTTTGATAAAAAAACAAAAGGTTTTTAAAATTATCGATTCCATGTCAAGAGAAAATTTAGCTTAAAATATGCTAAGAAGCACGTCTTAATATGTCAATAACACTATAAAAATGTATAAAAAAATTGCATGATGGCTTTTAGATAAACGTGATTTATTTCCAAAATCTTCCTTTCGAAACACTGGGGTAAAAAATGCATGATTACATGACACCTTCCTCACAAATAATGTGGAACGCAAGTTGAAAGTCTATCAAATTTTTCAGCTTCCTGGTTCTTTCAATCTAAATTTTAGATTGATAAACAACTTTGAACGAAGCCAAAAATTCATATTCTTTAGAATGCAAACAACTTTTTTCGTAAATATATTATATTATCTCGAATTTCTGTTATATTCTGTAGGTGAGATAAATCAGTTCATGGATGAAAGCATTATTTCTCTTTACTGTCCACTTCTGAACATATTATCCTCTTGCTCTGCCACATACTCTCATTAGCGCTGAGGTGGAGTTTAGGGGATTGACAGTTTAACCCTACGGTTGCTTACACGAGGTTGGGAATTGCGTGCAGTATATTGCCGCATAGTTTTTAATTTTTGCGTCATATAATTAATCGAACGTCGAGTGTTTTACCACTAAATAGAATTAAATACGTAATTAATATATTATTAACTAACTAGACAAAGGTTAAATATTTCCAATCTTGAAACCTTGACACTGAATGATTAAATTAATAATAGGTATAATATTCAAGTTTTGCCTCATAATCACCCATTTCATTGATTTAGTAAGATTGAGGTTCATAAATAAACATAAGATGCATAATTTATCCCTAAACATACACAGACAAAAAATAAAAAAAACATAAAAACTGTAACAAAATTTACTACAAAGAGGTTCAAACAAAACATTTTTCCATTTCCCAATTATGTCAATTATCCCAACATCCACCCTAATGGCCTTAATGCTGATGTATGCGGCGAATACAAATAGAACTGCGTTCTCCGAATTCATAGAACATTTTTACAAAATAAATAAAAAAGTCAACGCAAACAATGCTGAAATTTTCCGCTAATGCTTCCTTTTTATTTCACACAAGGAAATACCAACGTTTAGGATAGATATAATTTCTATATTTCCTAGTGCACAAATCGAGAATATTAAATTATTTAAAAAACATTTAGGGTGACCCTTGCAACTGCTCTAAAAATAAAATTGTCTCTCCATTTGGGTTTTATCAAATTTTTATGAAATGTCGTTTAAAATAAATTAGGTTACGGTGAAGTTGCAAGCAAGAAAAGTAAAATGATGATATTTAGAACTCTGTCGTATAACCTTTGATGATTGTGTAAAATTGTAAATTTTTAAAGCGTTTTCAAAATTGTTAATAGTATTCGCCTAATGGGTTTTCGTTGTAAAACGAGTCGAGGCCAATAAACGGTTTTAAATATTGGCTACGATATTTCAATTAAGTGTGCCTTTGAAAAGCTTTTAATATTTCCTATTTAGGGTGAAATGTGCTAATATTCTAACTTATTATTTTTCTTGCAGGATTTCATATGGCACCTAAGCTGAGTGAAATTTTTCCCGAATCTTGCCTTTTAATTGTGGTAGGTGTAGTAATTGGAGTGATTTTGGTCCACGTAACTGACAGTGTTCCTGTGTCGCCATTAACACCGAGTACATTTTTCTTCTACATGCTACCTCCGATAATATTGGACGCTGGATATTTTATGCCGAATAGGTTATTTTTTGATCACCTAGGAACAATATTACTTTTTGCTGTAGTAGGAACTATTTTTAATACATTGACTATAGGTAAGTTTCAAACTTAAATTACAAATTTTCTTTTATTGATGCTTGAAAAGCTCTTACGTGAAGAAAACCCTGAAGCTTATCGACATTAATTTTGAATTGAGGCCGTGAGAGCAAGAGTGGTGTAACCCTCAAATTGCCAAAATTGGGTTTTTTGGTGTAATGCCTCTGTCTTAGTAACACCTTTGAAATAAAATCGATGTAACCAACATCATTATAATATTCTAATAAATGGAAGCCATACAATGTTTTTGCATTCCATAAATGTAATGCATATTTCAAAGCTTTAGTGGTGAATATCTGCAATAGTTATATTTGATGGTTACACCACTCTTGCTCTCACGGCCTCAATTAAGCTTCATGAATTTACTTGCAGTTAATTACTTTATTATTACGTCTTTCAATTAAGGGAATCTGAACTAAGGTACCTAATTATATTCTAGTATATGACTTGCTTTCATTTAAGATTTTCGAAAAAATTATAGTTTTCCTTTACCGTAGCGTCTCGTTAAAGCGTTAAAAAAAGTAAAAACCCAATGAGAATTAATAAATTAACACTGAAAGCACAATTTAATAATTTTGTTATAAAACAACAATTATCTGAAATTAATTAAATTTCTTAGATAATCTTAAATGGAAGCTCTGCGAGGCTGCTCGCCAGATAATCGCAAATCCGTCTATAAATTACAAATTACTTCTTTAAGTTCTTCGACTTTTTCGGCCTAACACCAACAGTTTTGGCCGTAAATTTGATGAGTCAGGTAAAACAGCTTTACATATTCTTGTAATATTCAAACTTGGGACTTACGTCATTGCTCTAAATAATTGTACCCATCAAGATGAAAATTAGTACATCATCATAATATCTTTGTTACATTTGTGTTTCCATTCATCAATACGTATAAATAATAAATCGGTCGTCTCCATTGAGGTAAGATCCTTATGACGTAAGTTCCAATTTGGAAGAACATAAAATATTATATAAGTAAGTGATACGAGCGACGTATAATAAAACAGCCAAGTGATATAACGCTTGTTCGAAAGTTTTCATTTTTTTACAACATAAAATAAAAATTTTGAAATGGTGTTTACTTTATCGATCCCGAGTTTATAAATATGGCTAACCTTATAAGCACCGTACTAACCTTCATTTTCACCTAATAATAAGATTTAGGTTGCGCATGTTTGGAAAATTCAATTTCAGAATACCTAACATGGAAACTGTATATTTTTTTATTAATTGAAGCGAAACTATCAATTTTCAGCACTTCAGGGAATTGTTTGCCAACTGTCGATGTGTATTTATAGTCGAGAGGCTGAATTATATTAGAGTTGTGTAAATGTTGGTGTGGTTTGCTTAAATAAGGACAACAAATGGGTAATATAATACAGAATATCACAAAATTGAGTGAATGAAATAAAAAAATTCAAGGCACGCGTTTCGGTCTGGTTAGATCTCATCAATGTCCTAGATAAATAAATCTTAAAGCCTCTTCACGAACTTCCAGTTCTTTTTATATTTTTCGTGTTTAGCAACATCGAATACCTACAACACGAACTTCATGTTATTTTGCAATTGATATTTATGGTAGCACTTTGTTATGAAACAAATCACAACACAAAACAATACAAAATGATTAATTATATAAAGTGCATTATTATAATAACAGAGTGTTTATATGCGCTTTGTAGCAAAATAGAATAAATTAACATTTAGTGACGAAATCTACCAGCAATGATATCGCAAAATAATGGGAAAATCTAACATATTGCAATCCAAGACATGACAGAAACAATTGATTACGAATGTGAACTGAAGAAATGGAATAATCGCTTAAATCAAAATAATATGTCATTCTTCATGTCCCTTTTCGATTTTGCTCAAATTTTGTATACTTCTAAGTTATGCCAAGACGGTCATTGGTCTAGTAGATACAGTAATGTACTACTAATGCTATAGACCCCGGTTCAAATCCGGAGAGAGTCAAAAATTTATTTCTGACTTTATCTTCATCTATGGCCGTCTGCGACCACAGCAGTGGCCTACTGTGATTGCTGGTTGAGTTACGGGCGGAGAAATTTCTGGTTCGACAGCGGAACTAGTGGAATTTTCTTGGCTCTGCTCTCCAGTGAAAACAGAAAAGGCTATGTGGTGAAACAGCCTGGCATCTTCTTCGACATATGCAGACTCTGTGGATCGGAAGCTGAATCGGCCGAACACATTCTGTAGCTGCGATGCCTTAGCCCGATCCAGGCTAAAAAACATCTGGGACAAACCCAAGGGGTATAACAAAGACTCTCAGGAATATTCTATAATTTGCTAGCAACTGCTAGCAAAAATTTGAATTTCCTGAATACCTAGTAGGGGAACAAAAGATTAAATACTGGTCGCAGTTCAAGAAAGGCCCTTGCGGCCAATCGACCCCTGAGTACCATACCATACCATACAAGTTATGCCAAAAAAGGGCCCGTATTTTTTGTTTGGCCCTAAAGTGGCCCGTTTACATTGTGCAGCCTTCTAAAATAATGCAAATTTAAGGGCCTGTAGAGCTTTGATAAACTATTTCTACTAACCTATCCGTACTACTTGGAGAGACCATTTTTTTGTAAAATAAAGATATTGAATAGTCCTTTTCAGTGAGTTTTGTGTATAAATAATTAAGGTCACGAAATGGACGAGTGCTCCTCCCTCAAAAAAGGGGTAATTTGAAATTCTCAAAAAAATATTTTATCTTTATTATACTTTTGGCTACTTGTAAACTAAATTTTACATTGGACACGCTTGCTAGTATTATAGGAACAGAGAGGCATCACGGTTCAAGAGATAAATAATTAGAAAGAACTCGATGGAATAAATTCCGACACGATAAATATACTTAGTGGCTTTATATTTCACTTAATACTACATTTTCTGAACACCTGCTAGAGACTACATCAGATACCAACAGAATGGTCCAAATCAAAAGTTACATCCTGACATAAAATAGGATACCATAGTGGTTCTTGTAATTATTAACGAATTAACTGAATAAGGTGGAGGAAGAGATGAAGAGACCAGTTCTGAGAAGAAGAGCCAGTTCAAATATCATATGAGAATCGGAACAGACCAATTGGTTTAAACCGTGAGGGACGATGCTGATGATGTATAATATATTAAAATCTATGCAAGAATACTGAACAAAAAGCTAAATGCATAACACATAATATATGCTCTATACCAGGGCAGAGCAACCTTTTTTTACAACGGGACATCTACAAATTTAAAAATGTTGTGTGGGCCTCATGTAAGAAACTTATGCTCATACAAACACTGAAAGATGAACTCAAATTATCTCTGAATCTCCAATTCAGCGCTCCATTTCTTTCTATTTAAAGTTACTCGACAATTATTGATGTTACATGCATTCTTCTTAGATCCCAGTTGTACCATTTCGGGTTAGCTTTAATCAGAGGTTTATTTCCATGAATTATTGCTATATCTCTTTTTATACCTCTATGTCTGTGATATGCGTTCGAAGTGCTTTTCCACTTACACAGGGAATTTACTGTTTAATGTGGACTCCAAACCATTATCCCGGAAGATTAGCCCGATGGTTTTCATTGCTTTCCGAGAAGAGAAAATCAAAGTAAAGTTTTTACTTCGCAACAGTTCGAACCGAGCACCTCCATACTTTGATTAAAAATTATAGTTTGCAGATTAAAATAGATAATAAATATATAAAAAACTAGATGATACCCCGTCCGAGGACGGGCAGCTAGAAGGACGGGCAGCTACCCAAGGTCATATGGCTTTTGGATTGCACTGAGAGCTTTCCTTAATCTTCATTCAACTTAAGTTACCTTGGGTAGCTGCCCGTCCTTCTAGCTGCCCGTCCTCGGACGGGGTATCATCTAGTTTAAAATAAGTAAAAAAATTTTAAATATTGATTAAGTTTAATTTAATTTAAAAAAATATATGTAAGTTTTTTGTTTATTTATTTAATGTTGTTCTCATCTCTTATTATAAAAGGCCAAGTCCTTCCTTCCTTCTGTCTGTCCCACGGAAATACCCGAAGCAAACCGAACCGAACGCATAACGGATAATTTCATAACCAATCGGATGAACGTATCATCGTATCAACGTATCATCGTATCATCGGATCAACGTATCATCGGATCAACGTATCAACGTATTTAAATTTCCTATATAGGTGAAAAATCTCTTATTATAAAAGGCCAAGTCCTTCCTTCCTTTCTTCCTTCTGTCTGTCCCACGGAAATACCCGAAGCAAACCGAACCGAACGCATAACGGATAATTTCATAACCAATCGGATGAACGTATCATCGTATCAACGTATCATCGGATCAACGTATCGCATGGGACCGAGCGTCAGCAGCTTGCCGCGCTTGAGTTTCTTCTAAAGTTTCACGTTGTTGACGTATCGCATGGGACCGAGCGTCAGCAGCTTGCCGCGCTTGAGTTTGTTCCAAAGTTTCACGTTGTCGACGTATCGCATGAGACCGAGCGTCAGCTTGTCGCTGTGATCGAAGCTGTTTTTCTGTGTTATTAGCTCTTGTACGTGCTTTTCTCTCACGATTCAATCGCCGTCGCTTTGCAGCAGGATTTTCAAAATTTTCATTATCCATTATGGAAGTTCACATAATGCTTTTTTGGAAATAGCTGTCCTATATAGACAAAATGATACGATGATACGTTGATACGATGATACGATGATCCGATGATACGTTGATCCGATGATACGTTGTGCGTTCGGTTCGGTTCGGTTCGGTTTGCTTCGGGTATTTCCGTGGGACGGACAGAAAGAAAGAAAGACTTGGCCTTTTATAATAAGAGATAATAAATTATTTTGTGGGACACGAAACAAGGAGCTGCCTTTGTATTGGCGATTATTCACTTCGTGCTGTGTACCAGCCAATAAAACGCTTCATTTCACGACTGTCTATCTACGTGATAGTTTAACCGAACGTCACGAAGTTTCACGAAGACCTGTCATCGACTGGTAACAGCCCTTGGATTCTGTCACCGGATGTAACGTCACAATTATATATCGAAATTTCTTCAGAGTTACCATAACTATTAGATCACTGTGCTCTGACAATAAGTTTACGAACGATTTCCCGAGAGTGAAACCCGATGATCGAATTTTATTTCAGCCCTAGATCTATTGCATACGATTACTGCTCTCCAACGCGGTTTGATTGTCAACTATCGATGACAACGTTGTCATCTGGTGGCAACACCCCCCGATATCCGATGCATGGTGATCGTCGATCGGGCATAAATAAAAAATTGAAATTGCGTGCATTTTCTAACCTTATTTTTTTCAATAAATATTTTTCAATCAAACAGCCCACGTGACTTGATAAATATCTGGGTAAAATTTAAATTTTTAAACAGAATCGACCTCCTAAATTTCTTTAAACTTTAAGTTTGACTAAACTAGCCAATGCAAAGCTACAGTTTTATTTTCAAGACTGGGATAAAATAAAATCGATACTTTTCATTGGGTAGTTTAGTCAAACTTAGAGGTTAAAAGCTTTTAAGACATAAGGGAATGACTAAAATTGACGTAGAAGTCTTTTAGTGTTAAATGTTTATAACTTGGTACATAGTCAAGGCATTGCCGAAATCCGCCAATATGAACAGGTCCAACTCGGATGCAATAAGGCTACATTATAAAACTAGAAGTCCTTAATGATAGACCTACTCTTCCATAACCCATGTCGGGAGCTAGAAATTATCTTGCTTTTCATTTAAAATTCTCCTGCAGCAAACAGATTACGTAACACTGGTCTATAATATATTATCTAAGTAAGGAAATTTTTCCTTTTCTACAATACTGTACTAATAAGACATTTTACTTTCAGCGGATTAGGGTAAGTTCCTTCGCCACAGGACTCGTTAATTAGATAGGTTACAGGTTTTACCATGCATGTAGTAATTTTCTTCAATAAAAATCAAGGAATCTCGCCGAGGGATTTCGGCCCTCTAATTACATATAACCAAAACCCCATTCTAATCGTATGAAATAATTTCTATCGAATGAATACTACTTTTAATATTCCCGACAATGTTCAACAAATAAGCAGACAGGATACTGCTTGCGATTACTTGAGAAACATCCACAAGGAAATCATTAAGCATCCTTGAGAACTTATTAATTTGACTAACCAAATCGGGATGCTTTAGTTTGACTTGACGAAAAAAGGACTTTAAGCCTGAATAGAAGTTCTGCATTAAGAGCAAATCTTGCTAGTCTTGAGTGGTCCTTTTATAAGGGAAACGCTCCGCTCGTGTAAATAGAACAAAAAATCTATATAAAGAAATCGAATTTATTCTGAAAAACATCAGCATTGAAAACACTCGGCCAATATTTGCTTGAAACGATTCTTATTATCTGATGAAAAAGTGCGACAATAGACTAGAGAATGTCGGACATTCATTAAATTATCCCATGATGGTCCGAGAGATCAGTGTCATGACATAGTACATACATTCAATTATTATCATAAGTGTATTGTGTTGACATAATTATTACCCATAAAAAAATGTTTTCAAATTTTTATCAAAATAAGCCAAAATTTACTATGGAAATAAATATGAACCAAAAAACATCGACACGAAATGAAATATCTTATTTTTTTGTGCATTATATATTTTTATCATTTTTCAGAAAAGTTCAAGATTTTTATAAAGATTTCTTTTCAGTTTTATATTATATTTTACGAAGGATAATTTCTAAATTTCAATTTGGTATGTTTTTATACAGAGGATCACACATAAACCATAAACTATGATTAAAGTTACTAGAATATACCGATTATTTTTCAGTGATAAAATTTTTTAATTAATTATTTCCTTCCTACATCGGTAATTCGCACGAAAAACTTTTGGTTCAACCTTGGCTTTCTGAAAATTTGCATAATCATGTTTCGGTTGCCTTTATTTTTTGTACGAAACGCCTTGAAATTTAAATTTTGTAACTTTGGATAATCCCAAAAGTTACTTCTATAACAAAATTACATTCTCACCAAACCACACCAAATTGATAGGTAAGCAAGCATACGTAAATTTCCTATGTTGCTCGGATATCGTTCGTTCGCTTCAAATATTCTAAACTTTCAGAATCGGCTGAAATTTTGTTAGTTAACGATGAAGATATCTACTAATTAATTAAATTTAAGCCTACCAGTATCTAAATAATTTAAACTCGTTCTTAGCAAAAAAGTTTCTTTTTCTTATAAATTTCATAAAACATGCATTATTTGCTATCGATCGTCTGTTACTTGTGACGCTGCTAGTAGACCCGTAAAAACGTTATGAAGTGGTTAACTGCTGAAAAATAAATTCAGTGGGATATCCTCCTTAAAATTTCTTGTTATTTCCCACCCATTTATAATATGTTTTTGAACCTCCTCTTTTATATTATGAAAATGTATTCAGTTGGAGCTTTTTTAGCAATTTTTTGATAGCTTAACTCAATTAAGATAATTTATGTTTCAGGTGCTTCCTTATGTGCTGTTGAATCGACAAGTTTATTTGGAGAAGAGAGAATTCCGCCTTTGGATATGTTTATATTTGCGGCATTAATTTCTGCAGTTGATCCCGTAGCTGTGTTGGCCGTATTTGAAGAAATCCATGTTAACGAAATTTTGTACATAGTTGTTTTTGGAGAATCTTTGCTGAACGACGCCGTCACTGTAGTTTTATACCATATGTTTGAATCATATTCAGAAATGGGTTACCAAAATATTATAACGATGGATGTGGTAGCTGGCTGTGGAAACTTCTTTGTAGTAGCAATTGGTGGAACGGTAATAGGAGTACTGTGGGGCTTTGCAACTGGCTTTGTTACGAGATTTACAAACGAAGTTCGCGTTATTGAACCTATTTTTATATTTGTGATGGCCTATCTAGCATACTTATGTGCCGAAATATTTCACATGTCAGGCATTTTAGCGTGAGTATTTTTTTTAAATCATTTATCAATAGGTATAATAAATAATTTAAGGTTTCCCACTAAAACAAACAAAAATATTTATGTTGAACTGCTTTCCACTTTGAACTTACACCATAAATTGTAACTAAATAATATTTTGACTGAACGTTTAATTATAGTTTCAATATTATTGATGCCACAATGTTTTCCTTTACCTCTATGAGCCTCTATTAAACGGCTAATTTTCTCGACGATGTTATTTTATGGCTTTATTATCCAGGGTTATATCGAACTTTATATCGATGCTGCAAATATTTTCAAAAATTCAATATCGACGTATGTACTAAATAAACTTGGAAATGCCAAGAAAAATTATTGCAATAATAAATAGGCTTTCTCTCCATAAAACTGCTTATTTTAAAATCAGAGTAACTCGACTCGAACTATACGTAATCGGATTAAAAAAAAAAAACAGGTAACATTAAATCTCGAGGAAAAATGATTTTCAACATTACTTACTTTAAAAAGAAAATGTGATAAGGTTTAAAAATTTTATAAAATAACAATGCTTTGATCAACAAGTGCCCAGAACCCTAACGAACCCCCGCAGCTCAACTCCGGTTGGTGGTCTAAATTTATAGTGACAAACGACTATGGCACGTCGAAAATTTTCAGATTTTACTATTTATTTTGTTTTTTGTCGAAAATAAAAACAATCTAATTTTCTTCACGTTATTTTTATCCGAGTACGTTAATAAAGTTTTCATAACGTCGAATCATAAATTAATATTGCCAACAAATTTACTAGAAAGTTTCTTGCACTTAGGGTTATTAAAAGTTGGATTGCTAGACTACAGCATGCACTGCAGTTTTACTATGACCTAATTGCATGTTTATATGAAATTTTCCCCTTGACTTTGTATTTTCTTGCATTCATAAAAATATTTTCTTGTAATAAATTGGAAGAGAAGATTAAGAGCGAAAGCAGTGGCGGATAGGGAAATGTGAGAAGATATGGTAGGTTTGTGAAAGAACGCTCAAATAATTGGGCGTTAATAATACAAAGGTGCAAGTGGATAAACGGAGATTGTAACGGGAAGTTACGCTGCATTGCCGTTTAGTACAGCCTAAACCGGGTCCAATTGTAAACAATGGCGAAGTAAGAAAGGCTATATCCCAAATGAGAGATGACAAAGTTCCAGGGTCTAATGGTATGGATCCTAAGTTCCCAAAACTGTTTGATAATGAAGAAATAACCAGAAGAAAAATAATCCATCAAGAATAAGAAATCGGAAAAAGTTAGCCACATTATGCGGGCAGACGAAGATATAAAATATTTTAGCATGTAACGATAACGAGAACCATTAACCATAAGTTCTTAGCCGGCATCAGTTTTGAATAAGTATGGTACAATTACTTCTGTAGCCCAAAAAGCGCAGCAAACAGTGAATCTGCGCGGATGGATGGGTTGTTTTCAGCTGAAAATGAGCTTCATCACTTAAGATTATTACACTAAAACTTCTCCAAAAACTCCAAGCCTTTATTGACAAATGGCGTAAAAATGATGACTAGTAAAACTGCGCGAAAATTAACAGTGGTACAAATAGCACAGCAAAGAAACATGCAGCTGTGGTAAAAAGGGAACTAAACAAAATTGACTTGGGCTGGATATATATCTAACAATAATACATGGGCAATTAGAGACCCAAGGTATGGTAAAAGAAGCATCGGCCTGCGCATAATCCAGAAGACTGGTAGACGAAAGGAAAGTCTATAAGTATTCAATATTGCAATGGAAAAATCTGAAGAAGAAAACTTCATATGATTTACAGTCTGGTGTGTAAACCAACGCCAACGTCCGGGAGACCGGATATGGCACTTGAAGAAGAAGAAGTGTAAACCCAGACAGAAATTATTGATTTGAATCCCAACCGATCTATTTTGATACTGTAATAAACTGAAAGTTTAGGTTTTCAAATTCATACGCTATCAAAAGTCGAGACCGCTTTAACTTACTCGTGTGATTCTAATACTGTAAAGGGAGTTTTAGAGATACTTTATGTATAAAATTTACACTGAAAAAATAGAAATCGCTTATTTTTATTTAAACTTTTATTCGGTGCTGTGCTAAGTTTATATTTATTTATTACTACTACCTCGAAAAACAGTATAAATTATTAGTTAGCATGTTCAGCACATGAAATTAAATTCGATTTTTAAACAAGAACAACAATTTATTATTTTTTAAGTAAATTACATTGTACGAGCTAACCCAGCTCGTTAAGCGGATCTAGCGCGCTCCAAATTCAGTTAAAAGGACCTTCCAAGTTTATACATTTACATTTAATGGGGTCATTTCAAATTTTGGGTATGCCCATGGGTTAAAAAGTAGTATAATCATGCACTGGAAGTACTTATTTAATTACAAATAAAGTTGACACGCAGTTTTCAGACTAACATGGAAAGCATGCACTTTAAAATATTTACATCCTTGGAACACTTTAAATTTATAATGTTGTAAATATTTTAGAATTTCAGATCGTCTAGGTTATTTTGTGTTGCGCAAATTAAATTACTACTAGTTTATTTAAACCATAATTTAAAAATTAATTTAATTGAAACGCCAATGGGTTTAAACTTATTTACTCTGCGCGTGCAGGTCCGTAATAATACGTACCGTAACACCCCTTATGCCTAGTTTACACGAGCTTAGTAGCTAAGCGCTTAGTACTTGTCACTTGTCACTAAACATGCGTGTAAACAAGCTGCTTAGTGCTTAGTAATAGTAAAAATGCCAGTGCGAGTGATTAGGAGCCGATCCTATTTACTAAGCGACAAGTGGATTCCCCCACCTAATTTAACTAAGCACTTGTCGCTTGCGGAGTAGTGTGAACTGTCATGACAAGCGCTTAGTGACAAGTTGGAACGACAAGTGAAAAGTCGTAGATTGGTTTTTGAATAATTAAAATATTTCCTAAGTTTCTTTTGGCGTTATGGCAGCGGAAAGGTGGAATTCCGAAATCACCATAAAATTCATTCAAGAATTTAAAGCATATGAATGTTTATGGAACCAAAAATCGTTTGTCTTTTAATAACTCTCTTTCAAGTTTTTATATTATCGTTGTTAAAATAATGTTGGAATAGTGTTTGAACACATGTTTTTTCAAAATAAAACGGCTGCGTTGATCCATCTCGAACAGATATCTTGCCACTAATACCAGTTTTATAAAATAACGTGTAAACATTACTTGTCACTTGTCACTGCTTAGTGACAAGTACTAAGTGCTTAGTTACTAAGCTCGTGTAAACTTTACATTATTCACTAACTCAAAACATTATCATTCAGATCGTTAAGAACCGTGAAGTTCGGTTTACACCTCAAATTTTAAAATTGAATTATTTCTAGCAGAAGGCTCAAATTCGTATATGTATATATTTCGCCCTCTTGGCTCCTCCTCGCGCAGATTAGGATTCTTGAGCTTTGAAACTATCTCTACCAGCTGTAATTTTACGTGTAAGCCGAACTTAAGGCCTTTAGCGTTCGGAAAAATAACGATTTGAGTTAGAGAATAGAGGCGTTAATGAACGTATTTGTTCTTGACGTACTGGGCTGTTACGCGGAATTAAGGAACATATACAATTTATTTTTATAAATGTCTTTTGAGTAACTTTCTTCTTTTGCAAGTTCATGTTAAGGAAATGGATTTTCTAGCTCCTTAAATTTTATTTTTCTCCAAGATAATGTCGAAAAATTAATTTTCAGAATATTCAGAATGTAATGTGCGAATATAAAACTTTTTTTTATTAATAAAATTAATAGGTATATAATCTTTAAAAATCTAAAGGCGAGTTTATGCACGACGGATGCGGATACGCAGACGAATGACGGAGACAGATATGAGGGATATGAGCGGAGAACAAAATAGCAACTCAGAAAAATGTTGTTTAATGCGAGTGTTGAATATTGAGCAATCCGATGTCACTTGAGCCGTAAACGGTTGCTCCATAGCAAACTAAAACGTACCGTTGATGAGTAGGTTAGTTAAAGAACCCCCCTAAAAACGGTAGATTTATGAAATTAAATTGATTTAAGCCCCCCTCCAATCGGAAAAACAAATAATGCAAACAAAAATTAAAATATACTCAATTTATTAAAGTCAAAGTTTCTTTTTATTAATTTATATATCTAGGACATAGGTATCTATGTGCTCATAACGCTAAATTGATCTGTTAATCTCCTCTGCAATACGGCTTTGGGGATATCAGGGAAACCAGGGGCTGTGGGCGATATGGAATGGGTATTTTGAAATAATGTGGGGATATTTTATAACCTCTACACCCACGGATTATTTAATTTCACAAAAATTTATTATTACATTTTTCGTTTTGAATTGAATTTATGTCCTCCCATTGAAAGAAGTCACGAGTCGACACTGGTGACGTTGTATATTAGCCCGAGAGACGTGGCCAAAATAAGTCGTCGAACATATATGACGAAGTTGTCACAAAAGTTTTGATAGAGACCAAGGCCGAAGTCTCACTGTACCATTTCCTACTATCAAATAAAATTTGAACTACTTCAATTGGTTCAAATCGAGTTTAAAGACCCACCCACCCATAGTAAATCAGCAACTTCCATTAGTTAATATTTTATTTGGTGGTAGGAAGTATTGCAGTGAGACTCCGGGCTAAGTTGTGAGGCCAAGAGCCGAACTAAATACCGCGACCGTGGGTCTAATAAACTAATAAATGTAATTAGGGGTTGTTAGAGGAAAGTGCACTTTAAAAAAATTAATTATTCATAATATAGCTTGTTACAACTATTTAAAAAAAATATTATTTAAGGCGATCGAAAGGTTATTTCATAGTCAAAAAACTTTTTTTTTAATATTTTTTAAAATCGACGTTCATTTTCAATATTTTTGGCCATCGACCATCTTTTGTTGTAAAATTAATTGGTGAAAAAATTTACGTTTATTTTACGTAACGGAAATTGCAATTAGGGAGAATCAAATCGAAACCAAAAAATCTAAAATCGGTTGGTAAATAACGAAATCGCGCTGGGACTGTAGGCGTAAAAGGCCTCTTTAAAACGAAAATACGCCCAATTATTTGAAATATTTTGATTAAAATTCAGTCAATAATCATTAAATTTGTTTTTTCAAATTAATATATAATTCAAATTTGCAATTCGAAGATTTTTTAGAAGGAAATTAATAATTGACAACTTTCAAATTTTTAACACCACAGTGGTAACAAATTAATTAGTAACTAAAAAAATTAATAAAAAATCCTACCTTTCAGCTCACCAACATCCAGTTCTGGAAACTTCCTTTACTTCGCTCTGAAATATAAAAAATGTTCAAGATTAGTTACAATTTGATAATAATTTTAAAGTTGGGATTAAAAATTTGAAAACAAATTAGGCGATTTCAAATTTTTACCTTGAAAACTTTCTTCCGGAAACGCTAATATGCCGATTTAACACTACACCACCACACATCACTTTATGTTCAAAAATAAAAAAAGAATTAATACGCAATGACGCGATTGTCAAAACTACCGTTCTGGTTTGAAACTGCGATGCAAAAGCTAGATTCTGAATATCGCAACAGGACGTCGAGAAAATTTTATACCATCCCGTACTTTTCCTTAATGTTCAAAAAATGTAAAAATTAACCCATCGTTTAAAATGCTACAAAATAGTTAAAACGCAATGATGATGCTGGATCAATTTTGACAATTCGATGTCTTTGTTTTATAAGAAATGATGCATCCCGAATTTATGCGATTTATTTAAACTTAAAATCGCGTTTACTAACGTTAAAACATCAAAAATTTGTTCATCGGTAATTAATTAACATGTAGATAAATAATTACAAAAAGTTTGCAAATCACTAACACGTCACTAAAAAATTGACTAATTACCTTCACTTTGCAAGTTCTAACTCGATCGTCTTTCGTTTTTACGGAAACCGCTAGGTGTTTAACACACAAACTATCTTTTTTAAAGCTTTCGTTTAGGAAATAAAAAATATTTATGAATTATAAATTTATTTTTATTTAGGGGCCGTCCATTAATTACGTAAGGATGATTTTTGTAATTTTGGACCCCCTCCCCCCCCACGTAAGGGTACGTAAGATTGTGGAACCCCCCCCACATCTTACGTAAGGATTATTTAAAAGAAAATTAATTTTGCCCCCCCCCTCTCTACCCTAATATTTATAAAATATGAATAATAATCTATATATATAAAAATGGATGTATGTGTGTATGTATGTTCCCTATAGACTCCTAAACCGTTTGACCGATCGGAACCAAATTTGGCACAGTTATTATGTAGGTTCCTGCGCATGTTTTTGTATTGAAATAGTGCAAAAATTCGCAAAGGAAAGGAAAGTTGATTTTGAGTAGCCTGCCTTCCTTTAAAGAATCTCGATAATCCATTCATGCGCGTCCCTATGGGACGCGCATGAATGGATTATCGAGATTCCTTAAAGGAAGGCAGGCTACTCAAAATCAACTTAAAAACCAATAATGAATGCTGTCAATCTGTCAACCGATCAACAATGCAAATACGCGTGCACGTGCTTTACGTTTCTATTTGACCATCTTAACCAAATTTGGTGTAGAATTTATTTACAACGCTACGAAAAACATAGGCTACTTTAGAACCTTGGAGTGAGGCCGAAGGCCGAACAACCACATCCGGCACGGTCTAGATGGCTAAAGGCGGCCGACTGTGCCAGCTAGTATAATATTAGGTTTGTTTTATCGACGAGTTCTCGTTAGTTCTAGTTGGTTCTAGAGCTATGCGCATGCTCTTTAACTAAAATCTCGACAGATTTTAGTTAAAGAGCATGCGCATAATTCTAGAACTAACGAGAACTCGTCGATGAAACAAGCCTATTATACTATTATGCCACTATGTTTAATGACTTTTAAGGCGCTGATACACATGCTACTTACTGGCACGAAAATCATGCTATTATGACGTAATTGTCGTAAAATTACGTCTATTATGACGTAAATGTCGTAAAATTACGTCATAATAGCATGCTTTTCGTGCCAGTAAGTAGCATGTGTATCAGCGCCTTTAAGTACTATATATTTCAATATACAGTGAAATCTCTCATAACGGACACCTCCGATGGGCGGACAACTCCATTAGGCGGACACTATTTGATAGTCCGGAATGAAGTATAGAGAATTCAATGAGACATAATCTCTCTTGAGCGGACTCTCTCTTGGGCGGACGCGGACACAATATTTAAGTACAAAACTTGTAAAATTCTCTCTTAAGCGGACACAAAATTAAAAATGTTGCAACGCTGCACTATTAGCCAGCGCGGCGACATAAATTCTGGGGACTTCCCCATTGTGTGTGTGTGATTCCCCGCGATCATTAACGAATACATTTTTATGGTTAGATCAAAAAGATTTCAGCTCAGCAAGTATGTATTAAAATACCAAAAAATCGCACAATCAAATTCGAAGTGTGGACTAGTTTCGAACTTATTAGTTCTCATCAGCACAATTTACGAATAGATTGTACGAGCGCATTACGGCTATTTGCCTACCACAAGCAAAGTAAAGTTATAGACTTACAAAATTGCTTGCTTCAGCAGCGCCATCGCGCGGTTTTTGGGAGAGGCCCCAGTATAATATGATGAGATCAAAAAGATTTCAGCTCAGCAAGTATGTATTAAAATACCAAAAAATCGCACAATCAAATTCGAAGTGTGGACTAGTTTCGAACTTATTAGTTCTCATCAGCACAATTTACGAATAGATTGTACGAGCGCAATTCTTTGTAAATTAAATTTTCAAATGTATTTTATCTTACCGTTTTGAATTAAATTTAGTTTATTTACCCTTCCGGATACGAAGTCCTATGCAAGTTTGTGGTTCTTATATGTTAACTTTACTATGAATTGCCATTGGCGTATCAATCGCAGTAGAACATCGCAATATGTATTTTTTCATTTTTCCCATACGCGGACACCTCCCTTAGGCGGACATATTTAATAGTCCCGAAGGTGTCCGCTCAAGAGAGATTTCACTGTATTTGATTTTTATCAAATATATTTGATTTTTAAATTTAATTTAAAAAAATATTTTAAGAAACTTACGTATAGAATACGTCGGACCCCTCCCCCCCTACGTAAGGGTCCGTAAGATATCCAATACCCCCCCCCAAAAACCCTTACGTAATTAATGGGTGACCCCTTATAAAGGAAGGCAAGACTGGGAAAACTTGTTAATAAAATTATTAAACGCGGCAAATTAATATTACGCTAAGTTTAAATTTCTTAATTTGTTTTATTAAAATTGCTCGATTCTTTATATATGGGGTGTTGTAAAAATTTTAATTTAAATTATAATTTTTGTTGATAAGTTAAATGTTCAGATTAGGTCGAGATGTTGAATCGTAGACTTCATTACAATAGCAACATTTTTTTTATAAAAAATTTAATTTTGTGTTTCAGCCTCAAAATGGATAATTTTAATTATATTTTGACAAATAGAAAAATATATTACTTAGGAGGTACAAATATATTTTTTTCATATGAAAATATATAGGGTGTCTCTTCCAAAAGTTTCCAGCCCAAATATTTTGCTAAACAAACAGAAATATTATTACAAAAAATATTGTATTTAATTGATTTATGGAGCGAATTACCAGAAACAGGAACAGGGTCCTGGATTCTGAATTTTAGGTAGGAGGGTAGGGTCAAGGACCCCACGCGCACTTAGACCACCATACCGGGCCCATTGTACTGCCTCCATTTTAGTGAACCCCGTCCCATCATTCCTCGATCCATCCCATGTTTTATCCATTTTTTAAATTACTTATCAAAAAATTAATTCTGAAGATTTACGACCATAGTTAAAATTTGATTGCATATAGTCCGCGCCCCGCATTTTTTGCCAAAAGGCATTTTAAAAATATTTTTCAACGCAAACTTGTTTTATTGTACAAAATATGAATAACAACATGCAACAAATGGCAAATTACATTTGGTAATCTTGATAATTAACTATTATCAAAGTATAAGTTGTGTTTTATCGGGTTAAAAAATTTCGAATTAATATTGTTTTTTTATTAATCTAAATTATATAAAACAGCTTGTCTGCGTGTTTGTTTGTTTGCGTGTTTGTTCGCTATACGTTCCTAGACGCTTGGACCGATCTCAACCAAATTTTGCACAGTTATTTTGTAGGTCCAGGCGCAACTATTCGTGCATAAATGGAGAAAAAATTCGAGCGGGGAAGAAAGTTATTCGCTTTTTTCGATAAATCAAATCACAAGTCTTGCAAACAAAAAATTTAATTTGTCAAAAATCGAAATATTCTGACATACTGTCAGTGATTCAAAATACTGTCAACAGATGCTGGGATGGCGGCTTTAATTCGAAAAATGAAAACCACTAACAAATTAATATATTAGAATTTAGTAATTTCAACGCTCAAAATATAATACAAAGAATTACAAAGAACAGAATGCCGCGAATAAGACCGGAGCACTTTAGGTCGGCAGAACTCGCCGGAATTGTGCAAGAAGACTAAGAAATGTTACGTTGAATACTCATCGAACTGCTTTCCCGTAAAGTCCGATATTTGTTGACTTGAACTTTTTCATATATTTTATGATTTTTATTGCTAAGTTGTGGTTGGTGATTTATTTGTTGATCCATGGTGACGGATCTATTATGGTCCGCCCTGTGAGGCCGAAGGCCGAACAACTATGGCGATCTATTATGGTCCTCCCCCTGTGAGGCCGAAGGCCGAACAACTATGGCCTTCTTGGATCTATTCTGGGTCTAGATGGCTAAGGGCGGTAAATGCCGCCCGTGCCAGCTATAATATATAAAAATGGATGTATGTATGTATGTTCCCTATAGACTCCTAGATCGTTTGACCGATCGGAACCAAATTTGACACAGTTATTATGTAGGTCCCTGCGCATGTTTTTGTATTGAAATAGTGCAAAAATTCGCAAAAGAAAGGAAAGTTGATTTTGAGTAGCCTGCCTTCCTTTAAGGAATCTCGATAATCCATTCATGCGCGTCCCTATGGGACGCGCATGAATGGATTATCGAGATTCCTTAAAGGAAGGCAGGCTACTCAAAATCAACTTATTTGACCAATCTTAACCAAACTTGGTGTAAAAGTTATTTACAACGCTACGAAAAACATAGGCTACTTTAGAACCTTGGAGTGAGGCCGAACAACCACGGTCTACACGTATGGTTGCGATTTCCCCGAGGCCGAAAGCCGAACAACCACATCCGACACGGTCTAGATGGCTAAAGGCGGCCGGTAGGCCGACTGTGCCAGGTAGTATTTAATATAAAATGAACTAGAATCTAGTAATGTGTTGTCACATTAGATTTTTGATTGTTGACAGGGAGGGCGCGCGTCCGGGCGTACTCAAAGACAAACCGCAATTTTAGAATTGCTCATTTCATCTTTTTAGCACAGAGGCGAAATGCCAATTCTTGAAACGGCAATGTCTGCATACCTTCAAACCAGACTACGATGGTAGCTTCGTGACAAATTCCTATGAGCTAAAATTAATGGGCGCAATTCAAAAGTTTAACGAGAAATTTATTCATTATTTAGACCATAAACAATTTGTATGTGCGATTTATATTTCGAATGTGCTTATATACTTATTTTAATTTTCGTTGTTTTAATTGATTCTCCTTCAATGGCGAAGTAAAATTTTGCAGAAGCAATATCGGAAAATTCCAGCGAAAGTTAATTAAAATTTAAAGAATCTCGCAAAAATATTTTATAATAACGAAAAAGTAGGAAAGTAGGAATTTTATAATAACAAAAAAATAGGTGAGAGGTCGCCTACGTCTGAAATCAGGCACGGCACTTAGAGAACAAAAAAGTAAACAGGAGATGTTGTTGCTGTGTGCGACCTCAAAATTAATGAACCCATTCCATCGGTGACTTTCCAATTTGATACATCCCTTATTAATAAACTTAAACTTAAATATAAATTTTGTATTAATTCCAAATTGAATTAATTGTAATAAATTTCATCCTCATCCATCGTGTATATCCAGGTTTTAATTAAACTACACGATCCTTTTTGCAAACGAAACTTTAAATTTAGTTTTAAGTGGAAAATTGATTAAAATTTTGAGGACATCAAAATGTTCAGTTCACCGTTTAGTACTTTACATATACCTGGTTACTTAGTTTGATTGATGAGTAAACCACGGTAATTGAATTGCTAATCTAACGTGTGCTGTTTAGTAGTCCATGCGAAAAACACGCTTACCAAATTAATTTTTCCGTAATTTAATTTCAGAATTACATTTTGTGGAATAACCATGAAAAACTACGTAGAAGCGAATATATCGCATAAATCTCACACTACGATTAAATATACCATGAAAATGTTGAGCAGTTCGTCCGAAACCATCATTTTCATGTTCCTTGGTGTTGCAACTGTTAATAAAAACCACACTTGGAATACGTGGTTTGTTGTTTTAACCATTTTCTTCTGTTCGGCTTATAGAACAATAGGTGAGGACATTAAATTTTTTTTTTTTTGCGAATCACTGAGCGAATCGTTTTAGGTGTCATCATTTTAACTGCGATTGCGAATCGTTTTAGACTTCATCAGTTAGATAAAGTAGAAAAGTTTGTAATGTCTTATGGTGGCCTACGAGGTGCAGTCGCATTTGCCCTAGTACGTCTCATAAATCCAGAAATTGTGAAAAAGCAGCCGATGTTTATGACCACGACTATAGCGGTTGTATATTTTACAGTTTTCTTTCAAGGCATCACCATTAAACCTCTAGTAAAAATACTTAACGTTAAGACTGCCAATAAGAGGAAGCCTACCATGAATGAACGAATACACGAGAAGGTAAATTTGACACCGCACTTTTTTAAATTGCTTAAATTGTTTGTTTTAGTTAATGGATCATCTAATGGCTGGAGTGGAAGATATATTAGGTCATCATGGAAATTACCACGTTAGGGATAGGTGTGTACCGGGCGGGATATTGTTTCACCCCCAAAATTATGTTTATTTATTTTATTTTACAGGTTTAAACGATTTGATAATAAATACATACGTCCCTACCTTTTGAGAAACTATCAAGGGCAAGAACCAAAAATTTTGGAGACTTATTCAAAATTAGCGATGCGAGACGCTATGGAGTTTATGCGTAGAAATGCGTCCACTATAGGAAATATTTCGGGAACGGAAAGTATGTCGGGCATCTTTAAAAATTATCAGCCAGGAAATATTGACAGCAGGTGCGAGGAAAAATTACTAACCTGGTAACTAACATTTGGCACAGACTGCCATCTCTTCAATTTAATTGCTTTTGTAGCCTGCTCATCCTACTAACGTTTCATTTTGATGAAGGATTTGTTTACAACAACTTACATCCTTTATCAAATTTTGTGTACCACTCTGTTGTGTTTTCCAATGCTTTAATTGCTATACTAACATTTTTTGTCAAGAGAAAGTTTATAGATGTTAACATATTTTATTTTTAGTACAAGCTTTACCCAACTTGATAATAGCAATTGGAATATAGACATGCAAGAATTAGAATATAATCCGTCTAAAAAAGATCTCACGGATGCAAAAATTCATCACCTTCTTGCTGAAGAACTTTGTCAACCCAAACGGGTAAGATTTTATGCATTACATCAGTTTCCATCTTACCGTCCAGTTTTACACAATATAGGGTGTGTTTTTAGCTGCACGAGAACTTCAAATTGAAATAAAACATTAAAAAATTGATGGAATGTTTTTTTAATAATTTTTTTAATTCAAAGTAAATTTAATGCCAATTATGATTTGAAAATCATTTCCAGCATGTGACCACCACGACTAATCGTTACGAAGCGCACCCAATCAGTCCAATTTTTGACCACTTTTTCCAATATTTCTGGTCTTATTTCATAAATGGCTTGCTGAATATTGACCTCCAATGCTTCCAGAGTTGTTGGTTTGTTAGCATAAACCATGGATTTAACATACCCCCAAAGAAAATAATCTGGAGGGGTCAAATCACACGATCTTGGAGGCCAATTGATAGCACCATTTCTTGAAATAATGTTGTCACCAAATTGTCCTTTCAATAAATAGATGGTTTCGACGGTTGTGTGGCACGTAGCACCATCCTGTTGGAACCATAAGTTGTCGATGTTTAACTCTTGGATTTTTGGAAACAACAATGTATCGAGCATGTGTCGATATCTCACACCATTCACCGTAACGGTAGCTCCTTCCTCATTTCGAAAGAAATATGGACCGATGATGCCGTTGGCGTGTATTCCACACCAAACAGTCAATTTTAATGGATGCAATGAAGTCTCAAGATAATGTTCCGGATTGGTCTCAGTCCATATACGGCAATTTTGCTTGTTCACATACCCATTCAACCAGAAATGTGCCTAATAGTCACTGAACAAAATTTGACGGTAAAAATTGGATCCACTTCCAATTGGTTGTGAACCCAATCTGCGAACGCACGACGCAATCGATGATCATTAGGCTTCAATTCTTGAACTAACTGGATCTTGTAAGGATGTAAACCAAGATCTTGATGTAAAATTGTCCATGTAGTGGACGGACAAAGCCCAAGTTGTTGAGCACGATGGCGAATTGAAATGTTTTGGTTCTCTTGCACACTTTCACTCACAGAAGCGATAGATTTTTCGGTACGCATATTTCTTTGTCTTGTTGGTAGTCTTACAACATGCAATGAAGAAGTGCTACGAAATTTATTCATCACCGCACCAATAGGCTGCTCAGAAGGTCGATTATGTCGACCATAAAATGGGCGAAGAGCTCTACTATAAGTTTCGCGAACGGAACTCTGATTTTGAAAATAAATTTCCACAATTTGGTAGCGTTGTTCAAGTATTAATTTATTCGTGATTGAATGGCAAACCTTTCTGAACACAAATTCAAAGAACTGTCACTTTGACAAACTTCATTCAAATGTTATCCCTATTGAAAGATCTCATGCAGCTAAAAATACACCCTATATATCGATATTTTTTTTTACCAGGATTAAGATCTCATCCGTTTTATTTCTAGCATCGTCGGTTGAGCTACAGCAGACACGCAGTAAACGATAGGGATTTAACAACTCAAGTCAATTACAAAATGCATTACAATATGAGACGACTGGTCGGCGATAACAAACGACACCATCACAAACGTCACAGTAAAAAACTGCTGAAGGTAATTTTTGTATTAGAAGCCATAAACGAATCCATTAATGATATATTGTTAACAGGAAGGTAAACAAAATCATGTCAGTTTTCCCGAATTCCAACAAAATGGAAGTGCAAAACAGTTTTCTCATGGTAAAACAATTCTCAGTATTATTTTTTGTTTTAACTTTTTTTTTATCTTAGATTACATTAATCAAGTTTTAAGTGAGGAGGAAAATATGGATCCTAAATCAAATAGGGAAGATTGGGATAGTCCAATTACTTTTACTGCTAAATCATCACGTAAGTGGAATTTTGATTTGCGAAGGGGTGTATAACAAAATAAAAAAGGTTTTTGAGTGGGAATTAATATTTTTGTGTTACCGTAGAAGGTAATTTAGACATTGCATGGTGATAATAACACAAAATTCAAGAATAAATTTGCCTCTTAAGTACTTGACCGCGGTTAAAAATATTACAAAGTGATGATGATAAAAAGAGTGGTGCTATTTTAGCGAGTGATGAAGCTCCTTTAAGTACGGGAACTGAAGGAAGTGGAGGTATTCGTTTTGACCTCCTGTTAACAAGATCAAAACCACCCAAATCTACATCGACCGGGGGTTATCTACCTTGGCGACCAGATAGATTCCAATGTGACGGTACATCACTGCTTTTTTGCTTTTCAGATACGATAGCCTTAGCATAGTACAAACGAAAAGTCTACTACGTATGTTAGAGTAGGTAGTAAACGGTTACGTGTAAATGTTCAAAAAAGCTCTCCTCCAAATAGGTTTATGTGCATTCTAGTTAGAATTACAAACAAAAACGATTTAGGTCCTAAAGATCTCACATTTTTTGAGAAACATTGCTACTATTGAACGCATAATGCCAAACAGTTTTTGCAACAATTCATCTAAATTGATAGGTTTAGAAAACTTTTTTTATAATAGATAAATGCACAAAAACGTATGGCGTGGTTATGGTTAACAGATAATTTCATAAAAGTTCGGAATTTTGTGGTTCCTTTGGAAGTTCTCTGTAACTATTGAAATATTGCCTGAAATTCTCGATAAATATATAGGAAGACGTTTTTCGTACGTGCGAGATTTTCGGCCTGTATTTCGGATTTGCTAAGGTTTCCTAAAATTGTAAGAAAAAAATTTGGAAGAATCTTTTCAAATTAACAATCGACCGAATGATAGATTGAGAGTTGGTCAAAAACCTCTTGGTACTTCAAAAAATCACGAAATTATCAATTAACCGTATACACAGAAGCATATTATGATGAAATGATTCTATGTTTCCCTTTAAGTAATGCAATGTTGTCGTGTTGTCGTTAAATAGTTTAGTAAATACCCTTAGTAAAAGTTCGTTCCTATTGTCGATTTATTGCGGAAGCTTTTGAAGCTAATAATATCACCGCTCCAATTTTTTGCATGGCACTTTGTTTTGGAATAGCAAGTATGTTGATTTATTGTGTATTAATCGGTATTGTGTTTTAATGTTAATCGTGCGAAAAAATATTTGAAATAATAGATCATTCTTCGGAACTCTTCTCTACCTCTAACGTACAATACACCTCAACTATTTCCAATGGTTTTCTTGGAATTGGGAAAAGGAATTATTGCGAAATGCAAAATATTATTTTGATACCTACTTCATATTTTTGGACACACTAATTTTTGAACTTTATTAATGGAGTCCAATTAGAACCAGTCATTTATTTACGTGCAAAAAAAATTGTATGGTATGACTGATTTAGGGGAAAAGCTTATACCTTGGACAAAATTGTATATCAAATAATATACTGCAACTGTAATCTTAATTGGCACTCAATTGCTCGGAATTCCTCCAAATTACAGCTCTTATAAAATGCTACCATTTGAACTGGACAAAATTAAAATCGGATTATGCTTTGCTGAGGTACAGCATTTATTGTTTCGAGATATCAGGAAAACGAAAACTAATTTGGCTTTACTAATTTGGCGTTTATGTAGACCACTCTATAACAATGAATTCACTACTCCTAGTAAAAAAATTAACTTATAGGTTCTTTCCCTGTTTTGCTTGCTTTAAGAGGGTGTTGCGGAATATTTTGTGAGCGCAGCTCGCTTTACTGTGTTTGAAAAGCTGACTTTGAATTTGAAAAACTAAAGATACAGTAAACGGTGAGGTGATATACCAAGCAAGTCAACAATGAAGCCAACAATGTGGAAAGGTAAGTAACGCAGCACCGTTCCACCCCACCGCGATGTAGAAGATGATACGGCTAAATCCTTAATTTTGGGTAGCAAAAATCAAAGAAAGAGTTCAAAAGCTCCAACGCCATAGAACAATCTCCCTCGTTCTTGTCACTGAACATACCGTCACGAAGAACAAACGTAGCATCCCCTAATCGCGAACCCGGTCTAACTGATGAATTTCATCTGAGTACTGGCTTCTTCTAATTTGAATGTTTAAAACCCTTGACCTGAAAAACAAGGCGGAAGGTCGCAGCTGCCATCAAGTTCGAGATAAAACACTATCGCGTTCCTTACTTGGCGGCTTGAATATTTCAATGAACGTATCAGGTGACAATATTTCATTTAAATTCCAACCCTATCGTGGTATAACTTCTCTTCCAGATTTCTGGAATTCATCGCCCCATCTATGTCGTACCCTCTAGCTTCTCCTAGGCCGTCCTCTCTTTCTTCGCTATGGCGGGATCCATTCTAATACTTTTTATTGCCATCTATTTTCTGCAATTCTTTTTGTGTGTTCGAACCATATCAGTTGGTTGTTTCTGTTTTACCGTTTCTCTCACGCTTATCTCTATATTCATGTCTCTTCTAATAATCTCGTTACGCGCTCTTACCAATTTTGATCTTTTGCAGCTTCTTCTTAAACATTCCATTTCTGTAGCCAGCGATTTTAGTCTATTTACTGCACTTAAATCCCACACTTCTACGCTATACATGATCACACTTTGGACACAGATCTCAATTGTGATATTGGAACACTGTCATATGCTTTTTCCAAGTCAAAAAGGGCTATTTGCGTCTCTGGACTCCGTTGTGCCCGTTTCTCTAGAGCGATTTTTATAGTAAACAGGTTGTCAATCGTAGATCTTCCAGCTTTGAACCCTGCTTATTCTTTGGATCGATTATATTTAATATCTTCTTCCAGCAAATATCTTATAACTCGCGATAATTGGGGCTCTACTAACTGTACACAGATACTAGAACGATTTCCAAAAATTTCCAACGATTTTCAAGGAATTCCAAAAAATGTCTACAGCTTTTAAGGAGCTGTACTTTTTAACCCCTCGAATACGAATGTCTTATTTAAAATCAAAGCTTTGACCCAAGATACATAACAGTTCAAGATATAAGCTTCCAAATTTTTATTCTATGCAACGTTGAACTCTCAGAAACGCATTCAAATTGCGTGCTCATATTGTTAATTCGTAATGATAATAAGTAATTATTAACTGACAACAAAACACAATATTGATTGAATTTCAGCAGTAGTATTGTGAATGTTTTATGTTCAGTTACAGATGACAGTATTATTTACTCAGATAAGGAAAAACGAACTTCTCGGATCTCGTTAGATGGTAAGTTTATCGGTCAAACTTACGATTGATAGATAACAAATTAAATTTATTAAAAAAAATCTTACCGATATGTTTGTACAGGTGGCGAAATGGCTCGAGTTACGACTCCAACCGCAACAGAGACGATGTTACCGTGGAAGCGTGACGACGAAGACGAATGTTCAGCAGCTTTACAGCAATGCGAATTTCCTGCATGGGCTTCCAATAAGGAATATTTGGCTTACAACTCTCCTTCTGCTACGTTTTTAGGCAAGACCGCTCAGGAGATCTAACTTTTACTTATTGTAATTAACCATACATGTTTTTTCAGGTGGTTTAGAAAATTCTCGTTCTTCTGTAATAGGATTATTTAGGAGAGATAGTATAGCTTCAGGTCAAATTAGTAGTTGCGATTCTTCTCCCCAAAAGGAGAATCGCAATACATCAGGACCAAATGCTGTTATCTTAATAGAAGATAGTGACGATCCTTTGGGGGCAAGAGAGCCGTCAACCTCGCAAGCACCAGAGACGCCAAATCCGAGGCGCCAAGTTCGTCGAGGTTCGATGTTGGAGATTACGGGGTGTGTTGATGATAGCAGTAACAGTAATACACAAACAACTCATGTAAGGAAGTTTTATTTTGTTTCCTATGTTCTTCTGCATCTGCACCATTTTTGATTGGAACTATCTACTAACTTGGTTCGGTATTGGTTTGTGGCTAAAGTTGACAACTAATAAGTTTTAAAGCTTTTTTTTACTCTTTTCTAGTTATTATTGTTGGTGTATGCTTAGTTATAAACCTACTAAATCGTATGGTACCTACAACAACAAGAATACTACTTCAGGGGACGATCCCACAAACGACACCACCCGAAAATAATTTTCGTGTGCTACACACTAAAGAACATGCTTATATTAGTCTATAGAAAAAATATTTTGGGGAGTAATGTTAAAAACAACCCCAATATCGGCTTTTTAAAAGTACGTAAAATTAGCATTGAAACGACATGAACAACTATGGGGAAAACCTAGGCCCTGCGGGGCTTTGCCCTGGGGCCGGTTTTGATGGCGCTAATTACTTTTTTGGGTGGATCCGGCCCGGCCATAACTGTGTGCATCGAAAAACCCAAGCCGTCCTGGCTCCGCCAGGCCGGCCGGTTTTTCATGGCCGTCGCCGTCGGCGCTCCGCGCCAGAAAGCTAAAGAAATTTGAAGCGCCTAGCATCAAGAAAACCGGGATTAAGGAAACCGGGAGCTTAAACCCCCAAAAAATCGCGTAAAACAAAAAATAATCGATGTTACAAGTACGAGAGACGTGCTGCTACTGCCGGTGCGAAATACTCTAAGTGTTAGGGTCATTGATAGTGCACGACCGTCAACAGAATGAGCGACGCGCGGAATCTCGTTAAAATTTACATGTAAATTTGCTAAGTTCAAATTCGATTTATTCAAAAGTTTGGCCCCCTACCCCCCCAAATATTATTACAATTTGCTCTATTAACTGTGCTCTTTAGTGTGTAGCAGAAGAAATTTTGACTTAGGTGGTGTCGGATGTGGGACTGTATCCCTACTTCATATTAATTTACATTACAGTTTAATTTTTTTACATAATTCCATTTAGTCTGTAGAAATGTGTAGCACTTTTTATGTTAATCCATCATATCATTGAAACGAAAAGCTTGGGCAAAATCTAGAAATGATACGATTTAATGTATTTTTTTGCTTTTGGTTTGAAGTGAGAAATAATCAAGTTTCATGTTACGATTGCTTTTTCTCATTAACTTTTTCTGTGAGGTTAGATTACCAACTTCACCTAAATGTATAAAATTTCAAAATTCGTATCAATATAAAATTGTTTCTGTATTTGCCATATTAATGTGTTCAAAGGCTTTCCTGCTTTATAAAATAGCAAATTTAAAATCCATTTCGCAACTCAGAAATCTGTGCGTCTTCTGGTTTTTTGAAGTGGAGTTCAGTTTAAATAAGTAAATTTGTTTAATTTTTCCATTTCCATGCCCTTTTCAAAATTTTTTTCAGTAGTTTAATTTTGCTGTTCTTTTTGTAACCATCCCATTCTTTTCTTTTTTTTTAACGATATTTTAAAGTGTATAAAATACCAGTGGCGGCTGGTGCGGAAAGGGCGACAGCGACTGGGCGCCGCCCTCCCAAAATGGAATAGCAACACAGAATAAAAAACAATATTTTTTAATGGAATGCTCTGCTCGAATCACGGTAATTACGCCGCTGAATATTGTACAATCAGACGTCACTTGGACAATAAACAGTGGCACAGATTTAAAACACTGTACTAAAAAGTGAAAATATTATATTTTGCAAACCACGAGTCTCCACTGATAAGCGGGTTAGTTAAACAACCTCGCCGTCCATACAAATAAATACCTAAAAACAACGTCGGCTTTCTTTGCAATTACGGGAAAAACATTAAAGAACGCTGTCAAGAGTACACGTTCTTCTATCCAAATCCAAAAATAATTTTGCCAATCTAAACATTAAGATTGCTGCCCATGATTTAGTTTTTCCTAATGCACCTGTAGATGGTTCATTTTTCAGTTTTCAACCTAAAAATGTGTCTGTGCGGCCTGTGCGACATATTTTCAAAGTAACGCAAGGAAAGATGTCTGATTTTTCGGGGTTTTTGATCATCTATGGTCATCTATACAGAAAATTCTGCCGCAAGGCACGTGCTAAATTGATCCATTAATCGCCCCACCAGTGGGGCCTTTAGGCCGCCCAGCCAAGGTAATCATGTTCTAAATGGTTACCTAGGTAGTAATGTATACACTTATCCTACACTGCCCTACTAAGGAAAAACACCGTATGTGCATTTTTTGACTATTTTGAGTTAGATGCATTTTCTTAACTAATTTTTTCTCTTCTTTCCATTGCACTGAAATATCTCAAAATCGTTATTTTGGACATACGATGTTCTTTCTAAGTAGGGCAGTATATTATTTAATATTTATACTGTATTATTAACCAAATGGGGGTTTATTTTATTCGCTCCCTCTAAGCAATTCACTTAAGTAAACAAATACTTCATGATTGCCCAGGTTGTGCGGCCTATAAGTTCATTGCAAATGAAGTTCTAAAAATTGGCGGCTGCAATGACCAGGTCTGGGTGATCAGGGTGGCCATAAAAATGAAGAGTAACAATAAATGTTCAAAGTAACGCAAGAAAAGTTCATCTATGGTCAGCTTTTGGAATACTGCATTTCGTTAAAGTTAGCGTTTATTCTAAGGGTTATCGATTAAGTTTCTTTGAAATTAAAATATTTTGGAAGTAAATCGGTAAATTTATATTTTTCGTTTTTATGATGTACCTATATTTTGTACCCTCCCTCCATTGAAACAAGTCACGAGCCGCCACTATGAAATACATTAAACAATTTTTTATTAACGAAGTTATAATTCAAAAATATAGGTACAGTACGTACGTTCTTTCAAGAGCAATTCCAAATAGTTGAACACGAGATTTTCCCGTTTGGGCATTCTCTCCAAATAAGTCATACAAGCTGCGATCATGAGCAGAATTTGTAAATGGAAGCATCAATATCATAATATAGCTCTAAATGTATTATCAATGTCTTTCATTAGTCATCACCATTACTAAACTAAATTCATAATTCACTGAACAGCACAACTTATACGTACAAAAACCACAAATTTTCTGTAGTTTTAGTTTGTATATATTTTTGCATTCGGGCCCCAATAAGATAATGTGATACGTTTTTTTTTAAATTTAGAACGCTGACACTACGTGACACCATACCTGAGGAGGTGCAAAACTCTTCCCATCGACGTCCGTCTTGGCTGCCACCACCTCCTCGTTCGTCACACAAGCACCGTCCAAATGTTAGACGTCACGGAAGCGTAGACACCACCACAGCTTTAATGTCAAACCCTTCTAATACAATATCAGACGAATATTCGAGTGACGAAGATGAAGACGTTCGAAGTCTCATGAAGGCTGGATTTTAAATATAACAATCCAATTTATTTTATTTTTATTGATGATTTTACAAAGAATTTTAATATACAGGGTTTTTGTGCTTAACATTTTAATTAATTAATTAATCAATAAGAAAAAATATAATTTTTTAGAACGATATTTACCAAGTAAAGTAAAATAATTGGTA
Source organism: Podabrus alpinus (assembly GCA_932274525.1). Taxonomy (NCBI): domain Eukaryota; kingdom Metazoa; phylum Arthropoda; class Insecta; order Coleoptera; family Cantharidae; genus Podabrus; species Podabrus alpinus. Next base: position 21,028,371 of record OW026451.1, read on the forward strand.
AATCAAACTTGATATTAAGAAATAATTTAATTGAATGAAACATATTATTAAGAAATAAATTATTTGCCATGATTTAATTTAAGTAGTTAATTGAAATAATTAGTTCACTAATGTTTAGCAGACTAACATTAGATAATTAATAATTACTAACGATTAACTGCTCTAGCCAGATCGCACCCTCTAGCAAAATATGCAAGTAGAATGAAAAATATAATAAACCATACAGGGTGTTCGATCAAACCATTTTAAGCTTTTACCAAAAAGACTTGAACATAATATTTTGGATAACAAAACGCATCAGTATTAAAACACGATTGGGCACCTTGTAAAAAATGTACTAATTATTAAATTAGTGTAAATTAAAACAAAAAAAACTAATGTATTGTAGATTAAAATAATCTTTAATCTCGTTCTAACACTTTATCAATTAAATGTTCAAAATTTGATACATTAATGCTTGCCATTTCTCAATTTTCTATAAGAACATTGAAATTTTAATTCGTAACAGGATGTTTGCTGTTGACTTTTTAGATTTTTAAAAAGCATATCTGAAGAGATAGTTCTCACTACACTTGATCTAAAAACTCGAGAGCGAACGTGAAACATTAGTTAGACAAAGTAGCGAAAATAGTTGTAAATAGAACATTTTCGTTGCCTAATTTCATGCTGCATCAATTTATGTGTTCAGAAAATACAGCTAGAAATGTTGTAGCTATAGAAGCGCTGTTTTCAAACAGAACACCTAAAGGACAGCACATAAAGTAAGAAAATTAGTACCTCAGCTATTAAACTTTTTGTAGATATTTTTAAGGTAAAGTTAGTTATGATAGTTAATTAATTCAATAGGGATGTCAATAACTTTTAGGGGAGTGTATTAGATAGAAAACGATGAACTGTGCCTCATAAAAGCAACTTTCTTAATATAAAAGTTTATATACAGCAGTGTCACTTTCTTGATAAATTTTTTAAAACGTGATTTTTTTTATCTAAACATTCGCTGTTTAAGATGGTATAAATACAAACAAGAAATGTAAAAAAAATGGGCGTAAATTTACTTCAAGTGACGACATTTTTTGTAATTTTAGTGAAAAACTGTCATTAATTTTATTTTCTTTTGGTTTCTCTTTGTTTCAATATTTCGAGTTTTACTCAAAGTTGATTTTATTTATTTTTTAAGATTTACATATATTAAGCATGTAAACTACATACATTCTCGAAATATTGTAAATAGTGATGATTAATATTTTTGCAGCCAGACAATATCCTACGTATTTAAGCTCTGTGATTGTATAATGTCAAGTTTGAACTGAATGGAAACTTGTTAAAATTTAAACCTTAATAAATAAAACTGTTTTACTGCATCTTTATTGTTATTTTGTTAAGCCGAGTCTTTCACTTTATGATTATGGGCAAGAGCAAGTAAAACTCCAACCCTTGACATCCAAAAGCTATACAGCCATCATTAAGGCTCTAGAAGAAAAGAAAACGGAGTTCCACACCTACCAACCCAAGCAGGAGCGAAGCTTCAGAGTTGTTTTAAAAAATATACACCATTCAACAGATATCAAGGAAATAAAGGCTGCGATTGAGGCACATGGACATGCAGTAATAAATGTAAGTAACATAATACAAAGAACGACAAAAAATCCCCTCCCAATGTTTTACGTTGAATTAAAACAAAATGATAATAACAAGGAACTTTATGACCTAAGAAGACTTGGTAATAGCTGCGTTGAGTTTGAACCACCGCATCAAAGAAGACAGATTCCACAGTGCACAAAATGCCAGCGTTACGGTCACACAAGAGCATTCTGCTACCGCAGTCCTCGCTGTGTTAAGTGTGCAGAGAACCACCTCACAATCAATTGTAGTAGAAAAGAAAGATCAAATCTAGTAAAATGCGTACTTTGCGATGGAGGACACCCGGCCAATTACAAGGGCTGCAAAATATACAATGAACTTCAGAATAAGAAATATCCACCCCTCAGAAATAAATTTACCCGTAACATTATCCGAGAAAACCAACCAGAAATGCAACCGGTCTACGAAAATAGCTCATACGCCCAAGCTGCAAGTAGAAGTTCACAGCAACCACAAAATCCAATTCACTTAACGCAACAGCCACCTATTTTAAACCCTCTAGAACAGCAGCAACAAATAATTCCCAACCAACCAAACGATATGCATGAACTAAAGCATATGATGAAAGGCCTCATGGAGCAAATGGGGACCATGTTGAACCTTCTCACAACGCTAGTCACTAAACTGGCATGATGGCAAAGCTTCTGAAATTTGCTGTCTGGATCGCCAACGGTCTTGCCCAACATGCCAAACATATAATAATGTTTCTTTTAAAACATGATATTGATATAATGTTAATATCAGAGACGCACTTCACCAAAAATAGTTACCTAAAAATTCCGAAATACACCATCTATGATACCCAGCACCCTGATGGCACTGCGCACGGTGGAACTGCAACTATTATCAAGAATGCAATAAAACACCACATTGTTGAAGAATACAAAAGCTTTGTTCCAACGAGCCGATAAACCGTACAATGTACGGTCGCGCTCATGTGCAATAGATAAAAACCTGTCGGTTAGAACGCTTTTTATCTATTGCGCACTAGCGCGACCGTACATTGAACGGTTTATCGGGCTCGTTGGAACAAAGCTAAAAATAACCATCTACAAGCCACCTGCATCTCCATTGAAGAATGGAATGGTCCAATAATCATAGCATCTGTCTATTGCCCACCAAAACATTCAATTAAAAAGGAAATGTTTGAACAATTCTACGACACCCTTGGGCCTAGGTTTATTGCGGGTGGTGACTACAACGCCAAGCATACATATTGGGGATCTAGACTGATTACTACTAAGGGTCGAGAACTCTTGAAGACTATGGAAGCAAAACACCTTAACTACATATCAACTGGCGAACCTACATACTGGCCTACGGACCCAGCTAGATTACCCGATACTATTGACTTCTGCGTAACGAAAGGTATACCAAAGAGCCACTTCAAAGCAGAATCCTGTTTAGACCTACTGTCATCTGACCATACCCCCATAATTGTTACACTGAGCACCCAAATATTATTCATCGAGAAACCCCTCACCCTCGCAAACAAAACAACAAACTGGAAAAAATTTAAAATGGTTATGGATGAAAATTTAATACTAGAGATACCACTCAAAACCAATCGTGATATTGACCAAGCAACCGAACACCTAACACAAACTATCCAACAGGCGGCCTGGAACTCAACCCCGGTACCCAAGACGTTCAATCTAATATATGTACAATTGTCCAACAAATATCCAACAAAAAATAACCGAAAAACGCAAACTAAGGAAGAAGTGGCAGAAAACCAGAGCACCGCACGACAAAAATAAACTTAACAAAGCAATAAAAGAACTGAAAAATCTGCTAGAGGACAACAGCAACGCCGCTATTCAAAACTACCTGGAAAACCTGTCTGCGACACAATCTACAGATTACTCGCTATGGAAAGCGACGAAAAAATTAAACAAAGCACAAGATGTAAATCCACCAATCAGGAAAAAAGACGGTAATTGGGCAAAAAGTAACATAGAAAAAGCAAACTTATTTGCAGAACATCTTTCTGAAGTTTTCAATCCATTTAACTCAACAATTTCTAGTGAAGAGGAGGACGAAATATATCAACTGTTGCACTCACCAGAACAGTTGGAAATGCCAATAAAACCAATAAAAATTACAGAAATTAGGAACATGATAAACAAAAACTTAAACCCTAAAAAATCCCCTGGGTACGACCTCATAACTGGTAAAATAATCCAAGAACTGCCAGACAGGAGCATCAGATATATAACTCAGCTATTTAATGCCATTCTAAGGCTAGAATATTTTCCCATGCAATGGAAAGTGGCTCAAGTAATTTTAATACCCAAACCAGGTAAACCATCCAACAACGTAACCTCATATAGACCCATTAGTCTTCTCCCAATCCTGTCGAAACTATTGGAAAAAGTGATCCTGAAGAGACTGCAGCCAATCATACAAGAAAAAGGCCTGATACCAAATCACCAGTTTGGCTTTAGACAACAACACGCCACGATAGAACAGGTCCACCGTGTTGCGGCTACAATCTATAAAGCACTAGAAACGAAAGCCTACTGTGCTGCTGCATTTCTCGATATAACCCAGGCGTTCGACAAGGTTTGGCATGATGGATTGTTATACAAACTTAAAAAAATACTGCCCCATAACCTATACAGAATTATAAAATCTTATCTAACCGAGAGACACTTCCTAGTGAAGTATCGCGATGAGTATACGTCGATCTATTCTATTAACTCAGGGGTTCCCCAAGGAAGCGTTCTTGGCCCAATAATGTACATCCTATATACGGCAGACCTACCGACAATGACAAATACTGTTACTGCTACATTTGCGGATGACACCACTTTACTAGCAGTACATCGGAATCCATCCATTGCCTCAGAAATGATACAAAGACATCTAGATGAAATTCAGAAGTGGTTAAACCAATGGCGAATTAAAGCAAACGAGACGAAGTCAGTTCAGGTAACATTCACCATGAGAAAAGAAACTTGTCCACCCGTCTTTCTAAACAAGATCCAATTACCACAAAACAGCGAAGCTAAATATCTTGGAATATACCTGGATAGACGACTTACATGGAACAAATATATATTTGCCAAAAGAAAACAGCTCGGCACTAAACTCACCAAAATGTACTGGCTGTTAGGACGAAAATCTCGGCTCTCACTGGAAAACAAACTGTTGATCTACAAAACTATATTGAAACCCATATGGACGTATGGAATTCAACTTTGGGGCTCAGCTTCCATTTCTAATATTGAAATCCTCCAAAGATTCCAATCTAAGGTCCTAAGAATGATAGTCGATGCTCCGTGGTACGTGCCCAATAGGTTGTTACGGTTGTTACATCGTGATCTTCAAATAAACCCAGTGCAAGTTGATATTACAAGATTCAGTGAAAATTATTTTGATAGGCTTAGTGCCCATCCTAACACCCTAACAGTTGAACTGACTAATGATAAGGTAGTGCGCCGACTGAAAAGATTCAAACCTTTGGACTTAACATCTAGATTTAAAGTTAAAAAAGTTAAAATTGACTAACGTAACGTATATAACACTAATTATTATTAATTGTTTGCTTAATTATTCAATTTTGTGTTACCAAACTCACTTGAGCTAGTCATAGAAACTAAAAAGTTAAAAATAAAAGAGTGCATCAATGGATTCACTCCTACACGTCTGCTTTTCGTTACCACATAATTTACTTATTGTTTGTAAAATAAACAGATTGTAAATACAAATTGAAGTCAATAAAAAAAAAATATTTGTTTAAAGCATGAGTTTAAAGTCTTACTTTTCTGTTGCACCATCCTATATATTTGTAATCAAAGTTGATACTCTTGGCGACTAGACACTTAAAAAATTTTGCATGGAAAAATATATATTGTCTTGAGAATTTTAACGACTTAGGACTGATATTCTGACCTCCAGTTAAACTTATGGTACTCAACTGTCATAGAATCACCTTAAATCTGGTGCTCCAATGCATCCGGACGCTGAACGAAAAGATGGGTCAAGGGGGACCAACGGTATGGGGGTAATGAAAGAGCGGATGCTCTGGCGAAGATGACCCGACCATTGAAGTCTTCAACACTTTCTTTACAGAAGAAACCTTTAAACTGCATACCAGCAGATGGAAAAATACCAAGAGATGCCAGCAAGGACAGCAACACGAGTGCCCTTGCGTAAGCATTCCAAATATTACTTGCAGCTATCACGAAAAAAACTACTGATAATTGCGAGAGTCCTGAGGGGACACTGCAAACTGAATGAACACCTGTACACAAGGGGGCTAGTAAATAGCCCCACCTGTCGAGGTTATGATTTAGCAGATAAAACGAGGAAGCATCTACTTTGCAGCTGCCCTGCCCTAGCGTCGAAAAGGAGATCCATATTGGGGGAGTTCTAGCCTAGCATGACCAGCATTAGTGGCACGCTGCTCTCTGAAATCCTTGAGTACATCCTTAATGTGAATTTAGTAAAATTTATCGCAAAGAAAGGAACGATTGGAACAATGTCGCCAGCGAATGGCATCTTCAAGAGCCAAAGAAAATTTATCGCAAAGAAAGGAACGATTGGAACAATGCCGACAGCGAATGGCAACCTCAAGAGCCAAAGAAAATTTATCGCAAAGAAAGGAAAGATGGGAACAATGTCGACAGCGAAAGACAACAGCCAAAGGAAAATGTATTAATGAACGTTTAAAAATATTTCATCAAGAAATTAACAAATTTTGCGATAATATTTGCGAAATATGCACAAAAAAATGTTATCCAACACAAATAAGTTAATATAAACTTCACGATGTTCCCCCATATTTACAAGATAATCTTAAAGAAAATCAAAGCTTGCTCCTATGCTATCGTTGCAAAAGACATGTGAGTAGTCGGAAAATTGTATGTCCTTCTAAAGCTTGGTGGAACAATCTTGATCCCGGAGGAATTCCACATGAAATTAAAATAAAAAGTTTTATATATTATGTATTCTTTTGTAAGACTAAAAAGTTGAAAATAAATAAAAAAATTTTTAAATAAATGAAAAAAATTAAATAAAATTGTACTAAAAAGGAAAAAAAAATTTAAAAAAAAAGCTTTCATTAAATGAAAAAAATTAAATAAAAATGTACTAAAAAGGAAAAAAATAATTGAAATTTACTAAATAGGATAAAATAATCAATATATAAATGTAGGAAAAAAAAATTAACTTGCGCTTCATTCACGAAAAATAAAAGCGTGTGGCGTAAACATTTCAGCATTACTGCAGATTTCGCTTAACTTACAGACAATGCAAAGCTGGCGACATGCCCCCCAAAGTGGGTAAATGGGACATTATAAACGCCACACGCTTTTATTTTTCGTGATATGAGGCGCAAGTTAATTTTTTTTTCCTACATTTATATATTGATTATTTTATCCTATTTAGTAAATTTCAATTATTTTTTTCCTCTTTAGTACATTTTTATTTAATTTTTTTCATTCAATGAAAGCTTTTTTTTTAAATTTTGTTTATTTTTATTATTACCATTACTTCGGCTTTTTGTTTGTTTATGCGCAAATCGTATTTATTGCTGGTTTCATTTATTTTGTTTATCAACATTTGCAAACCTTAAGAACTGTCGGTAAGAATAAGAGTATAATCTCCTTTGTTCCGTGTGAAGCTTCTTCGAGAGCTTCCTCAAAAATGACCTCCCAGTATAAATTGAACAGGAGTGGTGAGAGTCCACAGAGTGACCTGTAATTTTAGTGTAATTTTTAATAACAATAATAATTTGTTATTCTTCAAAAAACTCGATTAATGTCCAAGTGGACTAGTGAGCAACTCGACAATGTGGGTTTTTATGTTGGTAATAAATGAATGAACCAATGACTTCGATTGTGGCTGTGTAGGTTATCGGATCTTTAACCCACAGTTCTTCAACGGACAGGACCACTGAGTCAGGCTAGGAGAGTCGGGCTCAGGCCGTCACAAACAAAATCAATGGCGCGCCTGATGTCCAACGTGGGGGGTCCTAAGACCACTAAGAGGAGGGCGCTCGGGGTTGTCGCGCAATCATCTATCGTGCTGTATGCGTCCCCTGTGTGGCATGAAAGCATAAACATCGCCAGGAACCGAGCGAGATTTCTGAGCATACAAAGGCGCATGTCCATAAGAGTGGCATGGGCATACAGACCGGAGCATATCATCCAACCATGGGTCTCCAGAAAGCACGGCGAGATCACGTATCATCTCATTCAGTCGCTCACTGCACATGGTTGTTTCAACCACTACTTGCACCGGTTTGGAAAACTGGCCTCCCCCCACATGCAGGTACTGTAAGGAAGAGGATATAGCGGAGCACACTCTTTTCCTTCACAGAAACTAGAAAGAACAACGCTTATTCTCTGTGGCTGCCTTGGGAACCGATGTCACCGTCGACAATATGGTCCCCATCATTCTCATCAACCAGGAGGCCTAGACCACCGTAGAATACTTCGTGAAGGAGATCATGAAGGCGAAGGAAGAAGTGGAGCGGGTCGAGCAAGCCTCCGCAAACACCTTACATTACCCCAGAAGGGACAGTGACCTCGCGCACGAACCACCACACGACGACCAAACATCGAGTATGATAAAAGGACCGTGAGGCGAAACGGTAAGCAGTGGTAGAGGGGTGAGTTTAGTGGGTGAAGTTCCACACTACCACACCTGGTTGGACTGGCTGGAGAAATTCTCACCTCCCTGTGTAAGGTAAAGAAAAAGGATGAATAAGATTATTAAAATCAGTTATCCCTTGTACACCTGGCAATATTAGTCTATCTAGCATCATTCAATACAAGCCTGGTTTAATGCATCCCCTTGTGGCGAGGGTGAGGAGCATGGACGTGGACCTACTTTGTACTGACATGGGAAATGACAGAATTTAGATTTCACATATTATTTTGAGGTTGGTAAACAAATGATCGAACCAATCAGAAGTGCCAAAAGATATTTTTAGGTTGGTAACAAAAATTGAACCAATCAGATATGCGTTAGGCAGCGACAGAAATCGAGTTTAAAATAAGAGCAAGACCCCCTCCCCGGACTTGATTAAGTTCCAGATTCACCACTGCGAAAGGCCTATACTTATATTTTACAGCCAGTGGCAGCATACTCTAAAGCAGGGGTGGCCAACCTGCGGCTCGCGAGCCACACGCGACTCTTTGAAGGATTATTTGTGGCTCTCGATAAATGTACCCGAGTTCCCTTTTCATTTTTGTGCTATTATATTTTAAAAAATTATTATCGTTCCGTATGTGTTTCAAATTTTGAAAAATGGCTCGACTATCAAGGAGCTTGGCCACCCCTGCTCTAAAGGGTACAAGGGATATTATATTTATACTTTTACTTTAAATGTGATACCGTTTTATTTAATAATCAAACGAACTTACCTTAAGTGAAGTTTGATAATAATTATACGAAGCATCTCATCGAGTAGATTATCATGTAGTACCCTGTACTTCACGCTAAATCTCGCACTTAAAAGTAAAACTAAAAACAACGGAAACCGTCCTTTATATAACGGGGCGGCCCTGCACCCACCGGCGGACTACATAACCTTCATTCTTTTTAAAGCTAAATTATCCATTGTTGCAACTCCTAGGGAATGATAATGGGGTTGGAAGGGTGTGATCTACTCGATGAGATGCTTCGTATAATTATTATCAAACTTCACTTAAGGTAAGTTCGTTTGATTATTAAATTATACTCGCATCTCATCTTCGTAGATTATCATGTAGTTGTTTAAAGCTAAGTTGCAACGGACTTACAAAAATCACAGTCTCAATTGTAGAACAAACATAACTTCTTTATTAGGTAAGAGAAAATGGAACAAAAAATCATAATATGCATCACCCTATACAAAAATTTCAGCAAACTGTGCTTCGTCAACCAAAGGCCGGTTGTAAAATCTCGCAAAGGTGCTAGACTTCTTTGTCCAACCTGCAGTTTTGCGAATAACCTCCAGAGAAACCCCTTTCCTGGAAGCTGCCGATGTGACCGCATGTCTGGTGCTATGTGCGATGAAAAAAGTGGTGTCGATACCGCTACTGCCTAGCACTTCTTTAACCCACCTGCTGATTGACTGGGGATGCTTTGTTGTGAGGTTTTTTGTAAATTAATATTAAATTATAACTTCCCCTGCCTCTAAGTCCCTCGGTTCTTTCCAAATAGTTCATCAAAGTCCCGGCAGGGCATATACTAGGGTTTTCCTTAAAGGACGGTAATTCCAACATCGGCTGAAATCTGCCTCTTCCTGAAGTCTTTACCCTTGCCGGAACCTTAATCTGTATTCCCTCGCTCTTTACTACAATGTCTCTGACATCTATTAGGGCGAGGGTCTGTACACGGTGGGCAGTAATTAATGCCAATAGTGTAACCAACTTCTTTGTCAGGAGTTCAAGCGTCAGGGTCTCGTTTGGGTGCAATGTGGCTATGTATTTCAAGACCACAGCTGGATCCCAGGTCGACTCGTATCTTGCTCTGCTGGGCCGGAGATGTGCTACCCCCTTAAAAAATCTCCTGACCCTGTGGTCTAGACCGATCTCGGGGTTTATAATTAGGGATAGCCCCGACCTATAGGAGTTGAGGGATCCATAGGATAGGCCTCCCTCAAACAAGCTCGACAGAAAATCCAATACCGAGCTGATGGGGGCTTCAAAAACTGGCAAGCCCCTGTCGATGCAAAATTTCCACCAACGCTTCAACCCACAATCATACTGCTTCATGGTAGAAACTGCTATGGAAGCTAGCATTACTCTGATTGTGGGAGCCGATATCCCTTTTCTGCTGAACGCTCTCCTGACAATCTCCCTGCTACCAGGGTAAGCTTCTGCCAAAGGGGGTGAGGAGCCCTATCAGGAGACAACAAGTTAAAATAGTCTGGTTTGAAATAAATCGGCTCTTGTACCAAAAGTCCACAGAAAATCGGATACCAAGTTTGGGATGGCCACATGGGATGGCCACATGGGAACTACTAAAATGACTTCTGCTTTATCCGCAATTATTTTTTGAATGACTCTCAGAGTGACAGAGAATGGAGGAAAAGCGTAAAACAAAACCTGATTCCAGGGCAAGGTAAATGCGTCTATAGCCATCGCCTCTGGATCTGGGAACCAGGAAACGAATTGCCTGCACTTGGCATTGTTCCTGCTTGCAAACAAATCTACCTGAGGGGTCCGAAAAGTTTCTACAATCTTATCGTATGCATCCTTTGCCAGTTCCCATTCAGTCTCCGGCTCTAGCCTTCGAGATTCCCTATCTGCATCTACATTATCCGAAGATTTAATGTAGGAAGCAAAAATAGTTAGTCTGCGATATTCGCACCACTGCCAAATCTCTCTGGCCAACCTACTTAATAAAGGGTGTTGAATACCCCCCATACGATTTATATAGCATATCGCAGTGGTATTATCGATTCTACATAAAATATTGCAATTTTGTAACTCTCTGGCGAAACACTTTAATCCAAAAAACGCAGCTAGCAGTTCTAAATAATTGATATGGTATTGCTTCTCCCTGTGGTTCCAAAAACCATGAGATTTACTCTTCCCACAACAAATGCCCCAGCCACTTCGAGAGGCATCTGAATAGATTACCGTACTATAAGAATCCGCCCTAATCGAGTGTATAGCTACTGGTATATTAGCTTTCCACCAGTTCAGATCCTCTATTAAGGTGTCGGGTATCTGTAAGTGGCGGTCATAATTATCTTCCGATTCTCTGAGCGCCAAGAACTTATGCCTCTCAAAAAGCTTGGTATACAGCCACCCGTATTTGATCGCCGGACAAATTGATATTAGAACCCCCAGAAACTTTGCAAAGTCCCTAATTGAACATGATTTGGTCCTACTGAATCTTTCCACCATACCCTCTACACGCTGGCGTTTTTCATCCGGTAACGACAGGGTCATGTTAACAGAATTATAAACAAATCCTAGATATGTACATGACTGATTTGGAATTAACTTACTCTTTTTTATATTAATGATGAACCCCAAGGAGAGCAATAGTTGTTGAGTTTCTCTCACATTTTCTAAACACTCATCAAAAGTGTTACCTAGAAGAAGAAAATCGTCTAGGTATAGTACCGAAAGAAAACCCTTTGATCTTAATTGTGATATAACTAGTTTCATTAATTTCGTAAACACGAAAGGGGCTGATGATAATCCGAACGGTAAGCAATTATATTCGTAGAGAATGCCATTGAATCGAAACCTCAAAAATTTTTTATGCGACTCCTTTATAGGTAGCATTAAATATGCATCCTTCAGGTCCAGAGTGACCATGAAAGAATTGTTAGTTACAATTCTCCTAACTGTTTTGAAATCTTCTAATTTAAAATGGTTATATGCAACATATTCGTTTAGTGATTTTAGATTTAAAATCATTCGATTAGAGCCATCGGCCTTTGGTACAAGGAAGATATTAGACAAAAATTGACCATTGCAAGGAAGGCAATTACGTATGGCATTTATCTTCAACAATTGCCTTATGGAAACGTCTATCTCCTCAAAATCCTTATTTTGCCACGGTCTCTCTACAGGAGCCGAGTGTTGGTGAGGCTTCTTAATAAAATCTATGGGGTAACCCGATAGCCACGACAAAATGATTTTATCGGAAGTTAAACGCTTCCAATTTTCAATAAAAAACTTTAGCCTTCCTGCGTGTACACTCACCCCATTGGCAACTACTGCCTGTTCTGCCCCGTCGGTCCGAACTGAGTTTGTCTCTTCTGAAACGTTTGCCGACCGGTCATCGCCTTCTGTCGAGGTAGAGCTTTCCGTCCGCTCTGACGCGTGTTCCGAGATGTCTGTCGGAGCGGACGCCTGGAGTTTAAATGGTTCCTGGCCTTGAATGTGCTACTGGAACTCTTGGCCCTTGTGGGCTGTGAAAGCTTCAGATCTATGACGGATCTTTCTAGCGCCTTTGCCGCCTTTACCCTTTCAGCCAGGTCTACCCCAAAAAGCCAACCGTCCACTGGTACATTGTTCAGTGTCGGTTTTAGGTCTTTGTTAATCCCTGTGGTTATCAACAACCTTCTTGTGTCACTCTCTGAGTGGTGCACATCGGCAACAGCCCTTGCGGCATCACTAATCAATTCTATTAGCGCCAACTTCCTGTCGCCCCCCCCCTGTTTCTTCAGCCAGACACAGAGTGACTGCCCTACCCAGCGCTGATAAGCTAGCGCCCAGCTGGTTTTGGACTGCGGCTAGGCGGCTGTCCCGACTCAGATAACCTTCCGATAATGATAAGGCTATCTCCGGGTTCAGCTTTGCGGCTTCCACCAATGGGCAATTACTTGGAGGGGGATACTTCTGAGGTCGGCCTTAAGCCCTGACCTCAGGACATTTCCCCAGCGCACTGCTAGGTCTTGTTGTAGAGGTTCGCCAACCGACTTCTCAACCTGGACCTCCTCCCCCAAGATATTCAGTATCTTTGCATCGAGGCCCGGAGCCGGGGGGTCTGCTTGGACATCCCTCTCGATGGAAGGGTTATGTGGCGTTAGCGGCAACAGGATGTTGTCCTCGTGTTCCACTTCGCCTAATAAAATTTTTTTTATTAATTCAATGCAGTCTGAATGCAACAGAGCTCGTCTGCCTTATGATTAACTCACTAACTAGTGCGGTTAGTGGGTTACTTAGATTCCGTAACCTTAGATTCTGTACAGAGAAAATTACTGTAGAGCCAACTCGTGTGCTCTACGCTAAGTAAAAACCAACTAGTGGAAACTTAAGTAATTTTTAAGGTTTAACAACTCGTGTAAAAACCCTTCGATTCTGTACAGAGAAAATTACTGTAGAGCCAACTCGTGTACTCTACGCTAAGTAAAAACCAACTAGTGGAACTTAGGTAATTTTTAAGGTTTAACAACTCGTGTAAAAACCTTTAGATTCTGTACAGAGAAAATTACTGTAGAGCCAACTCGTGTGCTCTACGGTAAGTAAAACCAACTAGTGGAACTTAAGTAATTTTTAAGGTTTAACAACTCGTGTAAAAACCCTTCGATTCTGTACAGAAAAAATTACTGTAGAGCCAACTCGTGTACTCTACGCTAAGTAAAAATTAGACAATGAAGGATATTAATATTTCAAAAAAAAGTTGCCACGACTACAGGGGTAGCATGCAGAATTGGGAATTTTATAATATTGTATTCGTTCCATAAATAATTTAATTATTCGAATATTTCGAATATTCAAATTATTTGAATATTTTTCGGTACTACTCAAAATTAGCTACAATAATTAAGGATGAGGACCTTCTTCTTCTACATTAATTAAGAAGTCTTCTGTATTAATTTATGTATTAGTTCTATGAGCATTTTTGGTTTTTACCTCTCAAGTAGCTTGCTAGGCTTGCCTTCGATATGTGCCTGCACTCTGTTTATTGTTATGTTGGCAAATTATTAATACAGGGAGTCCGACGTCTTTACATGCCCTCTGAAGTACAAACGACGGTCAAGAAATTTTAGACTGTACCCGAAGTACATCACAATACATATTGTAACCCCCCATTTTAGTCACTAATCTAAATTACAATACAATGTTTTGCTGGAAAATCTAAGTAATGTCCGTCCAAAAAGTGTGATTTTGGGCAGAATACGTGATCGAGTTGCGATAAAGTAGTATCCCTTACCAATTTTTGAGATAATCTTCGCGTTATTCAAATTTGGGAGCTGTGATAGTTTTTGTGGTCAACACACCCTATTGCCCACATTTTCATTTTGTTTGGAAGTGAATTATCATCATCCACTTGTTCACCCTGGCCCCCTTTGGGTTATTAACAAGTCGAAAATTTAACCATTTTGTTTCTCCAATTTGAACAAGTGGAGAAGACATCGGAATACCTTTTGGTTCTCGCTGTGCATAAATCCGGTGCCATATAGAGACCAGTGACGTATGTTGGAGGGGGAGATTACCCCATAAGATAAGTAATCATTATTTATTATTTTATTTATGATCTGCCTATTTGAGCAATTTAATATCAACGTAGTATTAATCGTTTTGGGTCAACAACAAGAAGATTTTTTTTGTAACCTAAATTTAATGTTTGAATATGAAGTACGTTATTAAAACCATGCTTGTAAAGTTTACTGTGAACGTCAACAGATCTGTTTCGCGAGTGATAAGATAGATTGGGTAAATTTGAATTTTATTTCTTGTACTTACATTGTGTTCAAACTTAATTTATTTATGTAGTATCTACATTTATTTATGTTTTTGTTTAATATAAGCAAATATATAAGCTTACTCCATTTTATGCTTTTTATTTGATTGAAGTTTATAGCTTTCACGATTCAGGTAACAACAAGAGTTAAGAGCGGGAAAAATCGTGTGGCGCCGAGCAAAATTTTGTGCGTAGCTGTCCTGGTGACCAGGAACGTACATTGTAATATCAACTAGCTACTGTAGTGGATTGATCATTGACTCAACGGATCAATTTAGCACTTCTTCTTCTTCGTGTGCCATATCCGGTCTCCCGGACGTTGGCGACCTCTCTCCTATGCATGTGTTATGCGTTTGAAGTATTAGCACACACATAGGGGACCTACTGCTTAACGCGGGCTCCGAACCGCGGGAAGTGTATACACTTCATCTCCAGAGAGGCTGTACTAGGCAGATTACACCTCGGTGGTTTGCCATTGCCTTCCGAGGGGAGACGGTCAGAATAAAGTTTTTACTGAGCCCGGAGTCGAACCAGGCATTCCGCATTAGCAGCAACGCACATAACCGCTTCGGCTAACGACCGTCTCAAATTTAGCACTACAGAATAATATTCCGTTAGACACACATAAATCCAAGCTGTTAGCTGCATCAATCAATTTCCCAAAGAGTTCATACAAACGCAACATTCATTTAGTGACACGGTGATTGTAATGCGGGGATCTTGCAAACAAATTTTGCCTGATATAATGGAGAGAGCAATTTATGACGAAATGAAATTACTTTCGAAGAAGTTGCAAAAGGATTCTTTCATTGATTCTTTTTAACACAAACATCGTACTTTTGACTTAATCAATTTATTAAACTTGTCTGAATATTTTAAATTTAATGCGTTGATCAAATGATCCGATGATACGATGATCCGATGATACGATGATCCGATGATCCGATGATCCGATGATCCGATGATCCGATGATCCGATGATACGATGATACGATGATACGATGATACGATGATACGATGATACGATGATACGATGATACGATGATACGATGATACGATGATACGATGATACGATGATACGATGATACGATGATACGATGATACGATGATACGATGATACGATGATACGATGATACGATGATACGATGATACGATGATACGATGATACGATGATACGATGATACGATGATACGATGATACGATGATACGATGATACGATGATACGATGATACGATGATACGATGATACGATGATACGATGATACGATGATACGATGATCCGATGATACAAAGCCACAATTTGGGTATATAGGTAAAGTGATTATGACTAAATTGTAACAAAGACTTCAACTGTAAGACTAAGCCAAATACCACAAAATACTTGAAGAAATGGCTTTAACTGAAACTTTGAATCTTGCAAAGCAAATTTCCAAGGCATTAGCTGATCAACACACAGAGCAAGTTTTTGATATTTTAGAAAGGCTAAATGAAATGGATATAACATTGGAAATTTTGTCTTCAACAAAAATTGCACAAACGGTAAGTGCATTGACAAAATCCCGCACGGATAAGGAAATCAAGACCTTTGCTAAAACCTTACTTCAAAAATGGAAGCAACTTGATGGTACCGCGAATAGAGGTAACAGTTCCAAAAACTCTAATGGTGATAGTGAGAAAGTTAATGCTAGCAAAAATGTAACGAAGAAGGGAAAGAAGGGGGAAAAAGATAAGTGTAGTTCCAATGCCGAGGATAACAATAATGATGACTTCATAAATAAGGTACGCGCAAAATGTAGGGACATGTTATTTAATGCATTAGGTTTTGATGAAGCCTTTAAAGATAAAAACATCAAACAATTAGCTGAACAATTGGAGGACTGCATATTTCAGTTATTTAGAAATGTGAATCGCGCTTACAGGGACCGCATTATAACCCGGATTTTTAATTTAAAAGATGCAAAAAATCCCGATTTAAGAGCTAAATTCGTGCTTGGTACCATCTCTCCAGCTTCTATGGCCGTTTTAACCTCCGTAGAAATGGCAAGCGACGAATTGAAAAGATTAAGGGCATCGTATAATGAGCGAGCTATCGAGGAATCCCGTATGCCAACCACACAGGGTGCCATTTCCAGCACCCTGCAATGTGAAAAATGCAAGATAAAAAATTGTACTTACAGCCAATTGCAAACGCGATCATCTGATGAACCCATAACAACATTCGCCCTGTGCAACGATTGTGGGCACCGATGGAAGTTTGAATAGTTTCATATTAATTATTTCGTAATTCAATAAATAAAGATAATTTTGCGCAATTTTTTTCCGTTTAAAAAATCTATTACTGTAAAATTTATTTAAGAAATGCATAATCGTTTTAAAAGTTCCGTCGTTCCTCTTTTAGCACTTCCTATTAGGGTGGAAGCGGAAACTATCAAAGGAGCCGACATAAACCCACAAGTGTCAAAATTTCGTCGTGGGGGTCCTAAGTGTCAAATAAAAATTTATCATTTTACCTGCATATGTTGGTAAAATTTTAAAATACTCGGTAGTAGCGGTTTAGAAAGGGGTTAACATCCATTTTTATTTTTTCAACAATTTGTGGGCTCTTTTAATAGTATGAAAAATTTTGGCATGCACACTTTGTTTGTGATAAAAAATTTAACGATAGAGATGTAGATAACATGTTTTAGTTTAAATTTAAATCATCATTAGCGACACAGATTGGGCAGGTAGATATGGCTGAGCATCTCGACGATATGCGTCACGGCGCAACGTTATGCCTCATGGACGACATGTGTGGCAACTTCATACGATGGAAAGTTATGTTCATCTTGAATTCTTCACAAATTTACAGACTGTCGCATTTTCAACAACTGGTATTAATGATGTATTGCAGACAATCTGTCAAAACCACAACTGAACTACTCGTACATACTATTTTAAAATACTACTGGCTTTTCTTTTTATTAGAATTAATTTTGTTTAAATTTTATCACTTTCTTGGCATCATCAATTTAATTATATCGCATTCATTCTGAAAAGATTTGAATAATTTTAGCATCAACACAATTTCGTCAATTTTGAATAATAACGAAACTTTTTTTAAATTAATTTTCACTTAGTTTTTTTTTAATTAACATCAAAACCAAGGTAATATTTTTTTTCAGTTCGTCGTTCAGAATGGCTGTACGAGACCGAACGGCCGAGCAAATAAATCCAGCTATTAACTCATCTCTTTCGCCATTTTCATTGAAATAAACAAAAAAATTCGTAAAATGATTTTTACAAAAAAATTGAATATGGGCAGAAAAGTTTAAGATACAATCTGCAGATATTCCTTGTTATCTGCATAAATCTACAATTCAAAACAGGAGATTCCAAATTAATCAACACGGTGTATTTTCATAATAAAATGAAAAACTTCCGCATTTTAATTATTTGTTGTTATAACAAATTATTGCAAATTCTGTTTTGAAACATAGTCATTAATCAAACAAATCAGATATACTTCCTTTTTTAAAGGAAAAATAATGGCATCAAACGATAACTCGGACTTTTTTCTTTTTGGGAAAAAGTCAATTTGAAAAAACTTCAAAATGAATTTTCATTCCAGCTCAGTTCCATCATCGGTATACTTTTCTAATTATTGCCAGTGTATACAAGTAAAAAGTTATCTGCTACACTTTTTTTGATTTATTTTTATGTTCCCTCCAACCAAGCTCCAACTAATTAGACTAATTAAGTCGTTAAAACGTAAAAACTTAATTCTTTGATTATTATTTTCTATCGCATTATAAACGAGATTTTCTCAATTTTTACCACATTTTTTGAAATTTAATAATTTTATTACTTGATTTAATTGGCGCTATTTATAATTTTGTATTGTAGGTACGTTATTGATGACGTGCATCCGGTGTTTAATATTTTTTTATGTGCAGTGATCTTGAACCAAGAAAAGGTCAGAAAACTTCTTATCACCCAATTAATTTGGAGTGTTCCACATAATTTTAAAATAAAAATTATCAAACATATACATATTTACTAGAAATTTATATATTCCTCCTAAATTTAAACAACTTAAAAAAATGCTTGACCAAACAGGAAAGTAAAGAAAAACATAAATGTTTAAAATGAGTAATCACAATGTAATCTTAAATTTGCAGCTAAATTAACGTTTAAATTATTGAATGGAAAGATATTAGTGGGAAACTTACTACAACTCATCAGGAGAAGCTCTGTTTTGGACAATATAACTATATCAATATAACAATATAAATATAATAAAAATGGATGTATGTGTGTATGTATGTATGTTCCCTATAGACTCCTAAACCGTTTGACCGATCGGAACCAAATTTGGCACAGTTATTATGTAGGTTCCTGCGCATGTTTTTGTATTGAAATAGTGCAAACATTCGCAAAGGAAAGGAAAAATGATTTTGAGTAGCCTGCCTTCCTTTAAGGAATCTCGATAATCTATTCATGCGCGTCCCGTAGGGACGCGCATGAATGGATTATCGAGATTCCTTAAAGGAAGGCAGGCTACTCAAAATCAACTTAAAAAACAATAATGAATGCTGTCAAGCTGTCAACCGATCGACAATGCAAATACGCGTGCACGTGCTTTACGTTTGTATTTGACCAATCTTAACCAAATTTGGTGTAAAAGTTATTTACAACGCTACGAAAAACATAGGTTACTTTAGAAACCTTGGAGTGAGGCCGAAGGCCGAACAACCACATCCGACACGGTCTAGCTGTGCCAGCTAGTTATTTATATTAGGAAGTGCATTTGTAGTCCCAAAAAATATACGGAACTGAAAAATTATTGCGAAAAATAGAACCAGACTGTAAGCGATCAAAATTGACTTCTTAAGACGAAATTGTAGGATGAGTAGACTGCAATACATCTGCAAGGATGAAAGAAGAATAATAGAAATGAAAGAAACGATAATGGAATTATGGAAGAAGTGGAAAAAATAAATTACTTATTATGGTTTGAGCATATGCAACGAATGCTACCCCCACAGATGGCTACAAAAATATGGACGTAAGAAAAGGCAGAAGAGGATCTAAGTCAAGATATAGATTCTGGCACTTAGGATTCAAAATAGTCCAAAAGTTTGCAACTAAATAAATAAAAAAATGCTTCAGTTCAAATTTGAATAAAATAAAATCAATCGCGCAAGTCTTCATTCAAACAGCCTCTGGCAATCTGACCAGTTTATTATATAATTCATTATATACTATAAAAAATATAATTATATAACCAATTCATTATTCTAATATCTATCATTATTAATGTTCACACATGAATAGACATTTAGTGTTAACTTTGTCAATAGTAAATTATAACGACAAATTTCAACTATTAGTTAACGTTAGCAAGGAAATGAAGTAAAACTAGTAGAAAGGAAGTAGATTTGATAATTTATTTAAAAATGTTATTTAAAAAATTATCAAAAACTAAAAGAAATGATCCTATCGATCATTCTAATTGCGTTAATTTGACCTATTTTATTCTTAATCACAAAAATAACCATTCAACGAATACTTCACTGTAAAAATTATTAAATAAATTAACAATTTAATAAAAATTTGAATAATTTCATTCAGAATGGTTTCAGAAAATTAATTAAATTTATTAAATTAATCTGATTTAAAAATTTTTAATTAGGTAGATCTAGTTCACTTTATACAGCTTTATCATTCAAGTTTTTTGAAACATTCATGGTTAAATTGAGGGAGGGATTTCGTCATGCTAAGACGGTTTCTCGGTTTTCTAAATTGAAAACCGATTTTCCGATTAGCTCTTAAAATGCACAAGGAAGAGGTCAATGGTAAAATTGGTAAAACAAATAAACGATAACTAAATTTGCCAAATTGCGGTAGTACTGTATGGAGCAGGGATCCCCGAACTTCCCCAAATTCGGTCCGTAAGTTAAATTTATCCGGCCCATAATACATGGTTTTTACCAATCATCAGCTATAAAAAATAATTAAATTTAGAACAAAAATGTGAAGATTGATCGGAAAAACGTTATGAATAAATTGTTTTAAATATCTTTGAAAGATTTCTAACACAAGTTTCCCATAGTACAATATTAGTAAACGTTATCGACTATTATACATTTTCAAAAATTGCTAATCATTTCCTTATGAAAGCTTTAGCTTAAGGGACCTAATGTTCTAATGAGACCATCTGCTCAAAAAGTTTGAGGACCCCGTGGTATGAAGTAGCACAAAGGCGTTCGTGATGTACCTATGGGTACATAGGATGTAAAAATTCGTGAGAAAAGGCCCGGTTTATAGAAGAAAAAATCATTTTCCATCAAGATAATGCACCTGCTCACATAGCTCAAAAAACCATCTATAAAATCAGTGAATTAAAGTACGAATTGTTGCAACAACCAGCCTATTCGCCAGATTTAGCTCCCTTTGACTTCTGGCTCTTCTCACATCTCAAAATATTCTTTCGTGGAAAACGAATTTCATCAAACGAAGAGGTAATAGCTGTTGTAGAGGGGTATTTTGCAGACCTTCTGGAAAACCACTACAAAGATGGGATCCATGAATTGGAGGATCGTTGGAATAAGTGTATTGAAGTTGAGAGAAATTATACTGAAAAATAAAATCCGTTTTTTCATTTCCGTTCCGCTTACTTATTGAACAGCCACTAGACATTGCAATATACTTAGTGGTTATTGCAATAATAAATCTAAGTAAGGTAAAACGATCTCGTGTTATACCAAGTCGGAAGCATTATTAAGATCAAATAAAAACCACTCCTTTTCCAAAAAGAAAACAGGAATATTATTTATAAAAGTAAGAACTGCCCAAGTATTTGCTGTATCTGTTGCATAAAATTAACCTCTCAGAAATCTTATTAGTAAATATGGGAAGTAGTGATATTGGACGAAAAGCTATTAAGATCCAATTTCTCTTTCTTCTAAAGGATTAGAGTTGATATTATTACTAAATTAAGGTAAATCAGTTTATTTATAATAATTAATGGATTCGCCTGACGTACCATCTATACTATATACAACTTTTTTTTGCTTATCATCGTATGTCTATTCCATAATAAGTATTGAGGTAGTTTGATCCTATGATAAGGAATTCCCAAATTTCTTGTGCCATGGTACCTGCCTTCAAAAAATAAAAATAAGGGTTTTTTTTCAATCTCATACACAATCATAAATTAGAATGAAATAATTTAGTCCAAGGAAATTACATTTTTAGCCTGCAGAAAATCCGAGAAGTGTTATTATAATGAATCCCCAAAAATCCCTTGTTGGCTTTTCCACCAATGGTTTGGGATTTTGGTCCCCCAACGCGGTTTTCCGTGTATAACTCGCTTAATTTCATTAAAAAAAAAATTATCATCGAACCAAAATTGAAGAACAAAAAATTCTTTACAAAACGGATTTTCAGAATTTTCTTCAGATAATGAACACGAAATGTATTATAAATTTATTTGCAATAAGAATTAGTCTGAACAATTTTTTAGACGTGTTTCGCCTTTTTGAGAATGATTTTTATTTCAGAAAAAAGTAAGAAGTAGACATCAAATTTTAGAAAATTTGATAATAATTTTCACCAAAAATTAAATTAAGCGAATTATAGGCGAAAAACGCGTTAGGGGCTAAATTCTCCAATTGGGAAAAAAGCTGGCAGGGGATTCCGATGAGCTTTGAACGGCTCGTTCTGATCCTCAAATATTCATGTTTGATAAATTTCAGCTTGCTTAGGTTTTTGCAAGCTTAAACAATATTTTCAGTTTCCTTGCCTGGACTATAAAACGTTCAGAAATAAGATTTTTTCGCAAATTAATGAAGAAAACTATAAAAAAATATATTTTATATTAGATTGAATTTAAAAATTGTACAAGGAAGTGTTAAAAATATTGTCAAAATTTACCCCATTTTTTAGATTTTCATGAAATCTTGGAAAATAAATTATTTCAAAAAATATTTTGGCTTATTTTACCTGTAAAGCTGTCAGAAATGGATATTAAAAACTAAAAAGTTTTGTTGTTCTATAATATTTATTTATGTATCAAGGGCACAATCAATAGATTATAGCACCGAGGGTAATTTAAAGCCCGACGCGTTAGCGGGGGCTTTAAATTGCCCGAGGGCTATAATCTGATTGTGCCCGTGGTACATACAACGTTTTATTTCATTTTGGTACTTGGTACTTGAATTGTTAAAATTGAAGAATTAAGTATTTTGAGAAAAAATATCATGTCATTTTGTTTGTGCTATGAATTTTTGGTGTGCCATGGTTCCTATGGCGAGAAACTTGGAGGGGCGAGAATTAATTTTTTTATTTAGCAATAACTCTAAAACGACACTAGATATCGAAAAACTGAGCAAAAAATTCTCCCCCCCCCCCTCGCAGGTACTCCTCTCCGTGAATTGTCGGTAGGAAGGCATATGCAAAATTTCAGATCGATCGCGCAAAAAAAAAACAGAGTCTGGACTAACTCTTTTGTTTTGATATTGTTGTCATTGCTTAGCAACTTTATAGGCCCTCCTAGCCCCCTTTTTTAGCATTTCCGTGCTAAAAAACAAGGTTATGATACCAAAATGAAATAAATAATATAATTTATAGGTAGTGTGTTTAAACTTTTTTTATAAAATTAAAATTTTTAAATAAAATAGTTAATTAAACATGAATTATTATTTATTTAGTACTATACAGATATACAGTATCGACAGCTTATGCTATATAAATAATAATTCACGTTTAATTAACTACTTTATTTAAAAATTTTAATTATATTATAGTTTTTCAATAGTTAAAAGTCCTATATTTAAACTATTTTTTAATAAATTTTGCACTGAATTGCGTACTTCATAACACAGCCATGGTCGATCGAAAATTTTCTATAATTAATAAATATGTGTACTATATAAAGGACCATAATTGAAAGAATGTTATGCATCTATATTATAGATTGTAGACCAGTCAATGATCTTAATAGAATAACACAAATATGCATATTAGGAGAATGAAAAATATATTTAACTATTTCCTTAGCTTAACAAAATCATTTATCCCCTGTAACATTGGGATCAGAATATGATGTCAGATGTCGTAGAACATTAGATGCAAAACAATACGAAACCAAAAGTTTGGAAAACTATTGCCCACAAAATGTTTTAGACCATGGTTTAACAAACTAGCAGTATGTGTTTTAGAATTACTAGATTACTTGCCATGAAGACCAAGAGGTACAGAGAAAACTTTGTTGTGAAAAGTTTGCAACAAACGCAGAAATATTCCACAATTAAAAGATGGCTACAGGGGGTGGTAAGGGGGAAAAAACGATTAACTGCACTAAAACTGTTCAAAATAATTAAAACTTTTTTTTTAGTCATCATATAATGTACGATAACCCTCCCATGACTTTTCCTGGATCTGCCCCTGCCACAAGGGATTTACGCCACTGGACACTATAGAGATAGAGGTTCATACTGGAACTACTACTTTTTGTATTTGTATTACTATAGTTATTAGTTCTCGAAATACATAAAGAAACAATCAAAAACGATCTTCTGATTAGTACCGCGCCTAATCGGATTAACGAGCTTCATCAGAAGCTACAAAAATTGTAGAAATAAAAATTAATTTGTAAATAAACTGTACCTTATATTTATTTATGTTAATACCGGGGCTAAGGGGGATGTACTCAATTCGTCACTTATGTTCATATTAAAATGTTTATTCAGTTTTATATTTGTTGTTCTTATATTTTATGACTACTTATAGTATAATTGTAAATATGTAAAGGGAATATTCTGATTAATTGCACGTTTGCAGTATAAAAAAGCTTGTATAAAATTTTGATGTGGTCGTATTCAGTCATAACTTCATTGAAGAAATACTTTACTACATAATCTTCTGTAAAAAATATGTAAAAGTTTGTAATGGAAAGTATGGGAACAGTGAGACATTTGAAATATTTTCTATTCTAATCCACTCGCACAAATGGCCATTTTTTATTACATATTTAACCTTCCAAGTTGTAATGCTTCTGTGATGGAAATTTTGTCAGTTACTATGAGCCACCACTGGTTTTCGAGCGGCAAAAAAAATTTCCAATAGTGATTTCCTGAAGTAATTGTGCATAAATCAAGCAATATTGTTCGATTTTAATAGACTTGGTAAATAATTAGTAGATTTGGTTTAAGGTAAGTGCATTTCCTTGTTTAAGTTGGCGTTTTACTAAAAACGTATATTGATGTATTAATAAAAGTATAACTTCAGATAATTTTTTCTTTATACTTTTAGAAATTTTAAAAATATTTTAGTAAAATACTCAAAGTTGTTTTCCTTTTACATATTTTTAAATTAAATTTAAAAGTTAAAAAATTAAGTAAACAATTTTTTATAAACTTTCAGCAATTGGAAATAATTATTGAAAAAAGCACAAATCTATTGCTGAAATCTTCTGGAAAATTAGATTTTTAATGTTTATTAGTTGTTAATGATTAATTATTTAATATCCTTACGATTTATATTATAAATGTGCCTATCGTTTTCAAAGTATTTTATTATATCCAGAATTATATCAAAACTCTTAAAGGGGGTTAAAACAATTTAATTTCGCGAATAAATTCCCTACGGGGGGGGGGGTATCAAGGACTATAACGTTATTGGGGACTATAAAATTAAATTTTTCACTTTTTAAGAAAATGCTTTAAATCTGTGCTACCGTTTATAGTTCAAGCGACGTCGGATTGTCCAATATTCGGCGGCGTAACTGTAATTATTGTAAACACAGCAGTGGTTTGGTGAGATCGCTAGTGGAGTTATTGCGCGGAATTGAGGGTTCGAATCGCGACTTTCACGGAGTTTTCTAGCGGCCCTCTGATGAACATCATATCAACGCTCTGTGGATAAGTAAGTTGTGAAGTAAAAGAGAAAGAGGAGGATTGATCTACCGCAAAAAATGAATCGTGAAGACTTTGCAGAAAAGCAGAGCAATAATACTCCAAATGGAATGGAAAACCTTGATACAGTAGACTCTGCTTAATGTGATCACATCAGGACTCGGAGTTTTTGATCACAATAACCCATGATCCGAATAAACCAAAAATCATCAAAAGTCAAAAAACATACAAATTTAAAAAATTGAATAATGAAAGTAGCGTTCCCTTTAATGGGATTTAAAAAAAGTCATCTAGTGTTGTTTGTCTATAATTTTCGCGGGTTAAATTGTTTATAAAAAGTTCAAATTTATACATAATACGTCTGAAAATCGGAACACCGCATCGTAAAACTTCCTACGCTTTGCTGTATTTCAAGCATTCCAACAAAAGTTTGATCGCATAAATCGAATTTTGATCACTATACCCGATGATTTTTCCATGCAGTCATATATGGCCGGTCTGTTCTTGGCAAAAGTGATCTCAATACCCGATTGATCTCAGTATCCGTGATCATAATAAGCGGTGCCTATTGTATTAAACTGCAACTTCTATGATGGTACCAGCACAGCATTCGCATTAAAACATACTATTCTGAGTTGCTATTCTGTTTTGGGAGGGCGGCGCCCCGTCGCCCACCCCGTACAAGCCGCCACTGTTGTGTGGACTCAGAATCCCTGGAGTGGTAAGAGCCATATTATCATTATTAGACATAAATATAAATATATAATATGATGATCTGAATGTATTTGCGTGTACTGTTGGTCTGTTAAATGGAGCCAATGATCCGTACTCCCAGTGCGGCCTTTAGCAGTGGCGTAGCTAGCATGGGTGACACCCGGGGCGGATTTAATGGGTTTCACCCCCGCTTAAGGCTGATGACCTTTTTTTTAGGGGTTGCACTTAAGGAAACAGCTATGAGGCATGGGAGGGTCGAGTGTCACCCCCAGGCAGGTGGGTGAGATGCCGGCTGATGACTTTTATTTGTTAATTTGGGGTCGGGTGTCACCCCTAGACGGGTGGCACCCGGGGCGGTCCGCCCCCACCGCCTACGTCACTGCCTTTAGGCCGCACAACTTGGGCAATTACTAATCTGTGTTACTATCTACTTGTTCACAAAGCATCCTGATTTGTTTATTTTTTGGTTAGTAACTTAAAATGGTTTCAGTGTGCCCTTTGGACCGCACAACCATGACCATTCTGCACGATTAAAAATGTAATGAATGAGAAAATAATTAAAACGATATTAATATTAATTTTGTTGAATAATCAAGTTAATGAAATCTAACTTACATGCAATAAATTGTTTAAATATAGACACTACAACGTCTTATCGCCCTTATTAAGGCTCATGAGGTGACTATAATATTTACAAAACCAAAGAAAAATGTTATTCATCTGTTACTTTAATAGGGTTGTTTAACTATCTTACTCATCTGTGAAGGCTCGTGGTTTGCTATAATGAGGGGGTCCGACGAATACAAATTAAATTTTTAACTTTTTGGGAACGTCTTTTAAATCTGTGCCACCGTTTGTGGTTCAAGCAACGTCGGATTATCCAATATTCCAGTTTAGTATTCGCATTAAAAAAATATTATTCCAAGTTGTTCTGTTTTGGGAGGCGACGCCCCGTCGCCCTACCTGTGCCAGCCGCCACTCTATTTCTTATCATTATTTTTTTAAAAGTTCTGTTTGGTGTAGGAAAAGTTTTAATTTACCAGGATACCTAGTAGAAATCCATCAAATAAAACTAATTTTGGAACATTTTCTTATGAAAAACTGAATTGTATTAGGAGAAAAATTTCTCAAAAAATGAAGTACTACAAGATCTATGGCAAAAAGGATGTTTAATTAATTTTTTTCATTAGCGGTTTTAACGAACAGGCAGGTTAATTTTTTATGGAATTATATAATTAATATTAAACACAATTTATAGTTGTTACTTTTCGAGTGTTTTAATTACAATATTTCTAAATCTCTAAATCGTTCATTTAGCGGAGGTGGTGACGATAATGAATGATGAACATCATGTCTTTAAAGAGTGCTAGGGCCTTAGGGCCCCTATCTCCTTCTTCTCAAGAAGAACTTGACCTTAGATGATAATGTATGACCAATTTCTGGGCAAAGCGCTGAACTAAAACTGAAAATTAATTTTTCTACATCAATGTAGAATTATTTCATTGGTGGCATTGGAGTGTCGAATCACATTAAATGGACGCTAAGAACCGGAAGTCCTTGCGCCTTCAAATCGTCTTGAATTACCTCTGTGGTGAGGGTGTCTAGAAGCCCCCTAAGTATACGACCTTAATGGGATTTTTCTGAACACCCGAGAACGTACTATTATATCAGGAGTGGGCAACCTTTTGTATAACAGGGGCCAGAATAATATTTACGTTTCGTCCGCGGGCCTTAGTATATAGTTCAATGAATATCTTTAGCTTCGACGTAAGATTTATATACACCTACACCTCCAAATTTGTTTATGCTATTTGGATAACACATAATCTATATATATATAAAATGGATGTATGTATGTATGTTCCCTATAGACTCCTAAACCGTTTGACTGATCGGAACCAAATTTGGCACAGTTATTATATAGGTCCCTGCGCATGTTTTTGTATTGAAATAGTGCAAAAATTCGCAAAGGAAAGGAAAGTTGATTTTGAGTAAGGAAGGCAGGCTACTCAAAATCAACTTAAAAAACAATAATGAATGCTGTCAAGCTGTCAACCGATCGACAATGCAAATACGCGTGCACGTGCTTTACGTTTCTATTTGACCAATCTTAACCAAATTTGGTGTAGAAGTTACGATATTTACAACGCTGCGAAAAACATAGGCTACTTTAGAACCTTATTGTGGTGAGGCCGAAGGCCGAACAACCACATCCGACACGGTCTAGATGGCTAAAGGCGGCCGGTAGGCCGACTGTGCCAGCTAGTTATTTTAATAATACGCGAAAACTTAATTCGCGTTAAAGGGAATTTTGCTTCGCGTATAAAAAATTCAGGTATCAAAATCTAATTCGCGTTATTCTGAATTCGCGTACATCGAACTCGCGTACATGGAGGGTCTATAGTGTACTTTTCAATTTACTTTTTACAATACTTTTTAATTTAATTTAAATAAGACGAATTAAAACTAAAATTAAACTGTAGATCTCTCCTTTTTCCTTATGTTAGGTACTAACCTAATCCTTTTCTTTAAAATTTTTGTTTTTGAAAATATTTATTTATTATTTCTTCTAAAGATCTCGCGGGCCGGATTAGAACTTTACGCGGACCGGAGTTGGCCCGCGGGCCGGAGGTTGCCCACCGTTGTACTATATGATGGAATTTTCTTCGCTTCCAGGAGCCTGGAGAGCTTGCGGTAGTCGTTCTCAGCCATTATCATTATATTAATTTTATTACATTATTGATTGTCTTTGGACCAATTGTCCTTCGATCAGATCATTTGTTTGGAATTAAGAAATTCCATTTTATAATTAATTTATAATTAATAAATTAATTAGTTTGTAAAAAGCATATACTACATATAAATGGTTTGTAGATAATTTCAGGATCTTTACAAACG
This sequence comes from Podabrus alpinus, assembly GCA_932274525.1. Classification (NCBI taxonomy): domain Eukaryota; kingdom Metazoa; phylum Arthropoda; class Insecta; order Coleoptera; family Cantharidae; genus Podabrus; species Podabrus alpinus. The sequence goes on from OW026451.1 coordinate 21,057,670, forward strand.
ATTGATTGATCAATACTCAGAAAGAAATAATTTTGATGCTATGACCACCATGACATCCCTGAATTTATATATCGACGAAAATTTTAGTAAAAATTTTTTCTTAAGAAGTGACTTTTATTACCTGTCAGTGGGAGACCCTGTACATTACTTTCGAAAAAATCCCCCCGTCCTGCAACTTTTATCTATGCTTAACAAGCTTCTGTCCTACCCAATATTTTACCATACTAATAACACCCTAGTTTAGGGCCTTGTGTATAATATAATGATAAAATGTACCATATTTGCTGTAAGTAACCCATAATGATTTCCATAATTTAACACAGATTTTCTTGCAGTGTAAGATTTACCTCTTACAATAGCAGATTACAAAGTAAAAAAAATTGTTTTCTGCACATACAATGTATAACGTCCTGAGTAATTTTTTCGAGTTATCTCGACACATGATATACAATTTGCAAGAGTGCAAAATTTTTATAGGACGTGAGATTACATTCTCACATCCTGTAAATAATATAATACCTTTATTAGGTAATGTAATATAGTAGTAACTACAAAATAAAAAATCCAAAGGGCATTGTAAATTCAAATATTTATAACTGAAATCAATATACATATACATACCTATTACGTAATCTTCAGGTACCAAATTAATAAAGAAAACGTAGATAATACTAATCAGTTCAAAATCCACATTTGATAAATATTCAGCTGTCCATATTATTCCACTAGTGCCAGTGGTTACTTAGGTACATCAAACCACATTGCAGAATTTTGAATTAATAATTTAATAAAATTTATATTATTTTTAATGTACTGTGTACTAGTACATATTTTGTGGATAAAACCATTAGTTTTCAGAATAAATACCCCTGATAAAAAATGCTACATTGTAAGCCTATTATATCGACCTACTATGTGCAATTATCTTATAAAAACTTTGCGGTACGGATAAAACTTTAAATATTAGTATAAGATAGTATCAAAAATAATAAACAATCGTTTTCTTGAATCGTACATCGATCAAAAGTGATGTTTTAAAATATTCCGAAAATGATAAGAAAACTATTTCTGTTCTAAAAGCAGAAAAAGTCACCAGTCACTGACGATCAAAACGTAACACTATTACATATTAACTATTATTATGAACACCTCGAAATTTGAGCGGTAAAATTAGTTTTACCTACCCATATATCGACAAAAGTAAAAAAAATCACCTAAAATATTTTCCCATAAATTTATTCACCAAGTAGCAAAATGATGTGTTAATGAAATCCATGACGAAAGCAAGTGGGACTATCTTGCGAGAATTAATATTAACGTTATTGCTTTTAAAATGTAACTAATAAAGTAAAATAATAAAAAATATTGGATACCCTCACCAATGAAATCGTTCTAGGCGTACTTATAAATAGAAAGCTTTCTCGTCATTGGCAGAATCTTCAACTTCTTGGCATTAACATGTGTCACTGTCATACGAGAAACCGCAACATCACGCACACTACTCTAACCTGTTTCATCGACAAAGATAAACGTATAAACTTGAGCGCATGAAAGAAAGACGTTATTCTTTATCTCAAAGTTGGCGCGTGGTATATGGGAATTGCTTCAAGAATCTGAAAGCACTCTTTCATTTGTGTTTGTGGTTGGAGGTGTCAGAGCGATACAACTCAAACAGACGCTTACTGTTTTTCATTAATTTTGTAATCGCAGGTGCTTTTAAGCTATTCATTCATAATTATTTAAAAGTAGTGTATAAAAATTTATCAATCGAGGACTTGCCAACATTCATTGCATAAAGACCAAATTGTTTTCGTATTAATTAATTGTTGACATTTAACGACAAACATGTTATCTTCAACCGGTGGTTTAGTGCGTTCGTCCACAGTGCCACTCAATGCGACGACGGCGGCGTCGGTCGCCGCTGCGGCGGTTGCGTCCATCCATGGTGAACCTTCCGCATCATCATCAAAAGGACAAAGTGGTAGTTCCGAAAGCTTTCAGTTGGACAAGACGGAAATCAACGCTGCAGTTGCCAAAGTTTTAAGTGTTTATGATTGGTCTCTCGTACCTGTTGCTACCAAGTAAGTTACACTTTTTGTTCTGCTCGAAATGCTCAAATTTCATATTTTGGACCACGATAATATTTTTTATGGAGAGTAAATATTTTCCAATTATGGTTTATATTAGTTTTATTTCAAGTGATTCCGAACAGGAAGCTGTCTCATATCATAACATATTTAACTAATTACGCAATGTTGTGAACTTGTAAAGTAACGGATGGTCCAAAAAAGGCACTTAGGGAACAAATTTCTAGTGGATCTTATAAATTGGTTTCATTTTGGCGAGGCGACTTTGAAAAAGATTAAGGTCAAAATTCAGAGACACTTCTTTTTTCAAGTCAATTTACTATTCTGTAATATTATGCAATTTTGGACTAGTTTTGGAAAGTCTGGTATGGATCATTAAAAAAGTAGTCTAAATAAGCTGCTCGATGTAACAGTAACATTTTAGGGTTGAATTCTAGATCTTCAAACCCTTTGTCCTATTGTTATATCTTGCTTTTGGAAATCCAAACTGAAACCACATTTTTGGGGTTTGAAATATTAAAAGATTTTGCGATTTGCAAGAAGATGTATTGAATCTGCAATATTTACCATGTAACAAACACTAATTAATGAAAACTTGGGTTTTATTTTTCCTCGCCAATCATGTCTCGTATTAATATCGACTATGCAGCTATCGATCAGATGCAGATTACGTCGAAGTTTTGTAAAAAATAAAATTATCAAATATATGGTAATATTATGTAGCAGTTAAAAATTATCACATCAAATTTTTCCTTTCAATTGAACCGGAAAACCATAATTAATTGCGATAATTTGAAATACAAGAAAATCTTTCACTATTTATCTTCACTGCTAACAGCGATAGCTATAATGTGTCATTTTGATAAAATAATTAAAAACATTTTTGACCATAAAATATAAATTATTCGATTTATAACTGTATCTCAAAAAACTCCTCGTAGAGACACAACTTGGTAAATTATTATTTTTTGCTTATTCTGCAAGGCCTTGGGTAATCGAAAATTGTTCCACCTGAAGATAAAGACATTGTAATCCTTCCAGTCAAAACAATTTAGCAAAATGTGATATACAAGTAAATATTTAATATCTCTCATACCACTCTAATCACTTCCTATGTGTGAAAAACACCGCCGCCGTTCCCAAGAATATTGGATAAGGAATGGTCAACTCTTTTTAAATTTTGTAATCGAAACATGAACGAACTTATAACTAAATTTAATTTTGTTATTTAGAGATGGTTTCGATTTTCCTTGGGCCCCTGTCTTTTCCAACTTATAAAATTTAAATGAAAAACGACATCAATATATCAAAAATCATTTTATTTTCCCAATATTTTGGAGTTTTGTAATAAATTAAAATTAGTCTTTTTCTCCAAATTCTTTATTAAATTACGAGACGCGTTTCGAGAATCTTATAGCAGGGGTGGGCAACCTTTTGTATAACAGGGGCCAGAATAATATTTACGTTTCGTCCGCGGGCCTTAGTATTAATGGACACATTTTTGTTACTTGTATTTTTTTCTGAAAATATAAAAACAATAATATTTATAACAAAGTTAATTAAGTACTATATTTATTTCTCTTATCATTTATAACAAATTACAAAGAAAAAAAATCGCAAAGGAAAGGAAAGTTGATTTTGAGTAGCCTGCCTTCCTTTAAGGAATCTCGATAATCCATTCATGCGCGTCCCTATGGGACGCGCATGAATGGATTATCAAGATTCCTTAAAGGAAGGCAGGCTACTCAAAATCAACTTTAAAAACAATAATGAATGCTGTCAAACTGTCAACCGATCGACAATGCAAATACGCGTGCACGTGCTTTACGTTTCTATTTGACCAATCTTAACCAAATTTGGTGTAGAAGTTACGATATTTACAACGCTACGAAAAACATAGGCTACTTTAGAACCTGGCAGTGAGGCCGAAGGCGGAACAACTACATCCGACACGGTCTAGATGGCTAAAGGCGGCCGGTAGGCCGACTGTGCCACATAGTTATTTTAATAATACGCGAAAACTTGATTCGCGTTAAAGGGAATTTTGCTTCGCGTATAAAAAATTCAGGTATCAAAATCTAATTCGCGTTATTCTGAATTCGCGTACATGGAGGGTCTAGTGTACTTTTCAATTTACTTTTTACAATACTTTTTAATTTAATTTAAATAAGACGAATTATATCGAAAATTAAACTGTAGATCTCTCCTTTTTCCTTATGTTAGGTACTAACCTAATCCTTTTCTTTAAAATTTTTGTTTTTGAAAATATTTATTTATTATTTCTTCTAAAGATCTCGCGGGCCGGATTAGAACTTTATGCGGACCGGAGTTGGCCCGCGGGCCGGAGGTTGCCCACCGTTGATCTATAGCATTCTCATCATCGGTCGTTATTAAAAAACAAAACGTAAGAGTTGTGAAATTTTATACATCAATATGGTTTTAAAAAATTTTAATTCAACATAAAGACGTGTAAAATTCGCGCTTAAATTTTGATAGCCGCGCGATAAAAACGGATATATTATCTTATTTTTATAATAACTGCCATGGTGATTATAATAAAACGCATTATTTATGTGATTATTTATTACTTGAACTCTTAATTAAACAGTGCTTTGGAATAATTAAACACTAATAAATGTTGATTTAGAGAAACGTTATTATAGAAATAGCCATTATGGGTTTTCTTAAATGTACATATACAATATAATATGAGGTACCTTTGAACCAAATTTGAAGTAGTACCCGGTGCGAGGGCTAGGTCAGTGGTGTCACGAGGGGGGGATACTAGATATGGATATCGCTTTATTCTTGAAAAATAGTCTAGAGTTTGGACAGACACATAGGCACCATTTGATGGGAACTTACAAGGAATTCCATTTCGATAATTTGGATTTTCCTGTTTAAATTTGTAAATTGTAGTTTGTTGCATAAATAATTTTCTTTGGTTTTTTTCACATTACATGCATATAAATAAAAACCTTAATTTGTGTATGTGCTCGTCATTTTCAGGAACGCATCTCATTTTACATTTAAAACATTTATTGATAAGTTAGTTTCTTTTGTTGATTTTTGTACAATTATGAATGTAGGGAACTTAAGCCCTTTTTCCACCATATTTAATTAAGTAATGCTGGCATGAAAAGTGGGATGGAAGTTTGTATGTTTCAGGAAAATTTAAAAACTAGAATTTAACGCATCTCAAAATCATATCAAAAGAAATTTATTAGAAATGTTAAAAATTTACTAAATTAGTAATAAATAAAAATTGTTCTAGTTTCTCAAGTTTTAACTTCCTCTACTATGTATGGTTTTCGGTTCGTCTTAATAATTTGTTTTCCTAGTTATTAATGAGACAGGTTACAGGTAAATATTTTCAAAAACCTGATGGTGATTGTGAAAAAATTAAAATAAAAAGATAAGAAAGTCACAATTCACTTCCCGCCAGTTCTCCACCATCAGAAAATATATTATTAAAAAAATATATTATTTTATCACTCATCAGCCATTGCAGTAAAGCTTCAATGGTCATTGCGCCATTGTAATTATTAGTAATATACTTCATCATCATTTTTTACTTCATAATTTTCGAAGTTTGAAAATGTTAATTTCTAGTTCTTTTTTTAATTATTATTGCGATGCTTGAAGATATTTTAATTTATTTTGACCCAAATCTATACAGTAGCTCTGTATTTATCAATTCAACTAATGAAGATTTTAATAGTTCAAATCAGAACAATACATTATCATATTAAGATTTGATATTTGATAGTAAAAATGAATAGGTATGTAGTATATTATGAAGAGAATAATAATATTAAATTTGTACTTTCAACCGCCCCCCCTCGTTGTTTTCAAATTTCGTTTTTGTGAAATGTTTCTAATTTAATTTAGTATAAATATATTCATAAATTTTTATTTCATCAATATATCGTGAGCCAATAACTATACCAGATAGGTTAAAGGTTAAACTAATAATAATTATCATTATAGTTGTTTATATTATTCATTGACCAATTTGTATTGTTTTTATATTTTTTTATTACTTTAAAATGAATGATAAGGGGTACTGATATTAATAAGGCCTCTTCAATCGGTTGCTTTTTGGTTTATGTTTGGTAAATTCTTTTAAATTCGTCAATGCATTCTTTTGCACATTGACAAATTGGGGATTGGTCAATTTTGGATATTATGCTGAAAAATATTCTCGATCTGGATTCGAACATTGGCATTCTGGTTGAAAATACACGCCAAGCAACCCTGTTGGTGCTTGTTCACAATGAACTTAAGACATAAGAAATACGTAATACGTCAAATTAACATAAAGCCTAATTTTAATACATCAAATTAAAATCATTCCAATTTAATGCCATTGTGTTGAGATTAGGGTCGTACACTTAGAATTACATAAAGTAACTTTATGTATTAAAATTATAAGGGCACGTGCCCTCGTATCCAAGAATAATTCTAAATATAATAATGATAAGTAAGTGGGCAATAAGTAAATAAAAATACAGGAAATTTATATTTTTCGTTTTTCTTTAAATTTGGTGCCCCTCCCCCCATCAAAACAAGTCACGAACCCGCCACTGGATAAGAGGCATCACTTTTTGAGAGTAATCCAAATATGCAATTGCATTTGTCATAAGGTATAAGATGGTGGTAGAACAACACTCAATTGAATTTTTTTTAACATTGGATTTCCACATTTTTCAATAAGTACATCTTTTTTTCTGATCATGATAGTATTAGGTACATCATCATGGTTTATACATCATCATCCGTGTTATAGCATCTTACATCATCATAATCATATTCAAAAATATAAAAATCCAATGTAATAGGCGGAAATAGCCTGTGCTGTTCCTCAACTTCTTTAAATAATGAAAATACGATTCCATATTATTATTATCGTCCCCTCCGGGAAACCAGCGAAAGTGAAATTTTTTTTGGGGAGCTAAAAATATTTAGGCAAAACCATTTCAAATCATTTTTTAAATATATGGTTGGTTGTTACTTAACAACTACAAGAAACCATAAAACTAAAAAAAATTGTTTTTAAATCGTTTTTTCTAATAGTTTCAGCTCCCCAGAAAAATTGATATTAGTTAAAAAAATCAAATATTTAAGTAATCATATCTTGATTAAAAATCTTAGTTTCAATTTGAACGATTATACGAAATAAATAGTAATAAAAATGTTGGGTCAAATTTCTATTCATATTATTTTTCAGAAAAAAATGCGCAACTTTGCTCTAATTTAGCGGACTTCGTATCTCGTAAGATAATCATGCTTTTAAGGTCGAAAAACAGTCACCCTGTATACTGGAAAAATTACAAAATACCAGTATGGGTTATAATTATGTGAAAACGGGCGGCTTCAGGCCGCACTATTTATTTCAACTTGAAACATTTTTATTTAAATAGAATTTTAAATTTGGATTACATTTATACTTAATTTAATAACATCTAGTGTTGGTAACTACCTAATGGGGATGTGTTAGTGTTCTTAGAGTATGATATTTAAATTATTATCCAGCATAAAGGCTAGTGTCCACTTGAGTCAAAACAGTCTCGAGACTAGACTCACAAATGGATAAGGGCTTGAGAGCAGTCTCGGAGACAAGCAGACGCAACATGCAGACGCAAGGTATCAGAGACTGCACGTGTCACAAGTGGACATGTTCATTTCTGCTCCCGTGATTTATTAGTCTCCGGTTTTCCGTAATTCAAGTGACACAAGTTTTTAAATTTTAAACTAATTTTTTTGTTTGCAATAAATATAATTTTTCAAAATCAGCGTGAATAATGTTGACAATGTTGTACCAGATAAACGAGAGTGGACTGATGAAGAAGTTTTTGAGAAACAAGAGTTTTTATGGAATGTTAACGTTCTGGAACTCGCGCCGTTGTAATTTATATAACAGGCTCACTATTTTGTAGGAATTTTAAAAAAGGGAGAAATTATGGCAACGCCTTGTATTCCTCAATTCGGGTACGGTCCCCTATCTTTGGCCACTCCAAATAAATTGAAAATTTTCTATTGCAAAGAGGAAGGTTTATATAGTATACTGATATAATTTAAACCTGCGAATGTATTATCAAAATTTTGAGTAAATCGAATTTGAAGTTTGCAAATTTACATGTAAAATTAACGAGATTCCCGCGCGTCGCTCATTCTGTTGACAGTCCGTGCAGTTATAATGACCCTAACACTTAGAGTATTTCGCACCGGCTGCGGCTCCCACACAGACTAATGTATGTTCACAGGTTTAACTTGCACAAATTCTCTTCGAAAGTGAATTTATTCACTAGATTTGTGTAATTTTTCGATCAATTTCCACAAGCTTCGATAAATCACCCCCCATAGTATCACTACAATCCCACTAGTCGCCAATTCTGACTAGTTCCAAGTAGAAGCCACTCACTTCGAGGTCATCAATAGAAATTATAATTTCTTTCTTCGAATTAGGGACTCTACTATATCGGCAAACGTAAAAAATTTCTTTTTCCTCACATATCTCATATTCACAGTCACAGCCCAGGTTTCTAACCAGTCAGTCCGCCAAGCGCCAATTCCCAGAGACCCACCGGTCTCTACAACTTCCAATGTCATTAATGTATTCTTTCAGATGAAGGAGAAGGCCGGCCATGCCGGGATGCTCCATCAAATACATATCAGGTAAAGGTAAAGGTTCGCACCGGCAGATGCAGCTCGTCTCTCGTACATGTAACATCGATTATTTTTTGTTTTTACGCGATTTTTTGGGGGTGAAACGCAACGCCGTATCTAGGGACGGCCGCGCCCTTGGCGGGACTTAACATTTGCGCTCCCCAACAAAACCGGGGGATCCGGGGGTCCATCCGCGGAAATTTTACAAAATTAAAGTGCAAAGTTGTAGGTTTAAAGTTTTTTGATCAATCATCAATCAATCATGAGTCAAAACTGTACCTTTCTTGCTTTTACCAGGGCAAAATCGTCGATGATATCGTTAAAATCAATCTGAAACGCAATGTCATATTCTATATTCAGAATTGCTAAGTTTGTCAATCTGTTTTCAGACATACTTCATCTTAAATAGTTCTTGATCATTTTTAACTTGCTGAACGAACGCTCACAAGACGCCACACTTACAGGCATTGTTAAAAATATCCTCAACGCAATTTCAATGTTCGGATAGGCGTCTCTTAATTCATAATTAGAAATAACGTTCAGAACATCCAAATGGGAGGCCATCCAAAATGCACTAATCTAAAAACAAAAAATTATTTTTCATTGCCGATTTTGCGCCCCCCCCCCCGGTAGCCTTGGCGGGCGCCCATCTCGCCACCGTAATAGTTTACTGCCCCATACCGCAACTATACTTTTTAATGCTATTTCAAGGGTCTCCAAGCTCTCGGTTTCATTTATCCCGGTTTTTTTTATGGGAGGCGCCTTCTCGTATGTTTAGCATAGTTACCAGAGTCAAAACCGCCCTGGAGGGGTGCAGAGCGGAGCGGAGCGCAGCGGCGCCCCGAAAGGGTAGGTTTTGACGATGGATAAACCTCCCTATCGAATGCACACCCCAAAAATCGAAGAAAAATTCGCTAAATTTACGTACTTTCAAATTGATTTTTCTCGAAATTTTATGTATACTTTCGCAAGTGAAATTTTTACAGTATACTCTATAAACCTTCCTCTTTGCTATAGGAAATTTTCAATTTTTTTGGGGTGACCAAAGTTAGGTTACCGTCCCCCCTCAATTCATTCCTGCTGAATCATATTTGGAAAAAAATTGATATTAATAAGAATATAAAGCTAAAAATAAAAAAATGTTTAAAGAGAAAACGTCAAAAAGAAAAATGTGCAGACATCGATATTGCAATTTTTAGTGAATAAAAAATGAATTACGAAAAACATGTATTTTTTAGAATTAATATTAATCGAAATTAAATTCAAAAAGAATAATTTTTAAGTTACCAGTTGAATTAAAGACAAGTTCATTTATTTAAAATATTTCTTCATTGTTCTTTGGCCTTTCAGTTTTATTTAATAAAGTAAATTTTGTAATTTCATAAAAGGGTGTTTACGAAAAGATCCATTTTAAAATGCACTTATTTGATTAGTGCTTTTAAGCTTAAATTCATACAATGGTGCATGTGTAGTGCAGGTGTACATAAATAACTAAAATGAAAACAATGCTTACATTTTTGTCCACGCTTCCTTCTAAAACTGTTATCTCTAAATTCTGCACTCGGAAGTGATTTTTTTTAATCGATTGTTTATCATTTCGGCGGTAGTGCGAAAACAAAGAAAATAGTCAAATAAGTAAACCAGTAGATATCAGGTGTTATTTTAATATTTCATATGCATGGAGCTTTCAAGGAGTGCCAGATAGCAATATAATAAATAGCATAATAGAATAACATAAAAAATATAAGAAAACATAAATAATAATCATATAGTATGTAATACCATACAATAAAGCATAAAAATTATTAGGTATCCCACCTTTTTCTTGTCTCTATCACTATAGGTATGCCATGTTAAAGATTTTATTAAAATATTAATTTTCCACATTTTTATTTAAGGGTTCACTTTTTCCATTTATGTGTTGATTTTAAAAACATTCGTCACTTAGTAACGAAAAAACCCGAAATGGCAAGGCGAAAAGAATCCAGACAATCTAATCTCTATTTTCGTTTTTTTTAATAACGGAATTAAATCAACTAATAGTATATAACATTACTAGCAAGGTAAGAGGGTTTTTACTGGCGAATGGAGGATATAACTGACGAGCCGCAGGCGAGTCAGTTACCTCCTTGAGCCAGTAAAACCCGTTACCTTGCGTGCATTGTTTTATATTTTATTTGTTTCTCATTTGTAAAAAGGTTAGATAAATTCCAAAAAAATCTCAATAATTTGTCGCAAATGTCGTAAGCTATGGAAGCGTTGCCATGAACATGTCTGTTTATTTTTCTTTACATTTGTTTTGGCGAAAGCGAAAATGAATGTACCAAAAGAAATTATTGAGGCAGCCAGCAGTGTAGCTTCAAGTTTATTACCTGCAAAATCAGCTTCAAGGTACGAGCGAGAATACGACGACTTCAAAAAGTGGCAAAACAAAAATAGTGTGATTGGGGTAACTGAAGATGTTTTGTTGGCATACTTGAATCAACTATCAGCTAGATTCAGCCCTAATACTTTATGGGCAAAATGGTCTATGCTGAAAAGCTGCTTGGAAATGAAAGAAAATGCCCCTGTTCGCAGGTTTGTTTTCCTTAAAAAATTTATTGAAAAATATGACGTTTAGTTGTCATTTGCAGATTTCAAAAGGTAATAGCGTTTCTGAAACGAAAAAATGAGCGTTATGCGCCAAAAAAGGCCAAGGTATTAAGTAAAGAAGAGGTTGAACAATTTCTTTTACATGCTCCTGATGACCAGTGGTTGCTGGCGAAAATTGTAACAATATTTGGGATTTTTGGATGTTGTCGATGTGACGAAATTCTCTCCTTAAACATGAATGATGTAGAAGATATGGGAAAATACGTTATTGTGACATTGCGGCAAACAAAAAATTTAACAACAAGAAGATTCACCATAACCGATGATGGCTGCAGCTTCAAGCCCTGCATGTTATACAGAAAATATGTAAATCTTCGGCCTCCTGGAACAGAAAGCCTAAGATTTTTTTTGACATACCGACATGGAAAGTGCATTTCCCTTAATGCTGGCCAGCACACTATTGGTGGTGTCCCAAAGCAAATAGCGAAATATTTAGGTTTAAAAAACCCAGAGTTATACACCGGCCACTCTTTTCGCAGAACTGGAGCCACTATGGTTGCGGATTCGGGTGGAGATATTTTAGCACTAAAGCGTGCAGGAGGGTGGAAGAGCACCGAAATTGCGATGAGTTATGTCGATGATTCGGTCAACAAAAAAATCGAAATGTCTAGCAAATTATTTGGTAGTAAGGAGAGTACAAATGTTCTGCAGTCCTCGAGTTCAGCAGTTTCTGAGTCAACAGATGGTTCATCATCATCAGTATCAACTCTTTCATCATCAAAAATCTGTGTTACTGGAAATAACAATTGTACCATGATTTTCAACATATATGACGATAAAACAAAATTTCCTAATGTAAATAATACTACTAACTTGTAAAAATTTTGCAAGTTAACTGTCAGTTTTACAAGTTAGTGACTTGATAAAATAAACTTTCTTGATTAATATTGTGTTTTTGGAAACTGACGTTTACAAATGAGAAACAAATAAAATATAACGTATTTTCCCATATCTTCTACATCATTCATGTTTAAGGAGAGAATTTCGTCACATCGACAACATCCAAAAATCCCAAATATTGTTACAATTTTCGCCAGCAACCACTGGTCATCAGGAGCATGTAAAAGAAATTGTTCAACCTCTTCTTTACTTAATACCTTGGCCTTTTTTGGCGCATAACGCTCATTTTTTCGTTTCAGAAACGCTATTACCTTTTGAAATCTGCAAATGACAACTAAACGTCATATTTTTCAATAAATTTTTTAAGGAAAACAAACCTGCGAACAGGGGCATTTTCTTTCATTTCCAAGCAGCTTTTCAGCATAGACCATTTTGCCCATAAAGTATTAGGGCTGAATCTAGCTGATAGTTGATTCAAGTATACCAACAAAACATCTTCAGTTACCCCAATCACACTATTTTTGTTTTGCCACTTTTTGAAGTCGTCGTATTCTCGCTCGTACCTTGAAGCTGATTTTGCAGGTAATAAACTTGAAGCTACACTGCTGGCTGCCTCAATAATTTCTTTTGGTACATTCATTTTCGCTTTCGCCAAAACAAATGTAAAGAAAAATAAACAGACATGTTCATGGCAACGCTTCCATAGCTTACGACATTTGCGACAAATTATTGAGATTTTTTTGGAATTTATCTAACCTTTTTACAAATGAGAAACAAATAAAATATAAAACAATGCACGCAAGGTAACGGGTTTTACTGGCTCAAGGAGGTAACTGACTCGCCTGCGGCTCGTCAGTTATATCCTCCATTCGCCAGTAAAAACCCTCTTACCTTGCTAGTAATGTTATATACTATAATTATTGTCTAATACTGAAGCTTCCACCTGGAAACATTTTTAACACTTAAGTAACTTAACCATAAAGCAAATAGTATTAAGTTTACTTAGGCAAAATGATTAAAAATTAATAATAATTGAAATTATCTTCCACAAAGTGGTGTGAAAGTTTCTAGTTAAAGTGTTCCTAAAATATGTTAATTAAGATATACCTACTAATTATTCTTAATTGGCGGCTCTTTTAGTGTTTCTAAATTTTTACATGTGCCATCATAATTTGAATGCGTTCTTAGTTGCGTAGCAAATTATTTGCGGCAAATAATTATGAATAACTATTAAGTGGTTTAACGATAACACGTTGAACTAACTTATTAGTAAGTTTAATAAGTAAATGTATTCTAATATTTGCAGTTTTTCTTAAAAACCTTCAACAAAAATTCCTTGGCAAAAGCACACTTATTAAAAATATTCAAAGGAAGTGTGTTCGAAACTTGAACTCGTTTTATTTGCCTGACTAACTTTTTTGACGAATGTATCAAATTTTTCATTATGGAAGTGTCAAATGTGACGCCTTGTCAGAATTAGAGCTTTAACATAACCATTTGAAGAATTAATTAGGGTACCTTTTTAGCTTCATTTTTGTTTCGTAGTGGTTTTAGTCTAACACAACACTTTTTTACTTCTTTCAGAGCATCATCAGACAAGAGAAAATTGCACGTCAAAAGACCAATGAACGCATTTATGGTTTGGGCTCAAGCTGCCCGAAGGAAATTAGCTGATCAATATCCACAACTTCATAACGCAGAATTATCCAAAACTCTTGGAAAACTTTGGAGGTGAGTCAAATTTTTTAAGCTACCAGTTTTTCGATAACATCTTTGTCCAATTATATAGGTAAACACCTTTCCTAATTTTATTTATTCTTGTCTTCCATTCCTAACCATGTGACGAAATCGTACGAATCTAAACTAATGAACCATCATAATCTTGGCAGTGAAAAGTTTTTTTAAATTATGTTTTTTCTGCTTTGACTTCTCATGACTTGGCCAGACTAGTTCAAGTACAAATAGGACCAATTATTTTGACCACAGAGTGTCGTTATCGTATTGTTGCCAGGTCTAGGGAAATTTTTATTAGTTTAAAACAAAGGGAATTTTCTTTCAAATTAGGAAAAACTGGGCGTTTTATTTTACCCAACTCACCTGAAGAGGGAGCTATTATCAATTATCGTGTTCTGTATTAATTTTATATTAATTTGAAATATTGGTTTTTTAATTTTTACAATCATCCCCAAGAGCTTCAAATTATGCACAGATAAATTTGGGCAATTTTAATATTATATTATATGTTAATAATTCTGACTTTTGGTACCCCAGCAGGGGTTCCTATCGTCCGGGTATTGGACAATACCCCAACAATTCAGTTTAACTAAATAAATTTTGGTTGGAGAGCCCAGTATGTCGTTGTCATTCTCATTGGCTAGATGATGTATATTGTGTTTAGGTTGAGCGGTTGCTAAAGGGTATAAGGGCATGTGCCTTCTTATACAAAATCGGAAACGACAACTATCCACAAATAATTATTATAAAAATAATAATTTTAAGTAGGCAAATGTAAATAAAATACAGGAAATTAATATTTTGCTTTTTTCTTTCAATTTGGTGCCATACCATTGAAACAAATCACGAGTCGCTACTGAATATGGGTTCAAATTTTCCAAATCATATTTTCAGGTGTTTTCAAACTAATCGTCTAATGATATTTGAAATGAAAGTGAAAAATAGTACACAATTTTATGAAATAAAGGCTTTCTTAATGCGCATCTTCTCTCTAATCGATTCAATTGCTTTCGCCATAGAAATTCTGCTCCATTGCATCTTCGGTTTTTGCTTTAATTATTTATTTCAATTTAAAAACAAAACCCATATAGCGCATGTTATAGGGTAAAGTAAGGTATATCCGTGATAGTTTCAAGTTTTCTATTGATTACTGACTACACTTACCTATAACATTTTGCGGTGACAGGACTTACATGACAAAGATCTATTCTTTAGACACAGATTGGCATAGGTTTTTTTCGTCAAAATTTCGTTTTGTCCGACAAAAAATGGCAAAAGAAAGTTACTTTAGGTAAGGGTACTTCGTGACACTCGTAATTAATTTCGTGATAAGGGGTAGGTAAGTTCGTGAATTATCCAAATTATTATTAAAATTGTTATATATTTTATAATAAAAAATGGTTGATTTAAAGAAATTAAAGAAAGAAAACAACTAATCTGATTGATCACTGTTAGTGCCACACATAAAAATGACATTTGACATGGTATGACACGAAACAGTAGGAAAATTGAACCCAGTCATGTCTTTTTCTTGTGATCTTATAATAGCTGCCTCCACATACACTGGACTCCCAGTCTTCATCTTTTCGAGATGTTTTCTTTTTTCTTTGTAGGTTTTGATAAGGTTTTAGCTGAGTTGTAGTTTTGTTTCGATAATGATGTGGAAGACTTATTAAATGATGATGTAGAAGGCTGATCCGAAGACTGAATTGGAGATGATGTAGAATGCTCGGTCAAGAAATTGAGGCATTTCGCTCTAGAATCTCTTTTTCTTTTATTATATTTAGCAGGTGCTGGCATTAGTTTAATTGGCAAGCATGATATCTTATTTATTTCAGCATCTTGTTCCGTTCTTAAGGGGCGATCTGCAAGTTTCGCGTTTGATGTAATTAAAGATGGGGCAAGAGCGTCTTCAGAAATAGCATTTTTGTTATATGGGCATATTCCCGATTTTCTAAAGCATTTTATAAATATCGTTTTCTTCTGCTAGATTAATAACATCTGGGTTAATATGTGAAGCATGCGAATCCATAAACAAAATTACAGGCCGTGATGGCGGAATTGTTTGAATAAAGACACGAAACTATTCCACAAATATTTCCGTAGTAATCCAGCCTTTTGGAGAGAGTTTTACTAAAGTATGTGGAAGACAGCCTCTTTTTAAGTTATCATTCCAACGGATCCCTTTAAAGATTATCAGTGGTGGAATCCACGATCCATTGGCTCAGATACAACCCAAAAGAGTATGGGTTTCTCGTCTATCAGCATATTATGCACTCTTATAAACATAACGCTTTCTTACACATGTCATTACTCCATTTGGCTTCACCACATACGAGAGTCCGGTTTCGTCACAGTTCCATAATGTCTCAGGCATGTTCTTGATTCCTAGCTTGTCCGTAGGAGCTTCTAATTTGGTAAAAACTCCCCTATAATTTCATGATTTGCCATAGATGCTCTGGATGCTGCAAGGTTTTCTGATACTCGAAATGCAAGATTAAATATTTTTTTATATTGAGTCCACCACCATTTACTTGCAGTTTCACTATTTTTATTAAAGAAATTAGTCCTTCCCGCTTGTTCAGCCAATCTATAAGCCACAGTTCTAATCATCTTAACTGTTAAGCCAAATCCCAATTCTTGCATTTTTATAATGTAGTCAAATAACTGCGTTTCCAGTTCCGCAATTAGAGCGTAAGGTCTTCCTAGTTTGGAAACGACCTTATTATTTTCAGAACTTTTTGATAAAACATCATTTAGGGTGCTCCATGGTATTCCAGATTGTTTACTGGCTTTGTTAATATTGATATTCATTTCGTTTACCAATCTAGATGCTTCCAGTAATTCTGAGATTTCATACTGGGCGATATTTCTTTATGATACTTTTAGGCATTCTGTTGCTACATAAAGAAAATGAAAATCAATTTTGTTAGAATAGGCAATTTCGTGATATGTTTAAACAAAATAGTATTGCGTTAAATGTTAAGCCTATTAACTATATTTTACTAATTTAAATACAGAACAGCTAAATATTGTACGAAAATAGAGATAAAAAATAACAAATAAGCGTCTGCATTGCACACGTGAGAGCAATGTAAAAACAGCTAAGAAAACCGCGCTAGGAATTAAGCTTTTTGATAATTCCATTCAGCGTCAAATTTTGTCGTTTCGACCAATCAGCGTGCGTTATTTTACATTGTAGTTAAATGGGTACGACACATGCACAGTCGAATAATATCCGAAAATAAAAATATTCCAAATACCCTACCAGAATATCGAATATTTGTAGTGGAGCGTAAAAGAATTCATACGTAATAAAAAATCTCTTCGAATATTATAACTTATGTAGTGTGTATGACTAACGCACTCAACAGATGCGATGTAGGAAACCGGTTCAACGCATTAGTTCTCACCCGAGTTCACTTAAAGCAATGTACTTCTAACGAATTTTATAGTAACGAATTTTATATTACAAATTTAGTGCGATTATGCTTCCATTTTTTTCGGTACTTACGAAATTTTTTGTTTGATTTTTTTTTGCAATGATTGTGATGCGATATGGTCAATTTGTTTCACAATTTTCGACATTAAAAATGGCGTTTGAAATGTCGATTTTTGTATGTGATGTTGTGCTTTTAAGTTGTGGCGTTTCTTCACGGAATTGTCACCGCAACAGCAACTCGGGTTCGGACAATACTCAAAGATTTTTTGACTTCTCCGCTGCGCTTCGCTCGTGCAATCTCCTTGCTAAAACCTGTACTCGCTGAATCTTTGAGTATTGTCCTAGCCCTTGTGTTGTATCGTGCGAATATCGCACACCCAATGCAGTACCAACATAACTCAATTTCACGTTGCATTTAAACATAGCAAAGTAATACTATCATAAAGTGGTCCCCACTGTTTAATATTGAAGCTACAGTTATGAAAGTTTTACTCTATAAAATATTGAATTATTTTTTGAGTTATGTTGGTACTGCATTGGGTGTGCGATATAATCATGTATTCATGTATTGATATAATAAATAATAAAATTTTTTTAAATTATTTCACCGCATGATTCAGTAATCATAACACTACAATCCATATAAATTTCAGAAGCTTACCTTTAATAGATAATTATTAATTATAAAAAAATCAAACTGCTGTTCTTAATGCTTAATTCTCGTAGTAAAAGTATCCAACTAAACTGCAAAGTTTTTTCTTAGTCGTATGTAATGCATGATAACAAAAACTACTACTCCAGAATCTGAAGTAACATTTCTACAGTAACTCTTGCAAAAATTGGGACTCTACTGTAATAGGTAAAATTTTGGCAAATTTAATAAAAACTATCACGAAATTACCTCTGTCACGAATATACCTTACTTTACCCTATATAGACCCTAGGGTTCATAATGCACGTATCGGCTGCCCCAGAACAAAAGCACCAAGAAGTGGTAATTTTTCTTAGGCGGTTATGCTGTAACTTGTCCTTTATTTAAGGATCCTTTAAAATTAGGTAAAGTTCAGTTTCCACTTAAAATATCATTTGTAATTCAATTGTTTACATCGTAAACCGTACTTTACCTATTTTTAAAGGATCCTTTAATGAAGGACGAGCTACAGAATAACCGCCCTAGTCACATTTACCTCAATAAAAAATATTTATAGATAGCCGTTAAAACTTTCCTATAATTTCTTAAAAGAAAAACAATCAAAACTCACGAAATCGTTATTGTAATGACGTAGCGCACTCTACAAGTCAGTTTTCTAACTATTTGATACTAGTAATACTTCTCGCCAATGTGTGGCGTTAGTAGATTAGCTAAAATGCAGGGATCCCATATTACAAGCAGGTACAAATAACTCAAAATTGGATAGATAAACTTCCTTTAATGTTGTTTCTGAATCACAACAGGCTCCGCGCCCTCAACAGAATCGGAACTTGTAATGCTTAATATTCTTTTCAACTTAGATTTTCTCCCTTTCAAAGACTTGAGGCAGTTTGTTAATTTTAGGAAGCTGTAAAGCATTTCAATGCAGTTCTAAGAATGTTTACACTAAAACTTAATCGATATTTATTTACTATACGTTCTCTATGATCAGCGATATATATAGCCTATAATCACACCCCCCCCCCTCTCTCCCAGAAACTCATGGGATCAGTACAAAATTTATTTCATCTATTTCAAAAGTCTCCATACCAAATGTTTTCTAAACCAAATATAATATCGACATAACGACATTCCTCCTTCCACGGAGGAGGAAAAATAATTCGCAACTTTCGAATTTATAAATCTGACCTTACTCCCCCAACATTAACATATTAAAATCACACCCTTTCAAATATGTTAAACAAAAGCTATACAGGACTGCTATATTTTAACTAAAAATAAATTAAAATTAGTCGACTCATTCTTAAGTTATTACAAAAAGTACAAGGTAACTTCGAATTTTACCTGAATTTTTTTTATAATTTTTTTATACAACTAAATTATTAGGATATTCGTAATGCAAAACATAGTATTTTTCAATGTAATGTCGTCGTTAATTTGGTGTATAATACCATCAATATAGCACTGTGTTATGAACTGAAATTCCAGGTTTTGATCTGGTGCAGTATTTTAAATTTGAAACTTGGAGAATTTTTGGAGAAAACCGGGGCAATCTTACGATCGAAATTATTAGGTGTGTGTTTAGTTTTATAAACAAATATGTATTTGTAGATTTTCCATTTCTACAGAAAAAGGGGACTAACACCCCTATTCACTAACTCCGTTTTCGATTGATCGAATCGTTAAGTATTCGATGGATCGAAAAGAGTGACAATTCGTATCCAGTAACTAACGAATCGAGACGTTATCGTTCGGTCGATCGTTAAAACTTCTCGATCGATCGAATGTTTTCTCGTGACGGAGAAGGGTCACGTTAAACTTCTCGATCATGAAAAAGTCCAGTGCCGTGCGCATTATAGTCAGATAACGTTTAAATTTACGTGTTTGTCAATATTTATTTTCAACTTTTTGAAATTACTACCTTGTAGATAATTTGATAAGCGAGTGATCTATTGATTTATAATGGATTTATTGATTTGATAGCATTGGGATCATTGGGATTATATTTGTTGCTTCTCGATCTATCGAAAAGTCCAGTGCCGTGCGCATTATAGTCAAATAACCTTTAAATTTACCTGTTTGTCAATATTTATTTTAAACTTTTCGAAATTACTACCTTGTAGATAATTTGATAAGTGAGTGATCTATTGATTTATAATGGATTTATTGATTTGATAGCATTGGGATCATTGGGATTATATTTGTTTATCTTAAATACGTATTATTGCTGCAGACATTTTAGATCAACAAAACAATTTTTAGCAATTATCACAATCACAACTAGATAATATAAACTAATTCAATATTATAATTTACATATTCAAGTTCAATTTGGTATATTATATTATGTATGTAGTTGCAAAAGATTATAATATGCCATAACTACCAACCTAATTTTTTTAAATTTAGAAATTCCCTTCAGATTTCTTTATTTTATAGGTTATGATTATGTTTACAACAGTGTTGCCAAACGTTAAGCTTTTGGCGTTTTCCATATCGATAAAGTGTAGTTACAGAATACGAATTTTTACCACAATCGATAAATGACACATCTCGATCGCCTACTTTTCGATGATCGAAACGTTTTCGATTGAAGTTAGTGAATAGGGGTGTTACACCCTTAACGTGACCCTTTTCCGTCACGAGAAAACATTCGATCGATCGAGAAGTTTTAACGATCGACCGAACGATAACGTCTCGATTCGTTAGTTACTGAATACGAATTGTCACTCTTTTCGATCGATCGAAAACTTAACGATTCGATCGATCGAAAACGGAGTTAGTGAATAGGGGTGTTACA
The DNA here is from genome assembly GCA_932274525.1 of Podabrus alpinus. Lineage (NCBI taxonomy): Eukaryota > Metazoa > Arthropoda > Insecta > Coleoptera > Cantharidae > Podabrus > Podabrus alpinus. The sequence continues at coordinate 21,078,546 of OW026451.1, forward strand.
CCCCTATTCACTAACTTCAATCGAAAACGTTTCGATCATCGAAAAATAGGCGATCGAGATGTGTCATTTATCGATTGTGGTAAAAATTCGTATTCTGTAACTACACTTTATCGATATGGAAAACGCCAAAAGCTTAACGTTTGGCAACACTGTTGTAAACATAATCATAACCTATAAAATAAAGAAATCTGAAGGGAATTTCGAAATTTAAAAATATTAGGTTGGTAGTTATGTCATATTATAATCTTTTGCAACTACATACATAATATAATATACCAAATTGAACTTGAATATGTAAATTATAATATTGAATTAGTTTATATTATCTAGTTGTGATTGTGATAATTGCTAAAAATTGTTTTGTTGATCCAAAATGTCTGCAGCAATAATACGTATATAATGTGTCCTTTTTTACTGACACAAGCTCACGTGTATATGGAAATAAAACTAAAAATTGTTTCTCTAAAAAAAGAGGAAATTTTATCAGTAACACAAATTACAACATTAAAGGTAAAACAAAATCTTACCTAAAAAAAGAGAAACGACATTTACAAGCTGATATTTCCTAATGTGAATAATAACACTTATCAAACTTAACAAACAATCACATCTACTAAATACTAATTAATAATTATATTCAAAATTCAACAAAATGCACATTTTTATATCCTTATTTTGTTATCACCGCTTAAATTTGTACAGACAAGATAAGAAATGCCAGATCCGCGGTAAAATTCAAACTAAAAGGGATACACTTTTACACGTATTTAAGATAAACAAATATAATCCCAATGATCCCAATGCTATCAAATCAATAAATCCATTATAAATCAATAGATCACTTACTTATCAAATTATCTACAAGGTAGTAATTTCGAAAAGTTTAAAATAAATATTGACAAACAGGTAAATTTAAAGGTTATTTGACTATAATGCGCACGGCACTGGACTTTTCGATAGATCGAGAAGCAACAAATATAATCCCAATGATCCCAATGCTATCAAATCAATAAATCCATTATAAATCAATAGATCACTCGCTTATCAAATTATCTACAAGGTAGTAATTTCAAAAAGTTGAAAATAAATATTGACAAACACGTAAATTTATAGGTTATCTGACTATAATGCGCACGGCACTGGACTTTTTGATGATCGAGAAGTTTAACGTGACCCTTCTCCGTCACGAGAAAACATTCGATCGACCGAACGATAACGTCTCGATTCGTTAGTTACTGGATACGAATTGTCACTCTTTTCGATCCATCGAATACTTAACGATTCGATCGATCGAAAACGGAGTTAGTGAATAGGGGTGTAACACCCCTATTCACTAACTTCAATCGAAAACGTTTCGATCATCGAAAAGTAGGCGATCGAGATGTGTCATTTATCGATTGTGGTAAAAATTCGTATTCTGTAACTACACTTTATCGATATGGAAAACGCCAAAAGCTTAACGTTTGGCAACACTGTTGTAAACATAATCATAACCTATAAAATAAAGAAATCTGAAGGGAATTTCTAAATTTAAAAAAATTAGGTTGGTAGTTATGGCATATTATAATCTTTTGCAACTACATACATAATATAATATACCAAATTGAACTTGAATATGTAAATTATAATATTGAATTAGTTTATATTATCTAGTTGTGATTGTGATAATTGCTAAAAATTGTTTTGTTGATCCAAAATGTCTGCAGCAATAATACGTATTTAAGATAAACAAATATAATCCCAATGATCCCAATGCTATCAAATAAATAAATCCATTATAAATCAATAGATCTACAAGGTAGTAATTTCGAAAAGTTTAAAATAAATATTGACAAACAGGTAAATTTAAAGGTTATTTGACTATAATGCGCACGGCACTGGACTTTTCGATAGATCGAGAAGCAACAAATAAAATCCCAATGATCCCAATGCTATCAAATCAATAAATCCATTATAAATCAATAGATCACTCGCTTATCAAATTATCTACAAGGTAGTAATTTCAAAAAGTTGAAAATAAATATTGACAAACACGTAAATTTAAAGGTTATCTGACTATAATGCGCACGGCACTGGACTTTTTGATGATCGAGAAGCTTAACGTGACCCTTCTCCGTCACGAGAAAACATTCGATCGATCGAGAAGTTTTAACGATCGACCGAACGATAACGTCTCGATTCGTTAATTACTGGATACGAATTGTCACTCTTTTCGATCCATCGAATACTTAACGATTCGATCGATCGAAAACGGAGTTAGTGAATAGGGGTGTAACACCCCTATTCACTAACTTCAATCGAAAACGTTTCGATCATCGAAAAGTAGGCGATCGAGATGTGTCATTTATCGATTGTGGTAAAAATTCGTATTCTGTAACTACACTTTATCGATATGGAAAACGCCAAAAGCTTAACGTTTGGCAACACTGTTGTAAACATAATCATAACCTATAAAATAAAGAAATCTGAAGGGAATTTCTAAATTTAAAAAAATTAGGTTGGTAGTTATGGCATATTATAATCTTTTGCAACTACATACATAATATAATATACCAAATTGAACTTGAATATGTAAATTATAATATTGAATTAGTTTATATTATCTAGTTGTGATTGTGATAATTGCTAAAAATTGTTTTGTTGATCCAAAATGTCTGCAGCAATAATACGTATTTAAGATAAACAAATATAATCCCAATGATCCCAATGCTATCAAATAAATAAATCCATTATAAATCAATAGATCTACAAGGTAGTAATTTCGAAAAGTTTAAAATAAATATTGACAAACAGGTAAATTTAAAGGTTATTTGACTATAATGCGCACGGCACTGGACTTTTCGATAGATCGAGAAGCAACAAATAAAATCCCAATGATCCCAATGCTATCAAATCAATAAATCCATTATAAATCAATAGATCACTCGCTTATCAAATTATCTACAAGGTAGTAATTTCAAAAAGTTGAAAATAAATATTGACAAACACGTAAATTTAAAGGTTATCTGACTATAATGCGCACGGCACTGGACTTTTTGATGATCGAGAAGCTTAACGTGACCCTTCTCCGTCACGAGAAAACATTCGATCGATCGAGAAGTTTTAACGATCGACCGAACGATAACGTCTCGATTCGTTAATTACTGGATACGAATTGTCACTCTTTTCGATCCATCGAATACTTAACGATTCGATCGATCGAAAACGGAGTTAGTGAATAGGGGTGTAAGTACCTACTAAGGCTCAAAATTGAATTTTGGTAAAAATATCTAAAAACCGATATTATAGCCCGTTTTTCTCGGAACAAATTATATTTAGCTCCATGTTGGTAGGACAAATGGAGGTTGAGATATATCTAAAGATAGTTTCAAAGCTCAAGAACCCTAATCTGCGCGAAGAAAGGCCAAGAGGGCGAAATACATAGTACATATATATGAATTTGAGCCTTCTGCGTCGATTTTTAGGGTTTTTGAGCTTTCAAACTATCTCTACCAATATGTTCGGAAAATTACATAAAAAAATTCCATAACAAAAATGGGTACCGATTATAAAATGAATTGTAATAACTCGAGAACGAAACCCAAGTAATTTTTTGTTCTAAATAAATGGATATTAATTATATCTTATAGGAGAATCGGGAGAATGAGTCCTGAGCTTACAGTAAACTATCCATTCAGGGATAACAAAGCTGCCGATTCTCAGTGGTCCCTAATCTTGCGGTTATTCAGCCGCTGAGCATCCCTGAATGTGCCTATTGTTTCTGATTTACCCATAAAATATTGGGTAAACTACCGAAAACTATGAAAATGTTTGGTTCGGGGCTTCCCAAATTATAATTTTTATTTTACGCTAAATTTTAATGAGTAATTTAATTTGTTTTCGTGTTTGCATGTGAGAATATTATAATTTTTGTGCAATTATAAGAGCAAATGAGTTCTATGTTTATTTATTTGGAAAATTTATTAGATTAGAGATAGAATTTAGAAAATAATAAGAGAAAAATTCATTCCATTCCAAAACACTAATTTTTATTAAAAAAACTTGTGAAACTTGTAAGATGATATGTGCGTAGAGGAATCAAAGGTAGAGGTAAGATATGAAAATCAAGATACTTTTTAGTGAAAATTTAGGGAAAACCGGTCAATCAAAAGCTGCCAATGTAAATTAATTATAGTAATAAAGGCAAGGAATTGTACAAAAGCTATCTTCGTTAGCCGACGGAATACTTTCTATTATTGTTCATTGGTGAAATTATTTTGAACAGTTTCGCTCGAATTCACTTGAATCGTCAAGACATAACTTGCTTGATGGATTGAAAAAAACTATTTATAAAACATTTCGTTTATCGGTTTAGGCAAGCAATTTGACTGTAAACTCTTGTCTAGCATAGATGACTCATATACGTCTTTGCTAATATTGGTTCTATATTATACCCAAGGGATTTATATTTTATAATATAGGGGAACCGCTCCTATGGAACTTACCTGTAACAAATATTTTTCCTACTTTTCTAGATTCTCCTAATCTCTAGATTTCAATTTCAAATGCTAACTTGGAGGTCATCCAGCCCAAAAAATCATTAAAAAGGACGAAAACTCCTTGTGAAAACTGTTAATATTGGTTCAGATTCAAAAAAATAATTTCATTGATTTGAAGATTTTTTTACTTCCTCGTCTTTGTCAATTTTTTTCTCTTTATGACTTATTGACTTAATAAGCGTCGAATCCTTTATACTCGATTTGTTTTGTGTAGCATTTTGTTGCTTTGTTAGCTCTCCATACAATTATTTATTTGCTGTTTTATTTGTAAATAAACCTACGAGATAAAGAAAAGCATACCGAATTTGTCACTTTTAAAATTGGAATGAATTTTTATAATTTTATAATCTCATGACTAAAATGATAGTGATTCGAATTACATTTTTGTTAAAAATACATACAGGTTTTTGAACCGACTTTTTAAAAGTGTAGTACCGAGCAAAAAAGTCGTACCCACTTAGCTACTGTCGTTTATTTATCAGTGATAAATGAAGCAAGCCGTTATCACTACATTAAATTGTCGAAACTATTTCACTAAAACCATAAAGTGACACAGCGGCGTAACCACCATACCTATGTATCTAAAAGGAAGGCCTTTTTGATTTGCAAAATTTCTTTCGAAATTTCGGTATTTTTTTTACCGGAAGAAGCGTTTTTAGTTAAATTTGGCTCAAATTTGATGGAGGACTAAGAACGGCTGTGGTGACATTTTCGATGGTCCAGAAATGCAATGTACGCTACTGAAGAAGTAACACAAAAACGGGGCAAATTTTTGTAATAGCATGTTGAATGTAGTGTGAAGTACAAGTGCTCCCATATAAAAACGTGTGATGGGATAATTGTTTAAACAAAAACAGGAGTTAATTAAAATGACACAAACCATCAAACGCCCGATTTACGTTTATGAATTTATTTGATCGCTATTGATATTTTTATGAATGAAAGTTATCTAAAAATTATAACTAAGTAATAAGCGGCGGAAATTGTAAATGATAGGATGGTAAATAAAAATCGTAAAGTCAACCCGAGTCGATCGTTGACCGCAAGACCGCATTTGTTAAGAATAGGACCTATCAATGACCCCATAAGCCGATAGTGCTCATTTATATTATTTATATTTTGTATGGCTTTTAAAATTTTATAATTAGAAATTTGAATGATTATCGGAAACGGATAAAAATGATTAACTTTACATATAATCACTTCCTTCCAATTATAATTTTCTAATATCATCTTCGCTTCAGGCATTGATGAGTTTTAACTTTTGTTTACACGTTCTATTGGTATTTTTTTAGCATTCCAAAACTCTTCCCAAAACTTCGTTAACGGTAGACCTTGTTAGATCTCGTTACCGTCGTATGATGAGATCAAACAACACCGGAACACGTGTCCGCCTGCAGTGGATTAATTTTATGGCGGAATTAAAATTGAGGAAAGTTTAGCAACCTTATGGTAAAATTATCTTTTTAAATTTTTAATCGATGGTAATCATCGATAGTTTTATTACAAATTAAACATACCAACTGAAATTGAAATTGTTTTTTTGATACATTTTATTGCAACTCCGGATATTATAATAAAAACTGAACAAATATTTTGTAAATATCCGACTTTTAATTTTTAATCGCTACATAGCTTTGAAATTATTTAAAATATTTGTAATTTGTCAGGTTTTTTATAAAATTGTGTTGACGCTGAATTAGTTTAAATGTTTTTATCAAATTAATTGCAATTTAAATAAAAAACATCGTGGTGATATCAAAAGTCACATTTTTGATGATAGACAAAAATAATTTTAAAGTTTTTAACCCAAACATCGCCAATTATAGTTAAATTCTTCAAGTTTGTCATTAGATGACTTATAATTTTTTTTACTTGTGTGCTAATATTTGTTGATAAAATTTTTATTTATAATTCGTAAAACTTGAAAAATTCAATCCGGATGTGAAGAAATTAAATCTTCGTAAAAAAATTAATTACAAAAAATTTCCCCGAAAAGCTCTCGAGTATTTCTGTTCCTAAGTTTTTAATTTAAAGTAATTAAAATGTTACTAAAGATTTTGAAGTTAAATTTTGCATTAAATTTTCTGCATTTTGTTGATTACTTATTTCCTGAACAGCTGCTGGGTTCATAAAGATTAAGATTATCAAAAAAAGTCTTATCCATGTTAGGTTTGTAAACAAAAAATTGTAAAATATTGCCCGTATAATTAGATATGTCCACATTAATCTTAAGATTCGGCATACAATTCAGGAAGCTTCCATTTCTATAAGTTTCTCAAACGGAACGAAATGGACCAGCAATTGAATGATTTTCAATTTTCGTGACCCGTAGGGTACACCAAAGAATTTATCTTGGAACGAGATGCAAGACCAAAATTATGTCTCAAAGTATTTGCAATGTAAGCAGTAACTCACCAGGGGACGCCGCCAAAGTCATCGTCGACGCTGGTTAATGTGGCGTTTATATTAATTTGACTGATTATTGGCGCTGATAGCCTTTATTCGATCATTAGAAACCATGACTATTATAAGCTTACGGTCAATTATCGTGCTGCACGTCAAAACAAACTCAAATTAAATATTTGTGCTATTGCCAAATATCGCTCTTCAATATTAATTTCAAACATATGTTCGTGAAACAAAGTGGATAAATGTTGGAACAATTTGAAAGCTTTTATATACCTCCCAACCAAAATTTTCACACTTAACATAAAATAAACAATTATTCGAAGGGGTTATAATACCAAAATATATAAGAAGTTTAACCAGGTGTATAAAGAGGAAACGAAAACAGATAAAGAAATACAAATCTTAAAAGTAAACGTAAAGTATTATCAAAAAAAGCAACAAAAGGGAGAAATTGATAAAAATAGGGTTCTTGTAGGGGGAGATAAGCAAATTTACAATTTGTGTTGAAAAGTAGAGTTTTATGACACAAAACACGTGTTTGGGGTAAACCATTAACTTCCTGTCAAAATTATTATTAAGTCCGTTTACCTACATCGCAAGGTCTATATACATTTCTTGTTTTTCTCATTTTTCTTTTTGGCCTCGAAGTCAAATTTAATAAACTTTTCTTTTCTTGCAGATTACTGAGCGAAAAAGAAAAGAAACCCTTTGTCGACGAGGCAGAGCGACTAAGAGTGATTCACAAAAGAGAACATCCAGATTACAAGTATCAACCAAGGCGACGAAAGCAAAACAAAGGTGATTCCAATCATCAAGTTCCGCATGGCCAAAACGTTACATTTAGTCGTAGTTTGAAATTAGAAGATTCACCATGCAGTCCACAAAGTCACAACTCGACCTCACCGTCAACGTGTTCATCACCTCAAAGTCCTCCCGTTATGCATCCCTTGCGACATTGCGGAGACCAATCCACCAGCAATATGGATTTCAATAGATTGCCCGACTTGGAAAACAGCTACATGCCTGAAGACTGCTTAAACAGTCACGAATTGGATCAGTATTTGACTTCCGATAACGTTCAAGGTTATCAACCCTCATCATTCCACCAGGATAGCTACTCGAAACGAGAAACCGAAAATGAAGAAAGCAATAACAATCACAAAGCCAAAGTATTATCTGGGACTCAATCGGGGCACGGACCCGAAATGTTCGACGACAACGCTCTATCTTTTAATCGTTACCACGACCTACAGCCAAACTTAATCAAAGCCGAAAAGTATCCTTCGTCTTCAAATAGTCCTGTGTATGGTTGTTACCAACCAACTTTATCTTTGACTCCACCCGGAAATGCTTATTACTCGAACAACTCACAGCAGTATCTTCCACCGTACCACTACTTACCTCAAAGATCTTCTGTTTTTGGAAATTCGACAGGTAGTCCATACAACGTCAACGGAGGTGTAAATGGTGACACGTGGGCTGGTCCTTACAGTATGTAACATAATACGAAGTGATCTGTTTATAAAACTGAATTAGTGTTTAATTGTACAGTAGTTTCGGCATATTTATGGAAGTTTCTTAAAAGAATAAACTATTATTTTTCATTTTATATTAATTTCATGATGTTATTTTTTTTCTACTTATTACTTGAAACAAGTCCATGCTTGAAACATACAATATTAATTATTATTATATAAATAAAATAAAATTTATTTTTAAAAACACTTTTGTTACTTTATTATTTACGAAGTATGTGAAGTGGTAAGATATATTTTTCTATCGTGGGGAAAGCATATTTTAGGATAAGAATGGTATGCGTATTCTGGTAAATCAGCAGAAATTTACTGTCTGCAATCGAGAAAGATACAAAGATGTGCAACCTATTAGCACAGTTGCATAATTTTATTACTTACAGATAATCATTTTATTATTTACTATACAGTTTTGCCGGATACACTGATGTGAACTAAAGTTCAAGATCGATCTATAGGTTATGGAGAAGGCTAAACGTTTCTAAATCTTAATAAAACTTCCAAACTGGATAAAATAAAATGATTTGCTAACTTTTGAAAAATTAATATAATAAAGCAAGAATCTGTTGCTAAAAGCTTGTAAAACAAAATTTTATTGTGTTTTGCTTAGGTTGGTAATTTTAAAATTTGAATTAGCCTTAAGCGTAGTTCTCGCAATAATAATTAGAGAGCCGAAGGACCACCTAGAAGAAAAGTGCATCATCATCGACGAACAATTTTAGTTCTGATCGGGACAATTAATAAAACAAAGATTGTGTAGGAGCGACACAAAAAGAGGGACATGAATACATCTACCATTTAAATTCAGCCAGCAGTATTTGAAATTTTCTCTCTGTAATTTCTATTTTAACTTTTTAAATTACTAAATTTTACTTTTACGTTCAAGTTTAAACTAATAAATATTATATTTTGATTGATTTTGATCTTAGGGGTGAACTAACGGGTTTGTTCGAGGTCCTTCATGTAAAAAAAGGTGAGGTTTTGTTCATTATTACTGAACAAGTTTTTCACGTTCGTTTAAGAAACAGATTAATAAACTTTAATACTTCGCACCTAAATTCGTTATATTCTTAAATTGGAAAAATCGCCTTCGGAACTATTTATTAGTACCTAAATGATGAGCCGCCTATTTTCAAATCATTTTATTGGCAGTAATGTTTTAAATTCTTACTGGGAAGTAACGACCTTAAAGACACTAACGTAGAACATTTTAGAAAATAAAAGGTAAGTCACGAAAATGGTGATAAATATTTTTGCGAAATTTTGAAAATAAAGAATTATTTTTAAGACTGTATTAATTTTTTATTGCCCTCTGGGACATTTTCATGGAATTCAATAAAAAAAAATTTTAATCAAGTTTATACTCGCAGAGCTATTTTGAAGTATAAAAAAAGTCTTGAAAGTTAGGCGTACACATCTCAATTTTGAGGGTGATGCACCCATCGGACATTAGCGAAAATTTAGTGTGTTAAATTATCTCGTCAGCACTAACTGATCTCGTAAACAGATGTGTGCAATTATTAGTTCTAGTATATCAAGTTATCTGGTAGTTCTTCTAGGTTGAATCGAGTTAGCTTCTATGCGGCCACTGCCAGCCCCATAATTCATAAAATCTCAAATATAATTTACAAAAGTATTAATTTTTTGTACTCATTAAACAAAAGTCAACATCGTAAAAATTGGTGTATCCCAAACGAAGTGACCCCGAATTATTCCGCGTTTAAATTATTACCTAAGGAAAACTTAAAAATATAATAAATTTTTCTTTATTGATTTCCATTTGTTTTGCAATCTGTCAAAATCCAAGACAATAAGTAAAAGATGCAAAATATCGTATCTTGGCATAGTAGGTGTCTGGCAGCGGGTCGTGGTGCTTTAAGCCTTTTGGTTCGATGGGTAGCGAGAAGGTCCACTGCAAGAGGGTTAGGGAAATCTCTAACACGTTTGTGGTATCTGGTGCTTAATGATTGGACACATTCATCAACGGTTGGTATTTGGATGTCGCAATAGATCACGGTTTTTGACTGGAACCGTTGTACTTGGCGATGTTGGAGTTGCTGCCTGCTCCCCAGAGCTGGATGCCATACTTCCAAATTGGCTTTGTATATGAGTACCTCCAGTGAAAGTTGTGAGTTGCGACCCAACAGCCACATGAGTTTTTTAAGGGAGTGTCTCAGTTGTAGTCGCTTGTTCCAGATATGCTTACCCCAAGGTTAGACGTCGATCAAGGTGTATATCAAGGTATTTGGCTTCCTCTTTTGGAAAGATTATTCTTCCAGTTAACTTAACAGGTGGGCAGGTGTCTCTCCTGGTTGTAAATGTCACATGCACATATTTTTGGGCGTTAGGTTTACTACGCCATTTTCTTAACCTGATTTCAATTTCGTTTAGGTGCACTTGCAAGTTGGCAGATGCGTTTAGCGCATCGTGATCGGAAGCCAGGATTACTTTGTCGTTGGTGAAAGTCGCAATAAATGTATTAGCTTTCGTTGGTAGGACTTTTGCACCGGGTAGAACTTGTGTGGAAGATATATTTTGATGACAGGCCGGTATGGCGTACTGTATCGAAATCTGAGAAATGAGAAAAATCTTTTTTCCTTCAGGTCTTATCTAATTTTATTTGCGATTCTGTTACGAAAAATTTTCACTTTTCGCAACAACGTTGAATTTATAAATTCAACTTTTAACATCTAGCGACATATTTCGTAGCACTCTGTATAGCGAACGTGATTGACGGAGATTAAACTCGCGCATGCTATGATAAGAGGTCATTGGTGGGCGCTCGAACGCTCCGGTCATGTTTTGAAAGTGCTGTGAAATGGTTATCAGTTTTTGGTTCAAAATTTTGAAAAGGGATGATTCGATTTTGGAGGGTTCCCATCCATCAATACGAATGGTTTTTTGGATCTTGCGCTTCAAACCCTTCATGGGGATGTGACATTCGTGATTTGAGGGATGGTTGATTTTTCCCGGATCGTACATTTTTTTGTTGGACCCATGGTCAGTGCTTCCTGTGAAATATTACTTCATTTTCACAATGGTAAGTCACCCAATAATTTTGTTCATTGCTTCGCAGTTACTGGATAATTAATTTAGCCAAATTTTCTTCCGTACACCTGGAGAACGATGACGTTGGAGTTCACCCTTGACCAATTTATGTATTTTTTTATGTGTAACATTTTGGTTTCCTTTTTGTCATGCATTTTTTTATTCTTAGAGTGGTCGCCAAGATTGCGATAGCCTTGCAAATTTTATATTCTTGCGGCGAGGTGATATTAGTTTATCTTATCCAGTTCGCATTCGCAAGTGTGAAATGGATCGAATGTTCAGGTTGATATGTAATAAACTTTTAAAATTATTAATTATTGATATTTGTGTTTTATTTAATTAACTTGTTCAGGGTATTTATTTCCACTTATAACATCGAATAGCTTATGGTAAAATGCATTGACGAAGGGATTCCAGAATGATCGTAGTACGTTCGAATTTCATATTTGAAATTCTATGGTGAACAATTTTTTGTGTGTTTATTTTTGTTTTTATGTTCTTTTTTTATGAAAGGCTACGATGTTCGACCCATATACAGGGTGCGGCATTTCACCGAGATTGCTGTCTTTTGTTTTATCATTGGGGATTCGATATGGTTCCACTTTATCGTGGGATTTTTATATAACCATTCGAATGTGCCCTTGGTTTATGTTTGGGAGTGATTTTCGGTGGCAATGTCGTTGCTACTGTGCTTGTTTTGGTCGGCTAACACCTCTTACATCCGACATCGCGTATATCTTTGCCTTCTGACAATGAACTTCTTATTGTTAATTTTAATTGTGTTGTGTTAGCAAAGCTGTTTCCTTGATCTCTCCGGGGTGTTTCTTTCACACGATCCACGACTCTCGCTTCCAGGCTATAACGAGCTAGTTTAAAACCTAACACCAGGGCCCCACGCAAATTTAAAGTAGATGGTTTTATCCTTCTGCGTGGACTTAATCTTTTCCGAGCTGACTTCTCATTAGAGCAGTAAGGAAAGATTTTGTATCACTGTCGTTCCAACGTGGGGCTTGCTTCTGTATGTGCTACTGTATTGTTACACTGGCGTCCAGCGTGGGAGCTTCTGTATTTGCTTCTGTTTGCTTCATTTCCATCTGTATTTTTGGTGAATGCCCGGAGATAATTTCAGGAACAGCTTTTGCATTATTTTATTGGCAATTTTGTTTTGTTGTCAATTTTATTATTATGTTTTTTTTGAATGAAACATTTTTGTTTATACCGGCGGAATTATTTTTTTGCAGCCAACTGCGTTTGTTGATCCTTGGTTGCTGTTACGACTGTTGTTGTTTAAGTCGCGCACCGTAATTGGATTGTTTCAACGTATATTTTTTTGGTGATTGTGTAAATTCCTTGATGCCGAGTGTTTGAAGGGTTATGAAAGATATTTTTTATAATTATTTTATACCTTCGATTTAAATTAAAATTTTTATTATTATTTTATTGGTAAAGTGTTATGTGTAAATTTTTTTACCTTGATATGTGTACTGTTCGTTGCTATGTGTAGCGAATTTTATTTTTTGGTTTTCCACAAGCTACTGGGGGTGAAATCCCTTTAGCTTGCCGTGGATCTACATTACATAAGGGTGGTTGGATGGAGTAATTGTTTGTAAACAAATTGGTTCCATAACAGCTTGAACCATACATTACACTAAGGGTGGAGGCTGGGTAATGTTTGTCACTGATTGGTTCAATAACATCTTGAATCATACATTACATAAGGGTGGAGGATGGGTAATGTTTGTTCACTTAATGGTTTAACAAAAACTTAAATCATACATTTCATTAGTAATGTTTGTCACTGTGGGTTCGTTAACATCTTGAATCCTATCTTACATTACATCATACATTACATAGTAATGTTTGTTCGCTATGTGGTTTAACAACACCTTAAATCATAACATTACCTAACAGGAGGTTGGGTAATGCACTCGCTATTGGTCTAATTTCATCTGAGATCACATATTCACATAAAACCCGTCATAATTATAGCATAACATCAAGCTATTAATTATTTCATCGGAATTTATTCCAACGGTTTGAGGAAATTTGTTTAAGTCTTGGTAGGACGATCTGTTGGTCAAGTTTCTTGATCAAATTATTAATTATTTTGTCATTTTGACAAACCACTTCCTATGTGTTGAGAACTATGAGTGTCTCATACTGGAAGAGTAGAATTGGTTCGAAAATATTTTTGTTCGACTATTCTCGAATGGGTCCGATGCGAGCCATTCCTTATCGACAGTCTAGATGTTTTTTTTTCTAGCTGTTCAGTTTTTTCGGTGCAGGTCCAATGCGGGCTGCCCACAGTTTTTTTCGGTGCAGGTCCAATGCGGGCTGCCAATTTTGTACTCATTGATTTTTATCTGAGACAAAATCACACACTATATGGTTTTCAGTAGCTATTGTTAGCTCTACCATATGGTTTTCGCTTCTGCGGATTTACGATGGCGTTTCGTCAATTGTGTAAATAAACCATACAATTATTATTATTATTTTTTTGATCTCAATCTTTTAGAGATTTTGATTTTTTTATTTTTTTGAAATATTTTAAGCTCATTTTTTTATTAGCAACGCTTAATATTTCTTTCCTACCAAGTACTGCTACAAACTACCTCCACACTACAGTAAATGAATAAGTTTTTTTCCGTCAATTCACAGTTCGTTTCCAGCTTCGCTTGTCTGATAATTTTTTGATTTTTTTATCTTGACCTCCGGTCAGATATCTTACTTCGGGGGTGTGTTACGAAAAATTTTCACTTTTCGCAACAACGTTGAATTTATAAATTCAACTTTTAACATCTAGCGACATATTTCGTAGCACTCTGTATAGCGAACGTGATTGACGGAGATTAAACTCGCGCATGCTATGATAAGAGGTCATTGGTGGGCGCTCGAACGCTCCGGTCATGTTTTGAAAGTGCTGTGAAATGGTTATCAGTTTTTGGTTCAAAATTTTGAAAAGGGATGATTCGATTTTGGAGGGTTCCCATCCATCAATACGAATGGTTTTTTGGATCTTGCGCTTCAAACCCTTCATGGGGATGTGACATTCGTGATTTGAGGGATGGTTGATTTTTCCCGGATCGTACATTTTTTTGTTGGACCCATGGTCAGTGCTTCCTGTGAAATATTACTTCATTTTCACAATGGTAAGTCACCCAATAATTTTGTTCATTGCTTCGCAGTTACTGGATAATTAATTTAGCCAAATTTTCTTCCGTACACCTGGAGAACGATGACGTTGGAGTTCACCCTTGACCAATTTATGTATTTTTTTATGTGTAACATTTTGGTTTCCTTTTTGTCATGCATTTTTTTATTCTTAGAGTGGTCGCCAAGATTGCGATAGCCTTGCAAATTTTATATTCTTGCGGCGAGGTGATATTAGTTTATCTTATCCAGTTCGCATTCGCAAGTGTGAAATGGATCGAATGTTCAGGTTGATATGTAATAAACTTTTAAAATTATTAATTATTGATATTTGTGTTTTATTTAATTAACTTGTTCAGGGTATTTATTTCCACTTATAACATCGAATAGCTTATGGTAAAATGCATTGACGAAGGGATTCCAGAATGATCGTAGTACGTTCGAATTTCATATTTGAAATTCTATGGTGAACAATTTTTTGTGTGTTTATTTTTGTTTTTATGTTCTTTTTTTATGAAAGGCTACGATGTTCGACCCATATACAGGGTGCGGCATTTCACCGAGATTGCTGTCTTTTGTTTTATCATTGGGGATTCGATATGGTTCCACTTTATCGTGGGATTTTTATATAACCATTCGAATGTGCCCTTGGTTTATGTTTGGGAGTGATTTTCGGTGGCAATGTCGTTGCTACTGTGCTTGTTTTGGTCGGCTAACACCTCTTACATCCGACATCGCGTATATCTTTGCCTTCTGACAATGAACTTCTTATTGTTAATTTTAATTGTGTTGTGTTAGCAAAGCTGTTTCCTTGATCTCTCCGGGGTGTTTCTTTCACACGATCCACGACTCTCGCTTCCAGGCTATAACGAGCTAGTTTAAAACCTAACACCAGGGCCCCACGCAAATTTAAAGTAGATGGTTTATCCTTCTGCGTGGACTTAATCTTTTCCGAGCTGACTTCTCATTAGAGCAGTAAGGAAAGATTTTGTTACAATTCTGTGTACTTGCTCTATTGTGGCGCGGTGGTGGAGAAATCCGAATTGATGTTTCAGAATTATCTTCGTTTACTGAATTAAAGGCATCAGTCTTTTCAGGAAAAGTTTTTCCAAAATTTTTGACAAAATTGGAAGCAGGCTGATGGGCCTGTACGAGGTAGTTCCAGTTGGTGGTTATCCCGGTTTAAGAATTAAATTTATTTGGGCCAGCTTCCATTCTGCAGGAAAATCTTTCAGAACTTTTGCAGTTATGAGGTCGAAGCCTGGAGATTTGGTTATTATCAGATGTTTCGTAATATAAGTTGAAATCTCAATTTTTAAAACTATTTTATTAGTAGTTCCATTTGGAGGGGAGCGCCAAAGAATTCTTCAATATTAGTGTCTTCGTGAGGCTCTTCTGCTTGGAATGGTTTAAAAACTTCAGTCAGGTGATTGGCGAAGGTATTTGGCTTTTCTTGAGTTCTTTCCCACTCTTGTGTTGGGGTTTTAATAGGTGGAATTGATTGTTGCGTTCCTTTGAGTCTTCTAGTTCCTTCCACAGCGAGTAGTCAGATGTCTCGGTTGCCGTCATTCCAATTAGGTAGCATCGTATTTGTTGATTATTATAATCATTTAGCAGCTTTTAAGGTCTTTAATTGCCTTGTTGTATTTTGCTTTTCTGTAGGTGCCCGAGTGATCTGCCATTTCACGTACTTTGTTTTGAATACGTTTAGGACATAAAAGATCCAAGAAGCAGCTTGGGAAGCCACCTCAGCAAAGCTTAAGCAACAAAAGCAATCAAATAAAAGGTAATTTACAACAGAGACAGAGAAGCATGGGGAGAGGCATTTTTCAAAAGTTCAAAGTCACTGTGTTTTGACTGAACAATAGAACACTCCACTCAACGGCAACTTACTGCATCCAGAACCGGATTCAGCTTAGGAATTTTGGAGAAGTTCAGAACGGCCGGGTCGGAGGTTTTAGAACCGGAAGGCCAATTATTTATTTTTCTAAATTTAATTGAATACAATTTAAATATTAAA
This sequence comes from Podabrus alpinus, assembly GCA_932274525.1. NCBI lineage: Eukaryota > Metazoa > Arthropoda > Insecta > Coleoptera > Cantharidae > Podabrus > Podabrus alpinus. Next base: position 21,095,246 of record OW026451.1, read on the forward strand.
GAAGGATCCAGAGTTAGGAATTTTATTATTTATATAAAATTTCAAAAAGGTCTGCGTGTAAATTTTTCATACTTAAAGTTGCTAATTTCGCATCGGAAAATAGCCCTAAATTTTCGATATGATCAAGCTTAGAGAGGAAGAATGATAAATTTATAGAAGAAAGTCCTAAATATCCTAAATTAAAAAATAATCTAATATAATATAATCATTAAAATATTGTTGTATCCCTTGTAGTTCTTGAGGTACAATATTCATTTTTTTTTTCGTTTTTTACCCAAAAAGTAAATTGAATTAAAATTATTTTTGCGCATAAGCTTTCAGCAGCGTTTACTACCATCGTCAGATGGTTTTTGAAAAGCGTATGTAAAATCATAACTTTTATTTATTTCACTAGTTTATTTTTATAGTATAATTTAATATTAATTTTAAGTAATTAACTGTAACATATGGAAGCGAAACATGGACGCTAACAAAAGGCGAAGAAAAGCGCTTACAGACCGCAGAAATGAGGTTCCTGAGGGAGATTGCAGGATACAAGAGGATTGATAGAAAGCGTAATACGGATATCCGAAACGAGTTAAACATATCCAGCCTAAATGACCGCATCAAGAACTACAGGAATAATTGGAAACAACACCTAGAAAGAATGACCAACGAACGGATACCAAAACAAATATATAAATATAAACCGAGAGGGAAGAGAAATATAGGTCGACCCAAAAAAAGATGGAACGATCAAGAGTGACGTAACGGACTGTACGTCCAACACGTGCGGATGAAGAAGAAGAAGAAGTAATTAAAAAATCACATATTTTAAATAATTTTAAGTTTTTGTTGTAGGCTTTTTGGCAATCATTTGAAGAGAAAATGCATATATTATTTATTCTCTCTAAACTTTCTAGAGGATTTTAAACTGATCTTTTTTTACTATTATTTTATGATTTTTTATTTTTGTAATTTTTTAGAGTGAAAAAACTATAAAATTATAGACTTTTTGCAATAAATAATTTGTTTGTTGCATTTATAAGCCATTCTATAGAAGTTTTATTATTAAACTAACGAAATTAATAGATAAATCCCAAATGCATGCTACACGCTGGGAAGACTGTAACTCTGCAGGCGAGCAATTAACAAGAAAAGCGTATCAAGTCTTTTCTATAAACAATTTAGTTTTACACAATTTATTGTAATTATTAGACATTTTTCTCTAAAGTAACCCCAAATCAAGATATTCACGAATATTAATAAAAAGTGCCTGTTGTCGCGCAGTTCTTCCAATCTTCTTCTTATGTATGCCGTGCCTTATTCAGTGGACGTTGGCGATCAATCTTGCCTATAACATGATCTTATTAGCAGCTGCTCCAAACAGAGCAACTGATGTCTGTCCAGTCTCAGGTTTTTCAGTCAGGAAATGAGGTCGTTTTCTTCTGCATCAACTGCAAGTTGATAGCATTTTCCATTACTCATTAAGTGTCCAAAATACGCTAATTTTCGTTCTTTCAAAATTCCAATCAGATTTTCCTCCTTTTCTAATCTTCCCAAAACCGTTTGATTGATGGTGTGATATATCCTGGAGATTCGCATCATTCTGCAGTAACACCAGTATTCAAATGTACGAAGTCGCCTCTGTATATTCAAATTCAAATTACGCATCACTCCTCCGAGGTTCTTAAATTACACTTTTGACTCGTAAGGTGTTGACATTTACCCCATTTATTGATATTGCATCATCTAAATCCTCTATAGTTTTTTTTTAAATTGCTTCGGAGTAGAGGTTGAATAATAGCTGCAACACACATCCCTGCCTGACCCTTTTGCTAATGTTGATCTCTCCAGATATTTGATCCTCGACACGTATTATCGCCTTTTACTGGAGAGATAAGTTTATGATGATTCTCCTATTTTTGTCGCCGATTCCCGAAGATTTCAAAATATCGACCAACTGTTTATGTTTCACCTTAACAAAGCCCTTATCAAAATCTACGAAGCATCCAAACACGTCACAGTTTACATCCCTCTTGTGCCAAATCCACCTCTAAAGCCAAAATGGGAGTCGCTTATTTGTTCTTCTAATCCTGCGTATATTCGTCTGCATATCACTTTTAAGAAGATCTTGAGAATGTGACACATTATACTGATGATTCTATATTCTCATAATTTTTTAACAATTTTCTTTTTCAGGATGAGCATGAATATCGATTTCAACCAGTCTTCAGGGACATTGCCCGAGTCACAAATGGCGTTAAGAAGATCTAGCAGGCCCGTAGCCAGGGGAGGGCACGTGCTCCCCCCCCCCCCCCCCCCCCGAAATGTTTAAAAGAAACAAAAATTTTGTAAGTAAAACATTTGAATTTCGAAAATAAAATAGGTATACAGTAGAACCTCGATTATCCGGGCCAGGCGGGACCGAGCCTTCGCCGGATAATCGAAAACACGGATAATTCCAAGACCTCATTTTTATTTTTTTAATAATTTATTCAGACAAATACATGTGTAAACATTGCGTTTGAGCTTTTCATTAGCACCGGTACGCTGCATTTTGTGCGTCTGTTTACGTTTAACTAACGAGTCGGTCGGCAGTTGGCGAAAATAATAAGTAAACACATAAAGGGGGGATTTCCCGAGCCGAACTTGGGTATTCCCCGAGGCGAACGCCTGCACGGTGCATTCAGCGTTCATGCGCCGACCTCTGGCCGTCAGCCACGGATAATCCGCGCACGGATTAAATTTTAAAATGCCGCACGGAAAATCCGCCGCCCGGATAATGCGCGCACGTATAATCGGGGTTCTACTGTATTTTGGAAAAAGCTTTTTTCTTTACAAGTGACCCCCCCCCCAATGAAATCCTGGCTACGGTCCTGAGATCTAGCATTATTTTTATACAGTTGTCTTCCATAAATTTTAATATATCTCTTGGGATATCATCTGGGCCTACCGCTTTTCCGTTTTTTTTTTTGGTTTTATTGATTGAAGTATTCTTCTTTAGTGACTTTAGCTGCAGTTATCTGATATAATTCCAATACTCTTATTTCACCCATTCCCGTTGTTTCTTTAATCTTTTGTGTAGATTAAAGCTGTCATGCTTTTGTTACAGGCTTTCAATCTCTGCACATTTATATAACTACGTTTCTTTTGTCTCCTTTATTTTCTTCCCAACATTGTAATGTTTCTATATGTCTATTTCAGTTCCATCTTTGTTTTTATATTTACATCTTTGTTACATAAGGTCCAGAATTTCATGCATCATTCATCTTCTGTTTCGTTCCCTTTTCTAGTTTAAATTTTTGGGTTTTTTTGGTTTTTCCCATTTTTGTTTCACTAGGCTGTCTTGAATTTATGGGGAAGTCATTAAACTTTTCATTGAGGTCTTGATGTACCATTTCTTGAACGTTTACTTCTCTCTCCACTATTCTACTTGTTTTCATTTTAATTCTCATTTACTGTAGATGAACTCGGACTTCACCCAGCAAGAGAAAGTGATCAGATGCGAAATCCGTCCTAGGATATGTTCTTACCGACGTTATTAAGTTACTGAATCTTTTATTGATTATGATGTAGTCAATCTCCATGTATACAATCTTCGCGTTGGTAATTTGAGAAATGTGTCGGCTACAATGCAATTTGTATCTTTGCAGAAGAAAAGAAGTCTTCTTCCTCTTTCATTTTGGATTCCCAAGTCATAATTTGCAGTCACTCCTTCTACCTTGCTGCTGCCGGTTTTTGCGGTATCATTGTAACTTGCTTTGTTTGGTTCAGTGATGTATCGATGTCTTCATAAACACAGTCCATCTTCTCAATGCTTGCCGTCCTCTGTACATAGACCTGGATGACGCGACGTTTATATCGAATGGCTTATCAGATAACTTGTTATGGTGTTAGTTAATCCACCACTAATCATTATAACTACTTACCTCACTGCGATTTCTTGTAAAAGAGAAAATGCAAAAGAAACTGCAGAGTAATATGTAAAAATGATTGTTCTTCTATTTTAATGTTTCCAGAGTTTGGTCAACTTAATTCCTTGCAATATGGTGGATTATTGCACCAACATTGGTTTTTTCAATATGTGGATAAATCCGGAGACCGTGCAAAATGAATAACTCTTTAAAAAGATCGCGGGGTGTAGGGGTCCTCCAGACACACTTAAATTATAAATTTAAAACATTAAGCTCTTCAGTATCAAAATAAGAAATGTGTGATAAGAAATAAGAAACAACGCAAAAAGAAGATTGCGACAGAATCGCCAAAGAAAATAAACACATATTATGTACCTGGGGGGTATTCCACACCCCCCAGACCCCCCGGATTTAACTTATATATGCTTGCCAAATTTAGTCGCCTACCATGTACATCTCGTGTTATGTGCAGAAAATTTTTTTCCAATGGATAACAATGACACCAGGAGGTAGGTATAGAGTATCCCCCTCCCCGCAAAAAAACTGACAATCTTATGCCTCTTAGTCCGTCTTTAAAAAGAGCGAGAGGTCTTTACCGAAATAATTTATTCCAGCTTGCCCCGAATTATTTCTGCCATGGTTGCATTAAGCGAAATTTTGCGTTCAGTAGAGGATTAAAAAAAACATTGTAAAATTCGAAAAACACTTTATTAAAAAAAGAAAAAAAGGAATATACATAATACATTAAACCGATTTTTCAATTTGTCATTTTAAAAATTACAAAGGGATCAAAAATTTCTGTTCAATGCAAGTTATATTTAATTTGTGTACAAAAATGTATACAAAACAAAATTTAAACGTTACCAATCCTAATTTTTAATCTTAATTTTTCTCAATTTACCCCCAAAAAAGCAAAGGAAAAATTCACGTTATAACGAATCCGCGTTCGCCGGAGTCGCATTGAACGGCGGGGGGGGGGGACCAATATAGAATTTATTATAAATACCAGGAAGGAAAACTATTTTTAGTCAATTTACAGAAAAATTTTCATGAAAATTAGGATTTTTTGGGAAGTCTTATTACAAAAACTATTCCGGAATACATCATTTTAATTGCGGAAGTTTTATATAGAATTTACTACTAACCATTTACAAAATATTAAAAGTGGCATAAAAAGTTAAAAAACGATTAATTTTGAAGGTCTCAGCTTCAAGATCCTATTAGGTCTATACGAAGCTTTATAAATAATAAAGATTATAAAAACTCTGGGCAAGAAACTAAAATTTTACAAACATATTTATTTGAGTGTCCCAAAGAACCCATAAAAATTTCTCTAAAATCCAATGCCGACTTTCTCCAATTGAGGATTTTTTCGCGGTGGACGTGGTTTTTCGCCTATAACTTGGTTATTTCCAATTTTACACAAAATTTTCATTAAACTAAAATTAAAGAATACAAAATTATCCACAATATAAATATTTCCAAATTTGCCTAAATCAGAGTATTTCTGAAATAAAAATTAATTTCAGAAAAACAAAATGAATTTCATTGTAAAAATGTGAAATTGAAACCTAATTTTTGAAGAAGCGAATAAAACGTTGTTCTGCAAAATTTATTTTGTAGAGAATTGTGCTCTTCAATTTTGGTCTGATTATAATTCTTAAATAAATCTTCCATGCAAATTTTCCTTTCCTTCCAAAAAATTTTTTCAAAAAATGTGGACAAAAATTGTCTTTAGTGTAAGCAAATTTGAAAAATACAGATAGTAGTATACTATGTAACGTTTAGTTACCTGTAGGGCAGGTGATCTCATTTAGTACTTGAGATTACAAAAAGCAGGATACGGAAACCTGATAAAAGAAGTCAATGATCAGAAATACTTAATCAAGGTCACGGAAGTATCCGAATACTTGAAAGGAACAATTCGAGACACATGTCTGATCCAAGATGTCATAAAATGGGTTGGAGAGCACAAACGAAATTGGAACGAACACACCAATCGCATGGATAATTAAAGATAGACTTTTATAGTCGACGAATAGCCAAAGATGGAAAGAAACGAGTGTCAAATTGGGGGAAAGAAAATTTGCAATCTATCTTACAGGAAAAATCTGAAAATAACAGAACTTCAGACCCTATCTAAAAGCACAACATACCGATTTCTGAGAAATTTAAATTTTTAAATCAAGAACTCGTCCTCCAAATAAGTAATAAACTGAAAAGATTACAAAACCTTATTTACTAAGCCTTGGCCATATTAGTGGGGCACCCTTTAAAATAGCAGTAAATTCCTTTTCAGTGTAATATTTGACCGATCTATTTTTAGTAGGTAGTGTAGAATGGTATTGTGATATAATACAAAGAAAATTTTGTCCCTTATTATTTTTATGAGGGCCATAAAAATTAAAATATCTTAAAATGTACAAAATTGTTTAATTTAAAGAAAGCGACCGTTCAGTTAGTTTCAATTTTTTTGGTGTACATTTGTGTTTAAAATATTTAAAATTATTTCTAAGGTATGTAAATAATTTGATACGCCAAAAAATAGCGATTTAAGCGAAAGTTAAAGGGCACAAATAATTCTCTTATATTCGCAAGGGTTAAATCAAACTCATATTAGTAAAAAAAAAATGAAATATTCACGGCATTCGGTTCGAAATGCAATTAAAAGGTACGAAGAACTAAATTCGTTCAAATCAAGAATGAGAAGTGGTAGAAAACGATAACAACCCCATCTGAAGACCGGGTGTTGCGGCGCGTGCGTATTCGAAATCGCAAAATGCCGTCGAAAGCGCTAGCTAACCAAATGCGTGAAGACGGTGGGCCTTCGATTTTGGCACGAACAGTTAGAAGACGGCTTACAGAACAGGCCTGAGGGGTTGTAAAGCCCGGCGTAAGCCGTGGCTTTCGGAAAAAAACAAAAAAAAGAGACTAGAGTGGGCTCGTAAACACCTAAATTGAACCGTTGCGGATTTGGAGGAAGTAGTTTTGTCAGATGAATCAAACTTTGAGGTACGTAAGTTAACAACCCCTATTTTATAAATTCGATGATAAAAATTTAATTTTAAACTGATTTTACAAAAATTGTGATTGTCATTTGTATTATTATTATTTTTTTTGTTTGCATAGGTTTTTGGCACCCCTGGGGCTGTGTACGTACGTCGTAGAATAAGGGAAGAATATCGTCCAGATTGCATCGTACGTACGGTGTAACACCGTGGTGGGGGGGGGGGGTAATGATTTGAGCTTGCATGGCAGCAGCAGGGGTAGGGAACATCTTCGTGTGCGAGGGTTTTATGAACAATTCTACCCACACTGCAATGTTAGAGACCAATCTGATAGAATCTTACGCTAAAATATTTCGTAACAAAGGCCCCAGGGTATAATATTTCAGCAGGACAATGCTCCTTGCCATACCTCGCGAGCGAGCAGGGTGGTTTGTGTCAAAGGGGGTGAATGGGCCTGCACAGTCACGTGACTTAAATCCAATTGATTATTTATGGTTTATTTTAAAGAAGAATGTAGGACAACACAACTGTAAGTTAAAATCGGAATTGAGGGAAAAATTGCAGATGGAATGGTGTAAATTGTTGCCTTGTATCTGCAAATCATTAGTCCACGGTATGCCAAAAAGGGTTGCAGCTGTGATTTAAGCAATTGGAGGACCCACAAAACATTAAAATATAATTTATAATAAATATTTTAATAAACTTTAATCGTTTGTTTCTTTTTATTTTCTTGCTTTATTAAAATATTACACTTTTATTAAGGTGCCCCACTATTATGGCCAAGGCGTATGTACTATTTCAAATGAAGAAATTAAGCCACCTCCTTGAATTAGTTATAATTTTTTTTTTTTTTATTATAACTATTGCTATTATCAACAATCAGAACAAAATTTTACAATAAATATAAATATTATAATGTTCTATAAGCTGATTTTATCTCTCTTGTCATGCGGGGGAATAGGCCCATCGGCGGTACCCGTAACCAATTAATTTATGGCAGTAGATCGCGAGGCCATTTTCTTTTAAGACGTCTGAAAATATTTTCTTCTATGAGTCGTGTCGTACTTTGATTTGGATGATCTTGAAGTTTTAGGTCATGTTTTTGTGCTCGTTTTTTGATTTCGTCTTGGATATAATTAATGCCTAGGTCAGTGTGAAGAGTCTGGTTAGTTATATACCATGGTGCATTTACTATCATACGGAGGGCCTTCGATTGGAATCGTTGCATTATTTTTATGTTGGACATGCTAGCGCATCCCCACAGTTCTATCCCGTACGTCCATATTGGTTTGATAATAACTTTATATATGAGTACTTTATTTTCTGTGGATAGAATAGACTTTCTTCCCATCAATCAATACATTTTTTTAATTTTTATGTCCATTTCCTTCCTTTTCTTCTTAATATGCGTTTTCCATGTAAAAGTCTTTTATCTAGATGTAGTCCCAAATACTTAACTTCTGTCTTTTGAGGTATCGCTACATCGTTGATGTATTATACAGGTGGACATTCTGTACGATTTAAAGTGAATGTAACGTGGTTTGATTTGGCTTCATTAACTTTTACTCTCAATTTAGACAACCAACTTTGTAGTTCAAACAAGTGTATTTGCAATAATTCGGAAGCGCGTTGAGGATTGCTGTGTCTTGCCAATATGCCAGTATCATCTGCAAATGTAAACAATTCTGTAAACGGCGTGGTGGGTAATTCTGCAATAAACAGTAAGTACAATATTGGCCCAAGTACACTTCCTTGTGGAACTCCCGATGATATGCTATAAATTCCGGATAGATCTTCATCTTGTTGAACTTGAAAACTTCGGTTTTCCAAATAAGATTTCAGAATTAGATAATAATGGTGTGGCACAGCATGTTTAATTTTGTAGAGAAGTCCTTTGTGCCATACTTTATCAAAAGCCTGCTTTATGTCTAGGAAAACTGCCGAGCAAAATTCTTTCCCTTCTAGAGTTCTATAGATTGTGTCTACAATACGATGGCATTGTTGAATAGTTGAGTGTTGTCGTCTAAACCCAAATTGATGAGTCGGTATCAAATCATCTAGCAGATTGTTATCATTTAATCGTTTTAGAATAAGTTTTTCCATCAACTTAGATATTATTGTCAGCAAGCTTATTGGACGATAGGATGAAGCATCCGTGGGGGGTTTGCCTGGTTTCAAGATTAGTATAATTTTGGCAAATTTTAATTGTAATGGCCAATGTGATAATCTTAGGATAGAGTTGAACAAGATTGTCAAAAATTTTATTCCTGTCTTGGGTAATTCAGAAAGTATTTTACCTGTTATTAAATCGTAACCAGGGGCCTTGGCCTTTTTTAATCTTCTTATCTCTTGCTCGACTTCAGTTTTCTTGATTTTACTTATTGGTAACGACATCTGCAGAGGGGCATCTAGGTATTGATCGATATCTTCATCTGGTTCATCTGAATAAGGTTTGAAGACCTCTGATAGGTGATGTGCGAATAGTTTGGCCTTTTCATCGCTCGATTTTGCCCAGGAATTGTTTGGGTTCCGGAGAGGCGGGATGGTAATTTGTGGCCTCTTAAATCCTCTTGTGGCTCTCCATATAGAGTGGTCCTTGTTAGATAAATTTTTTAAGAAGTAACCAAAAGTTTCATTCTTCGCTTCGTTAAGTTTTCTTTTAAGTATTTTTGATAGGTGGTTATAATCAGATTTGTCCAAAGGATTAGTACTACGCTGCCATCTTGCTCTGGCTCTTCGCTTTTCTTTTATTAGTTCTCTGATTTCCATAGGGATATTACATTGATTATTTGTTTTATTTTCTAGCGGGGGAGTTGAAATCCAGCCAGCATTTTGAACTGTCGATACGAAATGTTCTGTTGCGTGTTCTAATTCAGTGTTGGTCTTAATGCTTAATGTAAACTTTAAATTTTGATTTATGTACTCTTTGAAATGATCCCAATTAGTGCGTTTGTTATATAGAGTTGGTCTTGGTTACTTCCTAAAAATAGTTGAACCCATCGTGAGTATAACTGGGGTGTGGTCCGATGTTAAATCTAAGCTTGATTGTACTTCAATAAAATTTGTTGAAATTCCATTAGTTATAAAGAAATCTAGCAAGTCAGGAATCTTATCAGGATCAGCAGGCCAATAGGTTGGTTCACCCGATGAAAAGATACTGTAGTTGTTATCTATGAGTTTAAGGAGTTCTCTTCCCTTCGTAGTTATCAGTCTGGAGCCCCAAACAGTATGCTTTGCATTGAAGTCTCCACCTGCAATAAATTTTTGGCCAAGCATTGTAAAGAAAGGTTCTAAATGTTCCTTTTTAATATTGTGCCTGGGTGGGCAGTAAATTGCAGCTAGTTTTAGTTTACCATGTAGTTGTTTAACTTGGATTGTAGTGGCTTGAAGAAAATCGTTTTCGCATTTATTTACCTCGTGATGTGCCATTGTTCCTCTAATAATGATAGCAGTCCCCCCATGAGCTCTTCCATCTGGATGATTTGAGAGGTATACTTTGAAATTTGGTATTTTTATGTATGATAGAGAAGTGCAGTGTGTTTCCGAAACGAGGAGTATGTCTATATTATTATTTTTTATGAATATTTCTGTTTCATTGATTTTTGATTGGAGGCCGTTGGCGTTCCATAAGGCAATTCTTACGTAGTCTGCCATTAGGGTATCAATTTACCAATGACTGTATTTAATAAATTGATCATTTGTGACTTCTGTTGCATAAGTTGGTTGAACATGTTTTTGAATTCGTTAAGAAATCCTGATAGTGATATATCTTCCTTATGGCTTTCATTGTGTGAATTATTGTTTAGCGCTTCTGCATATGACGGTCTGTAGTTTTGGTTATAGTATGTTCGTGATGTCTTGTTTAGGGTTGGACTTGAGGATTGAGGTGGTATATTGTTGTTCATTGAATGTGTACGCATCTTATCTTGTTGATGCGATTTGTTTTTGTATTTATCTTGTAATTCTCTGTATACTGTACAGCCTTTATAGTTTGCTGGATGTGATCCGTTGCACAGAAAACATGTTGCTGGTGTATCTTTAGATTTTTTACAAATTTTAGTGTCGTGCTGTCCTCCACATTTTACGCAAGCAAATGGGCGATTACAATAGGCTTTCGTGTGGTTATACATTTGGCACCTTGTGCATTGAACTATTTCGGTATTTCTTAGGGGCGGTTCAACCCGAATGGTCCTGTTTTGAAGATATTTTAAATCATATATTGCTTTATTATTTTCAGCTGGTTCCAAATCAACATAGAATAGTGGTAGTGGGTCTTTTGATGCACGATGTTTAATATTGATTACATTTCTTACTTTAAATCCTTGAGTGCATAATTCTTCCTTTATTTCTTCTGTGGGAGTTGTTTGATGTAGATGTTTAATTACTACTCGATATGGCTTATCCTCTTTTAGTTGGTAAGTATGATGGATAATATTTTCCTTTTTTAAGTATTTAATCAATTTTCGATAGTTCTCTGTGGTGATTACATTTGTCTTCACTACGTTGTTCGCTAGAGTTTTTGTGATAATTTGCTCTTGTTCTAGTACATCATTTAAGGTTTTAATCATATCCTGATAATTTAATACTCCGTGTATAAAAATTGGGGGTGGTCTATTAGTGTTATTAGCCTGGCTATGGTCAGTGGGGGCTTCATCATTATTAACAATTGTTGTGAGTGGGAGGCATCTGTTGTTTTGTATTAATGGTGGTGTTTCAGTTACGGGAGAACTTACCCGTTTTCTTTTATATCTTCCCACTTCTTGCCAGGAATGGTTTTTAGTCTCCACGTTGATGTTGAGCACAGGATCCTGATTCATTGATTCCGATGTCTCGGCATCTGTAGCCATATTATGATGAATTAACCGCCCGAGGAGCGGTTAATACACAATATTTGTTTTGAATTGGTTTATTAATAAGTATGAATTTTCAACCAAATATTAGATTATAATTTTGCATACGTTTGGATATTTATCGCACTATCACTCGGCACTTAGAAAACACGTCCAATACGTTCCAATGCTAGCTCGCGAATCAGTTATAATTAGAGAAAGAAAACTGAAACTTGAAAGTACTCTGTTTAATTATTTGGATAATTATCGTTTGTTTCTTTTTATTTTCTTGCTTTATTAAAATATTACACTTTTATTAAGGTGCCCCACTATTATGGCCAAGGCGTATGTACTATTTCAAATGAAGAAATTAAGCCACCTCCTTGAATTAGTTATAATTAGAGAAAGAAAACTGAAACTTGAAAGTACTCTGTTTAATTATTTGGAGTCGATTTGTGCGGCATAAATAAAACCCTAAATAATGACCACAGAATTTGCAAGAATTATTTTACAAAGGAAATGTCTTTTGTTTTGCATGTTTTTAAAATGATTGTGATATTTTAAACGGTAAAGGAATTATCCAAGAAGTTCGCATATGTTTGAAAATCCATTGCTGCAGAATTTTGATTTTTACAATAGGCAAAACATCCTTGTTCCAAAATCCAAAAATGTTAACTACTAATAAGTAAAAATTCTAACCCTTAAACTCTTATCCTAAAGTTGGTTTAAAACTTAGTACCTACTAATATCGTAATATTTAAAACTATTTTAATATGCACATAAATTTTACCAAAAATGTTCCATTTTTGAGTAGGCACTTGACTTTTATTGTATTCGATACGATGTCTCGTATGGGGTGGTTGGACCTCTGGCTCTTGAAAGTCGCCTTTTCATTCTCGCTCTTAATTTTACGAGGACTTTAAATAGTTTGAAAAACAAAGATTTACAGCTTCTTATGAATTTTAGTGTAATACATTAACCCTAATCGTTCGTTACCTAAACCTAATACCATGTTTATGTAATAACATAATGGGACTGATTAAATAGCTTCGTTAACTCAAGTATACAAAACAGTAGCCAGATGCTTCATAAGTAGCTTGAAAACTTATCGCATGGGAATAATGTATAAAATAATAAACGTCAAAATCTGTGATAGTCGAGAAAAATTTTCTCCGAGTTAAACCATAACATGAAAAAACGACCGGAATGATAAATGGATTGTACGTTTTGTATACCGAAGAAATCAGTGGCAAAAACAATTAACAAATCAACTCAAAGCAATTAGCTTTTAGTAAAGTTATCATCAAAGAAGTGCAATTTACACGGAGCATTAGTTTTAGACAAGTGGGATCTGTTTAAAACGGGACTTACGCGACTTGGACGCTGCTTGGTAGCCAGTCAAGTCTAATTAATATTTTTTTTCGCCAAGACTATATTTTATTATAAGCGGAAACTACGATGAGTAAAACGAAATTTATTAAAAAGAGTGAAAGTTGATAGAAATTCGTAACATTTTGACATTCGTCTGGTTCATTTGAGCGTTTAAAAATATAAATAAATGAAATTGTGTAAGTCATCGTTGGTGTGTATTGGTTAAGGAGGCGGCAGTTCTCCAAGTAAACAATTCTTGATATTCAATGAAATGAACTAACTCTTGACCCTAAGTTCTTGTCACTTCATCAACTCAAACCTGAGATTTAAGAGCACGCGTGTGTGATGAATACTTCTTAATCAATTGTTGGGGGTGGCCAAATTCTTGGAATACATCATTTTTATATTAAGGATAGACGACCGTTATTGCATCAACCCGTCAACTGATTAAATTAAACCTACATAATTAGAAGGTACATTTTGAAATATTAATCTGTCATTAATTAATATACTTACTCAAACCAACAACATGTGTTTTGAGATTTTTAAGTGGAGATTATGTATTATGTTATTAACAACACGTGACTCAAATATAATTGGGTTATTACGTTTACTACAAATTAATGAAAAGGAATATTAAGCTGCTTTATCAGCTACGTACTTCATCATCTCGAAAGTGTGAGTAATACTATTAAGATTATATTTTATATGTATTATACTTTCATTATCTTCAAACTCATTTATTATAAATGAAATTTCGATAAGTCTTTGTTACAAAATTTCAGAAAATTACATGTAATAATTTGGAAGTGGACACTATGGGACGCGAGCGGTTTGATACCAGCGATTTTGACCTTTTCGATGCCATTCTTTCCAGTATCAATTCGATTCAGTACATAGTCGTGCTTGATATTTAATGCAAGACAATTCTTTATAAAATACATAGATTAGGCTATAGTTAATTTTTTAGTCTGCAGAGGTGCGGCGTCAAACGGCAAATAAGATTTGACATGATAATATACGTTTGCAGACGATACATCTGTGATGGCGTCTGACAATAATTCAAACCTTGCTTCACATGTTCTGCAAAACCACTTACGCAAAATTGAAGGTTGGCCAAGGATTTGGTGTATCAAAGCTAACGCCTAACACTAATAAGTTAACACATCAAAAAGATCTAGCTTTTTGTGGCCCAGTTAAGATCAGAATTTTCGGTGGATGATATTAAAATGAATTTGATTGATCTGCATAATCAAAGTACAATCTAGTGTTTTTTAAGCTGCATGGGTTCTTTCAATAGGGATAACTTTTGAATGAAGTTTGTCAAAGTGACAGTTCTTTGACATTTGTGTTCAGAAAGGTTTGCCATTTAATCATGAATAAATTAACACTTGAGCAACGCTACCAAATTGTGGAAATTTATTTTCAAAGTCAGAGTTCCGTTCGCGAAACTTATAGAGCTCTTCGCCCATTTTATGGTCGACTTAATCGACCTTCTGAGCAGGCTATTGGTGCGGTGATGGATAAATTTCGTACCACTTCTTCATTGCATGATGTAAGACTACTAAGAAGACAAAAAAATGTGCGTACCGAAGAAACTACCGCTTCTGTGAGTGAAAGTGTGTAAGAGAACCCAAACATTTCAATTCGCCATCGTCCTCAACAACTTGGGCTTTGTCCGTCCACTACATGGACAATTTTACATCAAGATCTTGGTTTAAATTCTTGCAAGATCCCGTTGGTTTAGGAATTGAAGCGTAATGATCATCGATTGCGTTCGCAGATTGGGCTCACAACTAATTCAAAGTGGATCCATTTTTTTACCGCCAAATTTTGTTCAGTGACGAGGCACATTTCTGGTTGAATGGGTATGTGAACAAGCAAAATTTCCGAATATGGACTGAGACCAATCCGGAACATTATCTTGAGACTCCATATTGCATCCATTAAAATTGGCTGTTTGGTGTGGAATACACGCCAACGGGATCATCGGTCCATATTTCTCTCGAAATGAGGAAGGAGCTACCGTTACGGTGAATGGTGTGAGATATCGACACATCCTCAATACATTTTTGTTTCCAAAAATCCAAGAGTTAAACATCGACAACTTATGGTTCCAACAGGATGGTACTACTTGACACACAGCCACCGAAACAATCGATTTATTGAAAGGACAATTGGGTGACAACATTATTTCAAGAAATGGTCCTATCAATTGGCCTCCAGGATCGTGTGATTTGACGCCTCCAGATTATTTTCTTTGGGGGTATGTTAAATCCATGGTTTATGCTAACAAACCAACAACTCTGGAAGCATTAGAGGTCAATATTGAGTAAGTCATTTATGAAATAAGGCCAGAAATATTGGAAAAAGTGGTCAAAAATTGGACTGATCGGATGCGCTTCGTAACGTTTAGTCCTGGTGGTCACACGCCGGAAATAAATTTCAAATAATAAATGGCATTATATTCACTTTCATAAAAAAATAATTAAAAACCATTCCATCAATTTTTTAATGTTTTATTTCAATTTAAAGTTCTCATGCAGCTAAAAAAACACCTTATACTAACTTATAATGTGCCTGATAATTTATTACAAAGATATAATTATTAATACCAAAAATTGGCCTGAGGGAACATTCATAAATTCATTTTTTCATGCCTTTCAAGCTCATGGGGTGCTTCTTCTTTTTTAGTACCATCGGCCCCAGCACGGACAAGAATATAGAAAGCATTATACAGAACGAGGATCATTGAAAATCTGTTCAAGAGCTCGCGAATTGATTAAATTTATACTGATCAACAATTACGAAATAATTTGCTCCACAGTGACTGAATTAGAACGGATAGTGAACTCTTTTATGATGTTTATCTTGTTCTTTCTCAACTTTTTTTGTCCACTCCTGAACATAAACCTCTCCTGGACTAGATGAAACCAATTCCTTTCTACACTTTTCTTGATATCATTAAGCTTTTATGGTCTTCTCACGCTTGAGAAGACCATAATATGCACCACTCGCTGGTTTTTATCCAGGTGTTCTGTGCCGTTAGCCATTCTATGACCTTCCCAGTGGGCTCGGGTTTCCCCGGAATCCAGAGGGTAGCCTTAGTCAGCCTAGGCAGATTGTTCACCTGAACAACATCTAATTTTGCGTTCTCCCATAGAGGCGGGAGAAGCCCAATTGTACTTTGGAGCCATTTTTGGGACCTCTCGTCACCGCAGGTGATCCGTAGGATCTGCCCCGAGTAACGGAAGCCCTCAAAAATTGGCGCCCCTGTTTTTGTCTGCAGAGCCTCCAAGACGGCTCTGCGTAAAGCTATGTTGAGCTGTGCTTCAACAATCTTCCTCTGGGCCTCTGTGAGTTTGCCCAGGGGATTTTGGCGGTCTATCACTGCTACTCTGAGGTGGCTGGTAACAGCCTCCTTGTAGCTTGACGAATTAGCCGCCTTTGTTTTGGGTATGTGCCCAGTTATTGTTACCACCTTCTTCCTCTGCTTGAGAGGCGAAGGCATTGAGTCCTGGGACCTGACCCTCTTTTTTACGGTACCAGTTGAAGGTGCGGTTGTTTTACCGCCTCTTTCCTGCGCCATCACATCTTTTCCCTTCTTTCCATCAGCAGGCAGGCCATCCGCCTCCTTGGGTTTGGATAGCCTGGCCCGCTCGTGGGCAGTTTGGCTGCTGGGGTTATCTGTTGCCATGCGCCTCACCGCTTTGGCTTTCCTTCTTCTTTTCTTCTCCGCCCCGCAGAGGTTACGCTTTTTATGGCGTATCTATAGGTCGGTTCTGTGTGGGGCATCCTCAGGGGACGCACCCACACTCGAAGAATCGACTGTTTTTTCCGGATGTTGTTCTTGTGGGACATCCTGTAAGGATATACCAACCCCGGTTCTGTTGGATGGTACATTCGTAAAGGATGTACCCATCGCAGCACTAACGACTGGGGCCTCCTTAAAGGAAGCTCCCATTGTATTTTTTGACGATGTGTCTGAAGACACAGCCGCCTGGGGTTTTTTGGTTTTGTCCATATTATCCATCCGGAGTAATTCAACATTTTCATCTCCCAGAGCTCCCCACCCGTCACAGAGTCCAACCAGGGGACGCCGAACCTCGGCGCCAGGGCTACCCGAGAGATATAGTTCCCAGAAAGGCATAGTGTTTTCACACCACGACCTTTCCAAAGAGCTCGTCCTACCGGTCCTCTTACGGATCCAGCATAGCCGATTGACCTAGGTGGACTATTCTAGGCCGCCCGTTTAGGAAGAAATCGAGGCCAAAGTGGAGTGTTGTCGGACCTAGGAGAACTAACACCGCCCCAGGCCGACTCAGCACCAGGATCCTTTCATCCCTAAGCACGGGTCTCCACGCACGGCACAAACACGCGGGTACCTGTATTAGTCCTATTTCTCCACGTCGACCGTCATCCCAGTGTATGACAGACCTGGAGGCCAAGCACAAAGGTTTTTAGGCCCTGGCATGCCAAGCAGACGGAGCACAAGGAGTTTTACGTCCTGGCTCTAGCCCTTCCAGGTACACGCCCGGCGCTTCCTCAAAACACACAAGCCCCCTCACCACGGCAAGGTTCAGGTACATTCGAGGGGGCCGACTGCTGTTTATTTTCAGGCTAATATGCGTAGATCCACGTTTCGTCACCTGTCACGGTGTGATAGACATGTTTTGAAACACCACGATCGTATTTTTTGAGCATTTTTTGGACCAATTGACATGAGCCTGTTTTTGACCGATTGTCAAATTATGTGGGATCCAACGCAGACAAATCTTTTTGACGATCAAATATGTTCATGCAATATTGAATGTATGCTGGTCCCACTAATGCCCAAGGATGCCTCAATCTCACGATAAGTCATATGGCGATCTTTCCGTATCAGTTCACGCACAGCATCAATATTTTCCGGAACAACGGCCGATTTTGGACGACCTTCACAAAATTTGACGTTGAGCGAACTACGGCCACGACTGAATTTGGTCAACCATCGATAAATACTGGTCCTTGATGGTTCTTCATCGCCAAAAGTCGAATTAAGTTCATCGATTACTTTGCAGAGCTAATGTGAAAAATGTAGGGGATATTGTGCCACCCTGCCTAACACCCCTTCCAATCTTAATTTTGTTAGTTTTTAGGTTTTCGTTTATCTTTACGTGCAATGTTGCCTGTTTGTAAATAATTCCTAATAGCGCCGAATATTTTGAATCGGATGCAGCTTCATCCATTTCTCTCAAGAAAGCCCATCTTTCGATGGAGTCAAGCACCTTGTGGTAGTCAACAAACGCTAAGTGGATGGGGACCTTGTATTTAATAGCCTTTTCTATTAATAAGCGTACCGTTTGTAGGTGTTCGATAGTACTAAATCCTTTAAGGAAACCAGCTGGTTCCACTGATTGGTAGGAGTTCAATTTTTTTGCTAAACGATTAATTGTAATATTAGTCAGTAATTTGTATAGAAGTCCGGGCAACAATAGCAAGAACGAGATGTTGACGCACGGACGTCACGGTGTTGAATAGACTTGACGCTGGAAGCGATCACAGATTGGTAAGGGGAGCGACCTTACAACTGAATCAATAGATGGAAACTTCAATAAACATGTACCTTTAAATTGGAAACCTGAAAACGAAGCAAAAATAACAAGCTTCAAGAAAGAGCTCGAAAAAAGACACCATCCATCTAAACAACCATAGCAATAACATCCAACTTTATCGGCGAAACAAATGAACTATAAGTTGAGCCACGAAACAATTGAACTAATGGAAAGTACACGGAAAATGGACAAGTAAGAACCCGCGTATCGAGAGGTAAAATAGAGCCACTAAGAAACATATTAGGAAAGATACAAGAACCCTAAGCTATTATAGAGGTAAATATAAATATGAGAATGCTAAGAAATAAACTATCGAACGGAAAACAAAGAATATTAATGGAAGATTAAAAATCTACAGTGTCTTCTTATAACAGACGAAACGATGATCGCAGTAGCAATTGAAGATTTCTACCAACAACTGTACAATAAGATGCAAAATCAAAAATGTGAAATCTGAAGAAATGACTGAAATAAAAACTGAGATTCGTAAGGCACTCAAACAAATGAAATCAAATAAATCTCCATGGGAAGACATACGAGATGATAAAATCAGGTGGTAGCATTATAGAAAAGGCTCTAAAAGTGCTTTATAACAAATGTCTGGAAAAGGGAAATATACCGGAAAAGTAGCATACGGAAATTATTATTCTGCTATTCAAAAAAGAGGGACAACACTGATATAGAAAATTATAGACCAAAAAGTCTCCTCTCTCATCTATACAAATTATAGTGTTTATCGAAATTGCAATAATTCCTGTAAGGATGGTGGAGAAGGTGTGATTGTTGCGGTGTCTTGCCCACAAGCATTGATTGCCACAAGTAACAATCGATGAAGCCAATAACCTTTTGTATGTGTGCGAATTGGAAGTCAATACTTGAATTTGATCGTAATAGTGATTTACACTTTACCCCCCCCCCCCCCCACACACAAGTCCAGTTGAAGTATATGAAACAGTGGTGGATATTATGGAGAAGCTAATGTGTAATTATGATGACGATAGGATCGAGTTGAATGGTACCGGGCGATTTTAACCTGCCTTATCTTCAGCGTGAGGCGCGACCAATAGCGTGAGGCTGTTTTAGAAGAAACTTTAAGGATAGCATGGGAGCGGTTTTACCTATCAATATCAATTCGAAGCTAATAATATGACTGCTTGTGGTTTGTTACAAGTAAATTTTATTTGTAACATTTACATAAATTGTTTAATCTTGTATACGTAAGGTAAATGATTCAACGTTATTTTATATTTGTAGCTCTGATAGCGTACTGAATAGCATGGACAGAAATGGTAGTCCTTTCTGAAAATAAAGAGAACATTTTTGATATTTTTGATTACTATCACTACTTGCCTGTTTCTTTCCATTGGTGGATTAAGGCCTTCCCCATCGTTCTCCATCTCTCCATTTCCGCCACCTTCAACCATCCAATACCTTCCGTCTTTTTTAGTTCGTCCCTCCATCGTGTTTTTGGGCGTCCAGTCCTTCTGCCAGCTCTCGGTTTCCATTGACCTCTCCATGGACCTGTTTGTCCACCTATCATCGTTCATTCTGGTCGTGTGTCCTGTCCAATTTCAAAAGATATTACAATGGTATAATTATTAATGCCAGCAGGGACACTTTAGATCAGGGATGAGCAATCCGCGGCCCGCCACACTTTCTCGTGCGGCCCTTCAAAGATTTTACATTTTGACTTTTAAGGTTAGATTTACAGGTTTATTTTGTTAATTAAGAGATAATTTGAGTTCATCATTCAGTGTTTGTATGATTTACATTTTTAAATTTGTAGCTGGCCCGTTCTAAAAAATAGCTTGTTCATCCCTGCTTTAGATGATAGTGAAGTAAAATACAATTTTAAGTCTATTGACTATGATAAATTTGCGAATTATTTGTCATAGACTTACTGATTATGTTTGCTAAGCGATTCTGTAGATGTAAATGTCTCTCGGTTCTACGGGCGTATTTATGGAGGTTTGGAACTATATAAATTATGCAAGAAAAATTAGTGGTAAAAAAAATTCTAGCAAGTTTTGAAAGGCTTTCGATTCTGTGCAGCATGATATATTGTTGTCTAAATTAGAGAACGCAGGTTCTATCTTGTTGGCAGGACCCAGTATATTGATGGTGGTGGAATTCATTCTGCAGCCATCGACTTGTTATTGGGTGTGTTCCAAGGTAATCATTTGGGACCAATATATTTTTGATAATTGGTTAATCATATAATATTTGTTGAAATTTTGTCTATTTCTACTATTTGCAGACAATCTTAAGTGATATGGGAAGGTACAATCAATATCTGATATTGCTTTAATTCAACATGATCTGAATTTGGTTTTTCCATACTGGAATGAAAACAAATAATTTTTGAATGAGCAAAAGTGTGACATTATTATGACATTTCATCGTAGTAATTTTCCCTCCTTGATGGAGGATTATTTCATTGGAGAACTGGAATTTCTTGACAGTTTTCCGTGCTTTCGGAGGGCACGTAAAGCCGTCGGTCCCCCTGTGCTAATGATTTGCCATCATAACAATAAAAAACAGGGTGCAGTAGCAAACTACCTGAGATGTAAAAACCAAAAATGCTCATAGAATTAATTACAAAAATTAGTAAGGAACAGGTCCTGGACCTATATTAAGAGGGAGACTTTTTAATAAAAGTAGAAGAAGAAGGTCAATAGCATAGTCGTTCGTTAACTGCTAATGTTAAGTACCCGGTTCAAAAGATAAATATATTACCGAAAATGTTGTGTACAATAATTTGTAATTATCTTAATCCCTTGGAAGTCCGTGGAAATTCTTTCAATTTTTTATTTAGAATTTGTTTAAAATCACTTGGGATTTCTTTTTTAATTTCTTTCGATCTAATCCATTTGAAAAATTTTATTCATTTGAAATCCTTGGAAATTATTTGTTTGGAAAGTGTGTTTACGATCACTGGGTCTGACTTAGAAATCGTTGGAAGTCCTTGGAATTCGGGGTCGACTCCGGATGCCTCGGAGCGGAATAAGAAACAATTTATCAAAGAAAATTCCAAAATTTACAAAATCATGGATTGAGAGTTTAAAATGAATCGTAACTTCAAGATAGGTATGAGAAAAATTTATCCAAAATTAAACCTATATGCTCTAGAAAGTTTTCTGATTTGCTTATTTTCGTTCACTCACAAAATGCTAAGATGCAAATTAAATGCAAGAAAAACTTATTCCTAGTTATAATTTTTACAGAAATCCAAAATTTTTGCGAACATTTTTGATTGAAAAACACTGGCAAAATATTGTATTTACTACTCCCATCTATTTCGAATTTTTTTTTAAATGGTGCCAACCGCTTGTGTTTGAGTTCGAGCGAAACGCTGAGATTAATCATTGGAATGATGTCATAATAACTGATTAATATCAGACTAATTAAAAAAAATACAAATGAAGGAGAGTTGAGAAGGGGGGTAATTAAATTCTGTAATAATCAAACTGTACAACAGGATTTAAATGACCCTAATTTATGCAAAAAAAATCAAAACGACTGATTTTTTGAAAATTGGTTTGATAGATACTAATTTTATTTATTTATTTATTTTTTTTTATTTGAGAGTTGCGTTTTTAACTGCTAAGGTCATTACGCTTAGTAACATACATATTATTTGATTTTGTTATTTAATTGTTTTTTAGTTCATATTTTGTGGAGTTGTACAGGTTTCTTGGAAGCATAAGATTCTTGGTTGTTTGTGGGATATTAGTTGTTTACTTTCTGGGAGTCGTGTTATTAGGCCATTAATATTCCATTGTAGAATGAAACAATTATTCATTGGGTTGTTTTTGGAATGGTTAGTAGTTGTTTACAGGGGTTTATTTATTTATTCGGTGTCAAGGTTTGATTCGTGCGACGAGTCATTTTCTATATTTTGTTCTATAGATTTCTCAATTAGGCTTATAATTTTTGTAAGTCTATATTTTATTGATCTATGGACTAATGGTTTAAAGTCTATTAGAATATCTGATAATGATTCTATGTCCTTGTTTAATTTTTTTGCTTCTTCTAATGGAGTTGAACTTTTTGCTATTGCTTCAAAGAATTGTTTGAATTCTCTGAAGTTGAATGGATAATTTATGGGATTTGATAATAATAGATTTTCTATCGGTTTTAGTAAAATTTCTGTTGTGCATTGGGTTTCAGTTTTGGTGTTTTTTGGTTTTTTTGCTTTTGGTTTTTTAAAACTCTCTTCTGTTTTGGAGTTGCTTTCTGAGTCGGCGTTAGATTCTTTTTGAGGAGCTAGGCTGTTCTGTGCTATTGCTACTGCAAGTGGTTCTTTTGTCATAGATGTTGATTTGATTGCATCCGGGGTTGTTTCGGGAGAAGAGAGAGACAGTGGCCGTTTTATGGCTTTTTTGGATTTGTCAGTTTCCTGTTTTTGGATTGAGTTGGCGGAAGCTGTTTCACCGTCTTCTGCAATGGACATTTTAGTGGTTTTATCATTGGGATTTGCAATTTGTTGGTTTGGTAGTGCTTTTTGTTTGATGATAGTTTCAGAATTTTGTGCACGAGTCATTGAGTTCAAGCTGTTCAGGTTTGTCATTTGATGATGTATTACTGTGGTTTCTAGGTTGGACACTGTTTCAAGAGCTGTTAGGGGGAGTTCATGAGTGATGTTTTGGCAGTTCTGTGCCAGGTGCCCATCTTTTTTGCATTTATAACAGGATTGCGTATCAGTAGCTAGAAATATTCTGTATTCAATGTTATCATCATTAATGATTATGGAGGATGGGATTTGACTGTCTTCACATTGCACTATGTAAACTTGGCGTCTGAAGCTATAAATGTGTGAATACTCCGTTTCATACATCCCTGCTCTTAGGAAATTAATTGGTGATATTGTCTTGAGGTTGTGTTTGTTAAGTGCTTCTGCAATGATAATGTGGGGGATTGAAGGGCATACATTGGAGATAACAATTCTTTTGGTTGGAGTAATTAATCGTCGTACTTGTGCAAGAGTATTTTCCACTTTCAAGATGGGATGGTTGTTTACGAAGTTGGTGACCAGTTTATTGTTTGTTAGGTAAATGCAAATTCGTCCATTTGATAGTCGAGATGCAAATAGTATGCTTTTAGGGGAGATTATTTGTCCGACTGCTGTAACGTATGATTTCAATTGGATTTGATTTTCAGCTTGGATAATTATTGCTTGTTCTTTAGATGGGAAAATGTTAGTGGTTTTTGCTTTATCTGCGAAGGAGATGTTTTCGGAGTAAGTTGAATCTCTGTTTGTCGGTGAAGTTTGAGAATTTGATGGAATTTCCATTTTGTTGGATTTAAAGGTGATTAGCTGTCACTTTGACACTCAGCCTTTTGTGTGACAGCTGATTCTTAATTTATTTTGCTTCCAAATTAGTGGAATACATTAGTCAGTCGGCTATTTTCAATTTTCCACTACTTGCGTAGTGATTTGGGATGATTTTAAAATTGTCTGTATTAAAATCTTTATAGTATTTTACCTTGTTTGATGAATTTCTGTGAGCTCACTAAAAACGTTAAATTTTTCAACGTAAAGAAAATCATGTCTGTGTGAAAATAATTCGGAAATGTTACTTATTTTACTTAAATTATTTAGTTTGGCATCGGCAAATAGCTCATAAATTTTCGACATCAGGCTCGAGCCGGAGGAGCTAATCTGTCGACCAAGGTTCCAAAAATCACTAAACTAAAGTTGTGACTTGGCTCGTATCGTCCCTATGGGTCAAATAGTTTTAGGAAAATTAAACTAAATAAAAGTACTTATGCGTTAAATTGAAAGAAAACGATGTTCTTCTAACCACTACAGTTTCCGAGGTTTTTTCAATTTTTCCCAAAAAAGCTTTTATTTTTCTAAAATAAATTTTTTTGTATTCATTTAACGCAAGAGTTGAATAAAATTAGATTCAATTCTCGATAAATCTCCACATAGAACAACTTTCTATCCTATATTTTTTGAAAGATATTTTTCTGGTTTTCAGTTTTTCGAAATTGACTTGCTTTTGATGCATCGTACGAAATAAATGCATTTATATTGTGATTTAAAGCAAATAAAATTTTGTGTACAACCAGAGAAAAGGTACGCCTAGCAGAAGGAAAACTCCTTTTGTGATGAAACCAGCATTTGGAATATTAAATAAAAATCAGGGTGTTGGAATATCGTAGGTTACATTTTAATTTTTTTAGGGCCAAGTGAAATTTTACATTCTACACTTAAAAATGAGCGAAAATTTGAATTAAAACAGGATATCTTTCTGAAAACAACGTGGTATTTTTAGTATTGTGAATTAATATGAATAAAATATTTTCAAAATTACTTTTAAGGTATTAAAGTTAAATTATTTAAATTACCTGAACTGCACTGAAATCAAGCTATTTGGAAACATGAAAAAAATTGAAAAACGTTCTTTGAAAGCTCACAGTAAGGGCCTTATTAGGATAGAAAGTTGTCCATGCAGAGAATTAGACTGAGAAAACAATTGCATCTCCGAGTTGAGAATTCTCAATAATTATTAAAAAAAGTATTAATTATTATAGGGCCCTCAAAAATTTTCAATCATATTTTGTCATTTGGTACAACAAATAATGAATTACTCAGTACATGCTACAGTTCAGTTTTTTTAATAACAAACGTAGAGAAAACAATAAATTTATTTAACAGTTTTTCATTATTTTTAATTTAAAAAATTCAGTTTATTTATATGACCATAACATAAATTATAAATTTTCTAAAGGACAAATACCTAACTGCAATATTAAAAATAGGATAAGAAAGGTCATTGAAATACAAAAAGGAACAATGTGAAGGAAACTAATAAGCTCTCTTTTTCTGAGGATAAACTTATTATTCCAATTTCCAATAATTATTTCCTTCTTTACTTACTGTTTATTTGTTTCTTCCTCCATTGTGGTTAGACTTGACTATTTTCTTTAAAGAAAAATATGGAAACTTTTTTAGTTGTTGAAACTTTCCACTTATTAGATAATCAAGAAAAGTTTCATAAAATTTACTATTTTATTGTTATTAATTTTCAGACGTTTTAAATGACATTAAATCTTATATAGGATATAATCTAAATCACGAAAATTCGGGACGTCTGGAAATTGTCAAAAGATGAGTCCTGATAAGGACGGCTCGTGACTTGTTTCGATGTGAGGGCACGAAATTTAAATAAAGAGGAAAATACAATTTTTTCTCGTTATTTTCAACCCTCAATGCACACTGAAACTTTCGTAATGAAGTCGTTTATACCCCTGATTGAAATTAGGGCTTGCATTGTACAGCAATGTTCTTTTAAGGCATTTATTCCGCTTTCAAATTTAGTAACGCCATCTGCTGATTACTTTTTGAACTTTCTTTATTTATTGTTCATCGTAATTTTCGACAAGTTTTTTTTAAATTTTAAGCTTTACATTCAAAAGAATATTGCCATCCTGTTCCAGGATTTACAGATCCGTTTGAAGAGGGTGATCAGTCCTCATGTAACATGTTACAGTTCAATTGAGTGTACTTCGCTTCTAAGTTGTTGTTCACAGTTTTGCATGTGTGGTAACGGTCCTAATGATTTCCTTCCATCCCTGTTTGTTTTATCTCTATTTCGTCCATTCATTTACCCCCATTGCCGTCATGTCGTTCATCACCTGGTCCCATCACCTGATCTTCTGTCTTCTGCGGGTTTTCATAAAGTTATCTTTTTCATCTTGCCGTTGTCGCTTTTTCTCATTTTTTTTCAGGTTTTTTGGGCATTCTGTCTCGCCGTCTTCTGTTCTAATGCATACACCGGTCTCCTCATCCTCTCCATCGTTCTGTATAGATTTACTCTTTTCACCCTATCGAAAACTTGTTCGAAATCCACAAATAGCACGTGGAGTTCCATGTTGGATTCGTGCAGCTTTCCCATGGTTTCTTTCATCGTATGTATCGCAGCTATCGTAGATTTGCCCTCGGTGAATTCAAACTGGTATGCACCTACTGTCTCTTTTGTGTATTCTTTTAGCCTTCTGTGGATTAATGTAGACAGCACTTTGTAGGATGAATTGAGGACCATTATACCTCGATAGTTTCTATATACAGTCGTCTGAGGCAGCTTTCTTTTTTAATGGTATTATTACGCCCTCCCTCCATTAATTGGACATCCTCTCTTCCTCCCATACCTGCTGTACTAATCGACTCAGTCTTACACATAGCTCGTTTCCGGTATACTTGATGAGTAGCATATTTATATCATCCATTCCAGTTGCTTTGCCATTTTTAAATTTTTTGTATCATTGTTATTATTTCTTCGGTTCTGGTGGCGTCAATTCTTGACTGTCGCTGATTATTTCGAAGCGTCTTTGTTCTTCATCTTATTGAACGTTTAATAGTGTTTGAAAGTGATTGCTCCAGATGTACTTCACTTTTTCTGGCTCATCTTCTATTGCTCCTTCTTCATTCTTCATTCTTCATAATTTTTGATTTTATGTTGTGGTTTGCTTTTTGTCTTCTCAGTAACTAATAGAACATTTTCGAGTTGTTGAACTTTGTTCAATATTTAGCGGCGTAACTTCCCGTCGTCCTCTACGTACCAGCCGCCGCTGATCCAGATCACCATCATGAGTAATCCTTTGAACACTTGTAAATTTTTAATTCTCTGACCGTTCCAGTTTATAAATTTTTGAAAATTCCCAAAAGGAGTAAACTTAAAAGTTCGTAATTCAAATTGTAACAAACCTATGATTTAATAGCGGACAAATCAATCAACAACCGTGAACATACGATTTATTTTTTATTATCCAAAATTTTACGATTCCGTTCAAGTCATTTGTTTAATAGCAGGGAGTTTTGGTGTTCGTCGTTACTTGTCAAACTGTGAAAGACGGTTTAATAGGCAGGACAATAAAAATATATCGAATCTCGAGTGGTGTAACGTAAACCAAGTCTCCAACATACACAGGGGTGTAAAACTAAAAAGTTAATTTTATGCGTCAATCACTAGTAAAAGCATCACGTTTCACACTAAAAATAATATCGGTATCCTTCGAAAATTAAACCATCAAACTTTTTTGACGTTTAGAGCTGTTTAGGCTCGACGACCATAATTAAACAAAAATGCCCTTAAAATATTATGTAACACATCCCCTGAAAAATTATTGGTAATTAAATTTAGAATTCACACGCCGAACGTAATGAAGTTGAAGCAGAATTTCATAGTTTATGTCTGCCAGCAACATTTTTAAAACAGATAAGCGCCCGACAGAAAATCTTATCAAGATTGAAACGCAGAGTAAATAAACAGCAATAAAACTGCAAGTGCAGTTATAAATATGGCTGCATGTTCACAAAGTAAACTATCTGATGAACTTCCGGCCAGAAAATAGTATCTACGATTGTCGGCCTTTGTTCAACCACATATAAATAATTAAAGCAATATATTTTTTTAGCAAAAAGTAAATATGTCGTCGATTCACTTTCACTTTAAACCTACGAGGAATTTATTTCCTATTTTCTAATTTCAGATAAATTGCTCCATCATCCACTCTGCCAAAACCTACACATTCACGAACAGGGCATTGTATTTTGAATTGTTATTCTAATAAAAATTTTCATTGGAAAGCATTTATACGAAGCAGTTGGCATAAACTTGAAACAACGACGACCAAAATAATTAAAAAAAAGAACGAATTTTTTTAACTTGGCGTAGGAAGATGTTTTGCAATAGCATTTTCGGGTGCTCGTCACCTGTTCTGCTGCAAGGTGCTTCTGGTTTGAGAGAAATCCTCAAAACGGAACACTTTTTTTTAACTTGCCCGTTAAACCGAAATCCTAGAAATACCAAAAATATTTAAAATTTTAACTTTCTCTTCATTCACGCCTGTTGCTTATGCAACTAATGTAGTTATACTACCAAAATGATCGAATATTCGCCGATTTATTTTTGTGGAACGATTTGTTTTTCTATTTTCAGTAGGTAATTGCAATTTGTTACTTTAAGTATGGCATAATGGCCATTTAATATTCAACGTCCACCATATTTGCATTAAAAAATAAATCGTAGTTGGCATTAAAACTAGGATCACGAACATATTTGAATGCTGCCAAAATAAATTGGGCGAGCAAGTCATTTACATTACATTTTTGAATTAGTAAAGGAAAAAATTTTGTAAGCATGAAGTTGTTTCAAGTTAAAAATGCAATCTAGGGCAAAACTTAAATTGCGAACTCTTCATTAATATTTCAATAAATATTAAATTCTTCAGTTCATGTTCCAAATGTTACTCTTTCAAATTCAAATTTTTAAATTTAAAAAAATGTTTAATATTCGCGCCAGGAGTGACCAATGATCATTGTTATATTTTTTTTGCTTTAGCGTTTGACACAAGATTTTATTATGGTTATTCTTACCCATGTATGGTAATGGTGGATATGGTTATTCCGCAACAGAGCAGAACTCACTAAAATTTTATTGGGTTTTGAATCCTCACAAGTTTCATGAATTGAAACTTTGAACGTGAAAATTGGAATCTTGAATGAATGGGTTTTCCATGTTTTAGAATATTTTTTCTAGAAATGTTGAGCAATAAAATGCATATTTTAAATATTTTTGCTTAAAAACTTAGATTTATCTGTTGTTTTATCAGCAATTGGTATCATGATGTCTCATTCCAATAAAGCAGACCCCGATAGGGTCTGCACTCACTTATGCACCTCCGCATTCTACCTATTCAACTTGTGGTACTCGTATCTTCATTGAATTGTGCAAAGCAAGTCTCATAAGTCCTGTCCTGTTTAAGTCCTTATTAAGTAAGGCAAAAGAAGCAATTGGGTAGAGTGACCTATCTCTCACTACTCGAAACAAAATTTCTTCTGCTACACACTAAAGAACACAGTTAATATAACAAATTCTCAAAATATGAACGGTGAATTTATTATCAAAATTTTGAAATAATCGAAAGTGAATTTATTCACTAGATTTGTGTAATTTTTCGTTCAATTTTCACAAGCTTCGATAAATCACCCCCCATAGCATCCTCACTACAATCTCACTAGTTGCCAATTCTGACTAGTTCTAGAAGCCATCCACTTCGAGGTCATCAATAGAAATTAATTCATAATTTCTTTCTTCGAATTAGGGACTCTACTGTATCGGTAAACGTAAAAATTTTCTTTTTCTTCATATATTTCATATCCACAGTCACAGCCCAGGTTTTTACCAGTCAGTCCGCCAAGCGCCAATTCCCAGAGACCCACCGGTCTCTACAACTTCCAAAGTCATTCTTGTCCTTTCAGATGAAGGAGAAGGCCGGCTACGCCGGGATGCTCCATCAAATTCATATCAGGTAAAGGTAAAGGTTCGCACCGCCAGATGCAGCTCGACTGTCGTACATGCAACATCGATTATTTTTTGTTTTTAGGCGATTTTTAGGGGGTGAAACGTAATAGTATACTGCCCCATACCGCAACTATACTTTTTAATGCTATTTCGAGGGTCTCTCACATCCCGGTTTCATTTATCCCGGTTTTCTTGATGCGTGGCGCTTCTCGTATGTTTAGCCTAGTAACCTAGCCTAGCCTAGTAGATCTCCTTATCGAATGCACACCCCAAAATTAGAAGGAAAAAAAATTTTTAATTTTTTCACTTTTTCGGCAATACACGGGTTATTTTCCATTTTTTTGTTTATATTTATTACTAATATCCACTAATCACACCCCCATCTATCCGAATTTCAAAGAAAAATTGAAATCGGAGCGAAAAAATTTTACGCATTTTCATCGGACCACGGGCGACTGATGTGCATCGACCCCGGTCGGCCGCATACTCGATGCGACTTTCCCGTACTTTTCAAAAGTCGATATTGGGGTTGTTTTTACTCCGTTCATCCTTTTTTTTGTTTTATTAGACAAATATAAGCCTGTTCTTTAGTGTGTAGCTGAAGAAATTTTGTTTCAGCTAGTTACAGATACATAACTCTCCCCGAAGCAATTTGTTAATTATCCAGGTGTTGAGATAGATACGTTTGCGCCGAAAGAAATATCTGCTTCATCAGGTGTTCCTGAAAGCTCTTATGTGGGTCCATTCTGTTTATGTTATGCTTGTCCACGACATTGGTAAAATGTGAATTTTAATACAATAAATCGCGATGCGTGTAGTACAAACGATTTTGATGGAAGGTCATTGGAGGCTCAAACGAAGCTCAAACGTTTGACAATAATTTCATTAAAAATTCGTGATGTAGGGGGGGGGCAGCGAAATGTACCTCCATTGAACGGTTAATAGTCAAATTGGGTAAGCTCAAAATTAGTATAAAGTTGCGCAATTAACTCTCGTCATATTTATGAACATATCTAATTGTCTTATGCATTAATGACGTCAAATTGGGTTATTCAGGAATTGTAAATTCTTGTTATATACAGACGATTTAAAGATCTTCAATGTTGTGAACTCTGTAAACAATTGTAATCTAATTTCTGAAAATCTGTGCACATTTGAATCATGGTGCACTGCGAACTTCATTGAAATATTTCTATATGCAAATTCCTTCGTTTTTCGCGGAAGAAAACTCACATGGATAACACCTATAAATTGTTACAAATCAAACGAGATTGGCACTGCTTTTATCTTCAAAGATTTAGGGGCGACTATGAAATCTGATCTTAGTTTTTCATCGCATGTAAACAAAATCATTAATAAGGGTAACCGAATGTTGGGTTTCATCTTGAAGCATTCTCAAGAGTTCACCAGTTTGGGAGTCTTGAATTTGTTGTTTGCCGTTTACATACGATCACATCTCGCGTACTCTTCAACAGTTTGACACCCGGACATTTCTCGAATAGATCAACTCCAAAAGAGATTTGTAAAATTCCTGTGTTACTGTGCTACTGGAATTACCTACATTGGATATAAGAAGAAAATACCTGGATTTGTGTTTCTTGCTTTAATTATTAAACAACTTGATCGATTGCCCAGCTCTGTTGGAGCTGACCCTTTCCTTTCCTTGACCTTTTCTTGGCCGACTTCCATATGAGTAATTATGGGATGCACTGGCCAGTTACAACATTGCAGACTCTTGCCAAAAAAATTGACGTTGATGTTTTTGTAAGTTCATTAGTGAGGTTCAAATCACCGCTAAGTGCAATTCACATGTATATAATTATTATATTGTTATTGTTTTCTTCTTATTTTTGTTATAGTTATAAGAAATTATGTCATAAATAAAGATTATTATTATTAAATAGTTTAAATATTTGCAGAACAACTAATAACAAAAGTTCCGTGATTTCTTTTTCTAACAGCAATTTTTTTACGTTTGATTATACATATCTTAAAACCAGTTCAAATAACCGTCCTTCATAAGAGGAGTCGTAGGAGATCCCAAGACCATAAATTTTAGGGCTTCAGATTTTTCCGTCATATTGATAGCGTTTTTATCTGGTATCACGTCAAAACAAAAAATTTAAAAAAAACCGACTTCAAAAAAAAGCACTACAAAAAATTGCACTAAAAAGTAAAAAATAATTAGAAGTTATTAGAAGAAGATTTAACAGAAATTATAAGTATATTTTTACAGTGCTGAGCATAAAAATTAATGTATTACGTTAATAATATACAATTATTGTTATTTTTGCAGTCGGTGCCAGCCAAGGTTAACAAACGTGTATTAACGAAGTAGCGGAGTACCAATTTCTTAACAGCTTGGCTGGCACCGATTCCAAAAATAACAATAATTGTATATTATTGACGTAATACATTAATTTTTATGCTCAGCACTGTAAAAATATACTTCTAATTTCTGTTAAATCTTCTTCTAATAACTTCTAATTATTTTTTACTTTTTAGTGCAATTTTTTTGTATCTAGTACTTTTTTTTGAAGTCGGTTTTTTTTAAAAATTTTTTTTATTTCTTGCTTTTTAGTGAATCTTGCGTTCCTTAACTGATTTATCGAAAGCGAATATGGGTAGACCTACTAAACGCGCTGCCCATATGCGACAGCGCCGTTCAAATGAGACAAGCAAAGAAAGGGCGAAACGCCTATCTCAAAGTAGAAAATCTAGATCCAAGACTATTTCAGAAGAGAGTAGTGAACAGCGTGAAAAGAGGCTTTCGCAAATGCGGGCTTACAATCAATAAAAACCAAAGTACTCAACCGATTTTGATGAAATTTATATGGGACCAATCTGAAACTATATCCTTTCGAATTGTGAAAAAATTTTGAAAATCGGTTAATAAATGACGGAGTTATGAGGTAACAAACATTAAAAAAAATACAGCCGAATTGAGAACCTCCTCCTTTTTTGAAGTCGGTTGAAAACATCGAAAACAACAACACCGTAGTCAAAAAGTTCGGGTAAGCTGAAATTTTGCAGTCATATGGATTTGAATGTCCTAAGGAACTCGCAAAATTAATTTAATAGCCCTGTTGACTTTCTTCCCTAATAATTGGGGAATTAAGCTCCGCTAACATAGTTTTATACTCGCTTAAATCCTGATGTACGGAAAATTCTCATCAAATCAAAATTGTAGAGCATAATATATTTTGTACATAATAAAGTTTTTCAAAATACGTCTACGTTATGCCATACCTGAAATAAAAATTAATTTTCAGAAAGCCGAATGGTAACATTTAAAACAATTAAAATTGGTAAATAGTTTGTGTAGCCTCTCTGGAGATGAAGTGTATACACTTCCCGCGGTTCGGAACCCGCGTTAAGCAGTAGGTCCCCTATGTGTGTGATAATACTTCAAACGCATAACACATGCATATTAGGAGAGAGGTCGCCAACGTCCGGGGGACTGGATATGGTACACGAAGAAGAAGAAATAGTTTGTGAATAACATTTTCTTACATGCCATCTTCGTTCTACAATTTTGAACTGATTATAATTTTCCCTGAAATGAAATCAAGGTAGTTATAGACGAAAACAAACCCGGCTCAAGAATATTTTTTACTAATGGGCCTTTTGGGCATGGGAGTTTTCACGCTGGAGGTATTTCAAGTCACAGATTTTGCCTTTTTAGTTCTTATTCGAGGCTTTGAATGTCTTTGAATTTTTTACAATTTCTACGGTTTTTGCAGCTCTTATAAGTGAAAACTTGCGAAAATTTGTAACTCCTCAGTCAATAATAGTTTGATGTCAAGTAGAACAATTAGTAATTTTTAAATTATCGCGTTGTAGATGACTTTTTTAAATTAAAATTTAATGATTTAAACTAGAAAATTATGGCCACCAAAACCTTCAGACTTATGTGTAATTAATACGGAAGGTCGCACTGGATCCTTTTACAGATGATGGTAACTAAAATTTTAAGGAATAAGACGTGCATTACGCAATGACAAATTTAATAATATACTCGTAGTACATAGTACATGAAGATGTCGCACATGCTCCTAATTTTCTAACATATTTTTTTTATAGTAAATATTACAAGATTCTCTCACTTGTAGCTGATTTAAAGAAGCTCAATTATTCAGGATTTTGTAAAAAAAAACAGCTTAAAATTAGGCAATTTAAATTTTTTAAGGATTTAAACCATATTTATGAAATACAAAAGTGAGGACCTTCATGGACCAGGTGGGGGTGATTGTATAATCATGGTTTCTCAATTTTTTTAAATTATTTGTTGTTTAGCTGATTTGAAGGAGCTCAATTATTCAGGATTTTGTAAAACAGCTTAAAAATTAGGCAATATAAATTGTTTAAGGATTTTAACCATATTTATTAAATACAAAAGCGAGGACATTCATGGGCGAGGGGGCGAATGACTAATCATGATTTCTCAATTTTTTTAAATGTTTTGTTGTGTAGCCGATTTGAATCAGGACTAGGGGTGCGCGATTATGGAATTTCATAATCGATTATCGATTATAAAAAATAATCGATTTTTTTCGATTAATCGATTATTAAAAATAATCGATTATTCATAATCGACTATGAGTTCATAATCGATTATGAACTCGTAATCGATTATGAACTTGTAATCGATTATGAATTCATAATCGATTATGGACTCATAATCGATTATGAACCCATAATCGATTATGAATTCATAATCGATTATGGACTCATAATCGATTATGAACCCATAATCGATTATGAATTCATAATCGATTATGAATTCATAATCGATTATGGACTCATAATCGATTATGAACTCATAGTCGATTATGAACTCATAGTCGATTATGAACTCATAGTCGATTATGAACTTATAACTATAATAGGTAGGGCTATTAAGGGTTACTAAATTACTATATAATTTATTATTTTGCTAATTGTGTTACGGTGGTGCTAATAAGAAGTGTTGTTAAGCACCAGTTGATAACACATTACGGTCCGGTATCAATCTGTAATAACTTACCTGCGTAGCCGATTATAATGTTACTTACAGGTGTGTTGATGAGAATTTACGACTCCTTCATAAAAACGCTGATTAAATCTGAAGTACCAAATATTTTGTTTTTAAATTTTAACTGAATGTTACTATTGTATTATGCATTATGTAATTAATTTATTGTTAACAATAATCCATCTAAAAGGCTTCTAATTAAAATTCATTTTGTAAAAGTATACACTTTCACTCAAAATATCGGACAAATAATTTAAATCCATATTGATGAAAAAGGGTTGCAATCTTTAATTGAAAAGCAAAAAAATATTTTTTAAAAACTATCAAATTTATAAACAAAAATACCTAAAAGTTGAATGGCAAATCCAAATATGGATTCAAAATATTCAACTTTTAGGTATTTTTGTTTATAAATTTGATAGTTTTTAAAAAATATTTTTTTGCTTTTCAATTAAAGATTGCAACCCTTTTTCATCAATATGGATTTAAATTATTTGTCCGATATTTTGAGTGAAAGTGTATACTTTTACAAAATGAATTTTAATTAGAAGCCTTTTAGATGGATTATTGTTAACAATAAATTAATTACATAATGCATAATACAATAGTAACATTCAGTTAAAATTTAAAAACAAAATATTTGGTACTTCAGATTTAATCAGCGTTTTTATGAAGGAGTCGTAAATTCTCATCAACACACCTGTAAGTAACATTATAATCGGCTACGCAGGTAAGTTATTACAGATTGATACCGGACCGTAATGTGTTATCAACTGGTGCTTAACAACACTTCTTATTAGCACCACCGTAACACAATTAGCAAAATAATAAATTATATAGTAATTTAGTAACCCTTAATAGCCCTACCTATTATAGTTATAAGTTCATAATCGACTATGAGTTCATAATCGACTATGAGTTCATAATCGACTATGAGTTCATAATCGACTATGAGTTCATAATCGATTATGAGTCCATAATCGATTATGAATTCATAATCGATTATGAATTCATAATCGATTATGGGTTCATAATCGATTATGAGTCTATAATCGATTATGAATTCATAATCGATTATGGGTTCATAATCGATTATGAGTCCATAATCGATTATGAGTTCATAATCGATTACAAGTTCATAATCGATTACGAGTTCATAATCGATTATGAACTCATAGTCGATTATGAATAATCGATTATTTCAATAATCGATTAATCGATTATTATAAAATATCATAATCGATTATGAAATAATCGATTATTCGAATTACGTAATCGATTAATCGATTATATGCGCACCCCTAATCAGGACCCAGTTATTGACGATTTTGTAAAACAGCTTAAAATTTAGGCAATTTAAATTGTGTAAGGATTTAAACCATATTTATTAAATACAAAAGCGAGGACATTTATGGGCGAGGGGGCGAATGTCTTATCAAGGTTTCTCATTTTTTTAAATGATTTGTTGTGTAGCTGATTTGAAGGAGCTCAATTATTAAAGATTTTGAAAAACAGTTAAAAAATTAGGCAATTCAAATTGTTTAAGAATTTAAACCATATTTATTAAATACGAAAGTGAGGACCTTCATGGGCGAAGTGGGGGTGACTGTATAATCACGGTTTCTCAATTTTTTAAAATTATTTGTTGTATAGCCGATTTGGAGGGGCTCAATATTATTGAGGATTTTGTAAAACAGCTTAAAAATTACGCAATATAAATTGTTTAAGGATTTAAACTATATTTATTAAATACAAAAGTGAGGACCTCTATGGGCGTGGTGGGGGTGACTGTCTAATCATGGTTTCTGGTTTTTTTTAAATTGTTTGATGATTCGATTACCGTAAAATTTAGCAAAATATGTGTAGATGATTTAAAGGAGCTCAATTATTGAGGATTTTGTAAAACAGTTTAAAAATTGGCAATTTAAATTATTTAAGGATGTAAACCATATTAATTAAATACAAAAGCGAGGACAGTTGCTATGGGCGAAGGGGTGACTGTCTAATCATGGTTTCTCAATTTTCTTAAATTATTTGTTGTATAGCTGATTTGAAGGAGCTCAATTATTGAGGATTTTGTAAAACAGCTTAAAAATTAGGAAATTTAAATTGTGTAAGGATTTAAACCATATTTATTAAATACAAAAGCGAGGACATTTATGGGCGAGGGGGGGGGGTGACTGTCTAATCATGGTTTCTGGTTTTTTAAATTATTTGAGGCTTCGATTACCGAAAAACTTAGCAAAATACGTGTAGCTGATTTAAAGGAGCTCAATTATTAAGGACTTTGTAAAATACCTTAAAAATTAAGTAATTAAAATTGTTTAACGATTTAAACCAATTTATTAATTACACTATTTGGAACATTCATGGACTGGATTATGACGGGGGTGGTTGACTATCTGACCTTTATATTAGGAATTAGAAGGTTGCCTTAAATTAAAAAGAAAGAAAGAAAGAAAGGAGTTCT
This sequence comes from Podabrus alpinus, assembly GCA_932274525.1. Classification (NCBI taxonomy): domain Eukaryota; kingdom Metazoa; phylum Arthropoda; class Insecta; order Coleoptera; family Cantharidae; genus Podabrus; species Podabrus alpinus. The sequence goes on from OW026451.1 coordinate 21,132,740, forward strand.
TTTTCGGCCCTATATGGTCAACTACTAAACAGGTCCTATTTCTCTACCACATACTCTCTTATTCAGAACTAAGGTTGAGTATGGGGGACCCGGTTGGACAAATATGACGTCCGCATAAAAATCCCATTTTTGGGATTTCTAAGAAAATTGTATTTGAATATTTTTAAAAGGTGGTAAAATGTAGTTTATCTGAATTTTTGGTTGTTTAATTCCAATTTTTATTACAGCCATAAACATTTACAAAATATTAAAAAATTAATGAATGTTCTTTAGTTTAAAAGGTCAAGTTCGACTTTAGACAAATGAATGGGGGGGGGGGGACTTTGATTAGTGACCACAGGACGTTCCTGGGAGGGAGGTCCGAAGATTGTGACCAACCGGATAAACTTGCGGACATCTTTTATGGATGACCCCTTAGCTGTCAGCTGATTTCCAATTATTTGAAAGCTAAAAATGTTATTTGGGCTCATTGGAAAAAATCAAATTAACGTTCATTATTATTTAAGCAGTTTTTTATTCAGAAATTGAACTTAAATCCAGGGCTTAAGTAAAAAAGAAATTACATTGACTGTACAATGAAGACATTTTTACAATCAAGCATTACTATTTTTATTATGCCCGATTTCAGAAAACCTTTAACAAATAAACTGTAAAAGTTAACAGATGATTTCGATTGGCTCGTTAATACTAACTAATATTTTCTATTGGTTAGTTAAATTTAACGGCTTGTTAAAAGTTTTATGAAGCTGGGTAAAGTTTTTATTTCAAGTTATCCTTGAAGTAACTTTATTATTAAAATTATAAGAGTATGGTTTGGCGCCCTCTGAAAGAAAGCACCTTGGGCTGGAGCCCACTCTACCCAAATCCTAGAGTCGGGCCTGGGCGGAAAACAACATTGAAGGAACTAAAATTACCAATTAAGGGAGAATCTTGCAGCGGATTTTAGGGAAATGTTGGGGGGGGGGGGCTCATTCGGACACTCAAATTTCAGCTTGCCTAAAAATTTTGTTGGACTAATAAGAATATGATTAATAGAAGTTTATGAATAATTGCATTATGGTTTTTCATAATCTCGAAATCTGAATAAGCAATAAGTTACCGGGTGGCGGTGAGGCCCTAGCGATTACTGATTTGTATTTTCAAAATTAATGAGAACATTTTAAAACTTTTTTTGTTAATTATTACGTTAGTACCTATTACATTTTTTTATTATATCTACAGTTTATATTATTATTAAATAAAAATTATAATAACTACATTAATTTTGCAAGTTTGAACGCAAACTTCAAAAAGTTATTGTGCAAATAAACGATTTTCTATTTTCAAATATCTCGAGAAGTGCCAAAATGAAAGATATTTTAAAATGACCTTTAGTTTTGAATAACCTACTATTACCACCTCATGAAAAATATTAATGAATCGTATTTTGGGGATGTTAAAAAAGTGCATACAGAAATACATATGATACTGATTGCATTTAAATAATTCTTTGAAAAGACCAAGCTAACCCAATTCCAAGATGATATGCTGTGATGAACTTTGCGGTCCTTTTGTAATGAGATAGGGGTAATACTTTAAAAATGTGTAGTGGACTGGTGATAGACAACAAGAAATTATGATATATAGCAGCTGTTTCCTCACTCGGATAATATTTAAATAAACTAAAAAAAGCATATTATTTACATACAGTATTGACATGGTATGAAGTTGTGGACTATGATTATGATGTAGTAATGTTCCGATTTGGCTAATTGGCTATTTGTAAATGTTGGTCAATAAACATGCAATAAAAAATTAAATTATTTATACTCCAGCAAAACATTTTCCACCATTGAATCGTTTCGAAATCCAGTCCAAGATTGATCCTTGATGTTAAGAAACGTGTAAAAAAAACATCTCAGACACGTGAGTTTCTTGGAAAATTGGAATCTTGAACGATTTTGTCCAATTTGTTGGCACATAACTTCCGTTCTCGTTGAACTTCAAGGGCGAGTGTGGGCTGGAAGTCTTCAGATTTTCACCGTCTCGTATGCATGTTCTTGATGCGATTAACTTTCCTGTTGGACCATGATACTGTGCTGAACTTAAAACTAAGTATGTATATTTTTTGTATGCTCATAATTGACTCATCTCGCTATTCATTTTCTTTGCTTCTCGTCAAAACTTTCTTGGCAGGAATATTGAAACCTTAGAAAAATTGGAAAAAATTTATCAACTACAGCAGGGGTGGCCAAGCTCCTTGATAGTCGAGCCATTTTTCAAAATTTGAAATTTTTCGCGAGCCGCAAAAAATTTGAAACACATACGGAACGATAATAATTTTTTAAAATATAATAGCACAAAAATGAAAAGCGAACTCGGGTACATTTATCGAGAGCCACAAATAATCCTTCAAAGAGCCGCATGTGGCTCGCGAGCCCCAGGTTGGCCACCCCGGGTATACAGCATGCCATAAAAAATGATCGCGATTTTTAGGTTTCGATTTTGTTCCCAATTTCCACCCACTCACATATTCATTAGGCTATTACTAACCTACTAAGGCTAGAAACTTAACACGATGGATGCCACGATTGTGACATATAGCAAATCACACCTCATTGTATTTAAGAGGTGCGTGAGATCACATTCGTGTTTAAAATACGTATACTACCATGCTCATGGTCGTATATTATTACAACACCAAAATTGTTAACTGGCCTCAAAAAAATTAAAATAATTGTTCGTTGCATTTCATAAAATTGCAGAAATGTTGACAATATGGTGCTATATTGGTAAAATATAATATTTATAAGACACCTAATTTAAATTCTTAAGGAATGCAACTATTTACTTAATTAAATATCTCGAATAATAGCGGGATAATAAATACAAAATAGCAAATCTAATTGATTAAAATTCCAATAATGAATTATGACAATCCAATAAATACCAACTGTGCCGGTTATATTCAATGCAATATCATAATGACTTGCATTTAACTAATACAACCTCAAGAAATACCATACAAAATTATTACATTTTACTTACTTTATTGTATCATAAAATATTCTTCATGCCTATTATAATTAATGGTTTGTAACCTCTGCAATAACTAATCCATCCCATTTTTAAAATAAAGTGTGTAAGTACTGAGCTCAATATTTTCTATGGATTTAATTACAAAAAAAGACCTGATTATCTTCAATAACCAAACGACGTGAATTGTTATTTTTACCCCCCTTTATGTGGCATTGAACCACCAGGTAGCGCTGCAATCACAACATAACTTTGCAACGGATGCATCTATTTTAATAATGTTTTCTGTAGTCGATAATTTTTTTCTGTTAATCACAACCACCAGGAGGTGCAGAAATTCCAACATAACTTCATCAAAGATGCTCTGATATTAATGTAGTTACAATACAATAATAATATTCCTGTCCTGGCTGATTTCTTCCGGGATTATTAGATTATTATCTTTCTATTTAACAGAAATCATAAGGCACTTTTGTCGACAGATTAGCTGATGAGCAAGTCGTAGATTTTATTCAAATTTGTGCAGTGATAAAATACTTTTGCATGGAAATAACTCAAAAATGAGATTTCTTTTATTTAAACCAATTAGTTCAGCATCGAAAAACACCTCCTAAGGCTGTATGCATACTGATAGAGCAAAACGTTTTAAGAAAAATTATTTTGTTTTATCTAAAAACATGATAGAACAAAATGTATTGTTTTGTCTTGTCTTAAAAAATTTTGTTTCGCCTTAAAACGTTTTGCTTGATCTGGAAACAAACTGATTAAAACGTTTTAAGACAAGACAAAACGTTTTAAGACGAAACAAAACATTTTGTTTCGTGTTCGTGTTTTTAGATGAAACAAAATGCTTTTTAATGCGTCAAAACGTTATGTCTTGAAACGTTTTGCTCTATCAGTGTGCATGGAGCCTAAGTCAATATCAGGATTGAACTGGAAATAAAGGCAAATTTGTCAAAGAAGCTCCTAAAAATTACAAAGTCGTGCGTTAGTCATTCCTATACATCCTATCTCCAAAATAAGTCTTAACAAAATTAAACCCAATAAAATTGTGAGAATAATCTAAATAAAAGTTATAGCTTAACCGAAATACAGCCCTTCAAAAATCTCGTATTTTTGTCCAAAATACGTGTGGTAGTTTTCAGATTTTGTTGTCGAATTTTGATAATATGCATTAAAACATTAAATTTGTATTTTAAATTTTGTCTAATATGTTTAGTCTTATTTCCCTTTGGATACAGGATCCATTAAATAAAGTACCGCCAGAGTCCAAAACTTGGCCAAAATTCTGAACCTTGGCAAATTATCCTTGAATAGATTCACAGTTATGGAAAAATTACATCTTAAACAATGAGTGTAAAAAATATTAGGTTGCAGAAAATTACGAAACTTTGCATTTTACTTTTTCTGAAATCACTACAATGAAAAAAATATTTAAAAATCTTTCTTATGAAACGATTAAAAGCGCCGTCTTTTTCGAATTGGACTGCAAGATTCCGAACATAGGAAATTAAAATGATCAATCAGTTCTCTTTAAGATTGCTAATTCCCATTCCAAGGATAATAATAAAATTTGTATCAAGCAAAAAGAATTTTTTTCTGTGTCTGAAGAAATCTACTTTAATTATTGTTAAAAAGACGAAAATAAATTGAACACCTGTTAAGAAATACGGTTTGCTTTAGAAAATAATTGCGAAATAAATTCGGCTATGATCCGTTCAAGTAATTCGTAGAAGATTATTTTTTCGTTGCAAGTCACGTCTTTAAGAAGTGACCAACTTATTCTTTAATTTTTAATAATAATTATAAAGAAAATAATAAGTGTTGGGTATCTTCCGATGGGTGAAAAAATCTCTTTTCATCGACACCATTTTCATTATTATCCGTTACACTAGAAAACAGGCATCTCAAAAACATTAATTTTCCCCATTAATTAATTCCCTATGTTTGGGATGATGATGACTACCTACACGGTAAAAACTTGCAGCTTCTTTAGGGGCCGTCCATTAATTACGTAAGGATGATTTTTGTAATTTTGGACCCCCTCCCCACCACGTAAGGGACGTAAGATTGTGGAACCCCCCCCCCACATCTTACGTAAGGATTATTTAAAAGAAAATTAATTTTGACCCCCCTCTCCGCCCCTAATATTTATAAAATATGAATAATAATCTATATATATATATAAAAATGGATGTATGGATGTATGTATGTTCCCTATAGACTCCTAAACCGTTTGACCGATCGGAACCAAATTTGGCACAGTTATTATGTAGGTTCCTGCGCATGTTTTTGTATTGAAATAGTGCAAAAATTCGCAAAGGAAAGGAAGTTGATTTTGAGTAGCCTGCCTTCCTTTAAGGAATCTCGATAATCCATTCATGCGCGTCCCATAGGGACGCGCATGAATGGATTATCGAGATTCCTTAAAGGAAGGCAGGCTACTCAAAATCAACTTAAAAAACAATAATGAATGCTGTCAAACTGTCAACCGATCGACAATGCAAATACGCGTGCACGTGCTTTACGTTTCTATTTGACCATCTTAACCAAATTTGGTGTAGAAGTTATTTACAACGCTACGAAAAACATAGGCTACTTTAGAACCTTGGAATATTTTAAGAAACTTACGTAAGGAATACGTCGGACCCCTCCCCCCCTACGTAAGGGTCCGTAAGATATCCAATACCCCCCTCCCCCCAAAACCCTTACGTAATTAATGGATGACCCCTTATGAAATAAATTGTTTTTGTCAGATTTCGTTACAACAACTACGATTGAGAGGAAATAACAGCTTTCGGAACGATATTTGAAAATTTTCGGACTTTTCCAGGTTTCCCCGATTTTCCTTTCAGAAAAATTCAGGTCATACTACCAACAATTAATAATTATAAAAGAACATTTTTTAATATATCAATTTATAGAAATAGGTAAAAAAATGTAAAGAAATTCAAAAATAAATATTAATATCATAAATATATCTAGTATATATATTCAAAACAGACGTTTTAGTTATGGACGAGAACTTCCAACTTTCTTTGCTACTAATATTCATTCCACGTGTATAATAAGCATATTCCCCGTTTTCAAGGGTCGCTCCGAACCCGAAATAAACCGCCGGTGATTTTTTTTACAATATTTTTTCTTTGAAATGAGCGTTGGCACTGAATTTTTTAAAGCAAATTCCCTGATTTTCCCTGACTAAAATTTAATATATCTCGGACTTTTTCAGTAAATCGGAAAACAAAATTAGGTACATTGCCCACCGTGAAAAAATTTTCGAAATTTAAAATTACTAAAAATAACTTAATTTGAAAAACTAAAATTTCAAAATTGATATACTATTTCCCTGGCATTGCGCTAAAAATCAAAAATTCCCCGACTTCCCATGATAAAATTTGAGAAATTTTGACTTCCAAACTTTTCCAGGTATTCCATAAAAGTGAGAATCCTGTTTTAGAAAACTTCAAAAATTAATGTAATGGGATCTTGGGCATTTGCTCCCAATGCCCAAGATCCCATTACATTACCATTATATGGAGCGAGAATTTTCCTTTCATTCAAAAATTAATTTTTAATAAAGAAAAGAAATCAAAATAATTTTTTTAAAAACCATCGACTGGTTTAATTTATTTAAACGTATTGAAAAGGTAAGTTTTAAACTTATCCATCCAACCTTGGATATTTATTACACATAGCATATTTTGCAGTCGAGTTTTATTTCTTTAAAGAAAAATTAATCACAAATTTTCAGAATTTTAGTCACTTTCTTGTTGTTCCTAAGAAAAGCCCCCTTATTTTTTAAATATTTTTGCGATGATTAGCGTTGTATAATTATTAATAAAAATGCCAAGTTCCGTCATTTTTTCATTACTTACACTTACAGTCTATTCCTTTTTAAGAAGTGATTTTTTTAAAATAATTTTTCTATAAACCTGAGCCTGTCAAAATTAAAATTTTGGCCAAGTTTTCGAGTCTCTGGTTCCACAGTACCCTGTCGTGTTATCAAAAGGACGACGTTACAATATGGTAAGACAATACAGAACTTGATTTTGTAACAATTTTGAATTTTATTTAAATAATTAATATTACAAAAATTTATTTTAATATAAAAAAACAAAGATACAGATGATGAATACACAACTAGAAATTACACTAATAGAAATTGCTCCAACAAAAAGTTGCACTGGTGACCCCAATACTTCAGCTGCGCCTCTTGAACGTACTAGATCTAACAAAAGGAAATTTTTTTTAAAAATGATTTAACAAAAAGTTTACGTGAACTTAGCAGAAGAAACCTTACCATGATGAGCCAAAGATATTCATAACAAAATGCAGTATGGGCCTGTAGGTGATGTATTATTTTGGGAATCCAAAAATAAATATTGAACTGATGCTTGAATCAGGGTAAACCTTGTAGGATGTTACCGTTGTTAGTAGATAATAAATAAACCTCAAACTGGAAGAAATAGTTACTAAAATTTTTGAGACACTTTAAGGTGGTGTTGCATTTTAAAAAAAGGCCACGCTTGGCCAAATTTGCATTCCTATTCCTTTCCTCTTCTCATTTTTGATGGAAGACTCGAAGCCGCACAGGAAGTAACTCGGACGTTTATCCACATGTGGCATAAATAATTCTAAAACTATCAAAAGGCTAAAAAGCAAACGTTAATTGATTAAATTTAAATTAAAGTGCAAAGTAAAAAAAAGATACAACTCATTGTTGAAATAACACAAATTATATAAATGAGAGGGCGGGCAAAACCACAACTTCCCAGACAGGTGTCAATCAAAATCACCAAAATTTTAATGGCAAATAACACAACAAATAATTAATTACAATACAATTACATAAATCGAAACAAATACATAATCACATAAAAAACTTAAACAATCATAAAAAAATACAATTACAACTAATGATGACATCGTTCAGCATGCATTATTCCGATAGAAGGAAATAATTATGGTCGGTATCGTTGATTGATGAACAAAATCAGCTTTCACAATGATCTCAGATTCAAATACATCTGTCAAATCACTGTGAAAACCAGTTTCGTCTCGCTGACGTTACAATGACATGGTAAATTCCTTGCAAGAAAATCTTGGGGGGTTTCGTCTTCGGTAACCCCATAACATCTTATATCCATTTGGTTGATTGGCGTCGTCTTCTATCTTGTAATAACGATCCTTCTAAATGAATAATAAAACTCGAGTGGACTTAATATCGATTAAAAAAGTTATCACTATTATATTACGTGTCAAGCTCATGAATGGGAGAAAATGTATGAATGAAGATTGCTAATATGTTTATAAAAAATGTGACCAAATTCCAAAATATGTAAAGAATCTCACGTTTGAATCATTCGGCTATTTTTAGATTAATTACACCAATTTTAATCAAAATTACGTATCATCTCGGTGCACGCAGGTCAAAAATAACGCAATATTCGTCACAAAGTCAATCAAAATTTTGCCACTAACTCACCGAAAAACTGTAAATAATAAATTTTTATCAAAATTATGACGCATTACCATCGGATATTTTGCGTAACATGGTGTAAAGTTTATAACATACAAAACTAACTTTTCAGGGGTTCTTATCATTTTGTTCGGCTTCTACAACTTGGAAGGAAAAAAGAATGGGTAAAATATTCCCGAGTTGCGACTTTATCAAAAACCGGATGTGATACGGCAAGAGTCATTATCAAAGATAAGAGCATTAAAACTACAAAGCAATTTCCGATTTGTTTAAAAAAAGTTCCGCTTTAAAACCACACCCTCAATTAACAAACTCCTCACAAATACAGTTAATGTAAAAAGGGGGCAATTAGCTGTGAAGAATGTGCTAAGTAGGAGGATTAAAGAAAGACCAGCCGACAAAGACCATGATCGAGTTACATACAAAAGTCGCTAATTAGTATACCCCGAACTCGTCATAATTTTGCTTACATATGGTCTCTCCACCGTCATACACCATTAATGTTCTTGTGCATCCAATTCCAAAGAGATATTTGTAGACTCAATCGAAATATTATTTATAACTTATCGCAAATAACTGATTGAAGACGAGAATAAGAAAAAAAATTGTGATATTCAAGAGTGATGTTATCGCAAGACGGCCAGCTGCCACAGGAAGTGGATGATAAAATATTGATGACCCACGACCTTATTTCTAATTACAAAATTTTATATTACAAATTCCACAGCTCCAATTTAAATTTCTTGGCTTCTAGCGATTTTATCAGCGCGTTTGAAATTGAGAAAAATAAGGGAACAAGAAATTAATAATGGACCTCAATCACGCAAGTTACGATTTGCTGTGAACGAACTCGGTATCGTGACGCAAAGTGATCGCGTTCGCCATCTGGTATTCAAAAGCGACGTTATGTAGTGGGGACGCACACCATCGTGTTGTTAGTTTCGGTAACTTGCAATAGATGGCAGTGTTCGTTAGAGGTCTGTAATTGCAGATTTCTGTAAGTTTTAAAAGAAACCTGTAACTATCTACCCCCTCTACGCGCGCGCAAAACTTGGAATTTAAATTAAATTAACCATTAAATTGTGCGTTTCTCAGAACTGCAAGTTTTAGAGAAAAAAAACCTGTATGTAAATTTTCAGGCCGGTTTAACGGTGACGTAACTCATTATTATGATTAAGAATGCATTCCTGCATTACAAAGAATGATTCTATTTAAAGAACTGTTAACGTCATTTGGCTAATTGAAGAATTAATTACAATTGTTATTTTTAAAATACTAGTGGAAACTGGGCGCACGAACATGACATAATATGCGTTAAATAATCTTGAAAGTCATAACGCGAAAATGTGAAAAATCTCAGGAATTTCGCGATTCTCAAATCTAACCAAGTTAAATAAATACACGAGAGCAGTTTACAGGAAATTGAATCAAAGAATATGTACAGAACTTTGACCCAGGAGCAAACTGCAGCTTATCTTCAATTATGTATACAAAAAATTGCCGGAAATGAATTGACCAGTTTGTATACACAATCGTAAACATTTTAACCAATTCAAAAAAAAGCATAAAATTTTACCGCTTCCAGGCAATAAAAAATTGAAATTTTATATTAAAAAAAAAATTAGTTCAAATTGTTACCTTTTCCTGAAGTTTTCGTTTTGGTTGTCCTGTTGGTTTATATGGGTCAGATAGGTTGAAAAGTTTTCCTTTTTGGACGCACGAGATTTTGGAGGAAAAAAGGTCAGCAAAATGCGGTTCGTCGACTCGACATATATGGACCAACGCTACAATAGAAGAGATACATTAAAAAATTTTAATATTTGGAGTAGGTACATTGTTATATCTGATAATCTTACTCTACCTACACACTCAAATGAGAATGTGAGTAAACAGCTAAACCAGACTTAGAACGAAACAGAACTTGTTTCAATGAGAGATAGCTTGAGAATCCTAGGAATGCAATACAGCTTAGCACAAATATTTACCTCGAACAACCGTAATCAACTACCTTAACACAGCAAGAGAAAATTGTTCATTAATTTCTACTATTTCCAGAGCTACGCCTATTTATTTACAGTTTAACAAGATCCATTAGTAACATGTAGCAATAACACTCAAATAATACCAGAAATTTGATATAGGTTCACATTTTCACCCATTAAAAATATTAAAATTTTCGAGATATCAATCCAACCACCGCACATACAGACATTACAAGTTATAAATTATAGAATTTTCATAAAAATAAAATTAAGAAAGCAATTTGCATATTTATGTATTAAAAACACCATTCGATACCATCGACATCAAAGGTATCTCTGTACAAACAAGAGCCCGCTAGTTGTTCATCAACTTTTTCGGTAGAAAAACGTAGTACTGGAAGTGCAATGATCCGACGAACTACTCTTGAAGAATGCAGTCACCGAAAGAATGCAATAACTGCTTAAAACTATGGTAAAACAACAGAAGCCGAAAACCAGACCAACGTAAAAGACGTAAACTCGTATGTGGTATGTAATTTGGAAACTGTAAATTGAAGAGCGCACATGAGAAGCATCTATTAAATAAAATACCCTCTTTCCCGAATCCACCCATCGTAAATTTTTTTACAAAATGAAGACCATCAAAATATTAACAAAAGATAAACTTTTGTTACAACATTCAAATGCGGAAGGATTTGCGACTTGAAGATCTGCAGTAACAAACAGCTGACCGTGGGACAGGCGTCCATGAAAAAGTCGCACGGTCCACACGCCACAGCTTCTCCCGATACCCACCACGCCAACAAGTACTTTGCTAACTTGCAATAATAAAACGCCGAATGTCGAACTCTTATGTAAACCAAAATTACACTTAATTAAGAAATTAAATTTTCAGATTTAACTATTTCTAATGCAATAAAGATGGAAATAAAATTTAATATGCGCGATTTACTCGAATTACAATAATTAATGTGCTTTCAGATAAAAAAAATCATAAAAATGTATTTAGCACGTTTGAATTTACATAATTAAAAGTCTTGTACTGCATTCTCACACACTAGACGAACTTGTAAAAAACGTTACATAACTTAAACTTGAAAAAAGAATTCATAATTCTATTTAAACAATGCGAATGATGCGATTACTATGCGCTACTTCATTATTTCGGTGTCAAGAACAGGAAATTTGAATTGCCAAATGCAACCTCATCAACTCGAAATTTAAAACCCATAAAAAATGCAATCTCTTTTTGTTAACCACGATGCAGCAACATGAAGTAACCTACTTACACTTTCATCAAGATAATTTCTGCATCGCATGAAATCGTAATGGAGTCATTTAGGAAAATCTAGCAAAAATGTTGGAAGAAGCCAAAGGATTTTTGAAGAAAATTTTTATCAAACAATAAATTAAAACGTGCGAAAGAAATGTGGTGCATAATATTAAAGCGTGGGTAAGGAATGAAAAGCGATTATTTTATTGATAATAAAACGCAGTTAAAATTAATTTGTGAGAAAAATAATTACTTCACTTCAAGCAACATCTCTCAAAATCTAATTAGGTTCACATTCATAAGTGCAAATTTTATATTGCTTTAGGTAATAATTTATTAGCCAATAAACATTTAACGTTGTACCATAAAACGCTAATGGACTCGAAAACCGGAATGCTTGTCGAAAATTGCAAAAAATACCACCCTCCAAAACATTTTGAGCTCTCAAGCTGGGTGCAAGGTCTCACACCATGTACCACATACCAATCGCATTTCGTGCAAGATTTTATCACAAAATTCAATAATTTTACGATAATTAATGAGAAAATGTATGATCGCATCAGTTATGGAAGGCACCGGGTAACCACCCCCATTAATTTGTTATATTTCCCTCGTTTAGGCGGCTTCGCCCAAGTTGATCGTCATTTTTCGTGGAAGAAGAGCAATCACCTGAAGAAGATTACAATACTGTAACGCACCCAGCGACAACACTTTATTTATAATCAAGAGAAATAATAATATAAGATACAATGAAATTTTTACTTCCGTGGTGCCAGAAACAATCATAATTATCCGTTCGCTGGTATGCGGAAAGGACTAATGTAGTATTTAAAGAGAAATCCAGATTCTATTTATGACCTCAATGCAGAAGGATTTGCAGACAGGTTTCAGAAAGGTCAGAAATATAATTTTGCCCACAGCGGATGCCTAGGGTTAGTTAGAAGTAGGTACAGTGAAAACAGTTTAAAAAGTGTTTGTGAGAAACGAGTTCCGTTTTAAAACTGCATCTTTTACAGCGAAAACATTTAACGTAATCCAAAAAATATTAATTTTTTAGCGAAAATATTTAATTTAAACTCGGCAGAAACTTCGACGTCAAAATTTATTAATTTGAATTTTTTAATAGTCAATATTTCATTATTTTGTAGCTTTGCTTTAAAATAATAACATACAACATTTTAAATAAATTCAAATTTGAAAAATCGTCGTTTTACGTCGATTTTTAATGTAACTACTTTTTAAAATCGTTCAACTTGAGCTTTTCCTGTACTTCACATCTGCCATTTTGTGTACACCAAATTTTCCTCGTGAGATTTGCCCCTCGATAAAACTGAAATAATTTTATAGGTAAGATATAGGTTTCCGTGTTAGAACAAAATGGTAATTAAGTAAATCATAGTTATAAAATTAACTGAACAGAAAATTTTAATTGAATTAATCTTAACTTAGAAGTTAAACATGCAGATTTAAGGATTAGAAAACAGGTCAAGATTTGGTACAGAATTTTATGCTCTTCAATCTTGGCGTAATGAAAATTCTCCAAAGAAATAAAATTAAGCGAGTTGTAAACAAAAAACCGCTTTGGAGGGTTAAAATCCTCAATTAGAGGAGGGTTCATCCCGACACTCATAAGGACATGTCTACCAAATTTCAGCTTGCCTGAATTTTTGTAAGCTCGAGCCATTTTTATGCTTCCTTACCTGAACTATTAAAGATTTGGTTTGCAGCAATTTTTCCTATCTTCAGGATTTCTTCGTATTCAGGATCAATAAAATTGCACTATTTTATTCTACAATGCAAAATTTTATTGTAACGTCTAGGGAGATTTTTACGTATTTTAACAATATTTTTTGCAATTAAAGACGATTTAATTGATCCCGAAGAAGAAACAGTTGGTTTTGATTTGGTCCAGATTCTCCACTAACCCAGTGTTTAATTAGTTGTTAAAATGGACGGGATCGGCGAAGCAGAAATCGAGCGAGTTATAAACAGAAAAAAACGCTTTGAGGGGCTAAAATCCTCAAGTGGAGAAGCCTTCAGGACTTTTTAAGAGATTTGAGTGATAGAAACGCCTGAAAGACATGTCTTCCAATTTCAGCTTCCCCGGATTTTTTGCAAGCTTGAACCATTTTTGTGCTTCCTTGTCTAAACTAGTAGTGATTTTGGTGTTCCGCAAATTTTTTTTTATAATCAAAAAACTACCGTGTTCCTGTTCTCCGGCAGGCATAATAAAAAAAAACTTGAGAAATTAGCATACTTATTAAAAAAATTATAAAATCAAAAATGAAAAAACTTCCAGTTTTACTTAAATCTTCATGCATTTAAACCCTAAAAATGAGACCTTTATGCAATTCCGGGACTTAAAGTGCTTTTAAGTTCCTTTTGTCGAAGATTAAAGTTTAACTGTAAATCTCAAGGGATTTAAAGCGATTTAAAATTGCTTCATAATGTGTCTATAAACCTGTATTTTGACAATACCCTAAAGAATGTACAAAACACTTTTCAGAACTAAAAAGGCACCGATTTCCGGAAGTGTTTTGGAAAAAATGCAGATTAGTTATTATCAATTTTCACTACATTAATCACTACGTTAATAGGTCCCCTCCAGTGCGGCCTTTAGGCCACACAACCAAAGCACTCACGTACTAGATGCAAAATTGACAACTTCTGCTATAGCCTGAATGCAGCTTTTACAAACAATAAAACGATGTTAACAAACTAGTCAAAATTATTTCGAACACTTGTAATTTTTTTTAAATTGCAAGGTATGGTAATATTAAATATATTTTTTAATGGGGGGGGGGGAATATTTTATACCTTACTTTTAAATGTAATCTAGTGACACGTGGGTTACATTTTCACTTTGTTAATTTTATCTTTAATAATATAATGTGATCTTTTATATTACATGAATTTTGTGTTTTAGTTCCCACGGTTATCTTAATAATTTGTGCGTCCTTTAATTTGTTTTAACAGCAGTCTTTTAATTAATTTTTCCGATTCTATTGCATTCTTTCAAATAAGTTATTTTTCAAACCTTTTGATTCGCAATATTTTTCAATTAATTTTTATTGCGTATCGTAAAACAGTTTTTCTGTACTTTTAATCGACAAAGTGGCCGTTTAGCAAGTCTTTGATTATGATCGCCTGATGAGATTTTAGTAGATCGAAATAATATATTGTAGGAAGTTATCGTTTTCAAATTTTCATTAATTAACCCCCCCCCGGCCTGTGCCTTTGAGTGTTCTAATTTCTTGAAAGGAGAATTCGTAGTAACTATGTCAAATAAAATTTTCTCATAATATGTAATCTTCACGATTTGAAGTTAATTCTGTAAAATCTATTTTGTGATCTTCAATTTTAGTACATTATTTTTCCATAAAAATGAAATTAAGCGAGTTACAAGCGAAAAATCACTTTGGAGGAACTAAATACCCGGATTTTTGCAAGGTAAAAATGTTCCTTGCCTGGACCATTGAAAAGTTTCAGTTTCAGCATTTGCAAATTCGTGATAAATTGACTCTTGTTCATATTTTATTTGAATAGTATTCGTATTCCTGACTTTTTGATTAAATAAAAAAGAAAATTTTTTAAGTTAAAAAAAGTATGCTTTTAAATTTCAATAACCAAAATTACGTTTCACGTTTTGCTATTGGAGATAGATCAAAACCTTGTGCGGTACCTTTTACTTTTGGAATTTTATAATATATCGGTATGTTAATGAAAACAATAAGTCCCACATACAAAAGACACCAAAACGTGAATATCGCAAGCCACAAGGCTTAAAAAAGCAGATGGATAGGTTTTTCTTAAAAAAAAAAAATTCAATTAAATATAAAACGTCGCGATATTAGTTTTTATTCAACTTTTGAATCCATTCTATCTCGAACTTGAGCATCTCAATGCTTTTTTACAATAAAACCGAAATACACAAAAGGATAACCACAATCGAAATTCCAATGAATGTTGTTAATCCAAATAGACAAAATTAAATTGTGATTTTCAGATTAGAATGGAAAAAGGAAAAGGTCGCAATTCTAAAGCCAATAGATTGGGTAAAAATTCGAATAAAAATTAATATTTATTCAAATTATACTGCAACATTTCAGTATTCTTGGATTGGAATTTATAATTGTGTGCATATATGGTCAAGTCAATTAATCACCTCAAGATTGGTTACTTGGTAAAAATTCTTACGAACACTGCAAATGCCAAACGTCTACAAAACTAGAAATATTACAATACGTAACTCTTCAAATTATTTCTTCACCTTCAAGAAAAAAGAAAGAAGTTTGCTATTAGAAAAAGTAATTCGCACACCTTGATGAAAAAAAGAACCTCATAATTTCGATCATCATATTATTCCAATTAATCACTCTAAATTGGTATACGTACAGCCCAATCTTGGACAGCCGCAAGACTTAAAGGATGGTTGTCACGTGCCTACGGAGTTTGTGCTTTTAGAAAAACCGCACTCTAATTCACACGCCACTTAAAATTGTACCATTCAGATATTATGTATTTTATAAACAATGTATTTAAATACACCGCACGCAAACGAATAACATAACAGAGGTGCCTTGTTGGCGGCAGACACTATTATGCCAAAAATATACCGACATCTAATCTATAATTAATTGTAAAACTTTCGCGTTTACTAAAAATCTAATTTCCACATTCACCATCATCGAAAAACTTATGGAAACTTTTAAGCCTAAATGGAAGTTCCGAACTGTGGCATTTAAAAAAGCGGAAACAATAATTATTGCTATAAAAGTTAATTAAAGCAATGCGATTTAGTTGTTGAGTCTGTCCATTTCCTTTCGGTTTTTAAAACCCATTTATATACAGAACTTTTAAACCAGCTCTGAAAGCACGGATATTTGATAAGGTCGTCAGATATGGAACAAATAATTGAATAGAAAATATTTCCAGTGAAAGTATTCGGGACAGGTGTCCCTCTCATGCATTCTGAGGTCAAATTTCTCGATGATCGCATCCACGACTTTAGTGGTAGATCACCAAGAGCCTGATCTGCCCAAATAAATTTTGGATTTAATTTGTTGGACAAAATTTGATCGCAGTCTTTTTCTCCAATTTGTCATATTAGAAGGAAAGATTTCATAAAAGGTATGAAACAATATCCCATAGCAAAAATTTAGATATTTATGCCGTTGGTTTATTATATTACCATTTTTTAAAAATTAATGCCATATTTACGACCTTGTTGTATTTATTTGATATAAACGATTATTAGAAATTTTAACACATGCCATACAAGATGATTAAAATTGTGATCTACCGATGATAAAATAGTAGAATATATTAGTGGATATAAAGTTACAAAGAAGGTTCCGAAAATTGGTTCATCAAAACGCTAAAAAAAATAAAAAACCATTAAATATTTTCATGCGTCGGCAACACATTCAATCCAATATCGAAGTTTAATGTTTTGTGCAGAGTTTCGTTCCAGAGCAAAATACTAATTCAAATACTTACAATAATTTCGCAGCCATCCGATTAGATTTCGGAAGTAATTTCCAATTAAAAATCCCCATGTAATCTTGGTTGGAAATTCTAGAACAAAATATTTGTTAAAATCTTCGATGGACATCGGGGTTTATAATAATCGCAGATTATTCAGACATGGAACTTCGGGATATTTTTGGAAACCAAAACCTCAACCATTATAATTTTTAAATTTAGTTCAATAAACGAGTAAGTTTTGAACAAAAAAATTACGTATTGTATTAAAATTAATAACAATATCAGTCACATGTTTTTCCGGTAACCTTCATTTCCTGAAATAAACATGATTATCCCCTCGATGAAATGACTGTTATTACTAAAATTAATTGCACAGTTTGGTACCTTAAAAGAAAACCCCCTCAAACATAATGATTTAAATTTTTGACCAACCTCCCCTTAATTTATCAGTCCACACCCGATTTCGAGTTAATTTACGACTTGGTCCCTAATCATCTTCTCTCCAAAAAGTGTGATCGCATAAATAATAGGGAACCTACAGTTTAATGTGCGTGTTAAAAATTAATTTGGTAATAGCTATTATAAGAAATGAATTTTTGCTAGAAAAATTTGTTGGGAAGAATGCAGCATGATTCAGGAAACAAGTATTTTGTCAAATAGAACCTTGAATGGTCGAGTTCTTATATAAATATTATAAATAACATTTTAATATAATAATAGCATACTATTTCCAGTTTAATGGAAAATATGTACCCTGGTATAGTAATTATGGGAACTAATCGATTTTTTGATTGATCGAGATGACAGCTCTCACTAATGTGATGTCATGGATTTGTCATCGTAATGTTTCGGTCATACAATAACCGTAATTCTTATTAGATCATTTTTAACAATAGATTGAATTGTGTTGAACACAGATTCATTTTTATCGATTTTTAATGTTGATAATAGAATTGAGGTCTATAAACAGCGCAAGAAGCCAGATGATTGAATTTTCGGGGAACGAACGAATAAAAAGCGGAACCCAAGGTAAATTAGGGTATTGTAATATTTAATATACACTGTACGGTTTAGCAGATTCTGTATTCGTTAAAAAAAATTAGAACAATGCTTCAGTGTTCGAAGCAGGTGAGAAGAAACGAGAAGCAGCTGTTGCTTTACAAGGCGAACCATTTCTCGACAATTCGCTTCTTTCGCCTTGTAGATACACGCATATCAAAAAATCGAGCTTATAATTAAATAGAACTGATGCAAATTAATAATATAATAAACCAGTTTTAAATTATCTCTCGATCTCCTTAACGATGCAATCATAATTGAACTATTTCGAGAAAAAAAAATCATTTCAGGAAATTAAATTTTTCGTTTTTATTAACTTTCTAAAATGGGATAATGATTCTCTTCACCTGGTCAACGTTAATGAAACTCGGGACGGTTATTTGCATAACAAAAATCTTCAAGATGGTTAAAACAGTATATTGAAAGACCGAATTGGAAAAAAAATTGTAACAGTTAACGTGCAGTATAATTAATTATTTTGTTGATAATCATGTACAGATGCAATGTAATTATGAATGTTTTATTAACCAGTACAGAAAATCCACCTCAAGGAAGGCCATCATTCATTGGTCATTATGGCATCATTAGCCATTAAAGTTGAGTTTCCGCAAAAGTTTTCACCTCGATTTACAGTTGATCGGAGAAAAAAAGGCGAAATCCACCTGCGATCCAAACCCACAATCAAATCATAATATATTCGTACAAATCAACGAAACACGTGGATTTTCACTCTCATTATCGATTCTATTAGTTCTATGAGAAAGCGAATACAAAAAGATTTAATACTATAATGAAGTGATTTATTAGTCAGTTTAGGTATTCATATACAAGAAAATTAGCAAAAAGACGTAGGTGTAACGAAAGGGAAACAATAAATTGACGTAAAAATAACAGGATGTTAGAGGATTGCGGTGAATAAAATACCATAAATTGGATAATAATGTCCGTTGAATGTATTTATTCTCGTTTATTGCATGATGCATTGCATCGTAAACTATTACTGAAATTATTTAAACAAAGCTTTTCAATATCCAATACTTTATTATCCTGATTGCGAATGTTGACAGGTACATCATAAATAGTACCTACATCAATTTTCCCTAAATGGCCAATGGCTGCACATAAAATGTGCACGCAACAATTAAACTTCAACTATTTCACTTTTGATATTCAATCAAGTTGAAAAGCCTGTATTATTAGAAACAATTATGTGCACGATGGAAGAAGCGATACCAAGAGGAAACTTAAGTTAGCATACCAGGCTACATGGATTGGAAAAACCTGTCAGTTCAAGCTGATAAAATAAATATAAAAAGGAATTTCCACATTGGCAAGAGTCCCCCAGTTTAGATAAGGCGGCCAGGAAATAATAATTCAATCTGATATGAACAAGATCATCTGCTTTGCACCTTTAGATATTCACTTCCTTGAAATGTCAAAACAAACCACTTGCGTGTTACAGTTGCATCAAGGTGCAAATAATTTGCTTCAAAATTTTTGAAAAGGCCCGTCTTGAAAAACGTAATAATAGAGATGTACCTATCATTTGCATGTTGCAGCTCATTTACTTGTATGGCGCCGGTACCAATTATAATATCTTCCTATTGTATTGCCAACTTCATTCTAGAACTTTGGAGAACTTATCCAAAATTTTCTTCCTAGTCTTCCTTTAAATCTTATTTAATTGAAATCGCCTTACCGCAATAATTGGCATTGACGAAGCCATACCAAAAATAATGTTCCGCAAATCAAAGAATTCTAGAAAAATCTTTAATGTACTAGTAGAAATGTGTATTTGCGGTGCATCATTCGGAAGAAATTCTGCTCAAGATTTATTTAACAAAATTCATTTTATAAAGAAACGATCGGGTCTAAACAAGTATTTCTAAACAACGGAGCTGCTTTGCACTAAATCAGACTTTTTCTTCATTTTGCGTTGATCGTAATCTTCTTTTACAGTAGTTTTCGATCTTTTTGATGTAAGCCTATCCAATATATATGTACTCGAAATTTTCGTTCAGCTCCATCTGTATCTCCACCGATCTCCCCGTCTTCCCATGGGCATCATTTTAACACTTTTCCAATTTGGCGATTTTGATCTCTTGCCACATGACCCGTTAGCTTCACTTCAGTGAAGTGACTTTTCGAACTACATCCTGCAACTCCGCCTTCCGGTCTTTTAGTCCAAACTCAGGGTGCAACCGTGTGAAGTGATAGATGCCCCTTTGGCTAGTTCACCCTGTTCACCGTAAAACAAGAAACCACCATTGGAACTACGTTAATGTGGTTCACAATTACAATAATTACCATGAATGACAAAAGAGTGCCACTCGTCTTTGGTCAGGTTCAATAAGTTTCCCAATATTTTCAAAAATCTTGCACAATATCAGGATTACTCTTTTTTCAAATATTTTGATAATAACTTAATTGAACATTAGATTGCACGTAGCAAAGTTGTTAAAATGCTTATCTGTACGTGTGTATGGCCTACAAGAGATAATATACATACCTTTATCACTTATTCTGCACAAAAATCACAGAACTACGAACAAATAAAATTCTTGGTTAAACTTTAACCCAAAATATTCGCACAAAATATAATATAATCAAGCAAAGTAGAAGCATATACGGCAAAACATACATCTTATCTTTCAAATGTCTTCTGGTCGGTGTTTGATCTTGCAGCAGGTGTAAGACAAAGGTCGAATATGCACCAAACTTGTACAAAACTTCTTGTCAAACTGACGACGATAAACGATAACGTATACAAGAAGAAAACAAGACCTCCAGATGTTGTTGAGGGTTGGTTGATAAATGTAATTTGTGAAGTAATTAACAAAAGATTTGTACTTACCAATTGGACGTAAACATCCTTCAAAATGATAAAGAGAAAAATCAAACCAACAAAAAAAATCCAAGAATCCAAATACCAGTGACGAATTAGATCCCACAAAAATGGATTAGAAAAACAATTGTCCAAATTAATTGGAATACTGGATCGTCTAAATGATGTATAGTGTATTTCAAATTAATTGGAATTAAAAAAAGTCTAGCATCAAATTACGTTGTTATAAAAACATACAAACTATGCAAGGAAAAACAATATAAGAGATAAGATTATCGCGCCAACGAAAGCCCGCATTTCATACTCCACGTGGAGTAGTGTAGTTCTAATTGGTTAATATTTATAATAAGGACTTATTATTGGATAATATTTCTATTACGAAAATTCTCTTTGCGACTCCACGTGGACGCGTGTACCAGGTGTACAGTAAGTTTGTATGTTTTTATAACAACGTAATTTGATGCTAGACTTTTTTTAATTACAATTAGTTTGAAATACACTATACTAACAAAAATTCTTAATAATCACTTCTAAAGTTAACGCAATTCACAAACCAACTGGCTTATCATTGTCCGTGATAAATTTATTTCCAAAAATATTAACTTGATACGCCATATATTGGAATTTTGTTAAAGTTTATTGCAGCGATCTTCATTTCTATGGCTCTCTGTTTGTGAAAATCCAAGTCTTGGCCTGTAAGTTGTTAAAAGCTGTATACAATCATTTAGCCTTACGTTTTAAGAGTACATAATATATCCATTTCTATTATCCAACGCATTTTTTCGTCAACTACCCATGTCACTCTTATTCCCTCATTTATTTCTGCTTGCTAATTTGCCCTTTCGGTAGCTACGAGTACTAAAACTCTATTTCATTCTTCCTAATTCTTCGTATGCTTGGTCTTATCGAAATTTTACTGCATTCCCTTTCATACCGACACCCGTTTTTATACAAAAGAAAATTTGTGAAACCAATCAATTCCTCTCTACTTTTATGGAAGTAAAGCAACCTCTCCCCATTGAGGCTAATTTTTCGTCCACCCCACTCAACTCTCTTCAAGGCGTCCTCGAGTAGTTATCAGAATATTTAGTATCTAGTATTTGCCTGCCCAATATCCTTCCTATTTTAGGTGATCCTGTACCAATTGATAACTGCAGATCCGTTAATATCCTCGTTTTTTCAAATCTATTTATGGCTTACCCAGATTTTTTTCTCCCCACTGCATATGTTCTCTCTATAATTGGACTAACAATCTTAGTAAAACGACTTCACCACTTGACATTTGCAGACGGGATTGTGGTATTTGGAAAAACGAAACAACTGAAAATCATGCTAGAAAATTCAATATTCCCTAGCAACTAGGGAAGAGCAAGAAATAACTAAAATTGCAAAAAGGGTGGTCTAAAATAAGGTCACTATGTGTATCGAAGCTTATTGTAACAATAAAGAACAAGATCGAGTTAAGCCGACAACTTCGAGACTTGTGAGAAAACTCGGTCAATATAAAATCTAGTGATGGGAATTAAGGCAAAATTTTCAATGTTATTAATTTGACCACTCCACAATTATTATAAGAGATTGTTATAGAAAGCAGAGTTTTGCAACCAATATCTGGTATATACGGAATAGACCTTGAAATTTTGCACATACAAAAGGTAAACGGAAAATTATACGGATAATTCGGAAAGACCACGAGACCAACAAATAGATCAGAAGTATCACAAGTAAAAATGGACTACAAAAATTAGGAACCGAGATCCAGATTGCAGGGCTGCCAGAAGTTCAACAAGTCAATTTTACTGAATTAATGACTTTTCAGAATTTCAAAAATTACCAGAAAACCGTATGGAGCTAATCTGGAAATTTGAAAAATAAAGTGAAAATCTCGATAACAAATTCAGAAAATTTAACTCTACAAGTTTAAAAATTAACTAGTTAATTAAACAATAAATCAAAATTATATTTACATAAGCTATCAGCGATGTTTATTGCTACCTTCAGATGTTTATTGCCACCTTCAGATATTTACAATTTTATTTTAAGATTACTTATATTTTGATTTATTGTTTAATTAACTGGTTAATTTTTCAAGTTTAATTTAAAATTAATGACAACAGTTAACAAATCATACATTGTGAATGATTTAATCAGAATTATTCTGTTTAGAATTTTTTACAAAGGAATTATGTATCAAAAATCATTTTCCCCGTATATTGGAATTATTTAATTTAATTAAAAATAAATTTCAGTCCTTTCTTCGAGTCCTTTTTGATTACAAAATTTAGATTTGATTACAGCTCTTACATCTTTATTCCAACTTATCCACGTGTTTCTTGTCCTCGTCGGCTCCTTCTAGTATGCTACGCATTTAAAAGAAAACTGTTGATTTTCATTGGTCACTTTAACCTATTATTTAGTACATCTTTAAGATTTAAAAAGATTAAAAAACAGAACTACCAGAATCGCCCCATAACAACTTTTTTACAAATTGCTGCACAAGAAATTACCCAGCGAAAAAAATATTAAATTCAAAATCTAATAGGGTCGCTTTAGGAATTTTACATGGAAGTAATCTCCTGATCAGAACCAGAAAAATTCATGCATACGAAACAGTGACCCTTAAATTTCTATGCTCTGTTCAAAATGATGACTTTTCGACGTTTTAATGGACAATTTAATCAAACTTAGAAATAATAACCAAGAAAGAAAAAAATTACCAACTTGTAGCCCCAAGATAATTATTAGATTGAAAACTGACAATGTGATGGCGCTACGATCGATTAATTTTAAACCATCCAAGCCACCCAAATGAACTTATCAAATTACGGATGTTTAGAAATGGATTTCTTCCTTCGTAGAAGACATAAGAGCATCTTAGCTCCTGCCGACCTTTTTAATTTAATTTTAGTTTTAGGTTCATCGCCATTACTCCTATTTTATTAGTTATTCAGTTAATAAGGGTTTTTTGACAAGGTTGGTCCCACAGCGGGTCGATGTTCATCAGAAGGCCGAGCTAAGAAATTCCTCGATTCGAACTCGGAATTTCCGCTCTGTCATGACTGTGGACTTCTGCAGACTTGTTAACCACAAAATTTCCGGCGATTGTGCAGTTACTCTGACTAGCTGAAAAAAATTTTCTTCAGCTGCACACTAAAGAACAGGCTTATATTTGTCTATTAAAACAAAAAAAAGGGTGAACGGAGTAAAAACAACCCCAATATCGACTTTTGAAAAGTACGGGAAAGTAGCATCGAGTATGCGGTAGACCCCGGCCGGTGTGCATCATTCGCCCGTGGTCCCTTGGATATTTCGGATAGATGGGGGTGTGATTAGTGGATATTAGTAATAAATATAATCAAAAACATGGAAAATAACCCGTGTCTTGCCGAAAAAGTGAAAAAATTAAAAAAATATTAAATAAACATAAACTATGGGGAAAACCTAGGTTACTTTTTTGGGTGGATCTGGCACGGCCAGAATTGGGCGCATCAAAAAACCTATCCTACGCCCCTCCGGGGCTCCGGGCGGTTTTTCAATCGCGTACGCCGCTATGCGGCAGAGCTAAACATACGAGAAAGCGCCATCCATCAAGCAAACCGGGATGAAGGCAACCGGGATTTTAAACCCCCTAAAAATCGCGTAAAATAAAAAAATAATCGATGTTACATGTACGAGAGACGAGCTGCATCTGCCGGTTCGAAATACTCTAAGTGTTAGGGTCATTCATAGCGCACGGACTGTCAACAGAATGAGCGACGCGCTCGAATCTCGTTAATGTTGCCACTGAATTACATGAAAATTAGCTAAGTTCAAAATCGATTATTTCAAAATTTTGATAATAAATTCTCGGTTCATATTTTGAGAATTTGTTATATTAACTGTGTTCTTTAGTGTGTAGCAGAAGAAATTTTGTTTCGAGTAGTCAGAATAACTGCACAGTACCCAAATTTCCTTCAAATTTTCATTTTGGTTAGTTGAATTGCGGAACAGAAAACCCGGTTTCGAATCCATATAACGAAATGTTTTAGCCCCGCATTCCGCTAGACAGAGGTACTCCGATGGTATTGTGGCTGTATGAGCAAGGAATACAAAACCCCCAAAAAAATTGCAATGTAACAAAAAAAAATTTCATAATATAGTCTACTACTAAATTATACAAAACTGGAAGGTCAAAAGCAATACGTGGTCATAATTATTGTTCTACCTTCAACCTCACCAAAAAAATTTACTAATCAATACACATACCCAGATAGAACACTGGAATTTTATTATTGGCGTCCCTGCAAGGCAAAAAAACGTGCATATGGGAAATTTTTCAAACGCCCTATTTTGTTCAGCGTCCTTGGCGAAAACTAATCTAGGCAATTCACTTGCGGGGAAGCCAAGAGCTAATTTTATAATTCCGCCAGAGTAATAATTCACAGGTTCGTTGCTTTACTTATTTGTGTCCGCCATTGGCAGTCCGAAGGCAGGATAATTAACCAACATTTGCGCGTTTTCACGGTTACAAAACAAAGTAAAATTACCAAATAACCTCAGAATTGGACTCACGGATGTAGAGGTGTGCTGCAGATTTGTCGATACGATTTTCAAAGAAACGGGTATTAAATTTAAAACACAAAGTTCCAAAATTTAAATATACCTATAATTATATAAAAGTTACCTGTTGTTAATAAGAAGCAGCTGCAGAAGACGGCAAGATATTAATTTATCCTGAGCCGAACGATTGTTTCGTTTAAGAATGCACAACTATCTTGAAGAGTTAAACTATTAATTACGTATAACGACTGGGCAATAAAATAGAAAATATGTGTAGGGTTGCTAGAAGTTATTCGCCTTTTAGTAGACGTCGGTCAATCCGAGAATAGATCCGGCGCGTCGTTACGTCATTAACCGTCACACCGTAAACGTAATGTGTGTAAAGAATGCCAAAGGCTTCCAACATGCCAATGTAATGCAAGATAATAAAGTCAAAAATATAATTAGATTTTAAACAAGCGCTTTAATGTCTGAAATTTAGCAAAACTACAGTTAACCTGACGCAGGTACTAATAGAGCTATGACCCACACGTAAAAGTAAAACGAGGGAATTATTGTTAAAAACTTTCTCACAGGTCAACTGCTTCCGTGAAATACGAAAATTATACGAGGACGGTACACTATTGAACAAAAAGTTTATGAATGAAATGGAGAAGCGAGGCCGAACCCACACTACCACCACACCAACGTCGCCGAAAAGATCTTTCTTTGATGTCAATCAGTCGGGGATGAGAATAGTTGAATGAATGTAGTAAAAAATAAAATAACTTCCAACACAACGGAAGATTATCTATCATGTTATACTAATTACGACTTGTATTGACCAAATTATTAGGACTTCGACCTCCATTCCGATTTCAAAAGCTAGTTATTATTTTTAGATAAACATTAACGTCTTAAGGTTGTTTGTTTAAAATTGAGCAACATAAATAAATTTTTTTGAATTCGACTTATTCGTAAAACATCGTAAAATTTTCTTCGCCAAAACTGGATAGCCGAAGATTTCCAACAGCGCAAATATTTAATCTAGGTGAGGCCGAAAACGAAATCCAATAGCGTGCTTTATTTTTTTTAACATTAAACCTTGGAATACAAACTGAATTACTCGTTTTATGAATGAAAAAGATTACGTATAACCTAAATGAGGTTATTAACCTCTGCCTTTTATCTGTAACCCGCAAGAAAACCATGACACAAAATATACATCCAAGGAATGTTGCAATACAATTTGGTGACAATTTTTGACACAAGTTGTAATTGCAAAAGCGGTCAAAAACTACCTGTGCGAATGTTCTGCGGTTTGACCCTTTGTTATGACAGGCCTCAGAAATAATATTACCTTTTTACAACTGCGTTCTAAAAATAATGTAACTACATGTACATACGTAAATATATTCGACCATAACTCAGAAATGTTCTTTGAACATGCATTAGTGGCTTCCGTGTTTTTAAAACGACAACAATACATACCGATTTGTTTATTTGAGACGCAAGAATTTCTCGTCACAATTTATTCCACTCGATCGTAACACACGCAAACCGTAAAATACGCCATTTATTCTTCATAATTCATAAATATATGTAAGTAGGTAAATACGATAATTAAATTTTGACGAATACAATTTACATTCCGCAAGACTTTATTTACGCACACAAACAATATACTACATCAACATTTTATTATTCTATAAACTTTTAAGTGTTTTGTAGACAATCGCTTGTTTGGTTTTCTTTGCCAGGAAAAAAAATAAGCATAACTTAAATAGGTTAAGTATCGCCGAAGCTGTAAATATTAAATTTTTCAGCAATAAAAAATATCGATAACTTATTCCACAATCTCAGTCGCTAGATAATATACTGGGCACCACATAAAACTAGTTCATGTCAAATATGAATGGCGACCCTTTTCAATGAAAAAACAACGGAATATTCCTAAGGGAACCAACCTGTTGACGGTGGGAACCAACCGTGGGAATTACATGACACACGCACGCACACACAAACGGAAAGTAAATAATAACCAAGACGTCCGACACTAAGTATTTTATATCAACATCCAGATTACCTCATCAACATTTTTGGAACTTTTTCTCACCCAAAAAATTGTCGTTTACGTAATGCACGTTAATATGGGCATACGTATCCGGAAGTTGTTGCATCTCCAGGTCATGGTTTTTAAACTCATTTTTTTATTATCATTAAAAGTAGTTTACTTTTTTGAGATTTACATAAAAGAAATTTTGGTAATATAATACAACAATAGAAAAAGTATGAAGTTGTAAAAGTGGTAGATGTTATCGAGTTTAAATTCGCGAATGTATAATAAAATTGCATAATATGGTGCCTGGTGGCAGCAAAATTAAAACTGATGCCGAAAATACCTTGGTCATTCAGAGCCGACGTTAACCCTTCTACCATGATAATGGCCAGGCTGCGTTTTTCCATTATTTTGCAATTTACGCAGCATTGCTCTCCAACCACCTTTACTCGAGAAATTACCCTTTAGGACTGGAAGGATTGAAGACTGGATTCGGTGATTTACCATGAGGAAAAATCGATTGGACGAAGAGTATTGATAAAAGGCGATGATGATATTAATACATTTTAAATAAAAAAAAATCCTATTTGGACGCGTCAACACGCGTTGGAATAGAAAAAGAGTTTCTCACTGGAAGTACCTAATTACGCGGTATAATTTTTATAATAAAACACCACTTTTGACAAGTCAAAACATAAATTTTGGGAATTAATTATATATATTCGCTTAATCCACCCATTCTTACTTTAATAGGGCTAAAAGGAAGCGGATGTGTTGGAACTTCAATGCACAACAATATCCGGTTGAAGTAAATGAAGTAGGCGAAGCTAAAATTGTGCAAAGTACTTATGACTAAGAACTATAAACAAAATGCGCTATAATTTGCATCAATTGAAGAAATTGCCAATGGAACCGTCACTGATAGGGATAACGAAATAGTTTTAGAAGCATTCATTGGCGACTGCTGTTCGAGGAAACGTTTCTTCTTGCATCATAAAACTAATAATTGATGTGGAACGACAATAAACTTATAATTTCAACCATTTTGATCAAAGTACAGTTTGCAAGTAACAATAATAAAATTACGTAAGAAATGCATAGGTAATTAGAATCTACTGCATACTCATACCATACCTACTAAATTGCTTTACGACGTTCTTACTATTCCTAGAAATTGTTAGCACAACACATTCTTTCACATTCCATGAATTGTTCTGTATACACTCCCGGTTTTGTTCAAATACCAAACAAAATCTGAAACCATGGATTGTAGTGCTTGCTACCTACGACTTTGACGAAAGGAAGGTGCCAGAAGATCGGTGTACCATATATGGTGAAACTGTAGTACACATAATTGGATATGAAAATTTCTAATTTTATTGTAGGTCTTCAATGCTATAGGGTTGTGGGCGAAATCAACACAAGTCTCAGTTCATTAGGCGGATATTACCGTAATAAATTGGAATCGCAAAAAGCGGTAGCAATTTTAGAAACTGAAAACCTTCAAAGAACCACTTGCGACAATTATCAACAAAAGGACAGAACAAGTCATAAATAAATGTAAATAATGGATGTTACTACAATAAATGCATTCGGCATATCAAGACGAAGAGATCGGTGCCGGTTCGGGTGGCGCTACACCGTATATGGTTGTCTGTAAAGTGAATCACACGGCCTCCAGGGGTCGAGACCCGGCAGCTCTGCACGCACCCACAGGCAACCGCATTCCATTACTTAATTAGCCCACTCGACTAGTTACATATGACACAATACAATAACCACTAAGATGCGTACAAAGAATTTAATTGACAATCAATAACCACCAATTAAATCAACACCATTTCGTATAATCTAATCAATATAAATTGTTGCCCCCGTTTATTATACAAGAACTGACAGTAGCAATTATCCGTTTCAAAAATTTAATAATACAGTTTGGTGCTTTCTGTTCGTACGAAGAGATCCTCTCCGAATTGGGATCGCTCGCGGAAGCAGAAAAACTGGACGCAGTAAAAACAATTTACTCGGGAAAATGCAGTTTTAATTCCTCCAATATTCCATATGGCCACCACCAGATGTTCACGTTAATGCCGTTGTACCAAATTGATTCAGCACACTTTCATCGTTTTGCGATTTAGCACATTTCTATTTCCGTCCAATTTGAAATACCTCACGACATGCTAAATGGTGGATAATTGACTCTCATTTAGAAAACACTAAGCGTACTCGTTAAATCCACGTTCCACTTTGTTCCTCAGCCTGAAAAATGTCGACGTTTCCATCCGCACGTCGAGCCAAGAGGATGTAGAATGGTGTACTAATTTCTTATCGAGCTCCCAGGTGGTGCCAATGCACAAAACTCGAGGAAGCATTTATCAATTCAAACCAGCCACGAAGGAAACTTAACAAAGTTTGGAAATTTATTTCGCATTGCCTGATCAAATACGTCGTCGCGTCGCGAACGTCGTAACAGAATGTTTCCTAATTTCATCAACACGCGCTACCACAAATTTCCTTTCGCATTTTCCGAAAAACGCGTTTCGCTTCGTGCCAAACTCGTTCCGAATATGTACATATAATTTTATTAGTTCGCGAAAATGCAAACTTCAATAAAATGCTTAATAGCTTAACGGTGGGTACTAAAAATGTTTAAAATAGCACTTGACGTAAGTTTATTCAGTTTTTCCATTCAACAAAGTTTTGCATCTTAATCTTCGGTAAATACAGGGCAAAAACAATTAAAGTTGGAAATAACTATGTCGTCAGAGAATGTAAGGAGCCCGACTTATTATTGAAAATAAGCTTGATAAAAAATATTTATTATCCAAATCAGTGTGTTAATTATGTCACCACATTGTCCTCCCAATATGTAAACCAGACGTTTAAAAAATTTAAAGTGCCCAACTAGGACATACACCTGGGCAAAACGTCATCGTACGATATATGGATATATGAAAATGAGGGGAAAGTTCATGTAGGATGGTGATGAAGCTTAATTTTGGGAAACACGAATGGTAAATTTGAAAATGTTCTTGATGGTACTTACTTTTAGATTTGTCGAGTGCTTCCATATCTGCATGGTAGGCGATTTACTCCCGGTTCACAGATCTTTCGTCAGGAAGAACACCTAGAAAGTAAACATATCCTTCTTATTATCCGAGTTTCGTATCCTGTGTAAGGATTACAATTAATTCAAAATATGTATGAGGTCGTTGAACTCGAACAAGTACACACCGTCTACAATTCTAAATTGTCACACATAAATAAACCATATTAACACTATTATTCAATGACATATAGCTATCCATATCACGTTACCAATCAAAATATAAAAACAAATTTAAGTGGGTACTCAAAAATTTACTTGAGAATTGTTATCACAAAAAATCTTTCACGAGTGCTGGCAATCGACCAAAAGTTCGATACCATCACCGGACAAAAATCTAAGATTCTCACAATCTAAACAGTGGATGGATGATGATGCTATTGCACTTGGAATAGATTTCCAAAAAATTTCGAAAGGACGATTAAGCACCATCGGACCGAAAGCCAGCATATGATTGACTGGCCATTTCGGTTACTGATACAAAACGATGATACCGTTTAGTGTAAGAATGTAGTTTGTAAAAAATTGGCGAATGACTAGCGGTAATTTGATGGGCCAGACGAGACTCCTAAACAGGGCCCCAGTCTATGCTAGACAGCGCTCCCACATTATTACAATTATAATCTCGTCTATTCCCAGACCCTAAAGAACTGAAGAAGACGTCTTGCAATTTAAAAAAAATCGCCTCGTAATTTTTTTCGCACAACCAATCAAGGTCCCTTCGTTTCGGCGGAAAAGGGTGAGGGATTTTATTTTACCTATTATGTCAAGGCAATTAGTGTCAAAATTGATAATGCAAAAAAAACGCATAAAATGTAAATTTCCTGAAGTTAAAGTGCATTGTTATTTTAAAAGTGCAATGAAAAAACAAATGCGCAACAATCAAACTGCGATAAGAACACACATTAACGTGTTACAACTAAAAAAGACAATTATTGTTTGCGATAGCGAGAAAAGTGGGGTTCTTCGTGGTGGCCCGATATAAAAAAAACTATTATAAGGTAAAAAGTTTTGCGAAATTCAAACTTTTCAAGATGAAAAGTTTTTCGAAAAAATTGAAATCAAATTCGAAAAATTAAAAAAAAATTAAAAGAAAAGTCAAAAAAGTCTTACCAAGATGAAAATGTCATTAAAAAATGTTCACAGGATTAAATTTCCAAAAAGGATCCCACTATGTTGCGGTGATTACAATGAACGCACACACACACTACGACAGTGAAAATACGACTAGGCTGTGCGAACGGGTTTGCAAACTTACAAAACCGCATAGCAACTGGTCAACTTACGTAGCACTTCGTAAATCCCATTTCTAAATGTGCACAACAAAGACGAATCGTGAAAACGTAAGTTCCACGGTTCGTATCACATCATGAACTCGTGAACGCTGTAGTGGGGAAAAGCGACCTTCCTTATTCCAGATTTAATTTTATATACACCCCATTTACCCTCTATTTGAGTTTATCATTATTAATGACATCTCGATGACACACTCAATCAAGTTAACATAAAAAAACCACATTCGTTAGCTTCAAAATGAAGAAATTTAGCGACAAAAGTGCAAAAGTCGGACCATGGGCTGGCGGGACGAAAGGGGTTTTGTAAAATGGCCACCAGTCTGAAATTGTTCGGTGCGCATTAAATTTATATAATTTTTCTTGCAAAACAATATTCAAAATTAAAACTTTTAATGCTTATAGTGACTCTATATTACTCCACCATCAGGAAGAATCCGAGAAGTTTCGGATAAGTCTTCTGCGATAAGATCCACGCGCTGTTTTTCATTCGAATCGGTAAAAGGAAATTTTCGCCTCATTTGGGTAACAATTTTCACTATTTTAACTATATTTTGATGAAACTACGCAAAAAGAACCTAAATGTGATGATAATGAAAGAGAATGACTAAAGGAATGTTCACACGTCACCTGAAAAGTAGATGTTAGCACAAGGTTGGCTTACGAATTGATAAAAATTTAAAAAAAACCAAAAGAAGTAGCCTTTTAAGCTCTCATAGTTATATTTGAGTCGTGAGTAACACAGATTTCCTTGAAAAGTCATAAAAGGTGGTTTTTAGGGCTGTTGCCACCAAAAATTTACTTTTTTTCTGTACAAGTTATGAAAAATTACAACCTCCATGATTTTAGTCCCCAAAATTCACTTCAGCACGGAATAAAATTTATCAAATGGAAAATTTGATGTATCATAGCTCGAAGTTCAAAAAACAGTTTAGGGATGAGTAATTCGGTATAGTATTGCACAAGATTTTACAATTTTAACCAACGTTTACTATAAGGTTTTAGCAAAAAAAAAGAAAAAAACATGGAAAGACTGCGATTGGGGGCCTACAAATGTACACGCAGACCGAGGTGACAGACAGTTGAATTGGCCTATTCATAAAGACTTATTAATCGTACCCGCATCGACTGCAAATGAATTTCCTGGTGGATTTATTTTTATTTAAAAATATTAAGTTTGTTCCTGAACAAAACAAAAAAATTAAGATCCAAAACATCACCAGACTAAATAAAGACATTGAGGCGGAACTCAAAAATATTTGAGACTGTCGGAGTCGAGGAACTGCAGCTCAGACCGTATTTTAATAATATTTTTTGAGCAGTGTTTCGTTTTATGGTATAATTTTATGGGTCTTTCAAAAATATAACTGGTTCGCCTTATTACAAATTTTTGTACTAAATGAGTCATACTCAAATAAAGTTTTCCTGGATGTTAACTTCTAACTTCTTGAAGTGACGTGATCAAGTAATAAAACAATTCAATCTTAAACACTTAAAAGTCGAAATTTCGTTTGCATGAATCAAAGCCAAAAAATGAATAACCTTCACATCCTGTCGATTTAAATATTTTGTTACTTTTATAGCTTGAAATTATTTTTGATAAAGCAACAAATCGCAAACGTGATTTTGTCAACAAATTGTGATAAAATGTCATGTTTATGGATTATTTGTTATATTATCATCCGCAACATTATCAATTTAAATGATTCCAAGTGGAACGAATAGACTTAACATTATTTGAAGTGGTCATCCAATGATAAAATTCTGAAATTTGTATTATTTCAAAATTTAACTTTATAAATGAAACATGTTCGGAACAATAAACAGCCTTGATACTTTGATAGTTTTAAAGTTTACATTCAAATTTTTCGATTGTACATGTTTATTGTTTATCTCAAGGGTGGGGTCAGCTGAATACCACGAAAACGCCAATCGTTAATTAATAATTTTGAACGAAATGGTTCAACCCGATCTTGGGGTTATATCATTTCCAAAGGTAAGTTCTCGTTTTGGTCCAAAATGGGATAAGATGCAAAAGTTTATGGGCAATAGTGGCTAAAGCTTTTGGGCTGAGAACAATCGATGGGTTTGAAAAAGAAAATCTTGATTTTGGATTTATCGAGTACTTTCGAGAAGTAACCACCAGAGATAACGGAAAATTGACAAGGCCGAACTGTTTGCAGAGAACATACATAGTTTATAAATATGAAAATCCAGACACTAACGATAGGCTTGGATGGTTGGTCGCCCATGCGTTGTAATGTAACGACTCAGAGTCCCGGTGCAAGCGTTCCAATTTCTTATCTAAATTAAGGTTTCCTACATTTAATTGAATTTAGTACAACAATGTACAATCGTCCTCATATGCATTCAAATTAATGTATTAGATAGTGAAAACGTCTGCAATTTTACATTAAATTAAACATTACGGTAACGCGGCATTTAAATAATGTATGTGAATATGGGAAACACGGTATAAAATTATAAATAAAACACCGAAGAAGTAATGATAAAAATAAAGTTGTGTACATTTCAGTTCTTGAGTCTGGAAAGGTATGGCGCCTAATAGGTAAGCAAATTACACGCGGAAGTCGCTAATGCACCGAAAAGCACGTTTTATTACAGACTAACTATAATAACAAATTTACCCCTGGTTGTTGTTGGTTGGTTTATTATCAATACCATAAACCTGATATTTTCTTATCCACGCAATGATTAAAAAATTCGAGTTCACACGATCGAAATACAAAATGTGAAACGTAACCAAACGGTAATCGATTAGTTGCATTTTGCTGTAGTGCCACTTATAAACAAGTTAAGTTGAGCATTACAAAATAATTAGTCGACGTAAAAATCAGTTCAAAATTAGCATTACTTACCCGGTGGTACATAAGTGAACTTTCTATTTGGTGACAAAATTAGACCCATTGCGAAACAAGAGAGTGCCAAAGAATGAGAAATTCTCGAGTGGGTCTTATCGAAAAATGAAACACTGCAAAGATAAAACCGTCGCGGAATGAGAAAACGATGTTGGTGTTACAAAAAAATTTTTGTAGCGACACCAGTAGTTTATGTTGCAAAGAATTGAGCAAATTTTAATAAATTCTGTTAGATAATCCCGTTTTGTAAAAAAAACCAATTAAATACATAAATTAATTAAATCTCGGCATCACATACCATACCTACTAGCGATATGTTTCTAATTTTTTAAATAGTAAGAAGTAAAAAATGAAAAAAAAGTAATAAAATAAAAATTCTAGAAAATTTAAAATCAATCTTGTCTTAACGGAATGCAAATTTATCATCACGCTCGAGTCCCAGATACAAAAAATCAGCTGCAGTTCCAGCCAACCATCAACATTGCTATATTTAATTATAAGATTATAAAACACCTTTTAATTAATTTTTGCACCATGAAAACAGGAAAAGTGTGAAGTGATACGTATCGTTCAAAATGCAAGGATTTCTAGAGCATCAAATGTACAAAAAAAAAACTGATTCCAAAGGCGAATAATTATTGGACACGTGTGACTCAATCAATAATACCACGTAGAAAAAAAGTTGTCAATAAAATTACTCAAAAATAGCCTTGGCGATGACGAATTGGCTAATTCGTGTTTGATGTCATTTACTTCCAAAATTGTGTAAAAATTAAAATAATCGCTAATAGTTTCAGATCTCGAAGCCGCTGTTTAATCAAACACGAATAAAAATAACATTGCGACATATCGCGTAAAATGTACATTATTAGTGTTTGGGAATCCCCGAATTAAATATTTTTCTAGTTTTCAGTTACAATGTTCCTATGGTAAACATCTGATTTTTTTCAGGCCTGATAACAATCAAAATGTTATTTTGGATTGTTCTGAAATTTCACACATTAATTTTATAGTTTCAAGTTGTATTTTGATTTTGAACTACTCGGGATAGTCCAAGTTTCAGAGGTCGACAACCTTTGTAAGTTCAAGATTTTCATTTGTCATTTAAATTTTAAGGGTGCATTTAGTATGTGTACAATAATGTAGTTAGTAAATTATTCAAAAGTACTATAGGGAGTACTTAGTATTTATGATGGTCAAACAGTATTTGATGATGTTTAACTCCCCCCCCCCTTCCCCAATAATGCATTTTAATTGCTTACAATATATAGCGACATAGAAATTCAAATCAGTGCATCTTTTACGAAGTTCTGTTCGCACTGTGGCGCCTCCTGGCTGTAAAATATAATGATCAATATATTATACGACCCTGCTCTAAAGAACTATCCAATATATTTACAAAAATCGGCTTTGAAAAGGAGGGAAAATACGAACAAATAGGATAACGCCCTAAATAAGTAAAATATAGGGAAGGTTGCCTAAAATGAGATATGGGAAATCATTTTTTTCTCCCTGTTCTAGTACTGGTACAGCGGCGGCTGGTAAGGTAAAATATTGAGTAGGCCAGCTCAAAGGTTGAATAGAAGCCGTTTTATTAAGAAAAAAATTGGAACTAAAACCGTCAATAAGATCCTCACGAGATGCCCTCTTGAAACAATTTTTCATCTTCAATTGGTTTCTTTGTTGGTTTCAATTTAAATTATCTTAGAATTATGGTGCATCTCGATCGCCGCTCAAAGAACGATTTAAATAGTAGGAAAATTTTGCAATTTTGAGGTTGTGTTTAATATTCATGTCAGGATATTCCATTTGTGAGAAAATCCAATCGCCAATCTTGGTTTGAAAAAGCAATGTCCGAAACATTAGAAACTCTTAAAAATGGAATATTTTTCTATGTTTATAACCTATTCCATTTAATCTGCAAGTGTAGGTAAAATGGGAAATTGCTCTCTTCAAAAAATAATTATTCCGGTGCTTATTTTTCAAATTGAAAAAAATTGACGGACACCATGATCAAAGAGTAATGTACCCCAATTTTGGCTCTTTTAGTGAAATATCTTGCAAACAAAAGGATTTCAAACCGGGGTATAACCGTTCCCTACATAATAGTGGCACCATTTAGTAAGAGGATGTAAAACGAGGGACTTGGAAGAAGATATTGTGAAAAATATTAGGAGAAGAATCTCCGGTTACTGTGCAGTTAATGTAACCACTCGAAACTAAATTTCTTCTGCTACACACTAAAGAACACAGTTAATATAACAAATTCTCAAAATATGAAGGCTGAATTTATTATCAAAATTTTGAAATAATCGAATTTGAACTTAGCTAATTTTCATGAAATTTTGATGGATTAACGAGATTCTGGAGCGCGTCAGCCCATTCTGTTGGCGGTCCGCGCACTGAGATATACTCTTACACTTAGAAAATTTCGCACCGGCAGATGCACCTCGACTGTCGTACATGCAACATAGGTTATTTTTTGTTTTTAAGCGATTTTTTGGGGGTGAAACGAAATAGTTTACTGCCCCATACCGCAACTATACTTTTTAATGCTATTTCGAGGGTCTCTCACATCCCGGTTGCATAGATCCCGGTGTTCTTGATCGGTCGCGCCTCTCGTATGTTTAGCCTAGTAACCAGAGTCAAATCCGCTCCGTAGGGGTGCAGAGCGGAGCGGAGCGGAGCGGCGCCCCGGAGGAGTAGGATTTGACGATGGCTGACCCTCCCTTTCGAATGCACACCCTTAAAAATGGAAGGCAAAAAAAATTTAATTTTTTCACATTTTAGGCAATAACCGCCTTATTTTCCATTTTTTCGCGAATATTTATACTAATATCTACTAAGCACACCCCCCCCTACCCGAATTTCAAAGAAAAATTAAAATCGGACCGAAAAAATTGCACTCCATTTCAAGGGACTGTAACCCGATACCCGTGCAGACCCCGGTTTCGACCGGCTACATGAATTTACTTTCCCTTCTTTTCAAAAGTCGATATTTTGGTTATTTTTCAAAATTTCAGCCAAGTTATTTTTTCTATAGCCTAATATAAGCCCATTCTTTAGTGTGTAGCTGAAGAAATTTTGTTTCGAGTGGTTACATTAACTGCACAGTCGCCGAATCTCCTATTAAGAGGAATCGGTAAAAAATCTAGTTAATAATCCACGAAAAACTTCTCCACATTGAATATAAAGTATTATATTTTGGCAAAATTTAATATTTTACAAACAGCACAACAGTTTGTTATCAAATTCTATAGGACCCACTTTTGTAAATACTTTGAAATTACAAAAAACATGAACCGTAATATTTTCTTGGCAATAAAAAAACTTATGAATAAACTGCTGAAATTTATACTATGAAGTTTTCAGAGATTTCTTTTTAGTTGGATTATTTTTAGTCCAGGCAAGGAACATTTTTAGCATGCAAAATATCCGTCTAAGCTGAAACTTAGAAACTTGGTTGATATGTTGTGTATATTTGACTGTCCGAATGAACCCCCAAAGGCTCCTAAAATCCCCAGTGGTAGTTTTAGTTTTTCCAACGTGATTTTTCACCTACAACTCACTTAATTTAATTTTAAGAGAAAATTATTATCAGACCAAAATTGAAGAGCACAAAATTCTCAATCAAACGGATATTTGATATTTCATTTCAGATGACGAAACTGGCTTATAAGATTTTATTCGAAATACAAGGTATTCAAAATTTTTTTCAATTCAATTTTTTTCAATAAAACGCCTTTCGGCTTTATAGAATAGATTTTTTACTTCTATGACATAGGCAATTTAAAAAAAAAACCACTTTGTAGAGAAATTTATGCTCTCAAATTTTGATCTTATGCGAATTTTCCATAAAGCTAAAATTAAGCGAGTTAAAGTCGAAAAACTACGTTTGCGGGGTTAATATCGCAAATTAGGGAAGAAAGCGCTAGGGGATTTAAAAAAAAATTAGAGGAGTTCCTTAGGACCTTAAAATTAAAACGCACAAAATCTTCCGCAAAATGGATTTTTCCAACATTTTCCTCCTACGAAGTGGAAGAAATGGTTTAAATTTGCAACCAATTTGAGAGTACAAAAAATTTATGCTAGAATCGTCAACAGCAACTTTTTTGGTCAACTATATTCCAAAATTCGGTATCTTTCCGAGATTATCATTTTGAATATTTATATTTCTGATTCCAAATCTACGGCATTATTAATTGGAAAAAAATTCTAAAATTGAAGTAAAAATTGATCTAAATTTGTATAAGCGACTTTATTTCAATTTTCATTTCAATTTTCATTTGCGCCTTATTGCAACATAAAAATTTCGGCGACTGTTCCGTTATTCTGACAGGCTGAAAAAAAATTTCTTCAGCTACACACTAAAGAACAGGCTTATATTTGTCTAATAAAACAATAAAAAGGCTGAACGGAGTAAAAACAACCCCAAAATCGACTTTTGAAAAGAAGGGAAAGTAAATTCATGTAGCCGGTCGAACCCGGGGTCTGCACATGTATCGGGTTACAGTCCCTTGAAATGGAGTGAAATTTTTTCGGTCCGATTTTAATTTTTCTTTGAAATTCGGGTAGGGGGGGGGTGTGCTTAGTAGATATTAGTATAAATATTCGCGAAAAAATGGAAAATAAGGCGGTTATTGCCGAAAAAGTGAAAAAATTAAATTTTTTTTGCCTTCGAATTTTAGGGGTGTGCATTCGAAAAGGAGGGTAATCCATCGTCAAATCCTACTCCTCCGGGGCGCCGCTCCGCTCCGCTCTGCACCCCTACGGAGCGGATTTGACTCTGGTTACTAGGCTAAACATACGAGAAGGCGCCACCGATCAAGAACACCGGGATCTATGCAACCGGGATGTGAGAGACCCTCGAAATAGCATTAAAAAGTATAGTCGCGGTATGGGGCAGTAAACTATTACGTTTCACCCCCTAAAAATCGCGTAAAAACAAAAAATAAGCGATGTTACATGTAGGAGCGTCGAGCTGCATCTGCCGGTGCGAAATTTTCTAAGTGTAAGAGTATATCCCAGTGCACGTACCGTCAACAAAATGCGCCGGCCGGCCGATGAATGTGGCATCACCGGGGTCTACTGCATGATTTATGCTACTTTTCCGTACTTTTCAAATTCGAATATTTCGGTCATTTGGACCCGATTCATATGTTTTACTTTTACAATATGCTAAAATAAGTGTGTTCTTTAGTGTGTAGCAGAAGAAATTTTGTTTCGAGCTGTCATAACAACTGCACAGTAACCAAAATTTCTATTGCATATTGTATTTTTCCTATTTACTTCCTCAAACTACTGTCATGTAATTTTATGGTGCAAAAGTCGTCATTTCAGAGGCCATTTTATTTCGACGAAACACTTGTAATATTTTGTTAAGCGACCGTCCATCCCCAGATTTGGATGGACATCGGTTAACCCTGTCCATTTGACCCTATGGATATTATAATCTTATAATACCTGAGTTTATAAAATTTTGAGTTCATTATCGTGCATGTAAACAACTCCATTTTTTAATCAATTAGATCTAGTTATTGGAGGATCGAGCGACACAAATGATCGATCGTTGTGGACGTGTATTCAGTTCTTATTTTACAGGATTACAGGTGTGAGTTCTATTACAATAAAAATCGAGGAAACACGAATAATTATGCCCAAGAGAAGCATCGAGGATGGAAGTGGAGAATTTAACCTTTGCTTGGCGAGTTCTATTACAGTTTTATTGCAGCGGTTCCATCAGATATCCACCCAATTTTAGTTGGATTTTAAGACACAATTTTAAATATTTTATGAAAATTAAAACCGAGTCAAGTTAAAATTTTGGTTTAAATTTTTATCAGTTTTTATAAATATGAAAAATGGGGACTATATCACTACCTCAGCCAGTCGAAAAAAATTTTCGACTGCTACACACTAGAGAACAGGCTTATATCTGTCTATTAAAACAATAAAAAATGTGAACATGGTCAAAATAAAAAAAATATCGACTTTTGAAATGAAGGGAAAGTAAATTCATGTAGCCGGTCGAACACGGGGTCTCCCACATGTATCCGGTTACAGTCCCTTGAAATGGAGTGAAATTTTTTCGGTCCGATTTTAATTTTTCTTTGAAATTCGGGTAGGGGGGGGTGTGCTTAGTAGATATTAGTATAAATTTTCGCGAAAAAATGGAAAATAAGGCGGTTATTGCCGAAAAAGTGAAAAAATTAAATTTTTTTTGCCTTCCATTTTTAAGGGTGTGCATTCGAAAGGGAGGGTCAGCCATCGTCAAATCCTACTCCTCCGGGGCGCCGCTCCGCTCTGCACCCCTACGGAGCGGATTTGACTCTGGTTACTAGGCTAAACATACGAGAGGCGCCATCCATCAAGAACACCGGGATCTATGCAACCGGGATGTGAGAGACCCTCGAAATAGCATTAAAAAGTATAGTTGCGGTATGGGGCAGTAAACTATTACGTTTCACCCCCAAAAAATCGCTTAAAAACAAAAAATAATCGATGTTGCATGTACGACGGCCGAGCTGCAAGTGCCGGTGCGAAATTTTCTAAGTGTAAGAGTATATCTCAGTGCGCGGACCGCCAACAGAATGGGTGAGATTCCACCGCGCGTCAGTGAAACATGTAAAATTAACGATTTTCAAAATCGATTTTTGAAAAAGTTTTGACCATGTTCACATTTTTTATTGTTTTATTAGACAGATATAAGCCTGTTCTTTAGTGTGTAGCAGAAGAAATTTAGTTTCGAATGGCTGAGTTAGTGGGAGAGTAACCGAGATTTTAGCCCCCTAACGCGGTTTTCTGCCTATAACTCACTTAATATCATTTTTATGGAAAATTCCCATCAGATCACACAATTCTATATAAACCAGATTTTTTTAAATTTTCCTATGCCACACCATTATTGAAATACAAATCAATATAAAAAAGCGAAATCCGCTTTATTTAAACGAATTGAATTGCAACAAGTTTTCTAATAATTAATTGTAATAATCACGAATTATTATAATTTGGATTATAATTTACATTGATAAAACTGCAAATTTTATTACTTTTTTGTTGCTATAAAAATTTTATGATTTGTTATGATTTTACGACTAGTGGGGCTTCCGCGATTGTTTACATTATTAACTGTGGGATGTTATCTTAGCCAATTTTTGCAATTCAGATCCGCACCGATTATTTGAGTATTGTTAAAGGCCTAAACCAGTGGTTCCCAAAGTGGTCCACGTGGACCCCCAGGGGTCCATAGGAGACCACACGGGGGCCACGTAGACGTGAAAAGAAAACAGGGGTTCACAAGTTGTAAGTAGGGGTCCACGAAAAAGCAGCAGGGGGTCTACCGAAAATAGTAAAACTTTGAAAGTGGTCCACGAGAAAAAAAAGTTTGGGAACCATTGGCCTAAACCATCAATATTTAGCCTCCATTTACAGCTGTATATGTCCTAGTTGTTCAAATTTAGAAGCGCACGCCAACCCCATCTATTTCCTCGATTCTTTTTCGTGAGATAACAAATCACCTTTTTGCTCATAAAACACGAATTAACCAATATAACACTGATGAACAGTGCTCTAAATTGCATGTGGAATACACCTAAGTATGCTCAGCTTACTTTCATTAGTTTAACTTACATTTTTGTGGTTAAAGTTCAAAAATAAAGCAAAAATATCAAAATAGAATTCAAGAAAGATTTAGAACTACAGGAAGTCAATTTCATGCAAATGAAAATTCCAGACATTTTTTCCGCGGTTTGAGCTTCAAGGCACTAAACAATTTTATTCCTTGGTTAATATTGTTATACCTATGTAGGTACATAACTTTTACCCTGCTGGAGGCGTCGCGTTATAACTTGTTATTTGTTATACCGCTTTGCTAAATTCTTTGCCTCGAGTGCCACGTAAAGCTGGGTTTATGCACACGTTGCAACGTCACGTTCCAGATTGATTAAACGGAATTTGTGTTTCATATTACGGCGTGTGCATAAACCCAGTTTTAAAGTAGGAAAACTATACTAAAACAAAAATTCAAATTGGAGCATAACCTGTTAATGTTCCGGTGTATAACCAAAAAAATTCTGGAGGAATTCCAAAAACCAGAAGAATACAGACGCTGTGGTTTGTTGTTCAAATTGGGGGATTTCCTGAAGAAATAAGATATTTCAACGTAATCTGCAGTTTTTTCCAAGTATAACCTGTTAATGTTCCGGTGTGTAACCGAAAAAAATCCGGAAGAAATTACAAGAACCCGAAGAATACAATCGCTGTGGTTTGTTGTCAACTTCTACGAGGAATTCGTATTTTTGCGGTTAAACAGCTCAGTAAAAAAATTTTGTAAAAAAATGGGTATAGAGAAAAATCTGCCATTAGAAGTTAATGTTTCAGATTGTTTAAATGGGATCCAAACACGCGTGAACAGAAAAGTTTTAATTAGCTCTAGACTTTAGAAGAATCAGTCGTGTGTATGACAGATTGACGTTTGACCCCCGAAATGCTACATTAGAGGGAAGTCGTTAAAAACATCATACAAAATTTAGATCGAAAAGTCTTCCACGTCAACCGTGGGCAGTCCGTGTGAAAATTGAAAACCGCTTTTTACCAAGTGCAAATATTGAAATTTTATCGTTTACTTGAAAATAAAGCCATTAATGTTATTTATTGTTTTCTAGAATTCTAGAAATGTGGTTATGTGGTCACCGACTAATATCATCCAAATTTAATTCAGTATAGTAATTTCGCAGAACTAAAATAATAATTTTCTCCTTTGGATCTATTTACCACATCAAATTGGATATAAAATCATACGTCACTTGAGTATTTCTCTTAATCGATTTCCAAAGCATATTTTTATTCAATTTATTTCTAAGTTATTACTTTCGATGTCATATTGAACTCAAAAATGTTTCCATGGTATTTTAATCCTTTGGAAGCTCTGCAGTAGCTTTCTGAGTATCTACACTGTTTTGAAGTACAAAACGAAAAGCTGGATCGACACTTTTGAATTTTAATGAAATATTTTACGTTAATAAAGAGCCCATCGCAACGCAATTAACAAAAATATGTGTAATGGTCATTTTGTGAAGTTAAGTTCGATTGTATATTTTTAAAAAGGAATTCAGTCCAGATGTTTTTAGCTACATATAAATATAAAGGTTAGATTTAATGACTTATGAACTAATAACTTGAACAAAATCGCACAATTTTTTCTTGTAATATTAATATATTATATTTTTTTTACGATCACCAGTTAGAATTAATGTAGTTTTGGCCATGACCGCCACATTTCCATAGCG
The DNA here is from genome assembly GCA_932274525.1 of Podabrus alpinus. NCBI lineage: Eukaryota > Metazoa > Arthropoda > Insecta > Coleoptera > Cantharidae > Podabrus > Podabrus alpinus. The sequence goes on from OW026451.1 coordinate 21,177,027, forward strand.
ATTTTTTCCACTTTAATGTAGGATTAAATACTGAATAATTTCATTTATGCGGCATCTTGGAGGATTTATGGTAATTTTTCGCTTTTTTTTATTTCTAACCATTGAGGCATCCGATTGTCGCCGTTTTCTGTGGTTCAATTCCTGAACACAGCATAATTCTGCTGCTGAAACCTAACGCCAATCATCGATTAACTGCGTTTCCTCCGCAAAATCATTGCACCTAATGAAGGAATTTACAAGTTTTGTGTATTATTTTAATTTCTTATTATCATTTTTTGACGTGCCCAAGGGTTGAGCCATATAAACTGGATTTTATCTTTTACTTCGAGGTTTTAACCAAAAATGATAAAAAGTAAACATTTTTTTGTGATGCACCTGTTGTACACCTATTTATATACCCCAAAATTTTAATTAAAAAAATTGCAAATGAATATTTAGCCGGGTTTGATTACTCGGCCTACGGCTTCACTTATAATTCACACATTCATATTTTTGCCCATTTTATTATTTTCAGTACTGGACGCCAATTGCGTCATCTGCATATTTGTACATTAATTTGTTAGCTCCACTTTTGTAACATTCATTAACCTTTAAGTGCTCGCGTGGCGTCTATGAGGCGCCACGGGTACTTTGAATGGCTGTAACTCTGTTATTTTTTGTTTTCATTCAATCGGGATATTATCTATTCCTCAAATACATATTTAGTAACATAATAAACCTTAGATCGATGTGATCCTTCTTTTTGTTTGCTGTAAATAAATTAATTACTGCGATGGTGCGCGACTTGGAGCCTCAGAGGCGCCACGCGAGCAATTGCGTTACATATTTTTAGCGCATTTTATATTTCTTATTATCGTATTAAATAAATAAGAACTGATCAAATTTTTGTTTTTTAATTTTTTTTATACTATTTGCAATATTGTTTTACATAAAAAAGATAAAAACTGCAAATTTTTTTGCACTTTTTGTCCGAAGTTCCACCTCCGGGTCGTAATATTAACGCTTGCATAAGGGGAACCCCTACATTCTATGACGGTACGGGGGATTCCCTCGTCAGTTACATGTATTCTTATGGGTAAACTAGATGATACCCCGTCCGAGGACGGGCAGCTAGAAGGACGGGCAGCTACCCAAGGTCATATGGCTTTTGGATTGCACTGAGAGCTTTCCTTAATCTTCATTCAACTTAAGTTACCTTGGGTAGCTGCCCGTCCTTCTAGCTGCCCGTCCTCGGACGGGGTATCATCTAGTTTAAAATAAGTAAAAAAATTTTAAATATTGATTAAGTTTAATTTAATTTAAAAAAATATATGTAAGTTTTTTGTTTATTTATTTAATGTTGTTCTCATCTCTTATTATAAAAGGCCAAGTCCTTCCTTCCTTCTGTCTGTCCCACGGAAATACCCGAAGCAAACCGAACCGAACGCATAACGGATAATTTCATAACCAATCGGATGAACGTATCATCGTATCAACGTATCATCGTATCATCGGATCAACGTATCATCGGATCAACGTATTTAAATTTCCTATATAGGTGAAAAATCTCTTATTATAAAAGGCCAAGTCCTTCCTTCCTTTCTTCCTTCTGTCTGTCCCACGGAAATACCCGAAGCAAACCGAACCGAACGCATAACGGATAATTTCATAACCAATCGGATGAACGTATCATCGTATCAACGTATCATCGGATCAACGTATCGCATGGGACCGAGCGTCAGCAGCTTGCCGCGCTTGAGTTTCTTCTAAAGTTTCACGTTGTTGACGTATCGCATGGGACCGAGCGTCAGCAGCTTGCCGCGCTTGAGTTTGTTCCAAAGTTTCACGTTGTCGACGTATCGCATGAGACCGAGCGTCAGCTTGTCGCTGTGATCGAAGCTGTTTTTCTGTGTTATTAGCTCTTGTACGTGCTTTTCTCTCACGATTCAATCGCCGTCGCTTTGCAGCAGGATTTTCAAAATTTTCATTATCCATTATGGAAGTTCACATAATGCTTTTTTGGAAATAGCTGTCCTATATAGACAAAATGATACGATGATACGTTGATACGATGATACGATGATCCGATGATACGTTGATCCGATGATACGTTGTGCGTTCGGTTCGGTTCGGTTTGCTTCGGGTATTTCCGTGGGACGGACAGAAAGAAAGAAAGACTTGGCCTTTTATAATAAGAGATTTTCGAACTTCAAATTCGATTTTGCTAGGACAGTCTTACGTTTTGCTGTTTACACATCAGTGTTTATGTGCTGTGAAAGTGTTCACGTCAAAAAAATTAGCATGGCGTGGTCAGGAAAACGACCTCTAACTACAGATGAACTTGAGGGCGACGAAGAAGTTGACATGGGCGATTTAGATTCTTCCGAAAGTGAAATTGATTCGGATAATGAAAGTATTGACTATGAATATGATGAAAGTGAAAATGAAGACACTGACAGCTATTTCCTTGGTAAATTCTTTTGCTATTTTTTAAAAACGATATAAACATATTTTTTATTCTTAGCATAGATGGATAAAAGTTTGTCTTAATTAAAAAAGAAATTGGAAGCAAACTATTTACTTAAATAATGAAAAGAAAACGGTGGCGCCTGAGAAGCGCCACGCGAGCACTTATGTAGGCCCGGCTAACGCGAGCACTTAAAGGTTAATAAGTATAAATCAAAAGTTTTAAAGCTCATAAATGTAAGATTTTATTTATAAAAAGTCGTAAAAATCGTACGCCTAAATTTGTTACATATATTTCTTAAATGTTCCGTGAAGTGGCGACCCTGGTTACACGTTTTATATACTATATACCGATTATATACCCTCAATTATTACACCGAACTGTGGAAAATAACTTATAACGATAACTTAAACTTACATTTAAATAATGTCAAAAAGGGAATTACGGCCATTTGTCCAAAATAAATCATGTAATTTCATTTCATTTCTAGCGTACTGCTGCATGGTTCCTCAAGCCTGGTTTACACGGGTATAGTAATCAGGAGAGTAGAGTAGCTAGTAGAGTTCACTCACTCTACTAGCTACTCTACCACTTTTGATTTTTTTTCGTTTAAACATAGTAGAGTACAGCAGTAGAGTACAGTAGTACCTACTATACTATATGAAGTGAAATACTCTACTTGATACTTGCTGTTGTAGGGGAGAAGATGTTTACACGGGTAGAGTGGGGAGGCTAGTAGAGTGGGAGTTGTGGTGGGGGTAAGTAGAGTATAGTTACTTTACCGCCGCCAGTAAAGTACTCTACTCTACCAGCTATTCGCTACTCTACTCGATACTCTACTCTACGGAGCTTTTTTCGGGTTTCTACAGGTAGAGTTACTCTACTAGGTACTCTACTCTCCTGATTACTATACCCGTGTAAACCAGGCTTGCATATTGTTGTCAAATAACTTCGTAATTCCCATTTACTGTAACAGATTATTTATAAATATAGTAATTCCCCGATCTTACTAGTCACAGTACCAAAGAAATCGGGGAATCCCTTAATTAATAAAGTTGATAGTATCGACATTATGGAAAATAAAACGAAGTGAATCATTCATTATACGAGGAACATAGTATTGATATTACTTCAAAGAAAAAAAGCAATTTTTAATTAGGATGACGAAAATGATTTGGTACAATGAGAAAACATAATCTGCGAATATCATCAGAAAAACTGTCAGCACTGACCATAGTACAACAATTCGAGGCTCTGCAATAAATGATCGAGCAAAACTGAACTCTTTTCTCTTTCTATAAAATGGGCAAAGAATAAGAAAAAGGTGCGGTCAGCTTATTTCTACCCTGCTTGAACAAAAATTACTAATGAATTTCTAGGCCAGTCGAAAAGGCGTTCTAAAAGAGTTATTACAGAAATAGTTGGAGATAAACTGGAATAAATTTTTTAATTTCCCGTTCTGGAGTTTTTCCCGGAGTTAATCCGATATTAATACACAAAATAATAACAAACTTCATTCGATTTGGGCTGAATCTTTTGCCATTCAATTTTAGTTTTACTCGAACATCTTCGAGGCTTCGAATGGTTTTTTATGGCCAGTGACAGTTTTCCTGGCGGTTTTCTTAGATTAATTAATACCGGGTGTTAGTGTAATCCCTAACGATAAGAAACCCATGCAATATTATAAATTTAGGTCTATAATTGGAAAAACCCAAGCGAAAAATATTGTTTATTACATTTTTAAAAATAGCAATAAAATTAAATTTATTTTATGAGCTTTCAGCAATGGATTATTGCTATCAACACATGTTTTATGATTTTAATGTTAATTTCAGCGGTTAAAAATTTGTATATTTTAAATTTTATATCATGTTATATCATAAATTATGTTCAAATATTTTTAATATTTCTATTAGCCGGATACCTCCCTTGAGGACAAAAATTGTGGCACCATTGGGAGTCTGCTCAAGAGATTTCACTGTGATCGGTTTGATTTCCGACAGACGAATTCGATTATAGGAAATATTATTCTTATTATTGTTGGGAATAACTTGAGCAATTGAAAATTATATTTTAAACCAATATAGTTACTCACTATCAGGCCACGCTGGGAAATCCGGTGGTTCCTGAATAACAGCAATATTTTTCCTTTCTCAATTTGGCATTATTATATCAGTCCCAAAATTATTTCATAGGCTCGGTTGCCGTTGTACACCAATCCTGACTTTCGATGAGTGAGTGGTCGACACTTTTTGTCAATTTTTTTTTGTCAATTGTTAATTTGTTTATTTTGTGGTGATATTTTTTGTTTTTATGTTAGAGGAAACTGCCATATTTTTATCATTATCTTGAGTAGTAAGACATGCCATATTTTAGAGAGAAAATAAAGATATAATGAAGTAAAGATGGATATTAGGTGTTTAAGAGAAGAAGGGGATGGTTTAAATTTAAATATGTATTTATCATTAAATTCTATCTGCCCTAAGTGTTAGTATATTGACTATTTGGATAATCCCCATCCAACTCTCTGATGATATTCAAAGTTCAAGCATTACTGTTATACCTTCACAAGTCATTTTGGCTGAAACAAATCTATAGTTTTGAATTTTGGCATACGCTCTTGAGTTTCCCATCCGAAAATTCGTTTGGTAGTTATTTAGGCCGGAGTCCATCACCCACCCATAAATGAGCTACTTCCATAAGTTAAAAGTTTATTTGGTGGCGATGGATGGTACTCCAGCTTTTTACGTCCCCAAATACGCAATTATAAACCCACCCCCCACTTCTAGTCTTTATACCACATAAACTATAGCTTTTACGTCAAACCCAGTCACATAATTTTTCTCAAAAGTGTATTTTTGAATTTTAAGGGATGAAGTTCCCACGGGGGAGCGGAATTCGAATTCTACGAGGCTCAGAGGTTTGAAAGTAGACCAAATTTCAAAATTATTTATATCTGCAAAATAGCTTTTAGAGGTGGTGACCTTTTTAATGGGAAGGCACAAAATTGAAAGAAAACTGAAAATTATGAATTTCTTGACCTTTTTTGATAAATGATAAAAAAATTTATTGGGTATAGGTCTTTATAATGTTTTATCAATATTGTCCAACATTTCGGGCCATTTAAATTTGTCCCATTTGCAAGTGTTTTTTTAGAATTCCAAAATTCTATTCTAAAGGCCTCGAAAATGTTCGAATTTAAATGGCATGAAACGTTGGATAAATTATTATGAAGACCTTATAACCAAGAAAAATATAAATTTACCTTAGTTTTTTTTATTTACTTCTAAAGAAGATTTAATCAACAATTCTTAGCATAAACGCAAAAATAGTAAATTCTCATAGCCAAGAAAACTAAAGCTGTATCGTAAAACATTTTTTTAATGTTTCACCGGTTTTCAATGGGAAGACACAAAATTTAAAGAAAACTATAAATTTCCAGCATTTTTATTTACTTATTCAAAATTATTATTTTTAGATATTTGTTTTCGGTTTTGGATGGGGAAGCACTTGTCCTGATGGTTTGGAAGAAAAATTAGAAAAACTGACGCCAGATCCCCAATCAGGGTGGTGTTTCGCCAGGAAGGGGATGCTGCATCCACCAGATAGGTGGATGCTATTTTGAATCTTTATTCCTGGCTTCTAAATATAAACTCTAGAATATACTTTATAATTTGTCCTATTCATCTTTTTCTGTCTAACCTAATATCCATAAATACACAGATAAATTAGAAATATTTTACTTAGCTCACTGAAAGAGGGTTTATGATTTCTCACACTGTCAAACCGCCATTTACAGTGAATTAGCTGTTGTGGCATTGGTTCCGTCATTACTAAACAAGGCAAATTTAATGATTTCCTTTTATACATTATATAATATTGACTTAGTAGGCCCATGGAAAAAATTGCAAATACTATTTTAAAATTGCTAAATCCAACTACTAAAAAAGGACGTCCGCAATTCTTTCCTCCGACTTTTCAACCCCGAACGTCCTATCAAAGAACCCCCCCCCCTCCATTATTAATCTAAAATCGAATTTGACACGACATTTGAAATTTAAGGAGTACATAATATTACATAAAAAAACATTCACACACAATTTTATTAGAAATCCCAAAAATGGGATTTGCGGACGTCACATTTGTCCAACCCTCCCCCCCAAGCGTGGACGTCCTTTATGGACGACCCTTAATCACATTATCAATTTGCAATAAATTGTGCAATATTTTTTACTTCAATTTTTGGCGACCATTTCTTTATTTTTCAGCCGATTTCCGAGTTTTTGATGCCATTTTAAACCCCTCTAATTATGCATTATACTATACACTACCGTGACAGATTAAAATAGACACCATAAATTATTTATCTTATGCCTACTTTTGTTACTCAAATCGGTTTAAAACGACAAATTTTAAGTTGAAATTTTGTCAGTAGGCAAAACCAAGTGATTTCTGTAGTATTTTAAAGGGACAAGTTTAGTTTTAAGAATGCCACGAACAAAAGGCGCAAGTGATGTTAGTGAGTTTACGCGAGGACGAATAATCGGACAATTTTATAGAGGTGCAAATCATGGCGAAATTTCAAAATTTTTAAATATACCACTGTCCAATGTTAATAGAATAATTGTAGAATTTTAACGCAAGGGTAAAGAAGTAACAAATTATAGACCTGGGCGACCTGGGCCAACGGAAAGATTAAAACGATGATTAGTGCGTGAAGTAATCATAAATCCAAAGCAGACGGTAGAAGAAGTTGCTGAAACGGCACAATTATAAAAAATAACCGTACAAGGGTACCTTCATAGTATGGGACTATACAGAAGAGTAGCTAAAAAAAACCTCTTTTGACTATATTCCAAAAAAAACGACGATTGACGTGGGCAAGAGATATGGATTCTCGTTCGGAAAATTTTTGGAGTAAAGTAATTTTTTCCGACGAGAGTAATAGATATTGCCAATTTAATGATAGTGGAAGATTACGGATATGGCGGCGTTCTTCTGAACAACTTCAGGAAAATTTTTTACTCCATACGGTGAAATATGGCGGAATTAGTGTCATGGTGTGGGGTTCAATTTGGAAAGGTGGTCGTTCAAATTTAATATTTTGTGATGGCATAATAAATGGGGAAAAATACATCGGTATATTGAAAGACGGTCTATTACCCCTGTTTAACAAAAATTTGAAAAAGAAAGAATTATATTTAATGGAAGATGTGGCGCCATGTCACAGAGCAAGATTATTCGAAGAATTTAAGGCCAAGAAAAGGGTTAATATTTTACCCTGGCCAGGTCAATCTCGGGATATGAACCCTTTAGAGAATGTTTGGCACATTCTTCAAATGAATTCACTCAAAGGACCCCGAAAATCCTATTAGTTGTTCAAAATAAAAATAAATATTTGTAATTTATGGTGTCTATTTTATTCTGTCACGGTAGTGTATGTCCACGAAAAAATTGTAAGTCGTTGCAAAATTTAGTATATTTTCGTTTCTTTAAGAAAAATTTAGTAATTTTTTTTTAAATTAACAAAAATTCGAAAAACCCGTCATAATTTAGCAAGTTATTTTTGGGCACGTAATGCAAAATTCATGATGATCAAACTGAGACCAGAAAATTGAAAATCCACCGTTAAAGGGTTAGCAAAACATCCAGTACAAAATATTGCAAAGTGATTTGTGAAAAGTATAGTTGGTGCAATTGGACCCTGGTCCCTTCCATCCATAGCTTCCGAAAAATCCACTAGAAAATATCAGTATGATGTGCAAATATAATTTTGCAAATATTTTCATCTCATTACGTAATCATTGGGGTGTATTACGTCATGTCTATTACAAAAAATGGAAGTGTATATTACGCTTCCCGTGGTTTAGATCCCACGTAAACTGTATGTCCTCTATGTGTCTAATGCCTAGATCACACGGAACGAGTACAGTCGCGAGACAGTGCTCTCGGCCGAGTGCTCGGTTGGTCTAAACGTATTACGTGGTATTACCGAGCGCTCGGCCGAGCGTTATTCACTTATTTCGCCCATATCACTCTCTCGGCCTAGTGACATTTTACTGTCTCGTCACTGTACTCGCTCCGTGTGATCTAGGCATAATAGTCATACGGATAGAAACGAAGACAAGGTGCTAAATAGCTAAATTAAGATGAAGAAAAGGACATAATCATTGGCAAATCCTACATTCCCGTGCATCAAGGCCAAAAAATGTGGTATAAAAAATAGATATGTCACTCTATAATATAAAAAACTATTTGGAACTTTGAAGTAGGATCTTTCATTTTATTATTTAATTCATCATAAAACAGGGTCACGATAACTAATAATCGCATAGATAAAAAAAGATGCGTATTGCCAAAGATGGTATTGGCTTATTAAAAATTTTTGTCATTTTTTGGTGATTATTATAATTACGCCATTGGAAATGTGATAACAATTGTGTTATCGAAAATTAGTTCAAAGCAAATGCATATTTTAATAAATTAATTTTACATAAATAACATAATTGTGTAATAAAATAAATTCATTCATAAATCGATGTATGTCATTCAATAAACGCTTATCTACACGTATAAGCAATATGATTACAAAAAATTTGATTATCAGCTGGCGCCTCGATCTGTTTTATGCTCACGCTTCCACTTGAAACTAAATATATTTAAACATTTTTGTTTTGATAACTACTCAATTTTTGCACATTAAAATAATAAATTCGTTACCCATCATACAAAAATAAATGTAAATATTCAAACAAGTTGTATCATAAAGCTATTTTCGTCTAAAAAAATACCACACAACATCTGAAAAGGTCTTCAAAATCAGTTGGCTCCAATTTTTATCTAACCTATCTACAGATTATCAAAAAGCACATAAGACTCTGGAATTTGGAGTCGTGTAAAAAAATAAGAATAATCATTTCGTAACGCTGCAGACACAAATAAAATAAAAATCGAGACATGGAATCGCGGAAACGTTGGCAGAGCAAGTAGTTAATTTTATCACATTATTTAAAATGCTCGCAAGCTTTTACATTTATTATTAAAAGCTAGGTAACTAAAAATAACTGTTATATAGCTTTGTTGTGTCTAAAGCAATTGCTTTACTTCCTGGAAGGTCTATTTTTAGTTGTAAAGATTTTTCAAATTGGTGACTTTCTCAAATGCATTGGAATAACTGTCCAATTCAAAATTTTACAGCCCCCAATAATTTTGGGTTGAAAGAAGAATCGCGACGAAATTTTTAATTTCGCAAAATGCGGTTAACTGAAATATTGCAATTTTATACAACCAACTTGTTAGCGATGATTTAGTTAAAAGTACCAATAAATTTTCCAGAAGAGCGCACAAAAAGCAAATTAAATTTAATAAAGAAAAATTAACTTACACTAAATATGCAACGGCAGCTGCAGTAAATAACAATTAATTGTAAAGATGAGAAAGAAGAAATAAATCACATATCACAAACGGTTAGCGAAAATTGTATTGTTATTAATAAACAATTTGGAATGCAATTAAAGCAAAAAAAAAGAAAAGGAACACAACAAACTTGTAGACACGACTTATCAAGTTCGAATGAAGCTCGCTCGTACTTCTCGGTCTCGCCCAATGGATCGACCAGGAATTTCAACTCGTATTCTCGAGCTCTAGTTATTTGGTATTGCACCCAAGCAGTAGGCACGTGGAATACACATCCTAATAATTTCGGAACGATAATTAATAATTGTAAATGCTTCCTATTTAATTACCCCTATTTTGTTTTATGCTTTTTAAATTTCGCGAACCTAATACACAATAATAATTAATTTGTCTCTCTCGAGGAAAGCAGAAGAGCGCTTAAGCATTGCATAAACTAATGACCGGAAATAACCGCACCACAATGGAAACACATTGCGACACTTACTACTTGGGGAAGGCTAAAACTTGTTTCTATTTATTTTGTAGTTGATTTAATTTTGACAACAAAATAATCAATACGTTTTTCAACAAAAGGGTAACCTAAATATTGGGGTCGCTTTCAGGTATGGTATGTACACAGATAATAAAACTTCTTATGAAATATGGTTTATCACAACCGGTTTCACCGGAAATGATATCGTGTATTATATATTATACCGAATTAGGTACATTAAAAAGGCTTTAAATAGTTTTGGTTTTATGCGGTTCCAAAAAGGGCTCTTCAAAGTCAACACATTCATTTATCATCCTAATCACTTCAAATGCTCACATACTTTATCGCTAACTTATACTCATGATTATTCAAAAATTAATTATTTATTCATGGCATTTTTGGGGGAGACCTGGTCACATCACACCGGCAGAATGTGCATAATAATCTATTTTCTATTGTATCCGTCTTTTGGTTATAATTAACTCCATAACCTCGTAATATTTTCAACATCAATGAATATTGAATATCAAGATGGAAGATAGTATTTTACTTATCCGAAAATATTTTCCAAGAACAAGTAAGGGACTAAGGGTCACTTTTACAATAGTTATCGCACCGTTAACTGCTATTGTAAAACTTGCCCCAACGGTAAAAGCTGAAGAGAGTACCTACTTTGATAATGTTTTAAACTGAACGAAAAAACCATATTTTTATACAATCGGCATTTCCAGAACGCAATTTGTGAACAACACAAGATTTAGATTCGGATCGTCCTTGAGTACTCTTCGGCAAGCTGCACTCGATATATTCACCTGTTGCGCTAGAAGTGTTGGAGGTACTCTCTTGAACTTGATAGATTCGCTTTTAGGGGTGCGCATCATTGATCGGTGTTAATTATCATCATAATCATAATCATAATCGCTTCTTAATTAAATTCCAAATATAGCGTTTGGAAGGATACCTCAGGATACTTAAATGTGTTTATGTTTATGTGCGTCTTGTCACGTACATTTTAAGTTGTTCGACGATGGAATAAATTATTATATTATAACGGTATTACCAATTAAGAACTTGAAAATTTTGGTACCAAGTTAAAATTAGAAATTTCTGCAGTTGCGGAGAAGACGCCGATTTTAAAAATGCTAAAATAAATAAATTAGCTACATGGTACAAGTTATAATGGATGGCAACTAATAACGGGCGGAGGTAAATGTGCCACCAAATGTACCTGACCAGAAAAGGGTACCGGTAAATGTGCCACCGACCAAAAGAGTTCTTTAAATAAACACAGGTATTTGTGCCACTAACAGTGAAAAAATTAAATTTTTTTTGCCTTCGAATGTTGGGGTGTGCATTCGATAAGAAGGGTAATCCATCGTCAAAACCTACCCTTACGGGGCGCCGCTGCGCTCCGCTCCGCGTTGCACCCCTCCAGGGCGGTTTTGACTCTGGTTACTAGGCTAAACATACGAGAAGGCGCCACACATCAAGAAAACCGGGATAAATGAAACCGGGATGTGAGAGACCCTCGAAATATCATTAAAAAGTATAGTTGCGGTATGGGGCAGTAAACTATTACGTTTCACCCCCAAAAAATCGTGTAAAATCAAAAAATAATCGATGTTACATGTAGGAGATGCATCAGGTAGATGCCGTTTTCTCCGGTGGCACAAATACCTGTGTATTTTTAATATCCTAAATTCGTAGCAGGTAGAATAACATTACTGGTGGCACATTCACCACCGCCCCTAATAACGTAGGGTTTCACGGTTCGGCCCCGGGTTAGAGCGTAAAATTTACTGACCGTCTCCGTGCTTCGGAGGGCAAGTAAAGTCGTCGGTTTTCATAACAAGAAAAAACAGAGTACAGGCACATTGAGGGCCAGCTTAGCAAGCTACCTATGATGAAAATCAAATATGCTCAGAAACCTAATTTGAAAACAATTAGTAAAACACAGTCCACAGGTTTAAGCTACATCTGCCCTGCGCACTTCATAACTTGTAAAAATAATATCTATCTATTTCTTTAAATGCTCAAAGTGCCATTCACATAGGGATTAGTTGTCTTGCCTTGCTAATTGTAGTTTGAGCCAATCAAATTAAAAAATGAGAGGGTGAGAGTATAAATACTTTAATTTCATTGGTTCTTGCAACGACTAACAAGGCAAGGCAAGACAGCTAATCCCTACGTGAATGGCACTTAATACCTTAATTAAGACAATAGTCCTAATACCAATCAATAGCGGCTTGGAAACTTAATTCCGTTCTGGAAAATGTAGAGAGACCGTCTAACTTCAAAGTCTTTAAAATCATTTGGTGATAACTAAAGAAGGTGAATATTTTTTCGCTCAATGAGAAAAAATTGGGACATAAATAACTTGGAAATGCGATTTTTTTGAGAAAAAGTCCCCAAGTTTATCATAACAAGCTCGGTCAGGTACAGGGGCAAATTTGTCTAGAAAGGTTCCAAAAATTACTAAATGCGCTAAGAATAAAAGTTAAGCTGAAGTCTTTCTACCGCCACCTAATAAAATTGTACTAATTGAATTAGTTAAAACAGAGCGCAAAGACGCACCAACCTATAAATCAACTACAGTCGAGTCGCGAAATAGTGAATACCGTATATAGTGAACTACCGGAAATAGTGAACACAAAAATTTTAACATTGAGTGTATATGGGACTCCTATATAACGAACAGCGGTAACCCCGATATAGCGAACTGCGTACTAAATCGTGCAGTTTGAATGACATAATTTATAGGGACTTCCCCCAAAGATTGAGAATTTACGAATATTATACAGGGAACGAAATTCAGATCGATTCTGAATCATAAAAGGAAGACGAGGATGAGATGGTTACTTATACTTTTAATGATAAACTTATTTCAATAAATCATGCATTGACATCTTTAAATGATGTTATTCAGAGTGAAGAAAATGCAGAAGTTGAAATATCAACTTTGCTTAATTTACATAATGTAAGGCAAAAACTATTAAGTATTAAATTAAATAAAAAACAAGTACAATAAAAAATAACATCATTTTTCCTACCCGTATTGTAATTATGTTTGTAGGTAACCATCAATTTTCTTTAAAATAAAGCTTTCATTTTCAAAATGTAATTTTATTGTCTTCTTCTTCTACTTTTATTAAGAAGTCTTCCTCTTAATATAGGTCCAAGACCTGTTCCCTGCTAATTTTTGCAATTAGTTCTGTGAGCATTTTTGTTTTTACATCACAGGTAGCTTGCTAGGCTTGCCTTTCGATGTGCCTGCACTCTGTTTTTTTATTGTTATGATGGCAAATCACTAACGTCACTAACACAGGGGGACCGACGGCTTTACGTGCCCTCCGAAAGCACGGAAGACGGTCAAGAAATTTTAGACTGTACCCGGAGTCGAACCGGGGGAGCCTACGTTAGCAGTTGCTCGCGCTAACTATCAGGCCATGACCGTCGTCAATTTTATTGTAAATTTTGTAAATACCACAATAGTGAACACCCCGAAAAAGTGAAAGGTCTTTGCCATATTTAATTTACTGGGGGGGATTACCTATTGGTGACCACCCCAAAAAAATTGAAAATTTCCTATAGCAAAGAGGAAGGTTTATAGAGTATACTGTAAAAATTTCACTTGCGAAAGTATACGTAAAATTTCGAGAAAAATCAATTTGAAAGTACGTAAATTTAGCGAATTTTTCTTCGATTTTTGGGGTGTGCATTCGATAGGGAGGTTTATCCATCGTCAAAACCTACCCTTTCGGGGCGCCGCTGCGCTCCGCTCCGCTCTGCACCCCTCCAGGGCGGTTTTGACTCTGGTTACTATGCTAAACATACGAGAAGGCGCCACCCATAAAAAAAAACCGGGATAAATGAAACCGGGAGCTTAGAGACCCTTGAAATAGCATTAAAAAGTATTAGAGTTGCGGTATGGGGCAGTAAACTATTACGTTTCACCCCCAAAAAATCGCTTAAAAACAAAAAATAATCTATGTTACATGTACGAGAGACGAGCTGCATCTGCCGGTGCGAAATACTCTAAGTGTTAGGGTCATTCATATTGCACGTACCGTCAACAGAATGAGCGACGCGCGGGAATGTCGTTAATTTTACATGTAAATTTGCAAACTTCAGATTCGATTTACTCAAAATTTTGATAATACTTTCGCATGTTTAAATTATATCAGTATACTATATAAACCTTCCTCTTTGCAATAGGAAATTTTCAATTTATTTCGAGTGGTCACCAATAGGTTACTCGACCCAATTCACTATTTCGCGACTCGACTGTATTTCCATTAGTTGAATTTTAGTTAGTGGTAGACTGTGGCTGCAGTGCGACCCAGCCTTACCACTAGAGAAATTAAATTAGTATAAAATTCTGAGCAGATACTAAACAAATTGTAATTTTTTTATCCCCCGCATGGTGTTTGAGATGCAGTTCCGTAAAGTATTTCGTTTATTTTAGACATTTTCCTATAAAAACGTGATCGTTAGATTTCGACATAGGCCACCGAAGAAAATTTTCTACACCAAATTGCAAAATTTGTAAGAAATTTGGTAAAAGAAACCATTAAATGTGCAGTGGCGGCTACTGACTTTTTTTAATGAGAGGGTACAAAATTTAAAGAGAAAAGAAAAATATAAACTACTGTATTTTTATTTATTTACTTAAAATTATAACTTTTGTAAATCTGTTGTTTCTGGTTTGGGATAGGATGCGCACCCTTGAAAAATCTTTTTCCGTGATGGCACGGATAGTCGACGTGTTGCTAGGTCGTATTTTTTGTGTCCAGTACTCGGGCGATAAGATTCCTGTGGCAACAAAAGGTACAAAATGTATCTGTGCCAGCCGCCACTGAAAATGTGTAGGAAATTGACAGCATTATAGGCAATTTCTGCAATCAATTGCAAAATCTTGTACCTACCCGCTTTGTTTAATTCATCTGACCCAAAAGTACTCCACAAAAGAATGAAACCATCGTCTAAAACATTTTTGTAATAAGTAGCCCAAGTACACTGATATGGTTTTCGCAAAGTCGAATTTTTGATAAAAATGGACAAAATTTGGTTTGTTGAATTCCAGTAGCCCAGGAATATTTGATGATATTTCCTTTAAAACCTAGAAACATATTTTAGGTCTGAAAATTGGTTCCAATATCCTCAAAGCATTATTTAACAACATACGAAAACTCCTGAAACCTCCAACGCTGAGCTTTCTTGATTCCGAAAAAATATTCTAAATCTAAAAATTGGCCTAAAGGTCCTCAAATTATTGCTGAACAATATAGTAAAACTGTCCAAGACTTGAAATGCTAACTTGTTATTTCTGTATTTGTAAGTCTTTCGATCAATCAACGGTGCCACTAGGGAAGTTACCAGCGGTCTCCCACAGGGTTCAGTACTTGGCCCAACCTTGTGGAACGTAATGTATGACGAAGTTCTCGGGCTGGAATACCCAGACGGCACTACGCTGTACGGCTTTGCCGACGACCTCACCCTCATCGTTGTAGACAGAGAGTCGTCGGCTTTGGAAGCCAAAGCAAACGCAGCGATAGCCACCATAAACACCTGGGCGGGCAGCCGCGGACTTACTTTGGTGCCGGAGAAATCCGAGGCAGTCGTAATCCGCGGCAGAAGAAAAGCCCCCACTATGAGGCTGCTTTTGGGTGGTTCCCCAATTGCAGTCAAAGACTTCGTCACCATACTGGGGGTAAAGATAGACAAGAACCTGAATTTTGCCGATCACATCCGTACGGCGTGCAACAAGGCGACGGCGATAGTTACTTCGTTCGCTAGACTAATGCCCAACATCGGTGGCCCAAAACCGACGAAGCGAAGGATGTTGGGCACCGTCGCACAGTCCGTGATGTTGTACGCCGCTCCCGTTTGGCAAGAGGCCGTCAACGTCCAGCGTAACCGCAAGAGGCTGCAAGCGGTCCAGCGCAAGATGGCACTTCGAGTAACTTGCGCTTACAGGACCGTGTCCGGCGAAGCCGTGCGAGTCTTGGCCTCCATGCCTCCCATAGAGCTTTTAGCTAGAGAGAGAGCAGACGTACGAGCGGAACCGGACCCCACCATTAAGCAGCGGACGCTCGACGATTGGCAAAGGAGCTGGTCCTCCGGCACGAATGCCGCTTGGACCAGAAAGCTCATTCCGGATCTTCGTCCTTGGGTAGCGAGAAAGCACGGAGAGGTGAACTTTCATATAACACAAGCTCTCACCGCCCACGGATGCTTCCAGGCATATCTCCACAGGTTCAGGCTGACCGAGTCACCTGCCTGTCGTTACTGCGGGGACGAAGATACGGCGGAACACACTCTTTACGGATGCCTAAGATGGGAGAGGGAGAGAGTGATGATTTCGCTCCGGATGGGCGACACACTAAGCCCGGACAACATGATTGCTTTCATGCTGTCCGGCGAAGACGAATGGCTGGCTGTAGCGGTCTTCATCAGTCAAGTGATGAAGACCAAGGAGGGGGACGGACGAGCTGAGCAAGCCGCAGCTCGAGTCCTCGCCCTACAGTTAAGTCAATGACAGCCTTTTTAAGTTCCCTTGAGAAGTTCCCGCGAGAAGATGCGCGAGAAGTTCCCAAGAGAATTCCCGAAGAATATCGTCATTGATCGGCGGGTCGGGTCGGGTCGAGTAGTGACGGTCGTTCGACGGGGTAGGTTAGTGTCGGTACGACGATAGCGCGTAGACCCTCTGTGGACACAAACTCTCGTGCTAATCCAGAGGGGGACGATCGCGAAAATAGTGCCGTCAAATATAAAGACGAGTGGACTGGCACTTTGCCAGCGACCACAAGTTTTTCAAGATGACCCGGTCGCATCGCGCTCTGTGATTTAATATGATTTGCAGGATCGCTTGGGGGCTCGGAGTCTCCGGTATGGATGACGGTCGGCTCGGCCTTGACTTTTTCGCCGGAATTTCCGCCTATTAAGTTAATGACGAGTGGACTTTCACCTATACTGACGATTGCGGACCACTAGGTGACCCGGTGAGACGTGTTGGATCGCGGCGAGCGGTGTGCCCGGTTCAATTGGAAAAGTAGAATCAAGTGATAGTGCCTGACCTCCCGGACACAAACTTTCGTGCTAAACCGGGAGGTCATCGGGAGCCTGCATCATCGATGCAGCATGGAAGATCGCAGACGACAGCGGAAGTAATGCCGAGAAGGTAAAGCCCGCTGTCGTCGGGGAGGGGGTTTTAGTCAGTTAGAATCTGACACTACCATCCCTGATGGGGTGGTGCCTATGAAGGTTTCCCCCTTCCCTGCAGAAAAAAAAAAAAGTCTTTCGATCAAAACTTTCAGGTTTTTACTCTTGGAAAATTCAGAAAACCATTTTATACGCGATTGCATTAAAATAAAGGTTTTTAAACTTTATTCATCACAATTTTCTTTTCGAAAATTTTAATTATTTTATGTAATTTTTTTCTGGATCAAAACTTAAAAATTTTGTGCAGAAAACTTACAGACAGAAATCGAGGAAGCAACCGTTAAGGGTTTTGGAAGTATGTCCTATATGTTGTTCAGTAATGTCTGTTCAGCCAATTTTCAGGACAAAACTGAGGGGGAAACCGTAAAAAAAATTAATATTCAAAATATAGGAATTGTAGAGATTTGCAATAAACTGGCAAAAAATTGAAGAGGAATTTCGGGAATTGCTACAAAGGAGTTACTGTATGCGCTTTCTAAGTTTGCATATTCTCTGTCACTAGCGGCTCGTGACTTCTTTCAATGGGAGGGCACAAAATTGAAATAAAAACGAAAAATATAAATATGATATATATTCTTGTGCTCGTATTTTGAAAATATTAATACCCTTCATTGTCAAATTAAATAATCCGTGGAGGGGGGAGATTTACGAAATATTTCCAGCATATCAAGATGGCCATTCTGATCACCATGTGCTCCATAACCCCCAGGTCTCTGTAGCCTCCAATATTTTATAACTTTATTTGAAATACCTCAATGTCACGAGGGTACAAAATGTAAAGAAAAAGGAAAAATATAAATTTACCGTATTTGTGTTATAACTATAATTCTAAATTGAGCTGATGATCCGGTCTTTAGGCTGTGCACCCTAGGCAATCACAAATCAGCGGCTTAAAACATCACTTTTGCCGATATATTTGTTCATAAAGTATGTATCTCTCATTATTTAATTTTTTGTTATCAACTTGAAAAGTTTTAGTGCTGCCTTTGGGCCACACAAACATAGTAGAAAAGTAGCGAATAAATAAATGAGAAAATAATTGATATAAAAATAATGAATTCTGAATTTAAAATAGAAATCTTTTAATTTAACTAATCGTCCAGAAAGTGATTGTCGTGGTTGTGCGGCCTAGGGCCGCACTAGAGAGGAAGTTAACGAATAAATTTAGCGTTCTAGGCACACAAATAAATAGATAAATTAATAAAAAGATTACTTTGACTTAAATAAATGGCGGCTATTATATTAAGGTTTAATAATTAACTTGTAAAACGAATCAAATGATAGAGTAAAAGTTTAAAAATTGACAATCCAGCAACACCCTGCATAGGTGCTAGCGTCATTTGTTTCTTTCGATGGGGGGGGGGGGTTAATACAATTTAATTTTCTTGTTGAACTAACTTGCTTATTAACGGCGACTTGTGGTTTGATATCATTAGGGGGGAAGGGTGTTGAAAATTAAATTTTTCACATTTTAGTAAAATGTTTTAAATCCGTGCAACCGTTTATAACAATTTTTCTGAGTTGTAGCGTCCCGTCGCCCTCCTCGTGTCAGCCTCCACTGTTCTTGTAACAAGAATCTTGGGGGACGGTAACCTAACCCTGGTCACCCCAAAAAAATTGAAAATTTCCTATAGTAAAGAGGAAGGTTTATAGAGTATACTGTAAAAATTTCACTTGCGAAAGTATACATAAAATTTCGAGAAAAATCAATTTGAAAGTACGTAAATTTAGCGAATTTTTCTTCGATTTTTGGTGTGTGCATTCGATAGGTAGGATTATCCATCGTCAAAACCTACCCTTTCGGGGCGCCGCTGCGCTGCGCTCCGCTCTGCACCCATCCAGGGCGGTTTTGACTCTGGTTACTATGCTAAACATACGAGAAGGCGCCGCCCATAAAAAAAAACCGGGATAAATGAAACCGGGAGCTTAGAGACCCTTGAAATAGCATTAAAAAGTATAGTTGCGGTATGGGGCAGTAAACTATTACGTTTCACCCCCAAAAAATCGCTTAAAAACAAAAAATAATCGATGTTACATGTACGAGAGACGAGCTGCATCTGCCGGTGCGAAATACTCTAAGTGTTAGGCTGTTAGGGTCATTATAACTGCACGGACTGTCAACAGAATGAGCGACGCGCGGGAATCTCGTTAATTTTACATGTAAATTTGCAAACTTCAAATTCGATTTACTCAAAATTTTGATAATACATTCGCAGGTTTAAATTATATCAGTAAACTATATAAACCTTCCTCTTTGCAATAGGAAATTTTCAATTTATTTGGAGTGACCAGGGTTAGGTTACCGTACCCGAATCTTGAAACAAGAAAGTGTCAGCAGTTCGTATTGATTAAATAGAATTTCGCGAAACTGCTCTCACAAATAATTTTTAACATCGACCAAGAATCGAAATCAGATGATTTATAGCTTATCAAGACTTTTCAAACAATATAATATCCATATGGCATCAGATACTCTGATGATAATTTCCAATTTATGCAAGGGAAGCTTGATAATAAAATAATGGGGTTGTTAATCATTATTATAGTCGAAATTAGCCGGAAATTGTGATAAATTAAAGGAAATTGGCAGAGGAATTGCCAATTAGAAACGAAAACAGGAATTGATGGAGTAGGTTGACTGCGGTTTTCCCTTCCCTTCGGTGAAAATCTAAAAATCCTCGACCATATAAATAAAAATTTTCTCTATTGAAAATTTTTGAACTATCATTCAACCATGGCGGGGTTCAGTTCTGTTAGCGAATTCACCTTTGCTTGCGCGTAAGTTTCGGATGAATTTATTCCAATTTGTTAAAACCAAATAGGCATAGAACAATTTTTTATTTTTAGTTTTACCATTTTTCACCTTACTAGTTTTATCTTATTAATTTTTTAATAAGTTATAAGTTATTTTACGCAAAATTTCGTTTACTTTAAATCTTAACTCGTACATTTTTACATGCGATTCAGAAAAATTGGGACCCTGAAAATTTTCCTTCCAAAAATTGTCAAAAATGATCAACTTTGAAAGTTACTTATCTATAGATTATTGTTTTGCGTCAGATGAATATAAGAAAGAGTCTATGCAGAAAACTAAAAACTACATTCTTTTTGAGGAAAAATCAAAATTATGAAATTCGGGCCAACGTTCTAATGCCGAATGAAAGGTTTTTAGTAAGAAAATCGTACTTAGTTATTTCTAAGCAATCCGGCAAATTAGAAAAAAAATTAACGTAACGAGGTCAGTAATAAAAAAAATTCGGGCATTGTTCGTAACTAATATCTACTAATCAGAAACCTTCGAAGAAGGCAATAACCAATATAATTGCTGAAAACTTATGAAATAATTTGAATAAGTCATTTTCACAAGCTAACAATAATTTAGAGGATTTACAAAAATCTCCAATTTAATCATTCCTGTATCTAAATTTAGCAAGTTCAATAATCTCGATAAAATAATTAATAAAGGTTGGTACTCAAAGGCTAATTTTTTAACTTTTTGCTACCCTTTAAAATCATTTCGTTTGGAATTATAGCAACCCTTCAGAATAGGTCAGCACTTTCTAGCTTAAAAAGATTTCTTCCTTTAGCTTGACCGTAGAAAAGAATATAAAAACATAGTAAATTTTAAATGATGCAAGACTGTGTTTTTCTGCAACACCATGAAGTGGGTGTAACTAAAACTCATTCTCAAAAAATATTCAGAATAATATACGAAGTATGTATTTAATACAAATTGTATAAAAATCAACATACATAATTACTACTTAAATTATACTCAGTGGTTCTGTTAGAATTGAAACTTGTCACTGATATGTTTGTTAATTGAATAATAATTGTAAATATCCGTGAAAAGCACGAATGTTAATAGAATTCAAAGAAATTTTCAATGGTGATTATTAAAGTTGTCGAAATATACCTCGCGGGGGTGTCACTCAAGTAATTAGGGTTTATTGGCCAAAACGTACGATTACTTAATTAATTAAAAAATTATCAATTTGTCCGGAATTATACCAACCTCGAAAATATTTATTATTAAGTATTATTACCTAATAATAAATTAAATTCAATATTATTACTTATATTAATTGTTATTGGTTCGTGTGAATACTGCAATTTTAAAGGAAATAATAAAAATAATATTAATAATTCATATGGTTTAATTTCTTTATTCTGATGAACTAGAATAACTAGTAAGCCAACACACAATTTTTTAAGGGAGAGGAGGGAAAGTTTAGGGGAGCTTGTAAAGAACAAAAAGTTTGAAAGTTAAATTTTCAATGCTAGAAATTTAAAAATTTCAATTTTGATACTGCAAAATATAAAAATTTGCGACTCACCAATGTGTTTTGCAGTTCTATAATAATTGTGCGATCACGTTGCTTCCTCTATCCTCGAAGCATGGGAACAATTTTGAACACAAATAAAAGTGGTCCCAAGCAGAATACTTGAACTAATTATTTAGTTCCTACCACTAATTGGTAAAAGGAAATAAATGCAACCAGCTTAAACTGTGGATAATTAATTTGACTTTCTTGGCAGATGTTGGCGTGAGTTTTCATTTACGTTACCAAAAATATTTATTTGCAAATGTTTGTACTTTTTGTATGGTAGCAATCGATATTTTTTTTTTGTTAAATTTTGTCCTTTGTTGACAAAAAGTGTCACCCTTCATGATACCTCCAAGATCTAGGAAAATTATGTATTTTGGATGAAGCAAAAAAGAAAAAATAGTTCTTGCAAAGAAATAAAGCTGAAACAACAATGCACCATTTTCCGCATTGTCCACCTGGCCAATCCCTTCCTGCCAGCCATAATACCTTGGGAAATTACCCCGTGTTTTATCCACTCCATTATCATCAATGGTGATCTATAATACCGTGTTACTGACCTTTTTACTGAACAAATTAATTTCGTTAATCAATTTTGTAAGATAAAACGCGCTTGCAAAATTATAATGACAGGAAAACGTAAAAATAAAAATTTTGTTAATAGGTAGTACATGAAAATGATTAAAACCATTAAATAAATAATACAAATTTCTAAAAGAAAAAATTAAATGTGAGATTTCACCAGAGAACATCATTAATTTGTATTTACACACGTAAACAGAGAAACTGTTAAGTATTCCCTACGCAGTCGAGATAAAATCAAATTTCGAGGATAAAATCAAAATTAATCACAATTTAGTGTTGGGCCAACTGGGAGTTGTGTTTTCTTGCAAATAATTTCGAGTCGAATTATAACTATGATAAGGAACGCCATTTACCTTAATTATTAACTTCCGGTGAGAATTCGTCCCTCCTGATGATTGAATCCGAGTCTGCTGGCATTAAATAATTGTATGTTACACAAAAATTATCATTCATTGGAAAGGATGCATTTTTCAAATAGCATACCTAGTGATAATTATTTATTCATGTTCCAATTTTTTCCAGTCGTCCTATAAAATTATTTTCTATTTGCATAAAAGCGTTCCATATAATAAAGCGATGAAATACTTTGTGAATTGTTGTGACATGGTAAATACAAAAAATATACAGCAGTTATGAATGAATGCGCGGGATAGGCTTGCGGAAATGGCACGGAAACAAGTGGAGCCGGAAACGGTAACAAAATTCGATTATGTATTCGATAAAAATTGCAACACTCATGTGAAGGTCGTTATAAAAAAATCTACTCGAAAACTGTAAATTACTTTTTTTTTTATTAAAAAAATTAATTTTACAATATTGCATTCGGTACTTTACATACTTACACTATCTTACAAAACATTGACGATTTACTAAAAAAGGTATATTGACTAAAAAAAAAGTTAGATACTTACATCGAAAGAACACAATTTAATTAATTTAATTATTATTATTCACAATACTATTTAGATATGAATGACCTTTATTTACTTATTGTTACTATTGTCTAATCTACCGTCACAGCCAAAGCTGATAGAAGGATCCTTGTAATTGACCTATTGTACATAATAATTTTTATAATATACACATACATAATAAAATCAAATACATACATACGCAAAAACGCTTTGGTTTTTAAATTTAAATAAAATATATTAATATAGAAAATTAATTTAAAAGTTCTACCCTGAGTCCACTTTTAAGTACTTGTAGAAATAGATAAAATAAAACATGGCAGATAGAATGTTATTTACCTAATTGTGAGCCGGAGAATTTTCATTAGCACCTATGTACAAATCAACTACACGAAAAATTGTTTTCCCTCAAGTAAAATTGTAAGTAACTCTACATTACTTCCATTAGACAAGACTATCCAAGCGCCACATCCAAAGTCATCATAACCACGAAGCCTAAAATAGCACCCCATGTGGCCAATTTACCATTACCGCTATAAAAAAAAAGAATACATTAAATTATATATACATACACAACAATTAGCTTAATTATAATTTTATAATAGGCCATTACTACAGAATGTTAAATTAAACATACAAAGATAAAAATAAACAGCGATACTAAAAAATGAAACAGCATATAATGTTCAATTATACTTCACACAATCAGACAACCGTGGAAGTCTGTATGTAGCTCATAATTGTTAGCACTTTTTAAGTTATCTAAATACACATCTTCATTTGTACATCACTATCTATCATGCAATACAGTTGATTAAAATTTTATTTTTTTGTTTGATAGAGGTAAGTAATTTTAAAAATTCTAATTGGTTACACCTCAAGCACTTACAGAATGAGATAGAACTAAAAATAGCAGTAACTGTTGAGTGTACTTACGAAAACAAGTATATTTTCAATTAAGGCAATATGCTGTGCCAGGATAATAGCGAAAGTGGAGATATTGTTCGAGAAGGGGGGGGTGCCCAAAAAAGTTTATAAGGTCACCCTGAGATAAACCACCGTCTGGCCATTTTGGAAAACCTTGGGTTCGCTGTTGATTTTGTTTCAAAAATATAAAAAAACATCATTTTGTTTTTGCAAAATTGGATTAAAAGTTGCGAATATTTTAACGCACCATCGAACAAATATCGAAAGTAACAAAGCAGTAAAATAATAAGTAACGTATAATTAATAGGTCAAAGCTTAACGTTACGAGTAATTACAAACATTGGCTTATAGGTTTGAATATATTTTTGTCACAATAAGCCATTAGAATTTTAAAATAGTTGACAAGTTGCAAGTGCATTATATGAATAAAATTATGGTAATGATGTGAACAAGTAATAACTAATAACCCGCATAAAAGTCGCAAATAGTAAAAAAAGACATCATACCTTGTGTTAGCTTCCGGTATTATGTCGTCGACGACGACATAGATCATGGCACCCGCCGCAAACGCTAACGCATACGGTAAAACAGGCCGAGCAACAGAGACTGCGATGGCGCCCAATACACCAAAGATAGGTTCCACCATACCGCTCAATTGACCATACCTGTAATGAAATAAATAATCACCAGTTAGTTTTCGTATTTACTTAATTAGCATGGGAATAATTTCATTAGATGAAGTGAGGTCGTAAATTAAAACTTCAGTAAACAGAAACACACTTAAATTTAAGTATACTCCTTGAAATGAAGGTAAAGAACAAGAACTAAAAATGCACTCATTAGTAAGACTTTTAATTTGTAAGTAATAATTAGGTTATACGGTGCAGAATTTTGAACCCAAAGCTAGAAAATTGTTTTTAATTTTAACAATATCTTCCATCACTGTTCCGCAACATAAATAAGGTATCAATCCGTTCGGAAGTCGCATGGGAATTTATGGAGGACGTGAGGTGTACGAGCAAAATCTTACAGGTTCACGTATACAGGAAACAACCCCATCTTACTACTTAAAAATAATTGTAAACACGATACAAGCATTCATGACCTGGCGTTTTGCAGCCAGAATTGCTCCACAAGGTCGACTAAATGTGAAAAATTGGTAATAAACTAACAATAACTTTTGTCAAAATAGTTTTCCTGTAGCATTTTTAAACTTTTGCTACAACATTCCAGATGTTTAGGGAAGTCGAAGTCAATTAGACACCCGCTGGTTACGCCACTGGATCCTCGAGCCAGGATTTCTTGACGAGGTCGGTTAAATGGTAATAAACTTACAATAATTTTTATCAAATTAGTTTTTTAACTTTTGCTACAAAATCCCAGATGTTTAGGGAAGTCTCAAGTCCATTAGACACCCTCTGTCTGTGAAACTAATTTTTTTTTTATTATAATATGAACTAATCGTCGACTGATATTATTAAAAATACCCATATTGTGATATTGCTTATTAGTTATTACTTAATACAATAGTCCTGTCCTTGCATCGCGCTAAAGGAGTCTACATGAAAATAACTCAGAACAGCGACATTTTTTTGGTTAAAACCCTTTAGTTTGGCATAGGAAAAAAACCCTAAGTTTTTGACATCAGACTCGGTTCAGAACAGGGAAGTTGTTTATTTTGCTAACAAAAAACAAAAACAATTGTCTATCTCATAGATCCCGAAATACAGCCCTCCAAAGAGACCGATTATTTTCCTTTTTGTAGTTTTCAGGGTTTTCATTAAATTTTTCAAAGTAAATTTTCCCTGACTTCCCGATTTCCACCGACTTCTTCAGCAAATCGGAAAAAGGGTAAACATTACGATTATATGGGGTGCGTCAAGTTGGCCACTCCATTTTTAAATTTTAAATTTTCTTTTACTCCAATCGCAAGTGTTCGCGAAATTCTGACCAATTCTGTACATTATTTTGAAAGCGGTGAGTTAGTTACATTTTTATTAAGAAATGCAAATAGCAAATTTTGAAGGGTCATTTGACACAGCCCCTCCATTTTAGAATTTTTTATTTTTTGATACGCCAATCGCAAGTGCTCGCGAAATGCTGGCGAATGTTGAAATTTATTTTGAAAGGGCTTGGTTAATTAAATTTTTATGAGATTGAAATATTGACTTTCAACGAAACGTCAAGTTGGCCCCTACATTTTCGAACTTTTAATTTTTATTTACGCCAATCGCAAGTGCTCGCGAAATGCTGGCGAATGCTGAAATTTATTTTGAAAGTGCTGGGTTGTTAAATTTTTATATGAGATAGAAATATTGACTTTTAACGAAACGTCAAGTTGGCCCCTACATTTTCGAACTTTTAATTTTTATTTACGCCAATCGTAAGTGCTCGCGAAATGCTGGCGAATGCTGAAATTTATTTTGAAAGGGCTTGGTTAGTTAAATTTTTATTTATGATTGATATATTGACTTTTGGACTGACTGTATTATATTGATTATAAGGTATACCATTCTTGCCCTCGAAGATTGCTGATAATATTTTTGCTCTCAGCGAGCAAATTTTGTAGTTGTTATTATTTTCTTCAAAAATTGTGCTGCTTTTCAGCTTTTCTTGATGACAAAGAAACTTGTTAAAATTTGAAGGAAGCTGTTGAATGCACAAGTGTTTATGAGTAGTTAATTGGTTTTGCCAATTTTGATAGGTTTAAATGTGGAGAATTTACATTTCGAAGAAAACCAATTGGGATGAAGTTCCTTGTATCATTTAAATCCACGTTTTGTCATTCTTTTTGATTTTCCAAATAGGATTTTCGTGGACGTTTTGGTTTCAAAATGCCCCGTCCTATCCAATTTTCGACAGCGTCCTCTTCTTCTGTCTTCAAATTATTCACTTTACTGTTACGAGTTATCTTGACATCTTCAGCGCCGCTTATGATATCAATATCGATTCTTTTATTTTCTTCGTCAATCGCTTCCCGAAATGCCGCGGTGGTTTGATCAAAACAAATAGCATCCGTGGTTTCAACAAATGCTTTTGCCTGGAAGTTTAAATGGAAATTATTATTAGAATTAATTAATTTCATAGTTCCCTCTAAATAATTTATATGGTAGGTAATAAAGTTACCTACGCAAATAGGGGCTGTTTATCGGAAAACGCTATATTCTCTATATTATTAAAATTACACTCGAAGCAATAGTTTTGGTGTTAAGAAAATATGGAACCATTACAGCTGTCCATAGAGGTAACAGATTTGACAAATTAATTACTTCGGAAATTAATTTTTACAGGTTTTCCATCGGGTTTTCCATACAAGTGGAAACAGTGGACCTTGATATAGATTTTCTTTCCTGTTCATTAGAGGTAAAAGTGGTCTCCTCAGATCACCTCAATCTGCAAATAGAACAATGTTCTAGTCCCAATAAGGCCCTAACGGTAGGCTTTCAAAGTTCAACTTAAAAAACTGTTTTACCACTTTTTGACGGATATTTTTCATGGTCTCAGTTTTTCAAAATATACTCGTTTTTGATTAATGTCACAACAAAACTGTACCAGTTAAGAATTATTAAAGTAAATATAATTCTGCGCACACCTAGAAAAAAGAATCCCATATCCAGTTTTATTCATTGTATTTGAAAAAATGTTCAACTTGCACTTTGATTGCACTGAAATTGGACCAAAACTGTAATAATTATCAAAAAGATTCGTAAATAACCTATTAGGATTAGAAGGTTGTTCTATACGGGGATTTACAGATAAATTAGGCTATTTTCACTCATTTGGAGACTATTTTTGCGACAGATGAATAAAAAAAAGGATAATAATCAAAAACTGAAAAAATCATTTCGTGCAAAAATAAAAAACCTAACGATGTTCATTTGAGGCATATGAAAACTATAAGGTCTAGACTCAAATTTTTTTTAACGTTTGCCTAGCATATTAATTAGTTTAATTTCGCTTAGACCTAAGTTTTTGGGAATAAGATGCAAAGAAAACGGCGAAAAATGATCTATACATTCATCTTGAACAAAATTTTTTCCTGTTCCGGTCCGAACCTGATGCCCGAAACTGAAAGCTGCTTTCCGATGCCAAATTAAACGGTTGGAGTAAAAAAAATCCAATTTCGACTTATTTACACACAAAAGTATCTAATTATTGGCCTACAATGAGACTCATTTTTTTGCATTCTATTCACTTCAAAGTATTTTGTCAGAAATTAACACAGGCGTTCACGAACAATTTTGTGTTCCAATTACTTAATATAAAATTAAAATAGGTACAGAATAAAATAACCATTCAAAAATTGTAATTGACAAGAAAAATGAAAGAGGTTTTAAAAATCGATGAAAAAGTTTACATGCAGACAGTAACACAAGAAACCCCTGTTAAAATAATAATAATAATTGAGTGAACTAAAAAATATATGAGACTCTTGGAGCCGGAAAAACTGTTAGCGCAGTAGAGGAGCTAAGCTGGTTCTAAATTACTTTTGTGAAAAACCATTCTAAGTCTTGAGCTGGATTAATTGCGATTTTAATTTGTGGTTTTATTTTCATGCAATTTATCAACTTGTTGCTGGGCTTCAATAATCCGGGGGACTATTACACAATGATATTCACTTGCATAATATTATTTAGTTAGCTATAATAGTGGTAATTTTTAATTTACGATTTGATAATGCTAATTTATTAACCTAATAATTAGCACTAATATTTTAATAAATTTTGCAGCTCCGAATTCAACAGTCTCCAATATCTAATAAATAATCACCGAGCTAGACATCAAAACAACCATATTTTCTCAGTGGCCCCATGTAGCACACAATGTTGGCGCAATATTGGACAAATATTGGCTCAATATTGAATCTTGGCCCAATATTGCAAGCTTTAGCCAATATTGGTTCAATATTGATTTCCAATATTGCGCCAATATAGCAAACCAATATTGCGCCAATATTGGCTGATGCTTGGTACAATATTGAACCAATATTGATAGCCAATATTAACTGCCGAGCTTCAACCAATATTGGTTCAATATTGATTTCAAATATTGCGCCAATATAGGAAATCAATATTGCGCCAATATTGGCTGATGCTTGGTGCTATATTGAACCAATATTGATAGCCAATATTAACTGCCGAGCTTCAACCAATATTGGTTCAATATTGATTTCAAATATTGCGCCAATATAGCAAACCAATATTGCGCCAATATTGGCTGATGCTTGGTACAATATTGAACCAATATTGATAGCCAATATTAACTGCCGAGCTTCAACCAATATTGGTTCAATATTGATTTCAAATATTGCGCCAATATAGGAAATCAATATTGCGCCAATATTGGCTGATGCTTGGTGCTATATTGAACCAATATTGATAGCCAATATTAACTGCCGAGCTTCAACCAATATTGGTTCAATATTGATTTCAAATATTG
Organism: Podabrus alpinus; assembly: GCA_932274525.1. Taxonomy (NCBI): domain Eukaryota; kingdom Metazoa; phylum Arthropoda; class Insecta; order Coleoptera; family Cantharidae; genus Podabrus; species Podabrus alpinus. The sequence goes on from OW026451.1 coordinate 21,206,772, forward strand.
CGCCAATATAGCAAACCAATATTGCGCCAATATTGGCTGATGCTTGGTGCAATATTGAACCAATATTGATAGCCAATATTAACTGCCGAGCTTCAACCAATATTGGTTCAATATTGATTTCAAATATTGCGCCAATATAGCAAACCAATATTGCGCCAATATTGGCTGATGCTTGGTGCAATATTGAACCAATATTGATAGCCAATATTAACTGCCGAGCTTCAACCAATATTGGTTCAATATTGATTTCAAATATTGCGCCAATATAGCAAACCAATATTGCGCCAATATTGGCTGATGCTTGGTGCTATATTGAACCAATATTGATAGCCAATATTAACTGCCGAGCTTCAACCAATATTGGTTCAATATTGATTTCAAATATTGCGCCAGTATAGCAAACCAATATTGCGCCAATATTGGCTGATGCTTGGTGCTATATTGAACCAATATTGATAGCCAATATTAACTGCCGAGCTTCAACCAATATTGGTTCAATATTGATTTCAAATATTGCGCCAATATAGGAAATCAATATTGCGCCAATATTGGCTGATGCTTGGTGCTATATTGAACCAATATTGATAGCCAATATTAACTGCCGAGCTTCAACCAATATTGGTTCAATATTGATTTCAAATATTGCGCCAATATAGCAAACCAATATTGCGCCAATATTGGCTGATGCTTGGTACAATATTGAACCAATATTGATAGCCAATATTAACTGCCGAGCTTCAACCAATATTGGTTCAATATTGATTTCAAATATTGCGCCAATATAGGAAATCAATATTGCGCCAATATTGGCTGATGCTTGGTGCTATATTGAACCAATATTGATAGCCAATATTAACTGCCGAGCTTCAACCAATATTGGTTCAATATTGCGCCAATATAGCAAACCAATATTGCGCCAATATTGGCTGATGCTTGGTGCAATATTGAACCAATATTGATAGCCAATATTAACTGCCGAGCTTCAACCAATATTGGTTCAATATTGATTTCAAATATTGCGCCAATATAGCAAACCAATATTGCGCCAATATTGGCTGATGCTTGGTGCTATATTGAACCAATATTGATAGCCAATATTAACTGCCGAGCTTCAACCAATATTGGTTCAATATTGATTTCAAATATTGCGCCAGTATAGCAAACCAATATTGCGCCAATATTGGCTGATGCTTGGTGCTATATTGAACCAATATTGATAGCCAATATTAACTGCCGAGCTTCAACCAATATTGGTTCAATATTGATTTCAAATATTGCGCCAATATAGGAAATCAATATTGCGCCAATATTGGCTGATGCTTGGTGCTATATTGAACCAATATTGATAGCCAATATTAACTGCCGAGCTTCAACCAATATTGGTTCAATATTGATTTCAAATATTGCGCCAATATAGCAAACCAATATTGCGCCAATATTGGCTGATGCTTGGTACAATATTGAACCAATATTGATAGCCAATATTAACTGCCGAGCTTCAACCAATATTGGTTCAATATTGATTTCAAATATTGCGCCAATATAGGAAATCAATATTGCGCCAATATTGGCTGATGCTTGGTGCTATATTGAACCAATATTGATAGCCAATATTAACTGCCGAGCTTCAACCAATATTGGTTCAATATTGATTTCAAATATTGCGCCAATATAGCAAACCAATATTGCGCCAATATTGGCTGATGCTTGGTGCAGTGGCGTACCTAGGGGGGGGCGGTGGGGGCGGTCCGCCCCGGGCCCCTTTACTAAGGGGGCCCCACCCAAAAATAAATAATTCCATGTTTCTCAAGTGGGCGAGCTCGTTCGTGGCTCAGTCGTTCAGAGAGCGTCGGTTTCGGAGCTGCGTTGCGTCGTGCTGAACGTCGTAGATTCAATTGTTCGAATTCGGGCTCTTACGATAAAACTTTTTATCAGTTTAACGTTTTTAACAGTAATGATAATTGATGACCTCGGACTGCACGATTTTGTTCCCTTATTCTATCTATTATTTCTCTGCACAGGGCAATAGCTTATGGAAGACGGTTAGATTAAGGCAAAAAAAAGGCTAGCCACATTAAAAAGTGATAAATGACCTTTTTTTGAGGGTGAGGGGGGGCCTACAAAATAAATCCGCCCCGGGCCCCAAGTGGTCTAGGTACGCCACTGGCTTGGTGCAATATTGAACCAATATTGATAGCCAATATTAACTGCCGAGCTTCAACCAATATTGGTTCAATATTGATTTCAAATATTGCGCCAATATAGCAAACCAATATTGCGCCAATATTGGCTGATGCTTGGTGCAATATTGAACCAATATTGATACCACAGTTTAAGCATCGGCAGACAATTATCGGTCAACTCGATCTGAGCCAGTGTTTGCCAACACAAAAAAAATACTATATAAGAGGACAACATTATTAAACGAGGATATAGAATCGAATAAAATCTGAAACAACCACAACCACTCGAATCAACCTTATCGAACGTATATTATCGAAGAGCGTATATAGAGAAAAAGAAAAATGTCGAAAATAAGTAGATCTGCGAAAAGTATGTTCGTACGTCGTGAATTTGAAAGAATTATGCAAGAATCTGTGTCTGATGATAATAGTTGTAGCGAATCTATGCTTGCTAATGTAATTAATCCTAGTGATGATAGTTTATACAATGTCGACGAGTTGGAAGAAGAGATGTTCCCTTCGATAAACAATGGCAGTAATAATGATGAATTACACAATATCGACGAGTTGGAAGAAGCGTACAATGATAGTAGTTTTAGCGATTTGATAGAAAGTGGTATTAGGGATAATGATGTGAATAACGAATCTGAATCATATTCAAATAATTCTTTAGAAGTGTCACTAAAAAATTGGGCAATTGAAACAAAAATCAATCATTTACAATTAGATAAATTATTAAATATCTTAAAGCCATATCACCCAGAACTACCATTAAGTGCTAGAACAGTTCTTAAAACGCCTAGAAAATATTTAAATGTGATCTTATCATTACCAGATTCAGGTAGTTTCTATTATTTTGGGATAGAAGCTAATTTAAAAAAAAGTTTAAATTGTAGCTTAGAAAAAGTTTTTGTTAATATTGGCAGTAATTCAATAGAATTAATATTCAATGTAGATGGAGTTCCAATTGCGAAGAGCACATCATCACAGTTTTGGCCAATCTTGTGTCAAGTTTATATTGAAAATTTTAAGATAACGCCGTTTGTTGTAGCATTATATTTAGGAAATTCAAAACCTTCCGATATAGATCAATTTTTCGAGAAATTTGTAGAAGAAATTAATACATTGTTAACAAACGGCTTACAATATAATAATAGACGCTACATTATTAAAATAAAAGGTATAGTGTGCGATGCACCTGCTAGGGCATTTATTAAATGCATTAAAGGTCACACTGGATATTTTGGTTGCGAAAGATGCTTTATTAAAGGGAGAAGTGAAAACCATAAACTTGTGTTTGGAAACGAAATTTGTGAGCTAAGAACCAATTCGAATTTTTTCGACCAAGCACAACCTGATCATCATTTAAAACAATCACCTTTAATTAAAATTAAAGATTTTAAATTTATTAGTCACATTCCTTTAGATTCCATGCATCTTGTGTTCTTAGGGGTTACAAGAAAACTTATAAATTTTTGGATTAAATCATCGTCCAAGTTTAGAATTCTTCCAGCTTTCAGAAAAAAAATGTCAGAAAGATCATTAAATTGTGGTCAAACGGTTCCAAGTGAATTCAATAGAAAACCACGGAGCTTTGAAGAAATTGATAGGTGGAAAGCCACAGAGTTTCGTTTTTTTTTATTATACAGTGGTCCAATAATTTTAAAGGATCTGCTTTCTTTGCAAGAGTACAATAATTTTTTACTTTTAAATGTTGTGTTTAGATTATTAAGCAAAGGAGATTACGAATTGCATAACAATAGGGAAAAAGTAGTTACAATGATAGAAAAATTTTGTAGTAGTTTTGAAAAGATATATGGACTTTCTGAAATGGTATATAATATACATTCAATAAAGCATTTAGTGGTTGATACCGTAAAGGCTAATCTAAAATTAGAATCAATAAGTTGTTTTCCATTTGAAAATTTGCTTGGTATGCTTCTAAAATTATTGAGAACACCGAATAAACCACTACAACAGATGATGCGTAGAATTTATGAACGGGAAAATGCTAATTTTAGTTGTATTCCCATACAAAAATTTACGATTGAAACAATTAAATTGGACGAAAGAAATTGTTACATAATGACACAAGATGGTGTGGTTGCCAAAGTAATAAAAATTTTAGATAAATCTTTTGTAAGTGTTAATACTTTCAATAATATTACACATTTTTTTAAGAAACCTCTACCATCAACAGAAGTTGGATTTTATAGAGTATCGAATTTAGGCGAATACCAATACACTATACCAACAAAAGAAATAAAATCCAAATGCTGGGTAACTAAATTTGAAGATTATTTTGTGGCAGTACAGATATTGCATCACCAGTTTTAATTATACAATAAATATATTAAGTGGTATATTGTATTTCTTATTGTTTTGTTTATTTTTTTCTAAGTTGAAATAAAAATTTTAATTAAAAACAATATTTTTTGTAAATCGCAATTATATATTTGAATATTAGTACATTATAAATTAATTTAAATTTACTCATTTCCTCTTGTCAATCTCCCTCCGTCCCAATCTCCCGCACCAGACAATATGGAGCCGATTTCCTTATCGATGTCGAAATCTTTTTGATCTTTATATTGTACCCGTATACAAGCTGAAACAAATATTTACAGTAAGTTATTATTTTGAATTGATGAAACAGTATTACTTACCTACTACTAATCTGTATAAATTTAGCTGTTGAAAACAGTGTTTTCCCTTTCTACCTTTAAGGGAATACTTTAACGCAATTTGACGGCTAAAAATCTTTTTTATTATTAACTTGAGGGTGATCCTCAAGTTATTTCCTCCAATTGAGCTAAGCATTTTCATCTAAAATTATATAATATTTAATGAATATTACAATATCACATATCGAGGTAAATTTTATATTACCAAATTTGAAGAATGCTCTTCGGATTTAAGCAGATCCTCTAATCTCGTCAGGTTTTCCTCCGAATCTATTGGCAGCAAATAGGTATCTACTACCTCAAGATTCGGATACTGCTCTCCGGCGCAGGTACGACATGTACTATTATTGTTGGCATGTTGAATCTGCTTTTGCAAATTTTTCATATCGTAATGCATTTCTGTCAATTTCTTCAATACTGCCTCTTCAAAAGAGAGTTTCCTCTTTTTTGCGTTATCTAATAAAGTATTTAAAATATATCGTTTAAGTTATAAAAGTTGGGTCAGAGATTCAAAACGTTATGAATATGTTACTCGTACTTGTGGAAAGCCATATTCCATTGGCTAAAAGAACATTTTACAATACAGGGTTTGACAAAAGTCCGGCTAATGTTATGTAACGTATTGACCGTATTCATGGCTCCCACTCTAATTCCTAAAATTCCTAAAATTTTAGTGTAAAAATTCCTTTACCAACTTATTGAAATATTTAAATAATTTTAGGAATTTAGTACTTTTTGCAATAATTTTAGGAATTTAGGAAAGTTTTAAAAATTAAAGAATTTTAGGAAGAGTGGGAGCCCTGCGTATTGTATCCAGGTTGTACATACATTTGTCATGTATTTTGCCCAGCCCTGATTGTATCTGAGGTTAAAATATTTATTTAAATTACCTTTATCGTTTTCATCAGTTTCTTCGTCGGGCAAGTGCTTTCTTTTGTTACTTCTGCTTTCATCTAAAAAAATATTAAAAATAAATTTCTTGAATACAGAAATCTTATGACCTTATGAGGGATGCAAAACATTCTGTCATGTTACTTTTATGTAAAATGACGCTTTTACAGTGCCGTCTTAATAGAAATTCAGCCTTGACGTAACACGTGTTTTGCATCGCTCGTTTAAAATATTTATTTACATATAATATAAATTACCTTCATCACTTTGTACCATCAACAAACTACCATCATTTTCACTTTCCTCCGAACTTAGGCAGCTTGTTTCTTCATATTTTTTGGCGAACTTTTCGGCTGCCTTTATAGTAGAAACCGTTTTCTTACAACGCGCTTTGAATTCGATGAACCCCTTATTCATTTTTGGGGGATCACATCTTGAAATCCAAGCTTTCAGGTCCGCTTTCGATAATCGATTTGGGAAAACGTATACCGTCTTATCATCGTTGGCGGCCCAACAAGACGGCACATAACTACATGTACCTTCCTTCTCCCACAGAACAATATCCCATGATTTTGACCTAGCAGAATAAAATTTTAAAAATATCTTATGTTACCATAAAATAGAGAGCTTGAAAAATTTCACTTGAAAAAAAAATAGTTAAATAATTTAGGATACTTACATTTTCGTAGTAGTTTAATATTTAAATTACGTTAAAAAAAAATACTATAACAAAATCAACACGAATAAAACGAATGTTGTAATTATAACAATTGAAATTAAATTAATAATAATCATATGTAGTAGTAATATTACTTATAGGTATATATGAAAATTATGTTGTAGTAATACCAACTGTTTGGAAACTGTTTCAGCTTTTAAGATTAATTTGAAAATATTTGAATCTTGAATAAATTCTCTGTTTAAAAACTAAAATTATAAGTTAAATTATGAAAAACTTATAATGTTATGACCATTTAATAAATGTTATTGGTGAATCAGCAGCGAAAGGCTGTTTAAAGCTTCAAAATTTTAACGCGTTTTCTCCCCCCCCCCCCCTTAAATATTTTTAAATATGAAATTGCTATCAATCGATTGAAAATCGTTGGAGCTTTAATGGATGTTTATTCTTAATGTATATAACCCTAATTCGTAACAAAATTTATAGCGTTTTCATGGTAAAATTTTACTAATTCTTACTATTTTTACATATTTAAAGAATTAGTAAAATAGTAAGAATTAGTAAAATTTTACCATGAAAACTTTCTTACTATTTTTACATATTTAAAGAATTAGTAAAATAGTAAGAATTAGTAAAATTTTACCATGAAAACGCTATAAATTTTGTTACGAATTAGGGTTATATACATTAAGAATAAACATCCATTAAAGCTCCAACGATTTTCAATCGATTGATAGCAATTTCATATTTAAAAATATTTAAGGGGGGGGGGAGAAAACGCGTTAAAATTTTGAAGCTTTAAACAGCCTTTCGCTGCTGATTCACCAATAACATTTATTAAATGGTCATAACATTATAAGTTTTTCATAATTTAACTTATAATTTTAGTTTTTAAACAGAGAATTTATTCAAGATTCAAATATTTTTAAATTAATCTTAAAAGCTGAAACAGTTTCCAAACAGTTGGTATTACTACAACATAATTTTCATATATACCTATAAGTAATATTACTACTACATATGATTATTATTAATTTAATTTCAATTGTTATAATTACAACATTCGTTTTATTCGTGTTGATTTTGTTATAGTTGGGACCAAATAAATTGAGACTTGCGTCATTACTTAAAACAGTACGAATTAATATTAAAATCGCTAGTCAAATGAGTGCATTTTAAGATGCATCTGTCCTTTTCAATTTAATATAGCTTTCTTTCTCTTTCCTGTAATAATTTAAATTATCTTTCTGTCAATGTCATATAACTAAAGTTGGGTTATGTAATAAATATGTTTCCCATATGAAAATGACATAAACAAATTATATCCGTAGTTACCTACTCATTGTTGATTTCAATTTCAATACGCGAGTCAATTCAATTTTTATTGCTTTTATTTTTAAGTTCAGACATACTAATTTTATATAGTATTTATTATTAATGTAAAATGTTGATAACGTACGTCTTTTCTTAAGTCTTTGCCAGAAAGACTTTCAAATATGTTTTTTCTCTTTTTAATAAAGCTAAACGACGTCCTAAATTATATTCAGGATGTCTTTTCTTAATCAGAAATTTGTGACGCAGGTCTCAATTTATTTGGTCTCAACTTTATAGTATTTTTTTTTAACGTAATTTAAATATTAAACTACTACGAAAATGTAAGTATCCTAAATTATTTAACTATTTTTTTTTCAAGTGAAATTTTTCAAGCTCTCTATTTTATGGTAACATAAGATATTTTTAAAATTTTATTCTGCTAGGTCAAAATCATGGGATATTGTTCTGTGGGAGAAGGAAGGTACATGTAGTTATGTGCCGTCTTGTTGGGCCGCCAACGATGATAAGACGGTATACGTTTTCCCAAATCGATTATCGAAAGCGGACCTGAAAGCTTGGATTTCAAGATGTGATCCCCCAAAAATGAATAAGGGGTTCATCGAATTCAAAGCGCGTTGTAAGAAAACGGTTTCTACTATAAAGGCAGCCGAAAAGTTCGCCAAAAAATATGAAGAAACAAGCTGCCTAAGTTCGGAGGAAAGTGAAAATGATGGTAGTTTGTTGATGGTACAAAGTGATGAAGGTAATTTATATTATATGTAAATAAATATTTTAAACGAGCGATGCAAAACACGTGTTACGTCAAGGCTGAATTTCTATTAAGACGGCACTGTAAAAGCGTCATTTTACATAAAAGTAACATGACAGAATGTTTTGCATCCCTCATAAGGTCATAAGATTTCTGTATTCAAGAAATTTATTTTTAATATTTTTTTAGATGAAAGCAGAAGTAACAAAAGAAAGCACTTGCCCGACGAAGAAACTGATGAAAACGATAAAGGTAATTTAAATAAATATTTTAACCTCAGATACAATCAGGGCTGGGCAAAATACATGACAAATGTATGTACAACCTGGATACAATACGCAGGGCTCCCACTCTTCCTAAAATTCTTTAATTTTTAAAACTTTCCTAAATTCCTAAAATTATTGCAAAAAGTACTAAATTCCTAAAATTATTTAAATATTTCAATAAGTTGGTAAAGGAATTTTTACACTAAAATTTTAGGAATTTTAGGAATTAGAGTGGGAGCCATGAATACGGTCAATACGTTACATAACATTAGCCGGACTTTTGTCAAACCCTGTATTGTAAAATGTTCTTTTAGCCAATGGAATATGGCTTTCCACAAGTACGAGTAACATATTCATAACGTTTTGAATCTCTGACCCAACTTTTATAACTTAAACGATATATTTTAAATACTTTATTAGATAACGCAAAAAAGAGGAAACTCTCTTTTGAAGAGGCAGTATTGAAGAAATTGACAGAAATGCATTACGATATGAAAAATTTGCAAAAGCAGATTCAACATGCCAACAATAATAGTACATGTCGTACCTGCGCCGGAGAGCAGTATCCGAATCTTGAGGTAGTAGATACCTATTTGCTGCCAATAGATTCGGAGGAAAACCTGACGAGATTAGAGGATCTGCTTAAATCCGAAGAGCATTCTTCAAATTTGGTAATATAAAATTTACCTCGATATGTGATATTGTAATATTCATTAAATATTATATAATTTTAGATGAAAATGCTTAGCTCAGTTGGAGGAAATAACTTGAGGATCACCCTCAAGTTAATAATAAAAAAGATTTTTAGCCGTCAAATTGCGTTAAAGTATTCCCTTAAAGGTAGAAAGGGAAAACACTGTTTTCAACAGCTAAATTTATACAGATTAGTAGTAGGTAAGTAATACTGTTTCATCAATTCAAAATAATAACTTACTGTAAATATTTGTTTCAGCTTGTATACGGGTACAATATAAAGATCAAAAAGATTTCGACATCGATAAGGAAATCGGCTCCATATTGTCTGGTGCTGGAGATTGGGACGGAGGGAGATTGACAAGAGGAAATGAGTAAATTTAAATTAATTTATAATGTACTAATATTCAAATATATAATAGCGATTTACAAAAAATATTGTTTTTAATTAAAATTTTTATTTCAACTTAGAAAAAAATAAACAAAACAATAAGAAATACAATATACCACTTAATATATTTATTGTATAATTATGTAGCACAAAAAATGGTAAATAATAAAATATGGGGGGGGATGCAATGGTGCGTGATGTAATACTTGGAGGGTTCTAAGTTATTGTGACGAAGCGTTACGATAGGGGGGGGGGTATAAAACTGTTGAAAATTGCGTGACGTAATTTATGAACGACCCCCAATGAGAGACTACCAGAAATTGCTTTAATATTATTTTGAACAAGTCTTGTATTTTATAAAATTCATTATTTATATGAAATAAATAAAATTTGTTAATCATTATATTGTTGTGCCATAAAGTGATATATTACCCTCCACAATATTTATTAATATTAATTTTAGGCTAGAAAAGTAAATGAAATATGATTTTTTGTTCATGCTTCCAAAACAAAACTTATTGCTATTATGCGTAGATTATTATCATGTTAGCTTCAAACGCATTTGAAAACACTATAATGTTATGACCATTTAATAAATGTTATTGGTGAATCAGCAGCGAAAGGCTGTTTGAAGCTTCAAAATTTTAACGGGTTTTCTCCCCCCCCCTAAATATTTTTAAATATGAAATTGCTATCAATCGATTGAAAATTGTTGGAGCTTTAATGGATGTTTATTCTTAATGTATATAACCCTAATTCGTAACAAAATTTATAGCGTTTTCATGGTAAAATTTTACTAATTTTTTAACCTTTGACCATAAACTTATACAGACACGCCGTGTGCTATTATTAATAACCAGCCAACTAAGATGAAAATTAAATTTTCAAGCTTTTAGAACTTTTGAATGCCTATATCTTGTAAACCAAGCATTTCCGGACACATGTTATTAGGAACTTTACATCATATTTTTATTATAGTAGAATACGTTGCATAGTAGAATGCATAATGTCATAATAGCTTCAGGTAAACCCCCCCTTACCTTTATGCGATTTAATTTATTTTCATGTGATGGTGTCCTCCTATGGCAGGAAAAAGCTTATATTCAAAATTTGGAATCATTTCCTGATAAAAAAAATGGTAAATAATAAAATATGGGGGGGGGGGTGCAATGGTGCGTGATGTAATAATACTTGGAGGGTTCTAAGTTATTGTGACGAAGCGTTACGATGGGGGGGGTATAAAACTGTTGAAAATTGCGTGACGTAATTTATGAACGACCCCCAATGAGACTACCAGAAATTGCTTTAATATTATTTTGAACGAGTCTTGTATTTTATAAAATTCATTATTTATATGAAATAAATAAAATTTGTTAATCATTATATTGTTGTGCCATAAAGTTATATATTACCCTCCACAATATTTATTAATATTAATTTTAGGCTAGAAAAGTAAATGAAATATGATTTTTTGTTCATGCTTCCAAAACAAAATTTATTGCTATTATGCGCAGATTATCATGTTAGCTTCAAACGCATTTGAGAACGTCACGATGTGTCTATAAGTCTTTTCTTATCTATGGTTTAATTTAAATAGTCAAAGTTTGACCATGGTCAAGGCAACACGTGCTACTACAAATTTTAACATCTCAAGTTAGTAAAATGGTTCAAATTATATTTTGCTTCCACTGCTTATGTCACCCCCTCACGGTCCGCCTGATACGGTCGCCTTTCTGTATATAGCACGACATTGGTCCTGGATTATACATATACTTCGAAAAATAGCAGGTAATCTAGGTGTATACGAAACTTTACGGGCTAACGTAGATTAAGTGATAATTATTATCATTTAATTGGTTTTGGTTGATAAATAAGTTCTTGTAAATAACTATAGGTTTTTATTCAAGACGAAGAAAATTTAAAAAGAAGAAAAATGACTGGTCGCGAGCCCAATCTGGCAAGAGCCGTCGGATTACGAATGAAATAAATTGAGTCAAGATTTTCAAGTTTTTACGTTATTCGTGTTTTCTCTTTTAAATATGTTTTCAACTAAGATCGCGTTTAAGATAATAAGTAGATTTTACGTACACAAAAGTTGGGCACCCCTGATATACACCATAAATCACGAGAGCAAATAAATTTAAATAAGTAAGCTTCTATAGGTAAATGGTAACCGGTCGAGCCTTATGGAAACATTCAAAGGAACGTCATGGGTTCGAACCCCGATAGCGGCAGGTAAGTAAAAAAAAAATCTTTAAATTTAATTTAATTTCAGATTTATATGATGTTTCGGTTACTACAACAATCAAAGGATACTTGAAAGAAAGAAAAAATTATAATTAATAATTTATAGATACAACTATATCATTTAGTGGAGGCTCAAAACTTACAACATTACAAACATTAGGAAAAGGTAGCAACATAACAAATTAGGAAAAAACCAGACTGAAATAATATTTATATAATTAGGTATCTATCACAATAAATACGTAAAAAGTTAAATTAAATCGTTTTTTTCTTTGTACCAATATTTATTTGCAATATTGGTTCAATATTTATTTGCAATATTGGTCCAATATTGCAAATCAATATTGGTCCAATATTGAAAATCAATATTGCGCCAATATTGAAAATCAATATTGCGCCAATATAGAGATGTGAACATTCTGCTATATTGGTCCAATATTGAAAATCAATATTGCGCCAATATTGAAAATCAATATTGCGCCAATATAGAGATGTGAACATTCTGCTATATTGGTCCAATATTGAAAATCAATATTGCGCCAATATTGAAAATCAATATTGCGCCAATATAGAGATGTGAACATTCTGCTATATTGGTCCAATATTGAAAATCAATATTGCGCCAATATTGAAAATCAATATTGCGCCAATATAGAGATGTGAACATTCTGCTATATTGGTCCAATATTGAAAATCAATATTGCGCCAATATTGAAAATCAATATTGCGCCAATATAGAGATGTGAACATTCTGCTATATTGGTCCAATATTGAAAATCAATATTGCGCCAATATTGAAAATCAATATTGCGCCAATATAGAGATGTGAACATTCTGCTATATTGGTCCAATATTGAAAATCAATATTGCGCCAATATAGAGATGTGAACATTCTGCTATATTGGTCCAATATTGAAAATCAATATTGGTCCAATATTGAAAATCAATATTGGTTCAATATAGAGATGTGAACATTCTGCTATATTGGTCCAATATTGAAAATCAATATTGGTGCAATATTGAAAATCCATATTGGACCAATATAGCAGAATGTTCACATCTCTATATTGAACCAATATTGATTTTCAATATTGGACCAATATTGCACCAACAATGTGTGCTACATGGGGCGGCTCGTGTTTTGCTATAATGGTGGGGCGACGCTTTAAAATTTTTTTAAGTTTTATAATAATAAATTGTAGTTTTAAACCGCTGACACTGTTTATGGTCCCAGAGACGTCGGATTGTTCGGTATTCATTAAAAAACAAGTGAAACAAAATAATGGATCAATTAACGGAATAGTACGGAATTTTGGACAAATTACAATCAACTTTTTTTTTATAGAACTACGTTTCGAAGATATTTTTTCTTCTTCTATCTATTATACATCGGTTTATAAAGTTCTACGCCGTCTTCCGATTTCCCCGTCAGTGCTCGTTGCGTGTTGAAACTGTGACGTGCACAGAGGACCTACAGCTTAATGTGGATTCTGAACCACGGAAATAGACCATTTTTATATCGCCCACTCTGAAGAGGGAAGTTTTTAGCCATATTTAAATCTGGGGCCTTATGTTCCGATGCACCTAATTTAAAGAAAAAAATTTTCCACACTTTCCAGGCCAATTTTCTTGTAGGCTTCAAAGAAATAAATCCAAAAGTAGAATCATATTTGTCTCTCTAGAGGTTGGGATTTGTTTCTACCACGATAAAAATATTTTTATTACGAAATAAAAAGATTATTTGCGAAACTTTAAGTTAATAGGCAAATAAAATCATTTACGAATAATTCAAATGACATCCATCCTGCAGAAGATTTTTTCTAAATTAACGTTTACTTTTAAATTTAATTAACAGTTAATAAAAATACCTAACCGTTATAAATTTTAAATCTCAAGTATGACATTTTGTATACAAATTTAAAAATGAGTTAAACTACGATGGTAAATTTATGTAAACAGATTACAAATAGTTTGATGCATTTGTGGGAACATTTTAAAATATTGCTTCCCTCTTGGCTAACAAATTTTAAGTAAATGTTAAATTTACTTTGTATTTAGCAAGTTGGTTTCAAAATGGTATCCCACTGAGAGAACCACGTAAGTAGGCACGGTATTCGCGACCCTGCAAGGTCGTTCCCAGCTCATTAGTTAGTCCCCTTTGGCCCAGAGTCCCCTCCAACAAGCTCTCTAACTACTTCACCGTTGATTGAACATTGGAATGTAGCAAACAGCCGTTTGACGTTTTTTCATTGTAAAGAATACATTGTTGACGCCTTTGGATTAAAACGCAATGACAAAAACTATTAGTAGGTAGAAATAAATAAATACATTTCGGTCAGGTTAAAATAAAACATCCCATGCTTCATCGATTCCGAATCGAGAAATCCATTGTCCCGCACAATTTCATTCTTAAATCTGACAGGATTTACCGTTACTTCTAATTGTATCACCTCAAAACTCGACACAAGAGTAGGCGATGAAGAATGGATAAAATTTACACCGGAACTACACTCATTTTCTCACTACACGAAAATATGCGAAGAAACATCGACGAAATAAATTTTAATTTTAGAAAAATGTCTGTCGAGATAAACGAACGCAAAATTTTTTGATGAACTCCGAGACAACAATAAAAAAGTTCCGTTATAATGAAACTTGAAAGACACCTACATTCTTGAATGGAACGATGTTTGTAGCGGGTGCAAGAAAACTAGATTTACCAATTCTTTTCTTTATTCGTTGTACTCAATAGCTAGGTTTATTTATTTTATAAATTTTACTTACCATAAACTTCTCCATATCGAAAATCCGGCAGCGTGCAAAGGCAGACTAACAGCTAAACCCTCTGGAAAATTCTGAATGCCAATTCCAATCGCCAAATTTCTGAAAATAAAAAAGAGTGGTTAAGAAAATATTATCGAGAAAACTGAAAAGAAAAAAAAACAAGTTGAAATATTATTATGTGTGAATTAGTTCATGATTTACGATCGATTCCACTTTAGGTTTCTGATGGATGCGTGTTATATTTGATACCTTCTAATATGGTAGTTAATTTTATCACTAATGAGGCAATGCATAAAAAAAAATTTAATTTGTGTTCCAATTTTTCTTCGTAAAGGCAAGTAAAAGTTTTAACAAGCATAATAAATCAATTAAAACTGTAGTTCCCTTGAATGTCCATATGGAAAACACCATATATAAATCACTATGAAGTTAATAAGATTATTAAGAATATGCCGCTTCAACCCACTAATAAGTGCGTATGGTATGCTAACGCTAAGCTTCTTTGATTAAATTTAGCATGTAATAAAATAGTTGCTATAACCAGGTTAAAAATTCCATCGCAAAATTATGGGTTCACCATCGCCTTTCAATAATAAAAAAAAATATATGAGCAAATCGTACAAATTTTGGTAAATAAAAAGGCGGATTGAAATGTTAAGCGTTGGTTCAATAAACGTTTTCAAGTTTTGGGATAATAAAAATAAATATTAAATTTAATAACGCACAAAAAAACCCATAAAAAGATTACAACTCAATGAAAAACATCGTAAAAATGGAACTGTTACGAAAAAAAAGGTTTTTTTTATCGAAAAAGCGTCAAGCAATTATTAAATTAGCAGGATATTTATTTATCTTATTAAAATAATCTAGAGTCGCCCACTGGTATTATTTCACAGATTTGCTTATGTGGGGGAAGTACGGACATTCGAAAACGCGATAACTCGTATTTGGGAGTTTATGGATAATAGTAACGACACTTTTTTTACGAACTCAAAAAGTGACATGTTCTGTAGGTATTTTCCTGGATTTAACCTATAAAAGGAACGATTTAATGCCGAGGTAGTCGGTTCGATTGTAGGCGAAGTAAGAACTTTATTTTGATTTTTTGTTGGATCCCAACTTTATAAGTTAGCCCTTTGAATGCTGACCTAAAATAAAGGTATTTTCAGGATGCGACAACGTTTTAATATGCGTTGATTGCAATGCATAGCATTTAAAAGTTTGTTTAGGGCAGTGGCCAAATAGCGTTATTTTTTTTTTAGTACTGGACGCCAATTATTGGCGTCGTTAGCATATTTTTAACAAATGTAAATCAAGTTTTAAAATTCATAAATTTAAGATTTTATTTATAAAAAGTCGTAAAAAGTGTAAACCTAAATGTTTTATTTTTTTAAATGTTCCGTGAAGTACCGACCCTGATTAAACGATGCAATATACCGTTGTCATAATTTCAATTTTAACGTACTCCTGCATGGTTCCTAAGCATATTATTGTCAAATAATAACTTCTAGATCTATCGACCCTCACAAAGTTTTGTGAAAATTATGGCAAGTAATGAATTAATACTAAACCGGAATAATTGATAAAGTGAGCAATGCACATCGCTGTATTCGAAATACGGTTTGAAAGTGTGCATCATGTATGTATACAGTGCCAGCGCTGCAGAATAGGGCGCGAAGGTCATTCAGTACAATTTTTTATTTCAATTGTGAAAATTACGAGACTCTTCTTTTATGTTATCAAAACATTCAGCATATTATAGTATAATTGGGATACTTGGATGACGTTCGTCACAGGTTAGAAGATTACAACTATATCTCTATTTTTCCTAAATCCTACTTTGAGAAGCCTTCTCGAAATGCAATGTATTACGTTTGCCGAGCTTCGGAGCCCACGTTAAACAGTAAAAAGCAATGGAGAAAAAACACTTCGAAAGCACAGCACTGAGTAGGAGAGGGTCGTGACGTACGTTAAGAGAATATGAGGCGGGGAAGAAGTCGGGAAAATCAGGATAATGTAAAATTTTGAACACACGGAGTTAAGCGTAAATTAAGATAATAATATAAAAGTTTGTAAATTCCAAAAAGTAGTTGAAAGTGCGAACGAACGAATATAAATTATATGGTTAGGATGTGGTAGTTTAAATTCGACATCCACGGGAAGCATCTTCCTTCCTCATTGAGGATGACGATTGCGAGCAGACAAATTTATGTGTAGTTAGAAAATTTAATTGCGTTTTATAATTTGTAAAACCCGCAGTGGTTCTTTCGAGAGTGCTTTACGCATAAAGTATAGCCGACACGAAACTAAATTCTTAAGTTATCTGCCTACAATTTTCTCGTTGCGAATTCACGTTTTGCCCACGGTTTGTAAAAGAAATGAGATCAATGTTGTCATTAAAAACATAAAATGCTTTGTTTATAATAGTAAAAACGCGTGTACATTAAAAAATGTTATAATAAAAATTCGGCCCACTAGATAGGAAATGAATGCTTGGAATGCACCAAGCGAGGTGTGGGGTTTAGTTCCCAGAAGCAGCGTTGCGGATTCGCGGACAGTTAGAATGACATGGAAGCGGTCGACGACCCAATATATTGCAAAACATGGGTACTACTTGCTTTCTTCATGGGAAATGTAGCAGAAGGCCGACTGATCCTAATAACCTATTTACAATTAAAAAATGCTAATATTGTGTTGAGTTATCGTCTATTTTTAGTCGTGGAGGAAGCGACAAGAAGACAAATTTGTTTTCTTTATTTTTAAGGATTTTTTGTTCATCTCGAAAAGCGTTCAAGGGGAACGAAAAATTTGGACGTCTTCCACGCGTCCAATGTTTAAATATGGAAAAACTGAGCGGCTGCCACCGAGGGTGCTAATTACAGGTTGCAGACAACTCGACCGATGATTATCCCACCACACGATTGTTACTACCTCAAATACATTCAAATTAGAATAATCCGGTGATACCTTTCATTATGAAATAAACGAGCGCTAATTGTGTGAATGCCCTTGCAATAAACGAAAAATTTATGTTACAAGATCGCAATATTATAAAATTAAGAGAATAAGACTTTTATCAATGAAGGTTATCGACCGACCAGCTGACTGTGTGGGGTAAGCTATTGATCAAACTGCACGCTGATCGACTCTGAGGAATGCAAAACCAACCGAGTTCATTAATATAACATCTACGACAGCCGCAGTTTAAAATTATTTATTACAAAATACATGCTTTAAATACATATTAACTTTACGCCTTACAAATATATTCTACACAAAATAACCGCGGAGATATTCTAATACACAAATCATATAGGTAACTCGGTTCAAAATTCAAATTGTTGCACGTAATTCTAATAATTTGTTGAAATAATACATCGTAAACCTCTGGCATTACGTAAAACCATTAAAATATTAACATACATCGATGTACTGCAACCACGATTCAATTTTTTGCCACCGTATTATAACCAGAAGGTATTTGCAAATTCTTCAGAAAGTCGAGTAAAAGTTTCGTCTGGTTGAAAAATGAGAACAAAAATGTGGCAGATGAAAATTTTGCACATCCTTTCTCTATTCTATACCGTAGGAATTTCATGGGTGTAGGAACGCCACAACATCTAATCGTGGATCAAGTCGAGCTGGTTAGCCTAGCTACATTCTCTGACCTGTTCAACTTCACAGATTTCTTCAACATTAAAATTTCTTAATTATAGCATAATTATTATACTAAACATTATTATTAAAAAACATAATTAAATAAAAAAAAAGAACTACTCAAATGCCCGATTTTGCGCAATAAACACCATAAAACTGCAAATTAAACTGATAGTTGATCAAAATATGTTAAGTATGTATAACAAACATTCCATTAAACTAATTGTTGTCTTTCCTATAAAATATTTTCACTGTAATATGTTAATGGCGATTGTTCAATGTTGATTGATTTAGAATTTATAAACTTTCTTGTTTAATACAACCGTTTGATAAAGCATTTAATTTAAAATATGCAGTAACAGTTACATATCTCTCTTTGACAACACAACTCTATATAAGCTTATCAACTTTATCACAATTCAAATAGAAGAAGACAATTATACCGAAGAGTCGTCACCCGCAAACAACTTTTTAAAGTAATTAGAACCACAGCTTTTTCTATTCGACTTGCAATTAATCTCGAACATTCCAATCGACTTTTTCGTTTCAACTTCTGGTAAAATTAAAACATTTTCTAAATTTTAAAAATTAATAATATTTTTTTCCAGTTTGTTAAATTGATTCTGGTTTATCGTCATACCATCGTTTTGGTAATGATGAATATAATTAAACATTTAGTACTGCTTTCTGTGTGGGCTTTTAGACAACTTGGCAGTAGCTGGAAAGCAGCATACGGTAGTTTGATGCATTTTTGACTAACCAAGGCAAATTTTTTGAATAAAAATTAAGTGCGGTTTAGCTTCAGCGTTAAAAACTTGAAGCAAAACTATCGAGACCACACACCTGTGTGCATACCTCTTGGATAGTGCAGTTCTATTGCAAAATAAACGATATAAAAGGTAGTACTATGGTAATTCCATATCACGTGCGTTTATTTATGCCATAACCATTCAGGGGCGGATAGGAAAATTTTAGGCAGTCCTATATGACGTAGTTAGAAAAGATAATAATAATTTGCTGAAAATTAGAAAAACCGCAGGTAGGTTTTTGGAAAAATTCCATATGAAAAATAAAATTTATGCTTACGAGTTAACTTTTACGCTGAAATAATTTCTTTAAAACACAACATTTAAGAATTAATGTTTATACCGTTCGGTATTGCGTCTTAACATGGAAGTTAACTACATATGTACTTCAAGTGTTGGTATTAAAATAAAATTGTTCTAAAACGACTGTAATAAAATTATTACAATGCTACTATTGTTTAAATTATAAGGGATTATTAATGATCCATGAAAATCGTAAACTAAAAATAGTTGTTCAGTAATAAAAAAAATGTCTGTAGTTTGAGTTTAAATTTTGTACAAGACTAACTTTTTATGGTTAAACGGAAAAAACTTATTAGCTACTTCATTTATTTTACCTGTCTATAATCCAATGTCAAAGCATAAAAAATTCCAATTAAAATTTTCCGCCTAAGAAATCTGATTTTCTTAAATTTTGTATTTTCTGACAATTTCCCTAAAAATTTACTATAAATGAAAGGGTAAATATCTCGAAAAATGTATTTATGTGTACAAAGGACTCTAAAATCCAAAGATTTCCGGTGATTTTAAACAAATTTTCCAAATAAAGCATTTAAAGGATTGCCAAGGGATTCCAGATATTTCAAAATTTATGTACTATACAACTTTTTCGGGTTATTTACCCCTCGGAAAAAAAACCCTAAAATGACTCGAGGATGGCCGGCCCATATGGGTTATTTTAACTGTCTATAATCCAATATAAAGATTAGCTTGGAAACATAACAAATTCCAATTAAGAAATTTGGGGAAAAACGTGAAAATTTCGATAACAAACAAGTTTCATTGGCTTAAGAAATTCTTAATTTAGTTAATTTTGGTAATTGGATTTTTTGCAATCGAGATCAAGACTGATTTCTCCTCCAGTTTTCCCAAATTTATTCACCTCTCTCTTGCCCTCTCTCCGTACTTAATACTCCATACACAAGCATTCATATCCTGATTATCAATTATTACCACCTTGAATCTTTTTTTTTTAATAATGCAGCAGTGGCTGGTTAAGTTACGGTGCGGAAATTGTGGATTCAAATTGAGGACTTCTCGAAATTTCTTTAGCACGGCCCTCCGGTGAACATTAACCTCTGTAGACCAGTATGAGCGAATGACGAGATGCCGGATAACACGGCTTTGTCTTTGTAGCGTTGAGTTGTAAGGGAAAGAGCATGAATGAAAAATTCCAATATTTTCGTAGCTTAACTAGGTTCGTTTTTGTATTTCCCTTTCTTTTATCGTTCTTAGCTTCTCGCGCTGAGTCCGCTTGTCCTCTCTTACATATTCCTATTATTTTTTGGTAATCAGAGGTTCCTCTTCTGTTCATCCAAATAAGCACAGTACTGTGACTGCTCACTGTACGGTCATAAGTAGACTTTTAGGCCTGTTATAGTATTTATGCATTGCACATTTCATCACAATGCTCGAGTTACGAGCAATCTCAGACCTTGATGTTCGATCTGAGATCCGGGTTTGGCAAAAAAAAATCCCCGTTTGACGTCTGCTTGACGGCAAGAAAGCGACATTTATTAAAACTTCGACAGTTTTGTATCCTAAAACTATTTTTACTGTTCCGTAAAACTATAAAAACTGAGATTATTAATGATGCATAAAATCTTATAAAACTTAGAATAGTTATTTCAATAATAACAATATGTTGTAATAACTTAATTTAGTAAAAGTTGAAACTTCATCAAGAAATTAACTAATAGCTTCTTATAATTAAACGTACACCACTCAATTAATAAATTAATTTCACCTGACCATAATCCAATATTATATCATTTTCAATTTTCCTTCAAAATTTCTATTTCTGATGAAGAATTTGGTAAGAAGCTCAGAAGACATAATGACTTATAGTATGCCAGAAGACCGTATTTGGTTTTTGGGGATTGTGCAGTTACTCTGACCAGCTGAAAAAAAATTTTCTTCAGCTACACACCAAAGAACAGGCTTATTTTAGTCTGTAGAAGAAATATCTTGCGAGAAATCTGTAAAAACAACCCCAAAATCGACTTTTGAAAAGTACGGGAAATTAGCATCGAGTATGCGGCAGACCCCGGTCAGACGCTATACAATTGAAAGACGGTCCCTTGAAAATGCGTAAAATTTTTTCGCTCCGATTTGAATTTTTCTTTGAAATTCGGATAGATGGGGGTGTGATTAGTGGATATTAGTAATAAATATAATCAAAAAAATGGAAAATAACCCGTGTAATGCCGAAAAAATTAAAAATTTTTTTCCTTCGAATTTTGGAGTGTGCATTCGATAAGGAGGGTAATCCATCGTCAAAACCTACCTTTTCGGAGCGCCGCTCCGCTCTGCACCCCTCCAGGGCGGTTTAAACTCTGGTTACTAGGCTAAACATACGAGAAGGCGCCATCCATCAAGAAAACCGGGATAAATGAAATCGGGATGTGAGAGAACCTCGAAATAGCATTAAAAAGTATAGTTGCGGTATGGGGCAGTAAACTATTACGTTTCACCCCCAAAAAATCGCGTAAAAACAAAAAATAATCGATGTTACATGTACGAGAGACCCCACTGTCCAAAATAATTACTTTTAGCCGTTTTGATACATAATAAGGATTAATATTGACTAGGACCAAGAAATAATGAATAATAGTATAAAAATTGACCAACTTGCAGTCCTAAGAAAAATTTCCCATTCTAAAATTTTAACATTTTTAACGACATGGATTTCAATCAATTGATCTGATCAGTGCGTGATATATCCTTCCAATCTTCTAATATCAGCTACCTGTCGATCATACGATATACTGCATGTTTAATAGGGTAATAAATTAGGCAACTAGGAGGGCCATGGAAATAATGGCAGTGCTATCATTGACGAAAAAACTGTGGTGCATCTATTGTTTGGGTGGTTTGTGTAATATGAAATTTCCGGAAATTTCGTTATCTATGAGGGAAGTTTCTTTTCTGCGAAGCCCCTTTATATTTTCCAATACTAATTTTATTTAAAAAAATGTTTAAATTTTTGTTACTCTTGTGATACCTTAACTTAAATTCTAGAAGGTTTCACAAAGACCTTTAATTTGAGGTATTTTGGTAAAGTATAATGTTAATTTCCCTAATTGTGGGAAATACAAATTTCAAATTTTTAGAAAACTGCGGAAGTAGCAAGGTGATAAGACCAATATTAAAACTACACCCTGCCTATTATCACACTAGTGCACAATAATATGTACTACTTAAAGTAATTAAAAATAAAATAACCCAGAAGTAGAACTTTTACCAATCACAAAAACAGGCAGAATTTAGGCAACGCTTTAGTACCTACATTAGTACTACCATTGATCATATTCAGACAATCCGCTTGCACGATATTCTAATACATCTGGGTTTTAGGGTCTACAATAGGGCATTTTTAAGCCACTGGAAAACGTCTATAGAAAGTCATCAAAAACATAGTACACTCTCGTATAGATTAAGATCGATGACACCAATGCAGAAAATATATCTTTAAAAAAATTCAAAGAGTGTGAGCTGCCGATAGCGAGAGTAAATAAGTATGTTTATCTAGGTGATATAATCAGGTTGGGAAAAGCAAATCATACGATAGAGATAACACGCAGAATAAAAACTGCTGAACATTATTGACAAATTCAGAATTCCAATAAATCTTAAACGAAAGATAGAGACAGCTACATTAACAAAGAATAAAAGTACCAGCAACTTGAGGGTGATTTACGTTGTTTGTGAGTAACGGATACGTCGATGCTAGGAGTGACTCGACCGGATGTCCCGATGTCCTGGAACGTAACTGCAAGGCTAAAATTGAATTGGTGAGGGAATTGGCCAAGGTACGGCTCCGAAGAGCAATAAAGCAAAACGCTTAGAAAGAGTTGAGAGAAGCCCATGTCCAGAAGTGGAATGATTATAAAGAAGGGGGAAATCTTTTGAAATTATAATTTGAAGGAAATGTTAAATAAATTCACGACAAATTGTATTTTCTATCTTAATATAAGACGGAAAATTTAAAAACAAAACAGAAATCCACAATACCATTTAATTAAATCTATTAATTTATTTACTCCATAAAAATGTAATTTTTCAAAATTTTATATGAGAGGACAAAGCCACAATTTTGATATTTATGTTTCTCTTTTTTTTCAGGAAATATTTAAGATGGATTTTTTTAAATAAACACACACAGTCTCAAGCTTAAGAGCGCGCTGCGGAAAGAGAGAGAGGGAAGCAGTAGATATGATGTTGAAAAAAGCCTCTAATCTTTCGTAGAGATTTAAAAAATTTAAAAAAATTATTTGCGCCATATCTAAGGGAACCCTTGAACCCTTTGTGCATTAAGTTGATTTTATATAGTTTAAAACTCCACTAAGGGCATTTTTTGATTTACAAGTTTTGTACAAGTTTTCTATAATTGATGATGAAATCGCTTCAAAATCAGGTTTTGTCCTTATAATGATCTGCAGAAGGCAATAACAAAGTTTCATTAAGATCGGTTGTCATAAAAATTCAAAATTGTCCTTTTTCATAAATTAAATTAACCTATTTACTTTTAATTTAAAGCGCTTAAAATTGGTTATTGCCTTCAACAGTCTTTTCTTATTAATATAAAAAAAGAATTACATTGATACGACGTTTAGTTTTTTAAATTTGTACAAAAGATTAGAGGCTTCTTTCAACATCATTCCCTCTCTCTCTTTCCGCAGCGCGCTCTTAAGGTGTTTTTAAAGCCGGGCTTTTCCAGTCATCTTTGATTTCTTCCCTGTATCCTCGAGTCACGTTTTTGTCAGATTAACAAGGAAAATAATCGTACCACGATAAACATAGTTTGTTCAGTCGTGAACGTTATCGAAAATTTTATTCTACCTGTTGAGGAAGTGAGTCTAATTTTAACATAGCCACCTGCAGACATTAAAGAAAATTATTACTATTATTAGTTGGACATCTTCCTTATTATATAAAAAAAAACGGAACACATGGCATTCTATGATTTCATCAAAATTCATCAAGGTTTTTTTGAACAACAAAATTAGAATGATACTCGAACCCCACAAAATAGAACGATGGACACATTGGCTTCGCGGAATATGCGTGAGCGCAGCCCCTTACTTCCTCAATAAAAAATTGAATTAAAATCCCGGAATTAGCATTTTAGCTGTGTCACGAACAAAATAGAAGAAATCTTTATGTACTTACTGTAACTGGTTTTATCAAGTCATATTGATGCAATCAAGCAAATCGAGGGACATTGTAATACTTTTACAAGTTTGTTCCTGATAGCAAATTCCTCCCCGTATAAAACTGTCGTGTGAAATGGGACTACAATAATTATTTATTATAATAATAATAATTATACGATCATTATTAATATGATAACTCTAGTCAACAATGTCAACTACACCATAATAATACCATTAACATGCAGTAAAATGTAGAAAAGATTAAGCAAAAACAAATAATTAAGCCATAAAACAAAAGATAAGATTTCCCCATCGTTAATTAATCGAGCCAATTTAAAATATTCCTAACGAGTTGATGGAAGGCAAGCGGAATTAAAAAATGGAAAATTCCAAAACCGCCCAAGTTGACAAACCCCAAAATAGCAAGAAAATTATTTCTTGTTTGAAGACGAATTTGTTAACAATTTTGACACTGTGTGGAGTTATACTGGGTGGTGTTCTCGGTTGTGTTTTACGAGAAGTTCGAGAAGAAAAATGGAGTACTCGCGAAGTGATGTATATTAATTTTGCTGGTGACATATTTTTACGTTTGTTGAAATCGTTAATCCTTCCACTAATTATTTCTTCTCTCGTTTCTGCTATTTCACGTTTAGACGTATCCCTTTCGGGAAAAGTTGCGGCACGAGCTATATTTTTCTACATGACCACGACAGTTTGCGCTGTAATTTTGGGAATCGTGTTAGTTACTACCATTTCGCCAGGTAAAATGGGAAGTGGCGCTGAACAAACGACCGAAAACAAAAACATTAGAAATGTTACCACCGTGGACACGCTGTTAGATTTAATAAGGTATTATATTAATTTGTAAAACTTGACTAAAGCAGTAATTTTTAAGTCATTTTCAGAAACGTGTTTCCGTCCAATTTAGTGGAAGCTTGTACGCATCAAACACGAACATTTTTAACCGAACCAGTTAATAAAACCGGTACGTTTCTTTTTGTTACAAATTCCAAATTAAAACCATCTGTTTAGGAAACGTATATGAATGGAAGGTAGGATTTGAAAATACCGAAGGAACCAATATCATGGGGTTAGTTATGTTTTCAGTTCTTCTGGGAATCGCTTTGGCTAAAGCTGGTGTACAGGGTGAACCGCTCATTAACTTTTTTGAATGTTTGGCTAGAATTATGATGATAATAACGACTTGGGTGATATGGATATCTCCAATCGGTATTTTCTTTTTAGTTGCTTCGAAAATAATAGAAATCGAAAACTTTCAGCAACTTATCGGAAGTTTGGGGTTATATTTTTCCACCGTACTGGTTGGATTATTTATTCAGGGGTTTATTATAATTCCATTTTTATATTTCGTGATTACAAGGAAAAATCCGTTTGTGTATCTCTTGAACATGGCTCAAGCAATTGCCACAGCTTTTGGAACATCGTCAAGGTAAACGAATGAAACTATTGGTGGTTAATGTAAAATTCATGTTTTATTAGTTCGGCGACGCTTCCTGTAACTATAAAATGTTTGGAAGAAAATAGTGGGATCGATTCTAGAATAGCAAGATTTGCTCTGCCAATTGGAGCTACCATTAATATGGATGGGACGGCTTTGTATGAAGCAGTGGCCGCAATTTTTATAGCTCAAATGCGAAATATTGATCTTAGTATTGGAGACTTAATCGCAATTAGTATTATGGCGACTGCAGCTAGTATTGGAGCAGCAGGGATACCACAGGCTGGACTAGTAACAATGGTGATGGTTTTGAATACCGTAGGATTACCCGCGGAAGAAGTTAGCCTAATCATTGCAGTAGATTGGTTATTGTAAGTCTACTTTAAAATTAACTCGAAAAAATAAAACATTTCATTCAAATTTCAGGGATCGATTTCGTACAGTTGTCAACGTAATGGGAGATGCGTATGGAACGGGAATTGTAAATCATTTAAGTCAAAAGGATTTAAGTGCACTATCGATTTCGAATTCTGTATAAATAGAAGTTATATTTTTAAAGCGCTAAATTTGTATGAGTTTTAGGATATAAATATGGATTAATATTTTTAGCAGTTACTTTATACATAGTATATCGAATTCATTGTAACACCGATACCAATTTAAATATTGTTCAATATGAATTTTGCTGCAAATAATGAGAAATTAGCGTTTCATGTCCGTTCATAAGCAAATCATTTATAAAAAAAATCCCGTGGTCATATTTATCGTAGAGCAAAAACCTTATCCAGTCCACACAGAGTTCTTTCACACGAAAACCATGTCAAAATGTAAAGAAGCAAACATTTACAAACGACAGGCACCATAACTAGACTAATTCATTCGGTGAAGTTCCATCTAAACTCCAAGTCGACGTGTTCTCGATGTGAAAACCCATACTGTGAAATGGATAAAACTGCTGCTTGTGCAGTCTTCGACACACAATTCATGCTATAATATCAGGAAGACATAATTACAGAAATTGAGTTTCATATTTTAAACTGTGAGAAATCTTGAACAAACCCGTACTAATAAAATTATTAATATTCTTTATAAAATTTATAATTAAATACAACAGCACTGACATAAATTTAAATGAAAACAAGAAACAAAATTAAATATTTCCCATGTTTTAATGGAATACAAATCATCAATTACTGTGAAGTCAGTATAAAGCGGCAAATACCTTAACTTTCTTTGTAGCCTCTAAATTATTTACTCCACACTTTCTGAAGTTTTTTTGTGTCTAGGCCGTATAATCGTTGGCGCCTCTGTTAGCAGGCGTTACACCTTTATGTATCCGAAAATAGTAAAGTAGAAACATTCTTAAGCCATCGATATAAAAAAGATTAATGAACTGATAGAGAAAATAATAAAACTTCTCACTCTTTAGCAATCTTCTACACTTCATACTATCCTGAAAATTTGGCGCATTCATTAAACCCGCAAATGAATACCTAAATACGAAGAGTCTGGAAACATTTTCACGATAATCCAAGGGGAAAAACTCGAAAAAGCAGTGTACAACATGGATGTGGTTGTCCTGAAATAAGTCGGTACACGTCGCCTACGCAATGTAGATGAAAATTCCACACCTACTGCGTTATCCTGTTTTCCCACTAACAAGTAGGTTCAATTCTTGTAAACTACTCTTTTTGTAAAGCATTTTTGGAAAACTGTGTAGTGAAACTCCACTACTACTCGTTTAAATCAAAGAAAAATTTTAATTTAGCAAGTAGAATGCTCGAAAAATATTTTAATATCTCACTAACCAAGCAATCGCGGCTGAAAATTGTACGCCCGCCGTCGGTAGCGTCGTCGCAACTCCCTCGGAAAATGTTGAACAGAGTCAACCCACGACGAGTGCAATCGGAAAATCGATCCGTTCCCGTGCTCTCCCAAAACATCATGAACTCCTGTTATTCAACTTCCTGTTTCTTGTAGGTAAGAAAATTTCCGCATAACCGAAAACTGAAGTACGTTCAATTGTTTCAAATTTACAATACCTTTATTACTTTTTAAGAGGATTTTTAATACCCAAGATTGTGATATATTGCAATTTTAAAAATAAAATTCGTTTCACGTGCAAATCTCCTTCAAAATAGGAAAGAAAACTCAGTTTTCGGGAAATACGTACCAGGATAACAGCAGAATGGAAAGCGTTTTCTCCAGGAAAATGTCGACTTGGAGAAAATTTGCGTGAAATCCCGACACGAAATTACAAAATTCTATTACATCGATAAAAATTAAATGTAATTAAAAATCTGCACAAACTCTTCTTCACTTAAATAATTTCGTATAACTTACACGCATTTAAGAAGGCAAAAATTGAAAAAAAACTGCAAATTTGAGTTCAACACATTCCAAAAGTTATAAAACTCGTAGGAACTGGGAAGGAATGTGATGGTTGTTTGGTCACTTCTGACGGAGCTTGCATTGAATGTAGATTCGGGCTGGGCAATTCTTGGAAGGCGTCAAAGCTACCGCGGACTTCACCAACTACTCAAGACCTTTTCACAGAGAGATAAAACGAGCGATATCGAGGCTATAATCAAGTTAAATGAAATTGATCGAATTCGTATCAAAATGGTTTACTTACTCGTTTCCACTTTCTTTCAAAAACTTCATTCATACGCCAAATTAGTTTTTAAAACTTTTAATTGCTAAATGAATAGGTAAGGAATTTTACACCGAGATAACTCAAATTATCGACAGAATTCCTCGCATAGCATCGAATAAAATTGCAATAAGATAACCTTAATATTTATAAGTTACATAATCCTCAGTAATAGCAAGAAATGTACCTAACATGTTTATTAAAATCATGCATCTAACATACCGTTGAACCATTCACACGCGAAATATTTTCTAGCAGATATAAGTCGCAACATTTACCATTTACTAGTCTAAATCATATCATTAAATCTTACATAAAAGCAATTGTATATTACATATAATAGTTATTTATAAACAATAGAACTACATAGTTGCAATATTAGAAGACAATGGTATACACGTAAAGTGTTATACAATGACAAGTTATTGAATGAAACGTACAAGATGACAGGAAAAAAAGAATTAAATATCTTGGGTCTTATTAGCGAGTGCAATGATAAAGTCAACTTTCGTTTTTCTTTATATTTATATTCTTTGTCAACTCAAGATTATTTGTGTTCGTTAAAGACATCCGGAGTAATAATGTATTTTTCCATAATAATTATAATACTTCATTGGAGAAGTTGAACAAGTGTTTCGAACTCGTAATCTTCCATTTACATACCTCATTTTAATTTTAAGTGCTCCACCATTAACCATCCCTTACCTTATTAGTCTCAAAGCAATTATTTGATTTTCGTCGGGTAGGGTGACCAAAATATGAAACAAATATATTTATAATAAACCAACTCTTGAAAATACAAGTGACCGTTGTTAGCTGTTAGAAATTAGCTCATAACAGCTTTACAGACCATCACAGAATTAATCTTCAACTCTTCAATTCTTCTTCGGCTTGCTTTAGGTCAGCGACCTGTTTAATTCTGCTTTTTACCGAGATATTGACGACTAGCTGTGAGCTGTCTGCCCATCTCTTGCCTGTTGCTATGAGTGGTTCCGTTTTTGGTGATATTTGGGAGTAGCTTGTGCTCGAGTAGCTATTTGTTCCACGCTCTTTATTTCATTCTCGACCATCTAATTATACCGGGAATGTTAAACCTGTTGTCTTATGCGGTCGTTTCGTATTCTGTCTACCATCAGTGTTTTGCCTGTTGTAGCTTTCAAAATTTTCGCTTAAGCTGTACGAAGGATTAATTTTGTTTTAGCTACTTTCTCCAGATTATAAGTTTTGCAAACCTGGAACATGTTGTCATTTACCAGACATCCTTGTTTATAGATTTTTATGTCCGCGTATTTAAAACTTGTTCAATAATGTTAGCTTTAAGATTTGCAATACTGGTATTTCGGGAGGCCACAACTGCGAATACTGTTGGAAGACTTGTTGTTATGGTGAAATAATTCGAAGTTCTCTAACAAGTGATTTTGGCGGACCTGAAGCTCCAGAAATCACCCGATTTGGGTCTCGATATTTCACCATTTCGCTTCGATTTTGCCGGATTTTACAGAAGCGTCGTGATCCATCTCTTTCTATGTATGTGATAGGCGTTCGAAGTGTTTTTACATACACAGAGGACCTACTTGTCTAACGTGTGCTCCGAATCACGGGAAGTGTAATACACTTCATTTCAGATTACCTCGGCGGTTTGCCATTGCCTTCCGAGGAGAGACGGTCAGAATATAGCTCTTACCCTAGCCGGATTTGAACCGAGATTTTCGCATCAGCAGTAGACGCCAGTAACTGCTAAAGCTATGGACCGTCTCAGGTCTAATTGTGTTAAATTCCGAATGAGGGTATTGCAAACCCTAGCTTATCATTTACGAAAAGCTAGCATCTGCGTGGATCCTTCAATGTTGTTACATTATTCGTGAAGATATCTGTATATATATTGATTCTTTTCTGCAATTACTAATACTGCACCGTCCGAAAAACATGATTTTTATTTCGACAGCGCTCATACAATATCCATTACCTGGCTTCACATTTTTGATTATTAAATCTATTATTAAATTGAACAGAACAGAGCTCAGGCTATTACCTTGTGTGATTCTGCTTTTGGCAAATTTTTGGTTAGCCTTCTATTGTTGGGCATTTTGTGGTGTTGCTGATTTTGTACTGGTATAATATAATGGTTCTGTTGGACATGTTATAAGGTATAATAATAATGCATTTATTTACGGATGAAACCTTGGTATATGTTTATTTCTTGTATGATCTCCCTAATTGCGGTATAAACTAATAAATTCAACATTTTGTTTTGAGAAGATATACCACCTGCTATGAGAAAAGCTATGTGACCATGCAAAAAAAGTTTATCACATATATCAGGGTGCAAATCCACATTAAGAAATTTCGGTGTTTATCATTAAAACAATAAAACCCGGATTATTCGAACTGTATAATGCAGGAAGGGGGTATACTTCTGATAATCGTAAACTCACATTACATAAAATTTTCAGGAAAATGTGTAAAAATAAACAATAAACAAATGCCTCTATGTTATGAGGTATTGATTGACTAATGACATCTTCATCGCATTCGACAGATCGACAACCGCAGACAAAACGTCGGTATATAAGAAAGTATTATTACCAAATCGGCAAAGATCAGATAATAACGGATTTTATAATGGGGGTTTCGAATAACATGGAAGATTGCTTTAAGAGATTCGGCTTGGTTAACATCGAAGATCGGATAACCAAAACTCGAGGTTCTATTGTAATATAGATTAACAATAGTACAGATAGTGTCCATCTATAGACCATACTTTTAGAGACCGGGGAGCCATACCTAAATTATCGTACAAGAAATACCTACACCCTTATGCCTCTCACCATCGATCTTTCAAACATTGTAAAAAGAATTGCGACAGAAAGAAGAATGGAAAACCTTGGAAGGTTCTCAAAAATATCATGTGATGTTGGAGAGTATTCCATGTTTCCTGCCTATTTTTATTGGAAGGGATTTTTGTTACGATGTGCCATATTTAGGCACATTGCTACGATGATGTGACAGTTTTAGCAATGCTGTGTATGGCAATGTCACATTTTTAGTTATATTACCAAGAAGAATTCTAATACCAACAAGATAATTAAAAAATTCCTGTATAGTTTTTAACCTTATGCCAATCAGTAGCAGGCGATCAAGAGAAGAAATCTTGAAAACAATTGAAAGAGAAAATTTTTACAGCATCAACGAAGAACTGTAAATATTGAATGCTTCTGAAAAATATAATTTGCGACTGGAGGATATTCTATACGTATATCCCCCGGTTTATGGTGTCCTTTTTTATCGGTAGAAGTTTTTGAAGATCGATTGAAGAAGAACCTTGACTATGTGGTAACGAGATCATTTTACTGGTTACCAGACCGTGACTATAGTAACGTAGCATTTGAAGGATAATAGGTTAATAGGGAAGAAGGCGCTTTTCCAGAATTTCCAAATTTTTCTGAAAATTATACCAACAAATAGCATATGCCCCGAGTTACAAGGAGATGCGAAAACATGAATAGCTGATTCCTGGAAGGGCCGTTGCTAACCAAAGCTCGGATAATCGAGGTTTTACCACCTATAACTCTACCCTCCATTCAAGCTGAGCTGTAGTTGTTGCTAAAGAATTTCTACCGGACCTGAGCAAATTGTAAAAGCAATAGAATAAAATCACCTAGATTGAAAACTACTATATCAACAAATGGATCAGATTTCGAATGTACAAGATGCAATTAAGGGAGTCATTACAATGGAAACGAGCTGAATATCTCGTCATATGGACAGATGAGCAATTAATAGGAGATCATGGGAAAAATGAATGAGAAAACCATAAATGGTTATGTACAAAACCTATACAGAGGATATTATGTATGTATATTGAGTCTTTGCATATAAGAGTATCTGTATCACAGAGTATATCCCGCCGTGGTCCACATGGGCCTATCAAAAATGAGAATTTCAGTTGAGTACAACAAGCTGCCGGCTATCTATCGAGTACAACAATAGAGTGAGACAGAGCATACAAGTTGTACTCGGCCGTTTCCAAAAAGACGCTCTCACAACGGAGTGGGAGCATACAGTTCCGGCGGATACAAGAGCCCCCCCCACCAAAGAGTGCAAGAGTGGGAGGACACAAGTTGCATCCGGGCGGTCGGCAAAAATGCCGACTAAAAATGCTAATGTACCCCTATATATTACTCGATGACGAAAAGTTGACTTGCTAGTAGTAAACGTAACGCCATCTGGCGGAATGACCTACCCAAATTAGGACGAAAATAAATAAAACCAAAAATTTCAATGTAATAAACAAAAATTTATTCAAAGTAAAAAAAAGTACGTTTAATTTGACGTTTAAAAGTCACTAGGATGAATTTATGCGAGTAAATTGTGACAAAAAGTCACAATTTTTGATTGTTGGAAAACCGTGAGATGGCGCCACATTTAGCAAATTTAGTCAACTTTTCGTGCGTAGTAATGATAAGGATGAATATATGCGAAAATAAATTGAATTTATTTTTTTGGGAATACCGAAAGATGGCGCCACATTTAGCAAATTTAGTCAACTTTTCAGGCGAAGTAATGATAAGGATGAATTATATGCGAAAATAAATTACCCCCCATAGTATCACTATAATCCCACTAGTCGCCAATTCTGACTAGTTCCAACTAGAAGCCAATCACTTCGAGGTCATCAATAGAAATTAATTCATAATTTCTTTCTTCGAATTAGGGACTCTACTATATCGGCAAACGTAAAAAATTTTCTTTTTCTTCTCATATTACATTTTCACAGTCACAGCTCAGGTTTTTACCAGTCAGTCCGCCAAGCGCCAATTCCCAGAGACCCACCGGTCTCTATAAATTCCAATGTCATTAATGTATTCTTTCAGATGAAGGAGAAGGCCGGCTGCGCCGGGATGCTCCATCAAATACATATCAGGTAAAGGTAAAGGAAAATAAATTGAATTTATTTTTTTGGGAATACCGAAAGATGGCGCCACATTTAGCAAATTTGGTCAACTTTTCGTGTGAAGTAATGATAAGGACCATCATTGCGAATTTTTGCCCCGCCTTTTTCGGCGGGATCTACTCTCCAAAACAGCAACTCGGGCTAAAATAGCATGATGTTCGTACAGTTTTATTTTGCGCGACAGCCCTCGCGCAAGCGCTCGTGCTGTCAAGGCAAAAAAAACTGTACTCGCATCATGCTAACAACTTTAGCCCTAGTGCTGTTACATACGATAATCTGCTAGCATAAAAGCCGTTGGAGGGAGGAGAAATATATTCGAAGATTGTAAACAATGCTTCGGTGCATTCGTACTTGTAGTATTTATTCGGCGCAACCAAGTAACGCTAAAATGGGAATCAAGAAACTTTGTGTGGGCCCCGAACCAATTTTCAAGATATCATAATAAAGGACTATAAGGGAAATTAGACGTATTTGCAAAAATTTGGAATGGCGGAATAAAAATAGGTGGTAGAAAAATCTCCAATCTGAGATATGCAGATGACACTAATAATAACGTTGAGTCAAGAAGAACTTGAAATCATCATAAGTAAACTAGTTACGATAAGCAGTCAGTAATATGATGGCCTACTGATCAACAACAACAACAAAACAAAAATCATGATAGTGGATCGCGCCAATAATAATTCGCCCAACATCCATGGGGTTGAAGTAGTACACAACTTTAACTACCTGGGCTCTCTAAACACATACAGGGCAGGGACAGTCAATCTCTTGCCTTAATATGTGTTTGTTTAATTTGTTCTAATTACCATGTTTTATCAATTTTTAGTTTTAACAGTTCTACCAAATAAGTGTTTCCATTTTTCCCTAGTTATAAGTTTGCGTTTATATTACATTAATTACATGTCAATTAATTAGTTTTAAGTTATGTCTGTATCCAATAGCAGAGTATACTCCCCCGTTGGGTGGTTTAACCCAATGGGGAAACAGGAAAAAAAAAAAATAAGGCGACGACTGACCATGGCAAACTCGTCAACATATTGAAGGACACGACAGATACTAAGACAACAAAGATGAGGTTTCTGACTACACCAATATTCCAAATGGCCACATATGCAGCTGAGACATGGATAACGAAGGACGATAGAAGAAAAGTGAAGGCCTTCGAAATGTGGACATACAGAAGAATGCCGAGAATCTCGTGGACGGCGCACCGCATAAATGTGTCTATTTTAAACGAGTTGAAGATCGAAACACGGTTGTCGACCAAGATCAGTTAGTCTCACTTGCAATATTTCGGCCACATTGCACGAAGATTAGAAGCAATGGAGAAGCTGATGATCCAGGGTAAAATTGAAGGAAAGAGGCCAAGAGGAAGGTCCCCTACAAGATAGGCGGACCTAACTGGAAAACCTTACATAAAGCAACACATAACAGGGAAGCGTGGAGCAGCTCTTTGAAGACACTGTTATCATGATGCCACTATGTCTTTTCGCAGGACGATGGAAACTGAGAGAGAAGGGAAACTACAAAAGACTTTCCATGTCAACAGCACGTCACGTCTTAGATGAGCCTGGAGCACTTGGATGCTCATTCAGGGCCTCTTTAGAAACTACTAATTCTACTTTTCCTTAATCTGCTTAAACTGAAACATCTGGCAAAATCAATAATAAATCAATTATATTATAGTTGAAGACAGTTTAACGTGGAATTCTAACCACGGTACAAATAAATATGGACATATTAATATTTTGTGAAAGCAACGCAATTTCTTTCAAGTAGCTTTTTGTTGGGTAAAAATATAACATATTTTGCTAAAATAAAGCAAAAATTATACAGAAGTGTATAAAACAAGAACTTGAATGGAATTTATGTAAATTGATTCTTATAAGTTAACGATTACTGAACGTTTTCACCAAAATTGCTAAATGCACTGTATTATTTAATTTTCAAGAAATAATCAAAACAGACAAGTCGATAGTTTATTGCTCGCTACCTTTCTTGAAATATTCCAGTCAACATCAGTTACAACGTATTATGGTATCATCATCGATGAGAATTAAATTTTCTCAACATTCCAATACCTACTACATTCTTGCAACTTTCAGAAAAACTTTGAACTCTTGGGAGTTTTAGCGGAAAACCTTCTGTTTTCTTCACATGATACATAATTGGTATTATTTAAATGCGAATTATAAATTGAATCAAATGTAATGTGTAGAAAATGTGCAATATTCTATGAGCGAGTCTGATGACCGTCTCCGACCTGACTCGATTCCAAGAACTCTAAAATGTCGGCTCAGGTATGCGCACGGCCGCAGGTCTTACATGTCTTACATAACTTTTCTCGTCCCACTTGCGCACCCCCAATAAGACTTGGAGCAACACAGATAGAAGCCGTTATCTAAACGAAGAAATTTAAAGCTCCAGCTAACTTTTCACTGTGCGCTATGCACAACCACCCTGTTCATCTAACTTCTGTTAGCTGGTGGTAGGTATTTGATATGGTACGTATTAATTAGGGTACGGTGATAAATTGGAGGTTTTTCGTTAGGAAGAAAACTAGGAGAATCCAAAGTAATTGCAAGCAGTTGGGTCAAATATACGAGGATCTTCGTGTGTGGTAGTATCAACACAATGTTGTGGTAGTGATCCAATTCGGCAGTAGTAAAATTTGATGTCCATGCTTAGAAAACATCCGAGAAGTAGATACACAGTGTTGTTGTGGAAGGGAAATGTGTGTCGACGGAGGCATCAAATAAAATCGAGTAAATATGAATGAATTGTGTAAATATAAATAAATATACAGTTCCAGTGTTTATTATTATTATTAAAACTCGAGATATTACAGCAGTCGAATAGTACTATTACCAACTAAAACGTTGTCTTATCTACAGGATAAGCTCACTGCACGCTTCCGGTTGTTATTCAATGAATTGTGACGTCATGTTCCATGAATGGAAAACGTTCACCGTAGAATTAATAGACGCGCGTACACGAATAAAATTCAAGTACAACAACCAAATTGTTGAATAAAACATTTTTAAGGCTTATTAAAATTAAATTAATTTTCGATTACAAATTCCGGTGACACAAAGACTAATTTCCAACTACGAATGATTAAGTTGCTTTACAAGAAATGGTGTAACATCTTGAAAATATGCATGTTGGTAATTAAAAAGTACTAAATCGTGCCCACGTTTAACTTGAAAAAATTCTTTAAATCGACGTAAATTTTAATCACAGCAAGGTCGTTCCAGAACATAGTAAAAAATGTCAGTCACTATTATGAATAATACCGCCGTGTGTTACACTCGCCAAATATTGAAGAAAAAAATTTAATTCACTGGAGGTCACCCCAAAACCCCTTCCGATAAGGACTGCGATAATTATTGGTTACCCGCATTGTGTAAACAGTAAACACTGTGGCGTGTTAAAAAATTACGCCAAACAAAATATAATACATTTTTATAATTTTTGAAAAAAATTAACAGTAATTTCAGATTTAGTTTGAGTAACCCTGTATTATCATCAACTATGAAGAATGCGGCCTTTGCGGTTTGCGGTATATGCAAATCAACTTTTATAATTTAAATAAACATGCTATATTTAATTGCATTTATAAATTCCACATCTAAATATATATTTTTTAAATTATTAGTTTAAAGAATGATATTTCGAAAAATTTGAGCTATACTAACAACACACGTGCGCCACTACAACTAAAAATCAGACGTAGCAATTAATTGGTTGGTTAAAAAATATATCGATTTGATTTTTATATGAAGATTAAAGCATGTGAAAGAATGTATGTTCGCGAATTTAAATTTAGACAATTGACAGTAAGTAATGACTATACAAATATGCCATGATGCGCTTAATCACCCCAGAAAAATTTGATCATGATAATGACTCACAAATAATTATTTTAATATTTAATCAACTTTAACCCACATTAATATAAGCATTTGTTACACATACGTTTTCTTTAGAAATTGAATTTAAATGATATGATTCAACAATGTTCTATTTTTATTGAACAACGTACGTGTAGGTATTAAAAAAATTCATTTCCTTTCAAATAATGCACAATGTATTATCCAAAATGGGAAGAGTAGAACGGCAACAAAATATGCAGAAGAAATATCTAGAGGTGATTTTGTGAGATCTTTGTTTGACAAGTGAATTGCATTGGTATGCCAATCGAAATAATTTTCTTCATATTCGAAATGCTGTTAAAAATAACAACGATCACAGGTGTAACATACAAAAAAACATTAAAATATGAGAATAGCAAAATTGAAAAATCGTTGAAACTCGAAAAACACTATATCAATTCGTAATGTCGTAATCCATATTTAATGAAGACGTAAGAACAGCATTACAATCAGATAGAGCACACTATAGAATTGTCATGAGTGATTGGAATGCAAAAATTGGCCAGAGATCAAACGTAAAATCTGAATATGCAGGAAATTTCAGTCTAGAGGAAAGAAACTCAAGAGGAGACTTATTAAGTAATCATTTGAACGAAGAAACATTATACTGCAAGTTTTTACAAAACATCAGAACACAGAAAATGGCCGTGGAAGAGCCCCGAAAAAAGAACAAGAGACGAAATCCAATAACTGAAGAATATGTAGGGATGTTTCAGTTCTGAATCGTTTCGATACAGGTAGTGACCATTGATTAATTAGAGCAACTTAATACCTGTATATAGAAATGGAAAGAAGTAAACTTTTTAAAATACTACATCGATTTCCAACAATAGAAACGATAAAGAGAAGAGTAACAGATTATAGGAGAGAGCTCCAGAAGAAACTACTTACTTCCTATATAAAAATCTTTGGAAAAGGTTATAGAAAAATTGACAACAAGCATACAGATAGCTTCAAGAAAAATATGCATTAAAACAACCATCACATTAAATAACAAAAAGAATCTATAATGGAAAAGAGAAGAAACACACCAGAAGATTTAAACCTGTATGAACCAATAAATAAAGAGGTGATGATAGAAGTGATGTCGGAAATTACAACACGAAGCTAGTACAAGAAACAATAGAAACAAATTAAAAAAATTCAAATATGAAAGTACTAAGAACAAGGTTATCAACAGGCAAGCAAAAGATTGCAAAGATGAGGAATAGAAATATAGTAACAAGCAAAGAAGAAATTACATCTGTGAATGATGAATTTTATTGCAAACGCTACAAATCCGCAATAGATAAGCCACTAGCAGCTGAAATAAGGAAGATCCTCAATGTGGGTTCTGAGAAAATACCACCTATAAAAAATGATCAGATCAGGGAAGAGAATGAGAAGCAATAAGGAGTCAGATGAAGATCAGATAACAAGTGAGATGCTGAAACTGGATGGGACAAATAGAGAAATGCCAATAAATCTCAAATGATAAAAGTTCAAATCGTTTGAGAGCGATAGAAAGATCAACGTTGGCAGTCAGTTTGAGAGACAATATCCGAAATTAGAAAATAAGAACAGGAGTGGGAGATGTGGTTGAACGAACTGCTGAACTGAAGTGGAATATCTGTATTCAGATATACAGAAGAGCCATGGCGTACGAATTGTCAGGACCCCTAATCTTGAGACATACTCAATACATACGAATTAATGCTCAGGTAGAGGGAGGCATGAGGAAGTTTTGACCTGGGTTTCTGACTTTAGGGACCTCAAAAATAGCTAGCAACCCAAAAAAGTTTCAGAAATAATAAGTTCATTTGCACACAATAGCACTGTGTACACATCAATTTTTTAAGGTAAGGTGGCCTTACATAATTATAACCTGATTTGGCCTTCCCATAGGCTTGTATTGGAAGTCAAACCCGGGAGCTTGCAAAATTGTAGCTAGGGAATGTAGTAGTCGTCGTCTCATAAATATTAAAGATATGTACGTTGTTATGTGCAATTAATAATATTTTAAAATATAATATAAAAATAAAGAAATATTTATGCATGTGATTTTTTTAATACAAGATCATCAGTCAAATTAGAAAACACATTTCTTGCAGTTTCCTGTGTGTGTTTAATGCATAAAATGCATCTCAAAGATCGTACAGTTGATAAAATTTAATTTTTTATTAACTTTAATTTATTGGACAACTGATGTTCTGCACTTCTGTAGTTATTGGCCAAGGGAAAAATAATCGCAAACTCAATTGCGATGTAAACATATCATTCGTCTTCTCATCCAGTACAATCAAAACGGGAATCCCGTTTCGTGGGGCCCAAATGCCTTGCATCCACTTAGTACCGGATCACCCATTAGGCTATACATAGGTCAAAACCTAGAGTGCAAAGTCAAAAGGGGGCACCGCTAAGAGCGGCTAACTCAAAACAACGGAGAATTAAAATACCTATGAATTTTAATATGGATATATGAGGGAAGATTTTTAAGTTCCTGGAATGAGACAGAAGGAGGCGGCCATTTTTTTTCTGTTTTTATTTCAATATCCTTTTTTAATTTTCAAGTGATTCTGCGCGAATTTTTTAAAATGTCAAATACGTGCGGTTATTAAATTTCGTACAAATAAGGAAAAAATGTTAAAACCATTAAAAATGAAATGGAGGCAGTTGAATGTGACACTGACCCTGGTAAAACTGTGATTTATAAGTGGTACAAATTATTTAAGCAAGGTAGAGAGTCACTTGAGGATGACCAGCGCTCTGGTAGGCAAAGTTGATGCCGTGAGAGAAAATGGTCGTCTCAAAGTAAAGGAAGTTGCAAAATGTTCGGGATATCGGAATCGACAACTTTGAAGATTATAAAAGATCACGTGGGCATGTCAAAAGTGAGCGCGAGATGGGTGCCTAAAATGCTCACACCTCATCAAAAACAATACCGTGTTGAATGTTGTAAGGATTTCTCAACGCTGTGTGGTGGTCGTAATCCAACAGCTGTTATCATTCGAATTGTCGCAGGAGATGAAAGTTGGGTTCATTTTTATGATCCTGACTCGAAGCAGGAGTCTATGTAGTGATATTTAAAGGGTGGTCCGGCACCAAAGAAATTTCAAGATGTGCTTTCTGCTGGAAAAGTAATGCCAACAATCTTTTGGAATTCTGAGGGAATTCTTTTAATAGATTATAAAAATAAAGGTACTACTACCATAACAGGCGCATACTGCCCTGGTATTTTACATCGATTAAAAGCAGAAATTAAATCAAAAAGAAGAGGGAAATTGACCAAAAGTGTACTTTTACTATAAGATAATGCACGTGTTCACAAGGCAAAAATTGCGATGAGTGCCATGACGTCATGCGGTTGCAAAGAATTTGTTCATCTATCATATAGCCTAGATTTGGCTCCAAGTGATTAACGCCTATTTCTAAATTAGTAAAAAGAGCTCCGTGGAAGGCATTTCGACAGCGATGAATTGCTCCAGTTAGCAGTAAACGAGCTTTGGGGGTGTATTTAGAATTTAGATAGGAACCTGACATTTTTGACAAATGAGCGCTGTGACTAATACAGAAATACAATTCCACTGGCAGGTCCTGATTAGGAAGCCCATACTCAACCTTAGTACTGCGGAGGGTATTCAGCAGATAATGAGGTGTTTGTCAAAAGATGGAACAAAACAGATATATTGATAGAATAAATGATGAAGGGTTGTCATAAAACAAAACAATTAGAAATAATCCTAGATGTATTGGATATAATGTAGCACGCGAAAGCAATGAAATATGCAGATTTCCACTGACTTAACATAGCCAGGATCAGCAGGATTTCGCCCGCTAGTTCTGTAAGTTATTCTAAAGTTGATGGCTTGAGAAATATCCTACCTCTACGCTAGGAAAGCTGTTGAAAAGAAGGTTGTACACTGAGTTCACTTACTAGGCCCTTCACTTCAAATTCAGAATATAGAACTGGGTGTTGATTCTTGATTCATACGTTTGGTGAATGTATACGCTCATGACGTTGCATACCGTTCTGGAAGGTTTAATGAAGCATAGAGAAAAAGGAGAAATAAAGCCATAACAAATTGAAATTATCGACGAATCAACTTT
The DNA here is from genome assembly GCA_932274525.1 of Podabrus alpinus. Taxonomy (NCBI): domain Eukaryota; kingdom Metazoa; phylum Arthropoda; class Insecta; order Coleoptera; family Cantharidae; genus Podabrus; species Podabrus alpinus. The sequence goes on from OW026451.1 coordinate 21,248,661, forward strand.
GTTTCATAATATGGAAAATAAAAGAAGTAAAATGAGCAAAAAATGTCAGGAAATTTGTAAGGTATTCTTCTGTGAAAACCTTAGTAGGTAGTAAACGAGAAGATAGAAATTAACAAATAGAAAACAAAATTAAAAAAAAATTCTGACAAAAATGTGACCTTCATTTCGTGCATTTTTTGCCTCCCCTCTCATGTATGTTAACGTTAATTCTTTAATACGATTGAATGAAGGCAATATCATGAATGAATCAAGTGAGACTAACGGAAATAACAGAATTTTAACATAAAATTAAGTTGCCAATTAGCGAAGTCTTACGAATTGAACGATAAATTTATACAATAAAAGAAAATTTTAGAAGATAACTAAATACCATTAGAAATAATAGAAACATAAAATACGTCATAGAAATTTGTGTGATTTATATGTTTATATGTTAGTAAAATCTCTTTCAAATCTGTCGAGTACCCTTGAGTAAAATATTTAACATTTTTTCCTTCAATTACTTATATTAGCCATAAGGGGTACTTGATAAGCCATAAATTTTCAACAACAGCTGTTAAATCATCCGTTCTTCAAGTAATCCTAATTAACTTACGTTTATTTATACAAAATATTCAACAGCGCACTTTCGAATTCCTTCGCGAGGCCTGAGTATTTTAAATAACTTCTGATGATTAGATAAATATGACATGTCTAATTTTGCTCATTTATGAATTAATTAAAATGATTTTCTAATTCATCTTTCATTGATGGGACAAAACAAACAAAAAAGTTACGTCTCGAAGAAAAGTTAAGCTCCTCCATAGTTTCATTCCAACATTGCAGATGCAACTCGAAAGTTAAAAATATCGGAGCAACAAATTCAGTCGGAAGCAACTACTAACTAATTCTAAAATAACGTTGCAATCAAGTTATTTTGCATTTGACAAAAAACAAGATTGGTTCTCATTTAGAAAGTTGTCGGATGGGCACGTGTTGTCATGACTTTGCAAACAAGGTCGGTATTTAGGTCGAATAAGGTCGCCAACATCCTGATAGACTGCGGGGCTCCAAACAAAGACAAATTCATAAGTTATAAGAAGTTGATAGCCCGGGCAATTCGAAATGTAAAAAATATTCACGTTAACTTGAACAATCTAAAGCATCGAGTTTGGAATTTTTTTAATTTTACCAAACGCTTCGGGCTTAGTGTAGATCGGCAATTTTAGTGTTGGGCTACTAAAAAATTTATGCTGTTCATTCAGATTTCCCGAGGTAATTATTTCAATGTTTTGTGAATTAAAAATTTATACTCGACGAGAATCAAGTTAAATGGTTACTTCCGTAAAACCTTATCGAAACCCAAATGTTGACCAATTATCACGAATGTTATACCTACTACCTCAAATTAACAGAAAAAATAGAATGAACTATAAAAAACTTATCGAAAAAAAATAATCATTCATGAATGAACTTTGTAGTTCTTGTTTTTCTCTCGATTTTATGTCATAAATTGCGTAACAAATATTTTTATACCACAGTACTACATTGCGAAATGTATAGAGAAAAAAGCTTCCTGTGTGTGGCGAGAAAAAAAATTAAATTTGCAGTTATGTAATGTTATATCCACAGTGTTCGACCTATGAAAAAATCAAAACCGGAAATGGAAGAAAACAGTTTTGAAGACACTATGAGCTGTTAGAACAATAAACTTGAATTCTAACCAGCTGGTGAAGTAAAGAAGCAAAGAAAATGCAGGAATAGCATAAGTAACCTTTTCCATATAGTTGTTATGTAGCTCGCGCCGCGAGGCCAGGAGGGCGGTGTGAGGTCAGACGTCTTGCGCTGAGGAATGTCGGCGCCTGGGGCAGAGACTTGGATTCTTGGCCCCCTTGTCGAGCCCCCGTCGGGCTGGTTCATTCATTCACAACATTAGACCTCCTACCAGGATACCTACACGCTAGCGACCGACAAAATTGTGTTTGACCGACATCTAGCGACAATTGCCTTTCACTACGGCAAATTCTTGAAACAGCATCTGTGATCTACATTTCGAAATGTACCTACTATATTGATCAAGCCGATGAAAATTAATTAAATTGTTATTTGAAAAACTAACGTGTAACTTTTTTTATCTATCCGTTAGCACTGTTACGGATGAACATTTTCACAATTTTATCTTCTAAATAAGTGAAATTGTTAAACTAGCATTTGGTGATTGTTTAATTAATTATGAATTTCAAATGATCACTACAACTTTCTACAGCAAAAAGTTTTCATTTCTTCCCTGGTAGTATAAGAATGAGCCTGCCGATTGAAATTTTTAGATCGTTTTCAAAAATCATCTCTTCTAATGCTATCTTTAAAATAAATTTAAAGTAAATTCAATAAAAAGTGCGCGACTTCATGATATACAAAAACTCTGGTATGCGTCTCATAGGGCCTAATGTAGGTCAAATCGTCAAAATTTTTACTTGTGCATATCACATCTTCTCAAGTATTTAAAAATAACATTAATGTATTTTTAATTTTGTTTTAGAAACAAAAACCAACACAAAAATTAAGACATTATCGCAAATGCATTAACACAGTTTTCACAAAAAATGTAATTGTCGCTTCCTGTCTAAAAAACTACATTTTCGATTTATCTCACGATAAATTGCAATGGTTTTAGCAAGTCACCTTAAATGGTACAAAGTAATTATCGATAAAATAATTTGAATTCAGTAGTTCAGGTCATCTAATCAAAAATAACCAAGTTTCAAACTGTTCTGGATAGACAGGATCAGGATATAACGCAAGTTTGTTAGGATGAATTATATCTTCAATGTGGTTTACAAAATTATTTAATTTGGTCTTACCTAACTTTCAAGTAACGCAATTGCAATTTATTTAATTAGTCCTAATTAAGTAAATTACCCTGCTAATGATAAAATTAAAAAATAATTATTAAGGCATAAAATCATCAACTGTATAAAGATTTTCAAAATTATACTGTATAATTTGAATGGGAAGTAGTACTTGATACCTTAATACTGAAAAAATCTATCGGCATGGGATTCGAGTACTAATTAATTATTTCTAGGGTCTTTCTAGGCCAATAAAAATTTCAAAATTTTTGGCACCATGTCTGGGACAGAAATTGCACAGCTATTAAAATTTAATGAGCTGATATAAGCAGCAAAAAATAAGCTTGATAATTTTTTTGGTAATGCAATTAATTAATTTTAATTTAATTAAATTGTTTATAAAAACCAAATTTAATATGAAAGCGGAACGTAGACAACCAGTTGAACACCCTTGTTCAAGATTATCTATACTATCAGATTAAAACAGAAAAAAGTATGGGAAATATTTAAATGGGGTGGTAAGATAAGATTTAATTAACAGTTACCTAATTTAATTATTGCATTTGCTTTGTAAATATTTAATTAATTGTTCTCACCACGAATATTATTAAGACTGTAGGCTTATATTAATTTTTTAAACAATGGGCAGTTTTTTGAAAAATAATAACTACTAATTAAAAAATATGGATGAGTTAGTGCATAATAAATTATAAACAAAACTACCTTTTAAATTTCAAAACTCTACAATTTATTGCAACAGTTGTTGCAACAAAAGTGATCTTCTAAATTTAATTACAGATTTTTTTTTACCTCATACCGCCTCACGTGGGTGCACTAGCAATATTAAGTAATTATTACTAAAAATAACAAAGGATTATATTTTATTGTTCAAAAAGTTTTAAACTAAACTAATCAAATGTACCACAATAATAATTAATTAACCAAAAATTTAATTTAACAAGATAATGAAGTTAATTAAAAACACATTTTTAAAATTTATATTTGCTTTCATTTTAAATTAAGTCAAAATAGGCTTCTTTTGACTACATTGTAATATTTTCATTTCCTCATTTATGCAAATCTTTCATACACTCCTGAAAAACAATTATTCATGAAAAGCATGAACTCAATTATTTTGAATTTAAAAAATCATGTTTATATTATACAAAAATATTTCAAATTTAGTACAAAGGGATACTGGAAATTAGTGTAGCAGAACAAAATAAAAAATAGGACTTCTATGGAAAAGGCAACCTGGTCTTGTGTTTGTTGAATTTTGATTTCATAAAAGAGTAAACAGTTTCGCCAACGGTTTCGCTACTTTTTCATTTTTGTTTTGTGAATTTTTTGTCTGAACGTTTGAATAAATTAATTTGCAAAAAATAGTTACTTTATAAATTACGAGTGTGATTTCTCTACTTTCTCATGTTTGTTCTGTCACTTTTTTGTCTGAAGATTTGAATAGATTAATTTGCAATAAGTAAATGGTAAAATATTTTATAAATTATAAAACCAAATTATATATAATGTATTTAGCATTATCTATATTAAGGATCGTATTTAATTGCCATTCACAAAATTATTGTTTGTTATATAGAAAATTAATAAATAATGTAACATTGAAAATAATAAATACTACATCAAGAAATTGTGCACACAATATAGAATATTAATAAATGCTGTATTATGAGATATATCAATATCCTATTGTAAATATAACATAAACTTTTTGGGGATAGTTACCTATCACCTGTCACTCCGAATGAGTTGAAACTTTGCAATCGCAAAGAGGAAGGTTTACATAGGCCCCTACAACAAAAAAATTCTGAGAATGTATTATCAAAATTTTGAGAAAAATCGATTTGAAAAGTATGGGAAAGTAAAATCGTGACCCCGGCCGAGACCACTATCGGGTTACCGGTCCCTTCAAATCGAGTGAAATTTTTTTGCTCCGATTTTAATTTTTCTTTGAAATTCGGGTAGGGGGGGGTGTGCTTAGTAGATATTAGTATAAATATTCGCGAAAAAATGGAAAATAAGGCGGTTATTGCCGAAAAATTAAATTTTTTTTGCCTTCCATTTTTAAGGGTGTGCATTCGAAAGGGAGGGTCAGCCATCGTCAAATCCTACTCCTCCGGGGCGCCGCTCCGCTCTGCACCCCTACGGAGCGGATTTGACTCTGGTTACTAGGCTAAACATACGAGAGGCGCCATCCATCAAGAACACCGGGATCTATGCAACCGGGATGTGAGAGACCCTCGAAATAGCATTAAAAAGTATAGTTGCGGTATGGGGCAGTAAACTATTTCGTTTAACCCCCAAAAAATCGCGTAAAAACTAAAAATAATCGATGTTGCATGTACGACGCTCGAGGTGCATCTGCTGCTGCGAAATTTTCTAAGTGTAAGAGTATATCTAGCTGCACGTACCGTCAACAAAATGCGCGCCGGCCGGGCGAAGCTAGTGGCAACGACCGGTTGTGTGGCACGATCATGCTACTTTTTCGTACTTTTCAAATCGATTTTTCTCAAAATTTTGATAATACATTCTCAGAATTTTTTTGTTGTAGGGGCCTATATAAACCTTCCTCTTTGCGATTGCAAAGTTTCAACTCATTCGGAATGACAGGTGTTAGGTAACCCTCACCAACTTTTTAAATTATGAAATTAAACATTAAAATGAACTTTAAAAGTTAACAAGTTAATTAAACCAATACGTGGGAGAACTTAAGTTTGGTAAAAGTAATATCTTTATGGTGTTGTTGATAGTCAAAAGGGTTTAATTGTGCAATGTGTAAACAATACTATTTTTAGTTTAATTTATAGTCAATTAAAAATTATTTTATAAAAAAAAATGCTAATTCTAGACAAAACTTAGTCCTATATAAATTATTTTGTTTTGTATATGTTACACTCAATACCCGATTTCGGGCAATGCCCGAAAAAAATGCGCAAAACTAGTTTTGAGCATCGAAGATTTCCCAAACCCGAAATTTTACTTTTAAACAGCTATTGAGCGTTACAAAATAAGCAGAACTAGTTTTGCGCATTTTGAATTGTACAAAACTAGTTTTGTAGGTTTCTGAATGACCAGCACTATACTTCTGCTATAAATAACATAAACATAAAGGGGGTGAAACGTAATAGTTTACTGCCCCTTACCACAACTATACTTTTTAATGCTATTTCAAGGGTCTCTAAGCTCCCGGTTTTTTAGATCCCGGTTTTCTTGATCGTAGGCGCTTCTCGTATGTTTAGCCTAGTAACCAGAGTCAAAACCGCCCTGGAGGGGTGCAACGCGGAGCGGAGCGGCGCCCCGCAAGGGTAGGTTTTGACGATGGATCACCCTCCTTATCGAATGCACACCCCAAAAATCGACCCGTGTATAAAATTAAATTTTTTTTTCTTCGATTTTTGGGGTGTGCATTCGATAAGGAGGGTAATCCATCGTCAAAACCTACCCTTACGGGGCGCCGCTCCGCTCCGCTCCGCGTTGCACCCCTCCAGGGCGGTTTTGACTCTGGTTACTAGGCTAAACATACGAGAAGCGCCTACGATCAAGAAAACCGGGATATAAAAAACTGGGAGCTTAGAGACCCTTGAAATAGCATTAAAAAGTATAGTTGCGGTATGGGGCAGTAAACTATTACGTTTCACCCCCTTTATGTTTATGTTATTTATTTTTTTCGGATGCTGATTAAATGAAAAAAGCAGAACTAGTGCTGGTCATTCAGAAACCTACAAAACTAGTTTTGTACAATTCAAAATGCGCAAAACTAGTTCTGCTTATTTTGTAACGCTCAATAGCCGTTTAAAAGTAAAATTTCGGGTTTGGGAAATCTTCGTTGCTCAAAACTAGTTTTGCGCATTTTTTTCGGGCATTGCCCGAAATCGGGTATTGAGTGTAACATATATAACAAACATTAAATTAATATATAACAAATATTATTTCTGTATCACATTTATTATTTCTATAGATCAAAAATGATTTCCATCTAACAAATTGGCCCCTCTCTGCCAAAATTCCATAGCGTTTTATGGATCAAAATATATTTCTATATAACGTTTTAATTTTTGTATATGAAAAGGATATACAACATATGACCAAGCTTTTCCATATCATTCGGAATATTGCTACTCTGCTTCTCTGCAAAGTCTTCACAATCCATTTTTGAGGCGGATCACTCCTCTTCTTTCTCTTTTACCGGGGCCGAGTTAAGAAATTCCGTTAAATCCGCGATTCGAACCCAACCTGTAACTCAATCAGCGATGACTTCAGCTCCTTACAGAAATTCGCCTTTGACTTTCAGGAACACGATTTTTTGAATTTACTTTCAAGAATAATTTATTTTAATGATTACAAACAGGTGAAGGTCTAAAAGCTTCATTTAGCCCAATGATTTGCACTATAAATTATACAGTTATTGGCACCCAAGAATGAATGATGAGCCAAAGTTTGGCATACTAATTCCCAATTATCGGCATTGATATTATATAGCACCAACGATGTTAAATTAGAATTATTAGTTAGAATTTTAAATAAAAGAAACAACTAAAATGAATATTTAACTGCGAGTTTATTTAAAGTTACATTATTTTAACAAATATGAAACGAAAAGTAAAGAAAATAATGAAAATTTTTAATGGAAACTTTATTTAGATACTAAAATAATCACAATACCACTATTTTTAAACCTTGAATTAACTTTTGTGAAACCCACGATTAATCTATTTTCATTTGTACTCATATTAATTAGGTGGCAATAAACTGTCACAATTCAGAAGTATTAGTCACCGATTCCAATCATTGGAATCATTGTATTTTTTGACAAAATAAATCCAAAAGTAATAACAACGACGAGGAGAGCAAAGTTCCATCATTAACCAAAATAAATCTATAATAATCATTGATTGTTAGAAGCGGGTTTCATTTAATCCAATAGATCTACTGTTGTTATTCTGCTTTGGCAGTGGATTAAGCAACACGAATTGAAATCAGTACTCACTACCTAAATCTGACATGCGAAAAATTTTGTTGTATAAAAATAGAAAGAGTTTATAAGGCTGGAGTCTCACTATACCATCTACTTACATCAAATAAAAAGTTTAATCAATTCAATTAGTTCAAACCGAGTTTAAAGACCCACCCACCCATAAATCAGCTACTTCCATTAATTAAAATTTTTCTGTGTAGTGATGGATGATACAGTGACACTACAGCCTTAATGATAAACAACAACAAATAGCATCACAATTTGAAAACCTTAAAAATCTGTTTGATAATTGGGGGGTCTTTTTTAGATTTATCTGTACAGAAAGAAACCACTTGCTGTGGTTTGCTTCATTTATTATGGATCTCCTCAAACCATCGGTTACCTAAAATGCAGATTTCTCCATCGCATTCTCAGTCTGCTTCTAACTCTTTTTCCACCTGGCTTCCATAGTGTTCCATTAATTCTTTCTGCTTTAATGCTTTAACTTCTTCACATAATTTCGCTATTGAACAGTGAATACAATAAATAATAAGATTGAACTTCATATATTGAACAAATTGAGTCCTATAGTGTCAATGCTTATGGAAACAGGCGGGTAGACTTCCCCTACGCTACTGGTGTCAGGGACTTCTATGCTACTGGCATCAAGGATATACTATTTCATCACAAACAATGTACAATTTTGATGAGGAACATAACATTTCCTCGAGTGTTTTAAATTTGCAATTGGTTGATGAAGTTCAAGAATGTGAACAGGCAGCAGTGATCTATCTCTTAAATTTCATCCGTAAAAAAGTCCTAAGAGATTTCACTCAAACTTGACAGGAGACCTAAAAAACTTCTAGATTTTACCTAATTGGACAATTGTAATTTTTTTTTGCAAAATGATATATTACAAGGTAGAATTATTTTAAATCTGTTTTTATAAAAAAAAAAGTTAAAATTGTTCAATTATGTAAAAGTTAAGAAGCTGTTTAGGTCTCCTGTATACATAGTTCCATCAGTGAAATCACATAAAAGGTATTGCCAAGTTACCATCGATGTATAACATGAAATAGGGTACAAAAAGCACCTACAAGTAGCCCTGTGGGAAATCAAATCACCATGATTATTGATATGATATACTTGAAGGCCTGAGCTGTTAGAAGTTCTTAGTGAAAATATATCAAATACTATATTAGATATTTTTTCACTAAGCAAAAGTATTTAAAAATTTCCAAGAAAGTATTATCTGGAATACCCTTGCACTTTAAATATTCAAGCTTTTACAATTTTATATTACGAGTAAATACCTGCTTAAGTTATAAGAAAGAATGCAATTAGTATTATCTAAAAATATTAAGCATAATAATACTATGTAATAATTTTTTTTGTAAGTATAACTTATGATAATATCCGTAAACAAGAACAATCTCTCTACAGGCACGGAAGATGGTAAGCATGCACAATAATTGTACATATTAAATCGATAAAGCAATTACTACTAATGGTGGGATAAGAATTCAAAACATATTCAATGTAATAATTTATGACTCATTTAAATATTTCAGTTTTTTCTTGAAATTATTCGATGACCTTGAACTCTCAGCCAAATTCTCTGAGTAAGTTCCCACAAAATCACAACAATTGTCTTCATTATCTTCGGTTTATTAAGATTCTTGGATAGGTTAGTACAAGACCTAGTATAGTCAATCAAAATATTTAAAACATCATTAAAAGATAAAAATTATTTAAAATATTTAACTGCTCAAACTGCAATTACTAAAAATCAAAATATTTAATTAGGTTTTGCAAGTAGATTTAAAATAGAGATAGTTTTGATTAAATCAGAACAATATTATCACATATCTTGGTAATAAACATGTTCATAATAAATATGCAGATCTGGGGATTTTCCAAAATGCAAATAAGAGTAGAAATGTCAATAAGGTCAAACAATTTCAATCATAATTATATGGCTGTACTTTTGAAAGCAGTGGTCGTAATGGCAGTCATGGTGTATTTCTTGGGTCATGTTGTTGGGTGCTCTAAAAACTTCTGTTCATTTTCAGTTTAAAGTATGTTGCTGTTATACATACTGGACGGTCATTTCAAAAGTAGCCAGTCGAAATAGTAGTAACATACACTTATTAAATGCTATTTTCAATGATTACCCTACACTGTAATTTTTGTTGGAGCCCCCCCCCCCCTTCGATAAAACCTGAAGGAATGCCCCTGGGTTTAATTTGGTCGAGTTGTTTGTATTTAGTTTGTAATTACTTGTTTGTTTTCGATTTTCTATATGGTCAAACGATTTGATTTTCACACGTCAGGAAGAGACGTCTTTTATGAACAATTTGTGGTAGGACATAATCCGTTCAAGACGGTCATCTGCTAAAGCGATTAAGTGCAGTGCTGCTAATGCCGAAGACCTGGTTCGACTCCGGACTCGGTGAAAGCTTTATTCTGACCATCTCCCCTCGGAAGGCAATGGCAAACCACCTAGGTGTAATCTGCCAAGAACAGTCTTACTTCAAACGAACAACACATACTAGATAGGAGAGAGGTCGCCAACATCTAAAAAACGGATAGGCAGCCAAAGAAGAAGATAATCCTTTCAAGAAATTTAAGTAATATTTAATTATAAATAAATATATTATAGTAATTACATGAAAAATTTGACTGAAAAAAAAAACTATTTTTAAAAAACAACGAGTGGCATATTAGCAAGCATTAGATAAAATATTTAGAAAAGGACTGAAAACCTTTAAAAATATTTTATATGTATGTATATTTTATGCACATACAAATAAATAAACATTTTATTATCATACAGAAAAAACAGATTTACAATAATTAAAAATCGCAAGGCATAAATTATTCCATTTAAATTTGAGCAAAATACGCAATCTTCTGAAAAATTCGACTTCGAAATATATATTGGCAATGAAATGGATCTGCGCTGAAACGTTCCTGCGTCAAAGCGTCCCTGTGCTGAAATGTGTCCGCGTCGAAACGTCCCCGTGTCGGAATGTCCTAAACCGTTATTGTCGAGTGCGGCTACCTATCCGAAATGTTAAAAACTCCATGTAGTGAAAAAGGGTTTGAAAAAAGGTCGAAAATACGGATAATAAATCGCATTTTTTTTCAAAGTTACTATCAAAACGTCAAAATAAAACTTGGGGCCATTTATAATCTACTAGCAAAAAGCCCATTCTACGACGGTACGCGGATTCTTGATCAGTATTAACCTATTTACCTAATTTTCACATACTCATACTATCTTTGTGACGGTTATAGCTTTGGCAGTTAAGTGCGTCTACTGCTAATGCGAAACGCTCGGTTCGAATCCGGGCAGTGTAAGAACTTTATTCTGACCGTCTCTCCTCCGAAGGCAATGGCAAACCACCGAGGTAATAATCCGCCATGAGCGCCCATCTCGAAATTAAGTGTATTTCACTTCCTGTGGTGATATTCGAATGCCAGGGGGTCATTTAATATTAACCAACGTATTTTCATGATTCTCTTCGATTCTGCTCCAACTTAGTACATATAATTCTCAGGTACATTAAATAAGAATACACGTATTACACGTATTGTCCCTGGCAAAATTTTGACTTTCGGTGAACCCTCCCGAAAATAGGTGTAATTTAAAATTCTCAAAAAAATATTTTTATCACACTTTTGGCTACAAATCCAAACATTTTCATCAATATCCAAGTGTTTAGAATATTGTATACATTGTGCCACCCTGCTACACATTCACAACAAAGGGATTCATTTGGAAGAATACCTACTAGTTGTTTTGTTACAGTGCTTTATTTTTGTCAACATCTGATATTGTAACTCTTTGTTTTTTAAATTAAATTTGAAAATACACCCGCCGAATACTCTAAAATATATCTCAATGGGTGGTGTATAATAATATGACGAAATAAAAACAAAGATCATAAACAAATATAATTAAAACTTATTATGTAAAAATAACACAAAAAAATCAATTTATTTAAACACAATTGAAATTATTAAATTAAAAGTAAAATTGCGAATTCAACATTACAACAAAAGAGAGGTAAATTAAAAACCTTCGTTGATTATACGAGGGGGGATCAATAAGTTCGGTAAAAACGGTATAATGAAAGAAGTTATAACAAAATCCCGAAAGTGGTTTGTAAGAAAATCAAATAGAACGCCGGTTTTCAAAAATTAAATCGATCCAAGCAACTGTTGGATTTTTATTTAATTTTTAACAGTAGTCAGTTTTGACATTTATAAAAATAGAGAAACTCTGATGATATCTTTAGGAAAAAAAAAAGGTTAAAAGTGCAAAACTAAAGACAACTATGCTTGAAGTGTACAAGGTATCTTCAATTGCACTAAAAACAATTTACAAGTGGGTACGGGTTTTCAAAGCAGGACAGGAGTCCTTAGAAGACGATCAGCGTACGGTCGTCCTGCGGATCTTCAAGATGGGTTCCAGGTTTGCTGTTTCTTGAACAGAAACAATTTAGAGCCGAAAATTATAGGCAATTTTTGGAAAAGTGCGAGGCTGATCCAAGAAAAATTTGAAATAACATCATAGGTGACGACACATGGATTCATGATTATGACCCCGAATCCAAACAAGTGTCTATGCTCTATGCAGTACATAGAAAAGGGAAAAGCGCCGCCTAAGAAGTTCAAAACTCACAAGGGGAAACTATTCGTTTCAATAACCAATTTGATCCATTTTAATTACACGTGTAGGTGATGACATGATTTCACTTATATGTAATGTGTAAGAGTGCAATATGTAGCCAATTTCGAAAATGGTTTGTAAGCCAAAATTGAAGATATGTTTATCTGTTCATAATATTTAATGCATCACAATTTCAGGAAGTAACAATGTGGCTGAAAAGTGGTAAGTAGTTGGCTCATAATCCCGACAGAGCCAGTTCGAATCTCCGGGAAGTCAACTTTTTTTTTCGTCTTACGAATCCTGAAATATAAATATTTCAATAATTAAATGTTTTGAAGTTTTCTATTTGGTTAATTTATTAATAAATTTCACTCTTTCGCACTTACAATAAATTATTCCACATACATTTTTTACTATGAAAAGAATGCAATTTTTTATCACGAATTCAGAAAAGTTATGCATTTCAAGCCAATTAAAAAAATAAATTACTTCAATAGCTTCTTGAATAACAAAATAATTAAATTGCATTCTTGTCATAGTTAAAAATGTATGTGGAATAATTTATTATAAGTGCGAAAGAGTGGAATTTATTACTAAATTAACCTAATAAAAAACTTCCACAACATTTAATTATTGAAATATTTATATTTCAGGATTCGTAAGATTCGAACTGGCTCTGTCAGGATTATGAGCCAACTACTTACCACTTTCAGCCACATTGTTACTTGCTGAAATTGTGATGCATTAAATATTATGAACAGATAATCATATCTTCAATTTTGGCTTACAAACCATTTTCGAAATTGGCTATATATTGCACTCTTACACATTACATATAAGTGAAATCATGTGATCACCTACACGTGTAATTAAAATGGATCAAATTGGTTATTGAAACGAATAGTTTCCCCTTGTCAGTAAGATTATGGCCACAATTTTTTGGGATGCCGAGGGAATTTTGTTAATTAATTACCTGTGACTTAAAGAGAGTATAAAAGCTGTATTACATTACACAATTTCTTGTACAATAAACAACACAATTTTGCGCACTGCCGCACAACGCAATGCGCAAACGCTTTGAACTCGTCTCTGCGTAAAATTGCGCCGTTTCTTGAACAAGAAATTGTGTAATGTAATACAGCTTTAACAGGCATCTATTATACAGGAATATTACAGATATTAAAAAAAGCTAACCAAGAAAAACGAAAGGGCAAGTGAAACAAAATTTTTTGCTTAGCAACACCAAAAATGCACCAGTTCACAAGTCGAAGTCGTGTGGTCTCCAAAAAAATAAAAAACCCCACCTTACAATTTAGACCTGACTCCTAGCAATGACTTTCTATTCCCAAATTTAAAGAAAAAATTACGAGGGATGAAATTTAATACTGATGAAGAACTGATGTGTGCTGTGGAAAGCTATTTTAGTTATAAGGCAATCGAAACAATTATTTTTTTAATTAAAAAAATTAATTCAAAAAAGTACCAAGTGCCTTGAGCTTCAAGGAGATTACGTATGTCGAAAAATAAAAGGTTTTTTTTTCATAATAAAATTTCATTAAAAAAATATTGATTTCTTATACTTTTAATTGAACGTCTTTTTTGTCTTAATTTGGTATTTTTCTTTAATTTAATAGTTTAATTGTGTTAAAATAAATTGATTTTTTTGTTTTATTAATTTAATTTTGTTTTAATTATTTTTGTGTATGATCTTTATTTTTATTTAGTAATCTTGTAGTGAAACCACAGCTTGAGATATAACTTTAGAGTTCTTCCAATGCACCCAATTTAAATAACAAAGAAACAAATTTGTTTAATTTTTTTCAAAAAAGCATTATTATATACTTCTTCTTCTTCTTCTTAGCCTGTATTCATCCACTCCTGAATGTAGGCCTCTCTCATTCCTCTCCATGCCTTCCTATCCGCTGCCTTCTGAAACCAGTCCCGTCCCGCTATTCGCTTCACGTCGTCTAACCATCTCTTTTGGGGTCTTCCCACGCTTCTCTTAGATGTTCTTGGGCGCCAGTGAATGGTTTTATATGTCCATCTTGCATAGTCATGCCTTGCCACGTGTCCCACCCAATTCCACTTCAATTGGGATATTCTGTCTATTACGTCGGGGACTTTTGTTCTTTCTCGGATTTCAACTAATCTTATCCGGTCCCTTAGCGATATGCCAAGCATAGCTCTTTCCATCGATCGCTGCATGACTCTTAATCGATTCGCGTTTGTTACTGTCATCGCCATGGTTTCCAGGCCGTATGTGGTGACAGGCAGTATGCATGTGGCATATACTTTTCTTTTTAAATTTATTGGGATATCTGCGCTCTTTAGTATATATCCCAACTTTCCAAAAGCGGCCCAACTCTGTCGAATTCTTCTGCCTACTTCTGCAGATTGATTTTCTTTACCCAGTTTTATAATATGTCCGAGGTATACATATTCCTGCACATTTTCGATGTTATGACCATTTATCTCTATGTTCACTTTGTTTGGGCTCAATATTTTGGTCTTGTTTGGGTTTATTTTCATTCCCACAAGTTCAGATGCTTCGCTCAACTCCTTTAGCATAGATCTTATTTCCTCTGCGTCCGTGCTCACGAGTACTATATCATCTGCAAAGCGCAAATGACTCAAATAGGTACCGTCGATATTTATACCCTTATTTTCCCATGAAAGTTTTTTGAATATATTTTCCATTGCCAGAGTGAACAATTTTGGCGATATTGTATCTCCCTGGCGAATTCCTCGTTTTACAGGTATCGTGTTTGTATTCATATCTTCATTTATCTTTACATGGAGTGTAGCATTCTGGTATATATAGCCTATAAGGTTCGTGTATCTTGAATCGATTCTTGCTCCATCTAATGCTTCTAATATAGCCCAGGTTTCTATAGAATCGAACGCCTTATGGTAGTCAACAAATGCCAGACAAAGTGAGATGTTATATTCAGTGCACTTTTCTATTAGTGTGCGTATTGTTTGGATATGGTCCATTGTGCTGTATCCCTTGCGGAATCCAGCTTGCTCAACAGGTTGGTAGAAATCAAATTTATTGGTTATACGGTTTGTTATAATTTTTGTTAATAATTTATATAGATGTGATAGCAGGCTTATTGGTCTATAGTTTTCTATGTTTGTCTTGTCGCCCTTTTTAAACAGCAAAATGACCTCCGAATTTTATACTATTATATATTAAACGAGGGAGGGGTATGGAATGACCCCAGTGGAAAAGTAAATCATAAAACTTTATCACAAAACATTTTACCGCCAGATTACCAACCGCTGGGGTGTATTCCATACCCCCCCCCCCAGTCAATTCAGCTTCCTATTTTTTCGAACCTCATTTGCAGTAGCGGATCGTGACTTTTTTCGTTCCAGTGTGCATTTTAGACTAAACTGCTAAACATGATATTCTTTCAAATTAATGGCTTTTTTGTGATGTAGTATGCTGGCACAATGTATACAATATTCTAAAGACTTGGATATTGATGAAAATGTTTAGATGATTCATTTTTATGGCACACCTGAACAAAAGCTTCTCCACCCAGAAACTTGGTATGCAAGTAGCTAAAAGTGTGATAAAGATAATATGTACATATTTTTGAGTTACACCTTAATTACACTTTTTTTTCGGGAAAGCCAAAATTTGTTCAGTTTTTTTATAATTAATTTGTTACAATAGTTTGAAAGACATACAGTATCATGTCAAGTAAAAAAAATTATTCGGAAGATTTAAAAAAATCAGTTTTAAAGTGGTTGGATGATGGAAACACAATGACATCAGCCAAAAGGCAATTTGGGGTACCACATCAAACAATTAAGTTTTTGGAATAAGAAAAGAACAAAATATGGAACCGCGGACTCGCGACGAAAAACAGGACGACCAAGAAAAACGACAAAGAGGGACGATAAAATGATTGTCCGTGAAGCAAACAAAAATCCTCGCCTCACAGCTGTTGAAATCGTTCGTGATTTTAACGAAAACCGCGAAGATAAAATAAGCGTTTCGACGGTAAAACGTCGACTATATACTGGTGGACTATTTGGTAGACGTCCTTCGAAAAAACCATTAATATCAAAGAAGAATCGGAAGGCCCGATTAAAATTTGCAAAAGACCATTTACACTGGGATATAAAAGAATGGTCTAAAATTCTTTGGAGCGACGAAAGTAAATTTAATTTGTTTTCCTCGGATGGTATAAGGTATATTCGACGTCCGAAAGGTAAAAAATATTACATTTAAGTATCAAGTTCCTACTATAAAACACGGTGGTGGAAATGTTATGGTGTGGGGCTGTTTTCCCGTGATGGTGTTGGACCGTTACACAAAATTGATGGCATCATGGATCGATTCGTGTATGCCGACATATTGAAGAATAATATGCTACCACATGCTAAGAGTAAAATGCCACGCGGATGGACATTTCAGCAAGATAATGATCCAAAGCACACATCTAAACATGTAAAGGAATACATGAATAAGGCCAAAATTCGCTTGTTTGAGTGGCCTAGTCAGTCTCCAGATCTAAATCCGATAGAACATTTGTGGGAAGAGCTCGAACGACGCATTAGAAGTGCAACATACCGAAATACAAATCAGTTATGGGAAGCTTTACAGACGGAATGGGCAAAAATTCCATTAGAGCGTTTAGTGAAGCTGGTTGACTCTATGCAATCACGGTGCAGGGCCGTTATTGCTGCAAAAGGATTCGCAACAAAGTACTAAATACTTCTGAACTTGATTATTCAATTACACTACCGTATTTTTTGTTTTACGCGATTTTTAAATGTACATGTTTTAAGGAAATATTTAGACTTTTTTTTAAATAAAATTTTTAAAGACGTATGTGGTTATTCAAAGAGATGTAGTTATACTTTTTAATTCCCAACTACATAAACAATAAATTTTGAAAATATCAAAGACAAAAGTTGGAATTTGAAAAAGTTATTGTAAAAAAACTATTTTGCCAATATATTATGAACGCTACTGTATATTAAAAAAAAAATTGTGTCAGCCAGTATAAATAATTTATCAAAGCTCTACAAGGCAAATTTGAATTGTTTTGGAGGACTGTACGACGTGAACGACGCACTTCAGGGGCAAAAAAAACGTGTATGCTTATTTCATATAACTTAATTATACCAAGTTTCAGTAAAATTGAAGAGGGTTCCTATGGCTACATAAGATACTTTTTCATACTTGTACGTATAACAGTTGCGTTTATTTAAATCATTATAAAATTCTGGAAATAAATGACCTAAAACGTGAATTACTCAATATCGCATTGATGCGATAACTGCATAGAATTTTGCAGTTTATTTAATCCAATTAATGTGAACTATGAGAGAAGAAGGGCTACCGAGACAGTGAAACTTAGAAGTGTTAATCGAAACATTTTTTTATCTAAGCTTTACAAATCATTGCACGGATAAATTTACATTTTTATATACAGTTGACTCGCGGTAATCCGACATTTGACAATCCGACACGCTCGGTAGTCCGACGCCGCGTCGGATCTTACTCTACATAAAAAGAAACAGAAAACGATTACAGATTTTTTTAAGCCGTTTTTTTTTGTTTTATTCAACTTAAATTTTCTTGCCTAATAGAAGTCAAAATTCAGTTTTAAACAATCAACCTTTGGTAATCCGACAACCCCTCGGTCCCGTAACTGTCGGATTATCGCGAGTCAACTGTACATCAATACGAAGTTTTACATTTGTTTACACCTAAAGCATAGCAAAGTGCCAGCAATAACTTAATTATTCGAGTCCATAATATATGTAGTTATTATCATCATCACTACTACTTAAAATATTTTAGTATGCATTGATAAATTTTATGGCCATAAAAATCATCTATACATTTTACATTAAAAATAATTGCTATTGTCTTATCGCACCTTAAATAGTGTAACATTGCAATTATATTATACTTGCAAAGTTGTTAACAATAAATTGTTGAAATATATCTTTCATATTAAAATGTGTATATTAAATCTCCAAGGACAACTGGAAAGTTAATTTGTGCACCAACAGAAAAACATTTCCTGCTATTTTTGAATATTCTAATGAATTTTAATCAATGGATTTGTTATGACACCTTTACCGTTAAAAATACTATTAGCAGTTGTAGAAAAACAGTGATAGTAAATAAGTCGTTGCACTTACCTTGCACTTTCAAAAGTAGCAGAACTTGAGCTTCCGATAGCTCCAAATCCTACACCAACGGCTAAACCCTCTGGTACATTATGTGCTGTGATAGCAATTACCAGTAACATCATTCTTTTCCATTGTCCATGTTGTATTTCTTCAATATTTGAAACATTTTCATATGTCTGGCAATTGGAATCTGGATGAGGAGCAGGACGTGTTCTAACTACAAAATAAAATGTTTCAATATTTTGACTTACCAGTTATGTAGGTATATTGCAAGCAAATTGACTTTTAATGAAAAGAGTAAGGTGATATAAGCAAGAACAACAAAACCCTGCAAAATGGTGTGAATTTGTTAAAAGTAGTACAAAACTTAACAATGTCGAAGTAAGCTGTTAGATACCTCTTTTACGATACTGAATGTTAGTTCCACTCTCGTGAAAACCGTCTATAGTAGTTGTTTCAATTGCATATACAGGCGAATTACCTGAGTCATCGTCTCGCTTTTCTCTTCGGCTAATAGTCGAATGCAAGGCTGCAACAAAATTTCAATTAGTACGTGACATTTACTGCAAACACAGTCAACAAACCTAGCATCATATTAGGAGAATGTACACCCAAAACGGTAATAAGTACGTCTGCTCCGTAAACAAAAAGAGCCCCCAATACAAAACCAAAGGATACAGGTAAAAAGGCATACTGTCCCTTATCACCATACAATTTTGATTCCTCGGCCATTTCGATGGCCGGTGCTAAAAGAGACCAAAAGGATGCGGCCGTCATAACACCAGCAGCAAAACCTAAACTGCTGTCTAGCAGTTTTCTCTAAAAACATGCAATTTTCATCAATCGAATTCAAATGTTGAGGTTAAAAAATTTACCTTAGAGCCCCTAATCACTAAAACTAATGCAGCACCCAGCGCAGTTAAACCCCATGTAAAAAGAGTACCTAAGAAGGCTTGCATAACCGGACCATGGCCTTCCAACATTTTAATTTACTAACTTTAAATTTTAAAACGATTTTATTACATGTCAACAAATCAAAATAATAAAAATGCAAGCATGCGCACTCTGAATTCTAATTGACAGGAGGTAATAATGGTACAACCACCTAGGAGATACTAACGGCACTTGTAAAGCGTGGCGTTCAAAAAGTTTAATACATCATGCGTCATATGCGTCATAACCTATTGTAAGCCAAGGTTGTCTGTCTGCGTGTTGGATATACCAAAAATTTGAGGTTTGTTTAAAAAATCTCTTTGAAATGCATAAAAATAGGTGTAACTGAAAATTTGCAAATTAACATAAAAAAATTGAAACTTATAAACGAACTTTTGTTTTGCATTTAATTATTAATATTTTTTATTATTTATATAATGTCATTAACGTTATCAAGGCGAATGCGTAATGCATTGAACATTTTTTTCAAAAAAAATATTAAAATTATTAGAACGGTTTAGCCTTGATGCTATGCTATGTTTTCTTACAAACTAGCAAGTTTATCTCAATTTCTCAATATTAATTATATCATTATTTATGTGTGATATCAATAAAACGAGATTTACATTTTTTTATTGTTAAATGGTTAATTGGTACCTATCGATAATTTGACGTTAAAATTAGTGCCTACAAGAAATTTTAAATTTACAAAAATTTAAAATGATTATTGCTGCACCTACTAGGTATTTACATAGTTTACTGTGACAAATCAGAGGATTATGTTATGACGTCATCAATAATAATTATTATTATTGTACATTAATAACGACGTGTAGTTTATGTTTTGCTTGTATCTGGTGGAGGTTTTCATTTTCATTCAAGTAGATCCACTTCATTATCGTATTATCACTATCAACCCATATCATTTTACAGCTGGATAAAGGCTCTCCCAATTGTTTTCCATATTTCTCTGTCTCTCTAAATTCTGTACAGAAACGAACTCATACTTTTTTTATTATAAATCAATCGATATTAGACCAGTGCCGATAATTTTTGAAACCGAAAAAAATAGCAGTAGGATGAAACCTATTGGAAAAGGAAGAGAATATAACAAAAATGAAAGGAAAAATAATTTACGGGCGATCTGAGGTCGGGAAGTGGAAGGGGGTGAGTTTTAAGGGTAGAAAACTCAGTTTTTCTCGATTTCCGGCAAAACCACAAGTTCTATGGAAAAAAGTTAAATGGCAAAGTTGTAGGTAATGAAAAGATCTACAACTTTTGTATTTAAACTTTTTTCACATAACCTCAAAATTTATGTGAAAAATTCAAATAACCAAGTTTTTGGTTTTTAATTTTTATCTTTTACAAAAAAAAATTTTTTTTCACGAAATTTGGTGAAAACTTACCTTTTTATGTCCCAAACACACTGTAATTTTTTTGATTTAAAATATTTATTTTTTCACCTTATTTTGACTTAATATTGAAAAAGCACCCTAATTTTCAATCGAAAATTCTCGCGTCAAAATATCTGCTTTTTTAAAAAACTCGGTGGGCTTTTTGTTCGTTGAAATCTCTACTTTTCGATGGTGTAAAAAAAATATACATTAGGTACTATGGTAAATATTCCAGTATTTACCTTGCTATGTAGATTCCAAAAGTTTCTTTTAAAGTAAATTTGTCACAATTCTCTTAAAGTAACTCAGCCTGCACGTGTATTTTCATGAACGATGTTGTTTATTTCGACTTGCAATTTTTTGTTTATCAATGTAACACGGAATCTTACGTTTTTCGAGTAATTAAAGTATAAATTTTAATAAATAGCTCAAAATTGTACATGATGATTTAAGAAAATAAAATTTCTGATTCGAGTTGTTTTCGTTTCTTTGCATTTTTTGAAGAACATTTACCATAGTAATGTATATTTTTTTTACACCATCGAAAAGTAGAGATTTCAACGAACAAAAGGCCCACCGAGTTTTTTAAAAAAGCAGATATTTTGACGCGAGAATTTTCGATTGAAAATTAGGGTGCCTTTTCGATATTAAGTCAAAATAAGGTGAAAAAATAAATATTTTAAATCAAAAAAATTACAGTGTGTTTGGGACATAAAAAGGTAAGTTTTCACCAAATTTCGTGAAAAAAATTTTTTTTTTGTAAAACATAAAAATTAAAAACCAAAAACTTGGTTATTTGAATTTTTCACATAAATTTTGAGGTTATGTGAAAAAAGTGTAAATACAAAAGTTGTAGATCTTTTTATTACCTACAACTTTGCAATTTAACTTTTTTCCATAGAACTTGTGGTTTTGCCGGAAATCGAGAAAAACAGTTTTCTACCCTTAAAACTCACCCCCTTCCACTTCCCGACCTCAGATCGCCCGTAAATTATTTTTCCTTTCATTTTTGTTATATTCTCTTCCTTTTCCAATGGGTTTCATCCTACTGCTATTTTTGTTCACTTTTTATCATTTTCAAAGGCTTCTGCACTGGTCTATATTAATTTCATTATATTTTGGATATTTTGTGTATCCTAAAATATTTTCAATGCATTTTTTTGCCAGCCATGGAACCGATTTATATTTACCGTAGAATTCCGATTATCCGAGTTTTGGTTATCCGATCATCCGCAATAACCGAACCGAACCTCTTAAAACAGTCTTCCTTTCTCTTGAATCATCCTCATTATCGACATATAATAGGGGTCATCCATTAATTACGTAAAGGTTATGGGGGGGGAGGGGGGGGGGTATTGGATATCTTACGGACCCTTACGTAGGGGGGGGGGAGGGGTCCGACGTATTCCTTACGTAAGTTTCTTAAAATTTGTTTTTAAATTAAATTTAAAAATCAAATATAATATTTGACAAAAAATCAAATATATTGAAATATATAGTACTTAAAGGCGCTGATACACATGCTACTTACTCACTACTTACTGGCACGAAAAGCATGCTATTATGACGTAATTTTACGACATTTACGTCATAATAGACGTAATTTTACGACAATTACGTCATAATAGCATGATTTTCGTGCCAGTAAGTAGCATGTGTATCAGCGCCTTTTAAAAATCATTAAACATAGTGGCATAATAGTATAATATACTAGCTGGCACAGTCGGCCTACCGGCCGCCTTTAGCCATCAAGACCGTGTCGGATGTGGTTGTTCGGCCTTCGGTCTCACTCAAGGGTATCGCAGGCATACGTGTAGACCGTGCCTTTTCGGCATTCGGCCTCACTCCAAGGTACTAAAGTAGCCTATGTTTTTCGTAGCATTGTAAATAACTTCTACACCAAATTTCGTTAAGATTGGTCAAATAGAAACGTAAAGCACGGCACGCGTATTTGCATTGTCGATCGGTTGACAGTTTGACAGCATTCATTATTGTTTTTTAAGTTGATTTTGAGTAGCCTGCCTTCCTTTAAGGAATCTCGATAATCCATTCATGCGCGTCCCATAGGGACGCGCATGAATGGATTATCGAGATTCCTTAAAGGAAGGCAGGCTACTCAAAATCAACTTTCATTTCCTTTGCGAATTTTTGCACTATTTCAATACAAAAACATGCGCAGGAACACACATAATAACTGTGCCAAATTTGGTTCCGATCGGTCAAACGGTTTAGGAGTCTATAGGGAACATACATACACACATACATCCATTTTTATATATATAGATTATTATTCATATTTTATAAATATTAGGGGTGGAGAGGGGGGGTCAAAATTAATTTTCTTTTAAATAATCCTTACGTAAGATGTGGGGGGGGTTTCCACAATCTTACGTACCCTTACGTGGGGGGGGGGGGCCAAAATTACAAAAATCATCCTTACGTAATTAATGGACGGCCCCATAGTTCAAATTTATCTTCTTTTATTTTTTTAATTTATCACTTTTTCTTTGTTCCATCTTAAAGCCAACATTTCTGAGCTTAATACCAGGATTATAAAATATGAAGTAAAAGGAAAATTTGAAATAAAATAAACACTTTTTCTTTGTTCAATCTTAAGGCCAACATTTCTGAGCTTGGTACCAGGATTATATGAAGTAAAAGGGAAATTTGAAATAAAATAAACACTTTTTCGTCGTTCAATCTCACAGCCAAAATTTCTGAGCTTGGTACCAGTATTATATGAAGTAAAAGGGAAATTTGAAATAAAATAAACACTTTTTCTTTGTTCAATCTTACAGCCTAAATTTCTGAGCTGAGTAAATTTACTACTTTAGGGACCTTAACTAAGCTGAACATCAGTGGCATCTTGTGGTTTGCTACAATAATGTGTGTGTATGGGGGGGGGGTAATAATTTGTAATAATTTAATTACAAATTAACTTTTAACTTTTTAGCATAGTGATTTAAATCTTTGCCAAACGTCTAAGACGGTGCTAAGCGACACCGTAATTTCAAATAAAATTATTTTTAGTTGTTATTCTGTGTTTTAGGGAGGGCGGTACCCCATCGCTATCCCGTACCAGCCACCACTGCATCCATATAGGTTAAACATAATTAAATCCTTGTCGAACACCCTGGTAAACCGTGATCATTTCTTTTCCTGGGGCCATCTTTGTTCTAGTAGTTTAATAGAGAGATTTTGTTGCTTCGCTCAAGTGTAAAGGGAAGCTTCGTTCGTTCATAATCGTTCATAGTTTGTTTCGTAGGACTCTATCGAATGCTTTCTTCAGGTCTATACAGGAGCAACCCTTACAGAAGTCATTTTGTTCTTCCAATATAATTGCCTCCGCTATGGATTGCAACCTTCTGATGAGGATTTTAGAGCATACTATTTGATAAGTGGAGTTTAAGGGACTAATTCCCCTGTAATTGTGACATTGGTTCCGATCACCCTTTTTATATATTCTTTCTCATTCCGAGGAGATCTGTGTATATTTCCAATACATATTAATGAAGAATATGAGTCTGAGTTTTAAAAGAATCTTTGTATATTTAATTAGCTCTGAGTTGATTCCATATGTACTGTTGTGTCCATCGTGTACCACCAATTATGGGCAAGCACTGCAAGGGGAAACAATCGGAGATGATTTTAAATGTATTAGTTTTAAGTTATTGTTAATTTAAGTTTTTGTTTATTTTAAAAACGCCTGGTGATAAGTGCGTAGGCAATACACAACTCAGAATAAAATCTTTAAATTAAAATACAAATGAGAATAAAACAAGAGAAAAATGGTAGTCATGAGGATAAGAAAGGGAGTTCAATAAGAATGAGCGACGAAGACAGTCGTATAAAAATAAAGTTCCATTAAAATAAGCGACAAGTATAGTCGAAGGAGTGACCATTTAGATAGCGTCTAGATAGGACGTGTGGAGCTACAAATTCGAGAGCGAACCGAACGGTCGTAGTGCGTTTACGAAGCTGAAAGCGTACCGGACGTACGTGTAGTCTGTTAGTGATTCTTGAGATCTTCAGATCAACGGTTAAGTTGAAGAACCAAGAAAGAGTATTCCATGTTTGTCCTAAGGAGAAGATTGTACAGAACCATACAGCAATTGGACTGGGATTGATGGAGGTCTAGTCTTTGTAGGCGACAATTTGGACCAGGAGATAATTGGACTGGGATTGGTGCAGGTCTAGGCATTGTAGGCGACAATTTGGACCAGGAGATACGAAACGAGCAGAGAGTGACTGGGAAATAGTGTTGTGTGATAAGCCACGAATCACCATAAAATAAAGGTTAGGATAAATTTCGTTATAATTTTAAGTTTGTTGGATTTGTGTTTAAGTTTTGATTTTGTTGTTCCGTTTTTCTATATTAATGTTATTAAATCTGTATTTATGCAATCCGATTGTTTTCTTTTGTATTGTTTGCTTATAAGACGTTTAAGCGAGTATTGAGAGGAATACACCTGAGGTAGAAGAGTGTTCGAAGTGTTCATCCTTATCTTGGCATTTCTCAAAATAGCCAAG
This sequence comes from Podabrus alpinus, assembly GCA_932274525.1. Classification (NCBI taxonomy): domain Eukaryota; kingdom Metazoa; phylum Arthropoda; class Insecta; order Coleoptera; family Cantharidae; genus Podabrus; species Podabrus alpinus. The sequence goes on from OW026451.1 coordinate 21,274,158, forward strand.
TTTGGGACGCAACAGTACCTATGGTTTTCCTTTTGTTTTGTGGATTTCAGCATTGCTTGTAGTGCGATAAGATCTATGGAAGATTGCTTGATGAGGTTTGTGCTATATTTGGACTTTGGCTGGCATTCCCTAGTTTTCCGTAGTTAGTTAACCACTCAACCTCTGTTATATTATTTATTTGGGCCGTGTCCTTTTCGATTTTGTTCATAATGTTTCATAACTTTATACGCAAATTGTTGGCGTCCGTTTAGGTCCTGTTTTAATTGATTTACGTATTGTTCCCAACTATCTTTATGTGTGTTGTATCTATCCATTGGCAATATTTCACTTGATCTTATAGCTTTCGTATGTTTCATCGTTTTGGTTTTGCAGGTATCCTTTGTGTGCTTTTTTCTTTTCCTCAACTGATTTCTTTATTTCTTCGCTCCATATCCTAAGGCGCTTTTTTGGTATTTTGTTTGCTCTCTTGCCTAATGCTTCCTTAGCTGCTTCTTCTACCATATATTTATTTTAAGTTTTCCCACTCTTCTTCGATGTTTTCACAGGAGGGTCTTTTATCCAAATATAGAGTTATTCTTCTTTGATACATTACTAGAATGCTTTCGTTTTCCAGCAGGTAGGTAGATTTTGTACAGTTCTTGTTTATTTTTATTATTTGTGTTTTTAGTGTGGTACCAATTTGCACGTATATTCAGTTTGGATATCACTAGGTAGTGGTCTATGTATAATACGGCTCCTCGATATAGGTACATGTGTATCCATGTATCAGGTTTGCGCATTTTTCGTTTGCTATTAATATGTAGTCGATGGATCGGGTTCCTCTGGCTTCGCATATGAATTTATTGATCATTTTCTTTTTGAAAAAAGTGTTCGTTATTTTAAGTTTGTTGTAAACAGAGAACCTTATCAGTTCTTGTCCATTTTTATTTAATGTTGGTTTTGTAAAAGTGCCTACTGAGGGTTCGCCGGGTTGGTTTGCTACTCTAACGTTTAGATCACCAGCAATAACGACATAATCGTTTTTATTAATCGTATTTATGCTCTGCTGCAGTTTTCGATAGAACTTTTCTGTTTCTTCCAGTTTTCTTTCTTCTGGTGTATAAATTCCGCATACCTTCATGTATCCTCTATTTATTTTTATTGTAGTTGTAATTATTTTCTCTCTTATAAATTCATAGTGATATTATATTCTATTTCTTAATTTATTTGTCATAGACATTGCTGTTCCTGCTAATGCTCTTTGACTTTCTCTCACTCCACTGCATATCATAATTAATATGGTTTTCGAGTTCGCGGTGTCCCTGTAGCTTCTTTTTGGTTTCAGATATTATAGCTATATGCATAACATTCCGGATGGCAATTCTCAGCGTTTCCTTCAATTTTGATTTCTTTTAATTGTGAATCAAATATACACATATGCCAAATGGATAGCATCAAAACAAAATTTCCAAAAACTCCCAAAACAAAAGGAAGAAATTTACAAAGTTTATCTACCGCAGAAGAAAGTGTAAGACTTATCTTCAACATAGGATGAATACAGAACTGAGAAATTTAGTAACCAATGATGATGTGAATGAGGAATAGTCAAATATGAAAAGGTTTCTAATGAAGCTTTATAGAAATGAAGCGAAAATATAGAAGAGGAGATTGCAGACTGTGGACACCGGAAATATAACAAGCCATTAAAGAAATGCAGAGAGAATACAGCTTGGCAAGGAAGACTTAACCAGGAATCTTGGGAACGATATATTAGCAACATCGAGCACGACATGCACGGACGACAGATGATAGCATATAAAGCTCTTATACTGCGAAATAAATCATAATCTTGGCACTAGAAGCTAACATGCTCGCTCACCAATCTCCTAGTACTATTATAAATCTAAATATATAAAAGAGAAGATCTGCGTGTTTGCGTGTTTGCGTGCGTGTTTGTTTGTTCGCTATACGTTCCTAGACCCGTGTGGACCGATCTCAACCAAATTTTGCACAGTTATTTTGTAGCTCCAGGCGCAACTATTCTCGCATATATGGAGAAGAAATTCGAGCGGGGAAAAAAGTTATTCGCTTTTTTCGAAAATCAAATCACAAGTTTGACACAAAATTTAATTTGTCAAATAATTAATCTGACGTACAGTCAGAAGTGATTCAAAATACTGTCAACAGATGGCGGGAGGGCGGCTTTAATTCGAAAAATGAAAAACAACAAACAAATTAATCTGAATGCCGCGAATAAGACCGGAGCACTTTATATAGGTCGCAGAACTCGCCGGAATTGTGCAAGAAGACGCAGATCCACCTCTTCGTGGAAGATCCACCTCTTTGCGGAAGATTTAACTTTACATGAAGATGTAACTTTACGTGAAGATTATGTATGTATGTATGTATGAATGACAGATGACAGATGACGGATGACAGATGACGGATGACAGATGACAGATGACAGATGATAGATGACAGATGACAGATGACAGATGACAGATGACAGATGAAAGATGAAAGATGAAAGATGACAGATGAAGACCGAACAACTATGGCCTTCGCGGATCTATCATGGTCCTCTCTCTGTGAGGCCGAAGGCCGAACAACTATGGCCTTCTCGGATCTATTCTGGGTCTAGATGGCTAAGGGCGGCGGATGTCGCCCGTGCCAGCTAGTACTATATAAAACACCACTTCTGTGTGTCTGTCTATATGTATTTCTCTTCGTAACTCTTCTGATTGGTTCTGGTTGCACGCGGAGAATTTTGTTTTTATTATAAACCGAAAATATAATATTCATAATACCACTAAACTGATTGCTGTGATATTGGGGCCTAAAGGCTGCATTCGAATTTCTTCGGTAGTTACAAAAAAATTAACCTATTAGCAGTATTTGACGAACAGATATAAATAGACAAATAAATAACATCGGGCTCTCTTGTGGATTTATATACGTGGTGAAATGTGACGTGTGCAACGTGCCTTATTAGCAGTGGCGTACCTAGGGGGGGGCGGAGGGGGCGGTCCGCCCCGGGCCCCTTTACTAAGGGGGCCCCACCCAAAAATAAATAATTCCATGTTTCTCAAATGAGCGAGCTCGTTCGTGGCTCAGTCGTTCAGAGAGCGTCGGTTTCGGAGCTGCGTTGCGTCGTGCTGAACGTCGTAGATTCAATTGTTCGAATTCGGGCTCTTACGATAAAACTTTTTATCAGTTTAACATTTTTAACAGTAATGATAATTGATGACCTCGGACTGCACGAGTTTGTTCCCTTATTCTATCTATTATTTCTCTGCACAGGGCAATAGCTTATGGAAGACGGTTAGATTAAGGCAAAAAAAGGCTAGCCACATTAAAAAGTGATAAAAGACCTTTTTTGAGGGTGAGGGGGGCCTACAAAATAAATCCGCCCCGGGCCCCAAGTGGTCTAGGTACGCCACTGCTTATTAGCACAAGTAGAACAATTGAATAAAAGCAACTTGCATATCGACATCCGGATGTCGATATGAACAACATTTGCTAATACTTACTTTTGATTCCAATACGTAGTACACGTTATACATTTAATGGGGTTCATGACTTCCCATAGTTGAACGACCTAAAAATGCTGACTGCTTTCTTAGGACGTTATCAATAAATAGAAGAATCGAGAATGATTTAGGATGAGTAATTAATAAGTTTTAAGAATTGTTAGTTAGTCATGGTCAGGTGTATGGTTAAAGTGTTTTGTTGTATTACCTACAGTAAGGTCATGCATTTTGCATGTGTCCAATTGTAATTGTTCCCAATAAATCAAATCAAGGCCTTTTTATTATTGTATTATACGTCAGGGTTAACATGGAAACAGATCGATGTGTATCTATTTATCTATTCTATTCATGTAAATCCACGATTATCTGTTTCCGTGGTAATCATGGAAACTTTTGTGGCTTCATGCGTGGTTAGCATGTAAACAGATCATGGTGTAATGGACAGATAAATGATAGATCTACAATGATCTGTTTCCATGTTAGCCACGTATACCATACATTGCAAATTGACAGATTGATAGAGCTTATAGATAAATATCTGTTCATTTGGGACATAAATAGATAGAAATCTACAAAAGCGCCCGATGTTGTTGACCCAGAATGCTTACATGTCTTTGGATGGCGCTGATTATATCATCGATACAAAGTCCATAGGAAAGATGTCGTCTACGCCTGGATGCACGTAAGGCGCTGAAAGAAGAATTCATTAGTGGACTGTTGCCTGCGATTCGCAACCTTGGATTGATTTTTTAAGATTTAGTCTGGCTAGTGTGAATCTAGAATTTTCACCACTCAAAAAATAACAAGATGTTGGGTTTTCCCACCAACTAAAAGAGGTAGCTTACGTGTTCCAGTCGCATTATTACACCACAGTTTACACTGATTTTTCCGGAGCTGATTTTTCCTTTTCGTACACACTAGTCGTTCCAGGTAAATCTCTCCAGTAAGCACCGATTCATCAGCATTATAAACTTGTTTATACGATTTAATTCCATCTCCTATAAGCGAGATTCTACTGCTGTTGATTCTAGGATGATGTCGCTGACAGGGCGTCTCCTTGTCTCACTCCATTGTTTACTTCAAAACTATTAGTCTCTCTTTGAGTTATTTTGATCGTATAGCTGTTGTCTCTTTCAAGGTCATCCTGATCAACCCTATCAGCTTCGTTGGTTTTGCGAAATACTTCATAATTCGTATCAATTGGAATCTGTTTACTTGGTCAAATGCCTGTCTGAAATCGACGAACAGCATATTATGTATCTCTATATCATGCTCATAGCTTTTCTCTATAATTTGCTTTACTATGTGCAATGCATCTGCTGGCGATTTGCCTCTTCTAAATCCAAACTGATAGTTTCTAATTATTTCATCTGTAAAATCAATAATGCGACTGTGTATAACCGTGGGCAGGATTTTATATGCCACATTCAGGAGTGTTATTCCTCAGTAGTTACTGTATTCTTGCGCATTCCCTTTCCTTTTTACCGGCACAATTACTCCTTCGTCCCATTTTTATGCGGCATATCTTCTCGTCGCCAGGCTTCTTGTATCAACTCACATAATATTTTATTGTGTATCCTTTCTCCTCCGTTCTTTATCATTTAAGTTATTATCTCATCATTACCTGGAGCCTTTCCGTTCTTTAGCTGCTGTATTGCTTTCACGATTTCTTCATTCGTTGGTTCCACCACTTCTTTCTCGTTCGGTATGTTTTCTGTATTTTGTTCCATTTTCTCTTCTTGATATGTGTACAAGAGTTTATGATAGTAATTCTCCCATATTCTTTCAAATTTTTATGTTCTATTTTTTATTACTTCTTCTTCATTTTATATTCCTCTATTTCTTATCTCATATGTTCTCTTACTATTCTTGATCTGTTTGTAGAATTTCTCTCCCTCATTCTTGCCTCGATCCATTTGTTTTCTTTTGTTTGTACAGCTTATTCGCTTCAGTTCTTTTCTTTTTATATTGATTTAAGTCGAATGGTTCATTAGTTGCTATCCATTTAATTCTTGTTTCTCTTTTCTTTCTGTTAGTTTCCTTGCATTCATCATCGAACAATGTTTTCCATCTTCTTTTCTTTCTGTGCAATATTATTCCATGTGGTGTCTACGGTCTACGTATATCGCTGCTTTTCTTTTTATTTTCAATCTCTGATTTAACCATTTCTTCATGATGTTTTTCGTGTTCTTCATTTATAAACCTTTCTGTTGCAAACCATTTTCTTGCTTCGTGTTTTGTGTTTTATATCATTGTTTTAAGTTTAATTTTTGTGACTATTAGGAAATGATTTGGTCCGTGTTGGCTCCTCTACGTTATACGATAACACGTCTCTTATTGAGGTGGCTCTTATGGTCATTTATGAACAATTAATATCAGCAGTGCCGAAATATGCCAATGGGTTGACCACCGAAGAAAAATTTGTACAACAAAATTGCGAAGTTTGTAAGATATTTGCAAAAAAATTTCAAATAACCATAAAATGTGTGCGAAACTTAAGAAATTGCATACAAGTTATTACTTGTTTTTATATTTTTCTATTTGTTTTAAAAACAACATGTTTTATAATTATTTATATCGTTTTTGCATCTTTCTGTGAAATAAACATTATTTTTATTGATTATTAATTATTAAATAATTTACTTTTTATAATGGAATATAATCGATTATAAATAATTATGAATAAGGTATATTCTAAGCGATAATATCTAATACTTGAGCAATAAAATTTTTGGAAACGAAATAAATAAATAAATAAGAGTACCGCGATACGCTCAAGTAACGGTGACTATAGAATTGAAGTGATTTTTTGGTTATCTTATCAAACGTATCAAACTATGTGTTGTCAAGAAATAATCTATTTCATATTGATACAATTGATTAAATATAAATATTAACGTTTCATCAAAACATCCATGATTTAAAATTGTAATAATTTTTTCCTGTTTTCTTCGCATACTTTTGGAACCATTTTAAGAATCATTGAAAACTAGAAAGTTCGAAACATACAGTATAGTATTTGCCTTTTGCTGGTTGAAGGATTCTCACTATTAGTGGGTTATTTTCAAAACTGACCTTTTTCATATAATAATCGATTATTCTTAAAATACTTATTATTATCAGTTACTTCAAGCCAATAACTTTATTAATCATAAATAATAATTAAAACTGGTCCATTCCAAAATATTTACAAAACTCTTTTAACTGTTGCGACGCCTCCATCAAAGAAGTATGAAGTTGATGCAAAAGTTTGTAGCGTTTTTGGTTTCCAAGGTAAGAGTGCTTTGGAAACAAATTTGTTTGAGAAATATCAATGTCATTTTAATGCCATAGTATTGTCTTATTGAATACTTCTTGAATTTTTCAATTTGTACAAAGTTAGGGGTAATTGTTAGCTACAGAAAATGGTGTGTCAAGTACAAAAAATGCACATTTCCGACATATCCTTTTGTTTGAGTTTAACCGAGGTATTAAGGCATCGGAGGTTGCTAGAACCATTTTTGCCGTTTACGGAGAGAATGCCATCGTGGAAAGTACTGCACAAGAATGGTTTTCTCGTTTCAAAAAGGGACATTTTGATATGAATGATTTCCCACGTTTAGGGAGACCATCCGCCTTTGATGAAGACCGATTAAATGCATCCATTCGTGATGATCTACGTCAATAAACTCGGGAATTGGGCAATATGATGAATTGTGACCAATCAACTATCGTACGACATTTGCATTCCATGGGCAAAGTTCAAAAGTTGAGTGTTTAGGTATCATACGTTTTGAGCAAAAACAACAAAAATCAGCGTGTTACCATTTGTGCTTCTTTGCTTGCTTGTCATCGTTTAGCTCGTCAACAACATCGGCCGTTTTTGTCCCAAATTGTTACTGGTGACGAAAAATGGTGCCTTTTCATCAACATCAAGAACAGAAATGAATGGCTAAGCCCTAACAAACAAGCAAATCCTCGTACAAAAGCTGGTGCCCATCCACACAAAGTAATGTTGTGCATCTGGCGGGATAAAGAAAGCGTCATCTACTATGAATTGCTTCCGAGGAATGTAACCATCAATTCTGAGGTTTATTATCAACAACTGCGTCGCCTGGAGGCTGCAATTCAAGAAAAACGACCGGCAAGACGGCATCAAGTGGTTTTGCAGCATGATTATGCATCAATGCGATAGAGAATTCTAGCATCTTCAGAAAGCATTTTCCCAAATCTATAACGATTTATGAAAAAAAATGGAAGGAATCATAAATACCTCGAACGGATTTAGATCAAAATTCGTAGGATAGAGAACAGTTTTTATAGAATTTTTTCAAGGAAATCAATTACTTTAGCAGTGACTAATCCTTATTGAATAAACTTCTTTCTTCTATCAATCTATTTAATTGAAGAATCTATTTAATTCTATTTAATTGAATAAAAAAAAATCATCAAAAACTATCTATAATATTGTTTAAAGTATAAGACCAGTTTTTTTCTAAATTTCATTAACTTTTTACTATTTATAACATAGCAAATAAGTAAATTAATTGGGTATGACCTAGAGTATAGTAAAAAAAATTATAAATTGTCAAGGTATACAACATAATATTATTGTGATTTAGTGATTACTATACATTGCATTATTTGTAGTAAAGATAAAGATGCTAGTAAGTATTGCCATTCCAAAGTTCAATACAAAAACTGAGGCCAGTTTAAAATAAACTTTAAAGTATACTTAATTATCTATTTAGATGCTCAAAATAATTTTGATATCAAAAATATAGTAAATACTCGCCTGAGTACCCTAAGTCTTCGTGTTGGTACTTAAGAACTTAAACTGATATTAAAACTTCTAGTCTATGTACGCTGAGTAAATTTTGAGAAAATTGAGACCATAATTTTAACACGCAAATAAACTAATGTACCTACGTATACTTACGAAACTTAGCATTAAAAACTCACTTTTGCCTCTATCACTGAAAAGATGGTAATCCTGAAAGTGTAAAAGCAAAACGCAAATAAAACTATCAGGCACGGCAACTCACGAATTAAGTTCAGGAAAACAAATTTTATTATTCTACATAAAATTGAAAACAAACCTAGAGACCAAAATGTACTCTGAGACCAAACTTACCTGCGGATGAAAGTTGGTACCGAGACAAAAAAAATTAGTCAAATTCCAATTTTCTTCTGTAGTGTAAGTAATTATAACGTCAACATATCGTACAAGTAGTTTTCCAATAGTTTTCCTTTGAAATTATAAATTTAAGCCCAGCAGACGTTCGCTACAAACAGTTAAACTGAAATTCTTTAAAAAAAAACTCATCAAAGGAAATAACTTCAAAATTTATTATTACGTAGATTAAATTTTACAATTTCCTTCTTAGCTGGAAAGCTCAGAATTTTCTCGATAATTAAAATAAAATTGAAATGTCTATTTTTAAAGTATTTTTGACGTAAGGAAAAGCTTAGGTAATCCTTTATATTTCCAGTGCAGTGGCGTAAATTAAAAAGAAGCTCTTAAAAAATTAATAACCACTTTGTTTGTGTACAGACCGATCCAAATAAATTATGCACAAACAATAAATAATGAGAACTATTATTTTTTTCATGCTGATTACGATAGCAAAACGAGAAAACATTTAAACAGTAACATTTTAAGTTATTGATCCAAATAAATTTTGTAATAGAACATCCTGTATACATAATATTATAGAATGTTGGAAAGAAGAAATGACATGTTGGACATAAAAGCTTACAGTGATTTTAAAATGTTTTGTCAAACTTTGAGGTAGGTATATTATTTTATACACTGAAGCAAATAAAAAGGTCTATAATATAAACATGTGATCGAATAGCGAGGGTTTTTAGATACGAACATCTTGGAATTTAGAAAATCAGACTTTATTAAATTTACAAAATTAAACTTCTTTATACATGTTAGTTGAAATCAATTAAGTTTTAATGAAATGATATTGAATTCTTTCAAGTAGACGTTTGAAATGTCTAGTTTCCATCTCTTGTACATATTTAATCGAATTGACAAGAAAGTTTTCTGTTACTAATACGACTTTTTGTCTTTCTATGAACTGATTTATCAAACGAGGCAATTAAATCATCGCATTTCCCATTGGCTGCGTAATGCCTGACTTTGTTGGGGTTTCGGGCTGGGTTGTGAGGGCGAGCGGCCACCTAATGGCTGCGGTTATACCTGACATAGTCGTTGTGCGGAGTCTGGGGGTGAGCAAAATATGGTGGTAAAATGGGCCCGATTATTAGATGGCATAAGTGCCATTTGTATATCACCATCCGTAAAATCCAGAATCCTTACGAGAACTAGACCTGGTCAAGCAAAGTTTGTAATTCTTTCAAACTATCGGTCAAAAGTACCTTGTCCAGCGACGTAGCAAGTAAAAGCCGGGCCCTGGTGCAAGCAGACCACACGGCCCCTTCTATCATTTCACAAAAAAAAATTCAATTTAAAATTACAATTTTATTGCACTAAAAATATATAGTCAATTGTAATAACAATAATTGTGTTATTACAAATGTAGTAACACACATACAAAACTAATTCTGTACCAGTTCGGAACAACGGCATAAGTCCATTTTTTTCACTTTTTGAGATTTTTATACAGATCGATAAAGCGCAAAAAACGAATTTTTTGATATATATATCTCAAAAAGTGAAAAAAATGGACTTAGGCCGTTGTTCCGAACTGGTACAGAATTCTAATTAATTTATGCAGAAAAATCTACTTTTCTTGTCTTTTTATTAGCAAACAACGCGATTGTTTTTTAAGATCTAAAGTTCTGGCTGTCTTATTTTCTATTGATAAAATTGCCAAGCTAGAAAGTCTGCTTTGTGACATTTTATTTCTCAAATAGTTTTTTATCAGTTTTAAGATTGAAAATGATCTCTCCGAAGTTGCTACCGATACCGGAATCATTAGAAAAAGGATGAAAGCACAGCAGATTTCTTTAAATGAACTTGAGATCATTTGATCGCAAATAACTAATTTCGCCAAATCATTAATTGAAACGTCTGCATTAATCTGATCTTTATAAATGCGTCTGAATGACAAAATTTCTTGTGAAATCGAATCCGATAAATCATCGGAATAAAATTTGATCAAGTTCTCAGATAAGAGTACTAAATCAGCATCAGAGTGATCTCTCAAGACCGAAGGAAAAAGTACTTTAAATCTCTGAACTACGTTATTTAACCCTTTAAATCGATTTTCTAATTGCGATATAATAACGTCCAATGTTAGATTAAACACAGACACACGGAAGTTTTCTTTGACGTTGGATAGTCGTTCATCACATGACAAACTCATCGCATTGCTTTTTCACTTTACGAATTCTGTGGTTTTTGAAACTTGGATCAATTCCCCAACCACGAGCTAAATCAGCTGCCTCATTTACAATTTCCTCGAAATTTCCTCTAATCTCTACAATATCTCTCATAGAAATTTCCAAAAGTTTTGACGCTCTTTGATTATCTTATTGTTCTCAATACTGATTTTTGAGAGTCTTTTAAACTTTAAAATTGCGAGATCTTCATAATGTAGTTTTCGGACTTACCAAGTTTTGGCAGTAACCCGACGAATATTATCGTATCAAAAAGGATAACATTTTTTTATCATTATAGTGACATACACTACAGGTACAAGTAATATATCCCAAACATAAAATTTTCTTCCTTTGGATGTTTGTGTTCTTCGTTCTCTTCTTTTACTTTTTTTTTAATTTCTACTTTATTGATTGAATGAATCTGAAATTGTGGAAAAAGGCCACCGGGCCCCTTTGGGGCCCGGGCCCTGGTGCGCGGCACCACTCGCACCACCTGTTGCTACGTCCCTGAACTTGTCGTCTGTATATCGTAAGCTGTTTAAGGGTGTACCATTTATTTTCATGCCACCATCAACTTCGTCCACCGCTTGATTTAGAAACATGCAACATGCTCGGAGTACAAATTAAAAATCAATGGAGAGAGGATACATTCCTGTCTGACTCCTCTTTGTATTTCAATATCATCTGTCATGATATTCTCAACGCGCATTTTTGCTCGTTGGTTGCAATATAGATTGGATAAAAATTTGAGAACTTTATTATCTATGCTAGTCACTTTCACTATTTCTAGCGTGACTCTCCAATGTAGCTTTCAACTTTATGGTATATTCTTTCGTGAACGATACTTAGGAACATCTTCAGTACATGACTCATTATGCTTATTGTTCTATATAGTCATTGCATTTCTTAGGTTTACATTTTTTGGAATTGGCACAAATGTGAATCTCAACTAGTAATATGGAATCTTTCGTTTGCCATAAATTAAATTAGAAAGCCGATGTAGTTTTTGTATTCTACATTCACCCACAAGTTTTATAATTTTGGATGGGATTTCAACTGGTCCCACTGTACAATTGGGATATATTGTTCGTCTACAAACCTTTGAGTATTTTCTCGTTGGAATTCAGCTCCTTCTTTTTTTGTTTTTTTTATGAAGATGGAAAGTGTGGTTCTTTTCGATATGTCTCTTGCCGAGAGAAAGTTAGTGTATACAAAACACCGATCATCCGAAAGATCATCGTCTGTATTAAGCAACGTCATCATTTTAAATATCGTATGTATTTGATTTACATGCAATCAAGTTCTTCTTTCTTTTCAATCTTCTCTTGTTGAACATAATATACTGAACATAAGACTCTCCAATCACTCTACAATCCCCCCCATTTTGCGCCTACATGCCACTTTTTTACGACCATCGCTTTGTTGTCATCTAGCTATCTCTTCTGTCCATTGTTCATGGTTCATTTTGGCGATATGTACTACCCAAATCCACTTTAGTTCAGCTGCCCTTTAAGAATGCCTGTGAATTTTGTTCTTTTTCTTATTTGGTGTTTTAAGCTTGAAAGTAATCAAGTGATTAATTTAACTTAATTACGAGCTAATAGTTGTTCAAGCTCTGGCAAATGCATTTTGATTTCCGTTTTGCAGATAAAATACAATTCGGAGGTTTTCCACGTTTGCAAACACTTTAGCATCGCTCATTTCGGAATTTGAAAAATGGAGAAGCTCAGATGGAACTTCGAGGCAAGAAAAGTGCCAGATCGAACGCCAGCATCGAATTATCCATTAGGCTATTATTATAGGTTGAAGCTTAGGACGTCAAGCCAAAAGGGGGTACCGTCGAAGGCGGTCAACGTAATATAAGGAAAATTTTAAATGTCGTAATAAAATAAATAACAATATCAGTAACTAATAGAGCCAAGTTAAAACCTCAATGAGCTTTAATACGAATATACGTTATTATGTTATTCAAATGGGAAAATTCTAACGATTTAGTGCTGAGATTTCTCTCTTTCGTCATGTCCTCATGTCTGAGGAATCGTGATCCAATGGGTCATTCGCAGCTGTTGACTATTATGCCTCTCTATTTATTTCCTTTTTTCTTCTTATTGATGTCACTAGCGGTCGTTCGAATATCTGTTTAATTTGGTCGAGCTTTTACTGGGTGATCTATCACTTCGTCCTTGGCCATCTACCTTTGCTTGTGCTACCAGTTTTTCAAGCTTGGTCCATCTCTTGTAATTATGTGTCCAAAATATTTAAGAATGCGTCATATGCATACAGTCGATAGTCTATCCTGCATTTTTAGTTTCTTCAATATTGACATATTTGTCATCGCTGCCTATGGGATCATCATTATATGCCTCCAGCACCACATCTCAAAAGGGTCAATACGTTTCCTATTAGGGTCCACGAGTCAACGCCAAATAGAAAATTTGAGAAAACGAGGGATTGAATCAGATCAATGTTTGTGTGTTAACTATTACAGCGCGTGTTCTTAAAAATTCTTAAAAAAAAAATTATAATTCAATTTGAATTCCCATCGACTATACAAAACAACTTTACTTGATGAGAAGTTCTCTGAATTTGTCCACGCAAAGATTGCATACCATCATAATACCAACATAATATAAAATTATAAAAATTTATCTATTCATGGATGGTACGAAAGTTGGACGTCATCGTCACAGGATAACAACCCCTCAAGAAGTGCGATAGCAGTATGGAAGAAACAGGACATTGTACTATAATATGAAGAAGAAGAAGAAAAATTTTAATTTTAAAATGTTCATCATCATCATCTTCACGTGTTAGACTTGTTGTCCGTTACGTCACTCTTTCATTGGTCTCCCCACTCCTCACTATTTTAAAATGTTTTAAACACAAAAATCATGGTAATATATTATATTTGGGCTTATACATTACATAGCTATTATACAACATTTAGCTGTTCCCTCAATCCCAACCTCCACACCTCTCGGTCGTACACCATTTCTTCTTCTAAATCTCTACTCTGCATAGCCTTTCGCATGCCTTCAATCCATGATTTTCGGGACGTCCTCTCTTATTCTTTCATTGTGGTTTCTATACGAATACTATTTTTGGTAATCTTTTATCTTCCACACGTAGCAGATGTCCAAACCATTTAAGGCCGTTTGTTTCCATTCTATGTACTACTACATCTTCTTCTTGTGCCATTATGTTTGTGACTCTATCATTTCTTACTCTTTGTGTTCTCGATACCCTGGCACTTCGTCGTAAGTAGTTCATTTCCATCGCTCTAAATCTGCATTTTCATTTTTACCTATAACGTCTTTATCCACCATCGCTCCTAAATATCTAAATTCATCCACTTGTCGGATCTGCGTCTCATCATTCACCAGGAGCTCAAATCTAGCATTCGAGCCTATCACAAGAGATTCTCTTCTTCCAAGCTAACCTCCAATCCCCATTTTCTATAGTCTATACCTATATAACCTTTTCAGCATGTACTCTATGTCATATTATTATTAAAATTCTCAATTATTAAAATTTTCTAGATATAATTCTGAGTAGGTACATACTAAAAAAAGATAATTATCTAAGCCCTACAGTTTACGCGGTACACTTCTCGTATTAATTTCGCGAATTTTTAGAATTTTTGACCTGATGGTCGTGAACTTTCACAGTTGTTTGTTTTTACATCTTTTCTGATACTTTGTATTTTTAGAAATAACTCAACTTTAGTGCATAACTTAAAGTATGGGGTATAAAATTCTACGTAAACGTAAAAATATTTTAATATATTTGACGATACGGTTTTCCGTATCGATTGATTGATTTCTTCTTTCGAATCTTACGCAGAACTTCATTATCTTTGTATCTTGACCAACCGAGATTTGTCATACGATGTATCAAAAACGAGGAAATTCGGAAAACTTGAATCCTGAAAATCGTCCTTCAAAAAGGATAAAAAATTACCAACTTTAAAATCTCATAGCTAGGGCCCCATTAGGGCTAGAAAGTGATTTATATCGAGATATACAGAGAATTTATGGCCCCAGTTTCACTTATCTATGAACCACTTGTTCGTCGACGAATAGGAAAAACATTGTAATTGTAATTCTGGGCAAAATTAAAAAAAAATCTGTAGTCTGCCTCAAATTAAGAGCGTTCGCTGTCTGTTACTTACCTAATATTACGTCTACTCAGTACGTCAAGTTTCCAAGTTATGAGGCACAATTGAAAATGTTACCGCATTTATTATAAATACATTATTAGTTCTAATTTCTTCGCCTGAACTTTGCGAAGTTGCGACTCAATTTTTTAAGGACTTTTTTGACAAGTTAAACTTTAGTGGTTTGGAGTTGCCTTCTGAGGAAGATGGTCAAATTTAAGTTGTGACTTTGCCTAAAGTCGAACCGGCTATCAGCATTAGCATGCATTATGTATGTATGTTAACTTTTCCATGCTATTCAACGCTTTGTCTTTTATGTAGTGTATACTTACGTTTTTTTATCGATGTTTCAATAACAATAATGTTTCTGATATGTAAAATTTTTTTATTCTGTCAAGTTGAATTTGGGGATAGTCACTCTAAAAAGTTGTGTTAAAATAAAGTACTAGAATATTTGCAATTACAGTAAAAGAAATCGTTTACAACAGAGAAATGCCTTTCTACATGCAATTTTATAACTTTGGCTATCATTTGTGGCATTTATTAGGTATATTATGAGTCTTACTATACGCAAGAGGGAGATAGGTATTCGTGAATTTCAAATCAGCTACTTTTGTCTGATATTGTATGGGTTATAGATCCTTAAAACTTTGGAGCTTTTAAACTCCTGCGTTAATTTTAAAGTACTAAGTACCAATTTCGGGGTTGTGAACAACATACTACAGAAATTGCTTATGCTAAACTTTTGCGTTAATTGAAGTAATTTCAAGATTGTGAATCAGGCTTTACTGTATTGCTAAATTACATATTACGCATCTTTTCTCTGATATCCCAATAGATTTTCTATGCCAGGCGTTGAACTTATTGAAACTTTTGGAGGGTCAAAACTTCATTCTTCTTCGAAGTTTTTATTTATTTGGGTAGGTGTACTAAAATGTTTCGTATTGAGAGAACAATGGCTGCAATAAAAAGACTGATGATGATGATAATACAGTAGAAGGAAAAAAATTTAAATACAAATTACCAATTTGTAAAAAATGACAATTTATTTAAGTTATAATAAATAAGTTAGGCTAAATAATGAAGTACATTTATTATTATGTACATAGCATGCATACTAAGCATTTTGTTTCACTAACCTTGTTGTTTATATCTACATAAAGATAAGTTAATTTTCTACAACAATAAAAAGCTAAGTCTTTTCATTTATATACAATACAAATTTATGTATTGGACAGTTATTAATTTTAAAACCCGATATGTACTAATTACACAAAAATGCACTTTTACTAATAATAGTCTTTCATTTTAAACATTTGATATTCTTTACAAACACTCGTCCCGATAAAACAATCTCGCTATAATTAAAAATGAACATAGAACGTAATATACACTAGACCCTCCGTGTACGCGAGTTCGATGTACGCGAATTCAGAATAACGCGAATTAGATTTGGTTTGGTTAAGATTGGTCAAATAGAAACGTAAAGCACGTGCACGCGTATTTGCATTGTCGATCGGTTGACAGCTTGACAGCATTCATTATTGTTTTTTTAAGTTGATTTTGAGTAGCCTGCCTTCCTTTAAGGAATCTCGATAATCCATTCATGCGCGTCCCTATGGGACGCGCATGAATGGATTATCGAGATTCCTTAAAGGAAGGCAGGCTACTCAAAATCAATTTTCCTTTCCTTTGCGAATTTTTCAGAATATGTAGTATTTCGTAAATAAACCTTAGTTTTAAACTTTTGTTTTTAGACTTAAATAAATTTTGGAACCTAACCCCCTGTTTTCTATTGCTTCTTTGGTTCCATTTACGCGAATTCCATGTACGCGAGGTTTTTGGCGAACGGAACCCTCGCGTACATGGAGGGTCTAGTGTAATTATACAAAATATAGAAGAAGGTATTGACATTATAACTAGTGATGATTTTAGAACTAATACAAATTAGTTTGATATGAGAGAATTTAAAAAAATTCATTAAAGGCACAAATTTTCATATAGACCAATTGTTGCTACTACTTAAAATATAATTATTTTACCTTTGAAAAAGCTAGTTAGTACAAAATTAGTAAATTATAGTGTTGAATATAAAAAGTGATACAAAATCGTTTTAATTGACAGAATAGTTCTAAATTCACTAAAATAACCAAGTTTAAAGGTCATTTCAACTCGTTGCACACTTTACTATGCATACAATCCAAGTCGATGAATTTTAGCCGATAAAAAATTATGCAAAATGAAAACAATTGGTTTAGGATTTCCTTCGAGGTCCAATTCCTGAAAACATAGCGGTTAAAAATGAAAATGTTAACCGTGCGGTTAAAAGCTCTTACGATATTATCATCTCCGAACTCTAAAAATAACAAACGCTGGCCGTCATCGGAAGAATTTTTTAGTTTGTCAAATGGATATCTCCATAACGTTTTACAACCGGTGCCTGCTTCTAACAACGTAAAACCGTTTTCGTAATGAATAACAAGTTGCGCCGGCCTGTTCTTCCACGAGCATCCTATAAGTTGGATTAAAGTTTCGTCAAAGTTTGGTGGACTCAGAACAACAATACTTACGGCAAACTAATTCCCTTTGAGTAATTGCACTTGCATGACTTCCGTTTACAAGTGCTTTCGCCCATGCAGCTAAATCACGGTGAGTTTCGGTTCGTAGGCGATGCGTTATTACACCTTCTGCAGTGGCACATCGTATACTAAATTCGGGCAAATCTGCCCTTCTAGCTGATCCTACCAATCGCGTGGCGATTAACGAATAAGCTTCTGCGGGAGCTCTCCAAGCTTCGCCCGACCACGGAGCACTTTCGTATAACCTTAATTCGCTATCCGTAACCGCGGCAAAAATCGAATTCCATCGGTCCATATCTTCCGAACTGTCGGAACTAGATAAATTATTCTAAAAATTAGACTCGTTACAATCAGGCAAAGTGGATATAAAATAAAGCTTTACTTCAAATTTTGGCCTCCTTAATAACCATCCTATATATCTCAAATCGGGTATAGCGCGTGCAGCTTCATGAAGCGCAGCTGTCGTAAGCGTTGCAAGGGCTGAATGGAGCGTATTAAACCAAGCCGCAGCTTCAGCCGGATCCACGGCCCTTAACACACAACTATGTACAGCATCTGGAGAATGAAGTTCTAACGTTCGTCCTTCTGCAAATAAAATAAAAAGCATTAGTAATGGGAATGTCATGTTTTTCTTTCAGTCAGAAACATATTTGTTAGTAAAATTCAAATGCAGTCGTAGGGAATTTCACGGAATCTTGCAGATTTGCTACAGTTCAGAGAAATGCTATTAAAATGCTTTAAGGCGCTATTAAACTTACCCGACATTTCTCTAATTTGCAAACGCCCTTTCAGTTTACTTTTAACGTAAAGATAAGATTCAATTTAATGACCAATATTTCTTAATTCCTCGCGAATGTTAAATAAGTCGTACGTACTACGGAATTATTGTTCGTCCTGATAAAAAAATATAGAATCAAAATTAAATTAAATGAACTTTTTTAACACTAAAAAATTGCTTTTCAGTAAACAACAATCATTCATTAAAGAGAGCTAAAAAAATTGCTTCCATTAATAGGAATAGCGGAAAATAAATCAATTGCTTATGTATAAATCCAACTATAAATTGCTAAGATTGATTCGTTTTGTTATGCTTTATTTATCTCACTCAATAAATTGTTTAGGAATAACCGATAAAATCTTTTACAATTTGCGAAGTCAATGTAATCCTTGCAAGATTGTCAGGTTATAGTTTAGTGAAAATCTATAGAAAAAATAATTTGTTAGGAAGTTATACTCATTAGATTTATAAATCGAACCGACGCGACGGTGTTGTAGAGTATTTTTATATTCCACTTTGAAATAGAGGGATAAAATAATAAATTATTTTGAAAATAACATCCCGACATTATCCAATACATTATTAAGTGACGGAGTTCAAGCTTTAGAGAAAACAATGTCGTGTATGCATCTAATAGCATTTCCTAGACGAAGTTTTACATTCAAAGTAAAAAAATCGATTTAAGTTCATGTTACTTTTGTTAAAACCTCATTTTATGTAAATTTTTAAAGATTTTATGTTGACAAAATCTCGACTTAAATCTACTTGAATATTTGTAGTTTCTCGAGAAAAATAACCTGAATAATATATTGCACATTTACATCGTAAACGCCAATTTACATTTACGAGGAGCAAAGTAAACTTTAATTAAAAAATTACGATAGGATCGTAAATTTTAAAATCATCAATGTTGCATTTTTTATTTTAGATTTATGAATGTGTAATATACCCGAGTACCTCGGAAAGTTCTATCAGACCATCTACTGTCATGTAACCCATCATAGGATTATTCATAGTTTTGAAAGACTTTTAAAATAATTTGCATAATTTCGTCCTTATTATACTTCTTCTTTACCCAAGGGGAAAAATGCAATATTTAGGAACCGATTTTCGAGCCATACATGAGATAGTTCGGTTTACTTTTCAATTGGCGAAATACTTGTTGAACTTATTTTACCTTCCAATGGTGGTCACTTGACCAAAATTATGTTACCAGCATATAAAACTTTCCGACTTCAATGATATTGGTTTATAAAGAGAAGTCACCATCATGCTTATACATTTGTGTGCGGAAGAATTTAGTTCCGCTGAGTAGATTTAATATAGATTAATTAACTTGAATTGATAAAGTTCCGATTGTTTGAAAACTTTGTGTATTTTAACTATTTATTTTAGCGGAATTTTTTACCAAAGAGTACGAAAGATGATTCCGATTGCGTTGATGATTACATTATTATCTATAAATAATATAAAGCTAAAAGTCTTCACTCACTCACTCATCAAAAATTAGCGATTGGCTTGCAAAGCACCAATCGACGATGTCAATTTCATAAGTAGTAAATTAGAGCATTCCCAATATGAAAATACCAATATTGTTATTATCTAGAAGCATCCGCAATCCATCTATACGTACATATAAATCATAATACAAGATTAAAGATACGAGTT
The DNA here is from genome assembly GCA_932274525.1 of Podabrus alpinus. Lineage (NCBI taxonomy): Eukaryota > Metazoa > Arthropoda > Insecta > Coleoptera > Cantharidae > Podabrus > Podabrus alpinus. The sequence continues at coordinate 21,294,183 of OW026451.1, forward strand.
CCATTTTAGTAATTGGCGTACATTACGTCACGTGTACAGCGCATATCTGGACAATGAATCAATCAACGTCTTTCAATTTTGAAAATTTGAAAGAAAAAGTTCTATTCGGTTTTATTTTCTATTCCAATTTGAATTGGAGGACGTCGGATAGGAATTGGTTCAATTCCTATCAATTGAATTCCAATCAAAGGAATTGGTATTTCGAAGTGCTGTGTGGCAAGTCAATGAAATGTCCAAAAAGTCGAACAATTACTGGATACACTTATTGTAATAATCTCTTCCAGTGCGGCCTTTAGGCCGCATAACCTTGCCAATCACTTATTAGATTGCTAAAGACGTCTGTATGGCTGCCTGTGTGTCAGCTCATTAATATGTATTATAATTATAAAAGGCGTGATTTTCTGAACTGTTTTAATGTACGAGACTTTCGTTTCGCTATCCTTTCTTGAATGTGATCTATTCAGATCAGAAAAAGACGGAAAGTATTTTTATGCAAAATTTAATCAGATTAACGTTAGGTTCCATATTTAAACTCGTCTTATCGCGAAACTTTAAATTGTAAAAATAAACATGTTGGTGAAATTCTTTCAACAGGTCTTGTGTAAACGTGATAACAAACTTCAATGTGAATGTATGTACATTATTTTCAGTTGAAGTATTTGTTGTCTTTTTACATCCATGCGAAATTGTAAACGAACTAAATTAATAGCGTATTGAGTTTTCGAGAAAGTACGGATTTGATTATCATTTCCAATTTAATGTTTTGTTTAATTTATGGTTATATTTCCTAAATGTCGTGTGGCAGGGAAATCGTGCTGGATTGAAAGGGATCTCGGAAGGCAAGCAATTATTCTAAGAACCTTCCTTGACCTAGAGGGGACATTTGACAACACGTCCTTTAACTTTATAGAGAAAGAAAGAGCTACCAATAGTTGTGAAGTAAACCCTGTCATAACAGGCTGGATCAGTACCATCTTAAGAGACAGGAAAATTAGCGCTAGTCTGGGACAGACGACTGTGGAGGGAAGAAATTTGGGGAAGTTGTGTTTCCATTGGTGCAAAAAGGCCACGAGAACTATCTAGAGATAGTGGACACGAGAGGAACTTTCGTGGTAGTCTTCATGCGGCGCAAAACCTGCAAGATGTGAGGACTCTGGAAATGTGAGGAGAGGAACCAAATTTGGGGAAAGAGTCGAGCGACAATTTATTTTGTTACTGCGAAAATTTTAATATTTTTCATGTCCAAATGTCAAATTAGATACTCAAGTCAATAATACAAAGTGAAAAATATAAACCGGGGGGTCTGGGCATAATATTATTATAGCCAAGAAAAGTACACCAGTGTCATAAAATATTTTTGTCGTTTTACCGTCTGATCGCCATTTGTTGCTTGGGGGGGGGGGGGGGCGGGTGTAATTAACCCCTAAAGCTCATCTTACATCAGGACATTTCTGGCGTCATTTCTTGAGCCATTTCTGCGCACAACGGTATACGCACGCGCAATCACATTTTCTGCAATTAAATCGCTTTCTTTATCCATTTCAATTTTTATGTGTAGCACAGTTTCCACAATTTACATCAACACTAAATTATCGTTCGTTTAATCTTACTGCGAACGCTCGCAGGCAAATTGCGTTGAAAATTGCCTCAAAATAGAACACGTTCTATATATTTGGCCTACAAAATGTTTCACGTAAGTTGCTAAAATTACCTACTGCGCAAAATCAGCGCAAGAAATGGCGCAAGATATGGCCTGATATAATACAGGCTTTATTTTTGGAGCAAGAAATGGCGTCAGAAATGACGCCAGAAATGTCTCAGGAAATGGCGCAAGAAATGACGCCAGAAATGTCCTGATGTAAGACGAGCTTTAGACCCACCTGTCGGCAGCTTTCAATTCTTTACAACTTAATTTGCAGTGGTGGCTCGTGACTTCTTTAATGGGAAGCACTTAGTAATTTAAGATATTTATCATCTACTTCATTACTTTTTTCCGGGGGTGGACCACTCTGCAATTTGGTGTACAAGATGTTGCAAATGTCTGCAATAATTTTCGGCAATTCTCTACACATTTTAGGATTATTTGCAATTTTGGTGTACAAATTGAAGGTGAGCAATGGCTTGGTAGAGAATGTCCTATCAATGTGGATTTGATGGATAATACCATAGGAAATCTCCAGAATTAAAGAAAAATTTAGGAGGTTCGTTACATTGAAGTCGAAATTGAACTTTCGAAAAAATATTAATAGTACAGTGCAATTCGTCAGTTTAGAAGATTAACTCTGAGCAATTGCAGGCAAACAGTGGTTTTCATTGCATAATATGGATACATGATAATTCACAAGGAGAGAATAGGAGGAAAAAATAGTTTGGGTGCTGAAGGATAGATAAGAAACAAATTATAAATAAATCCACCAGACAAATTGAAAAATGGGAAAACTGCATAAAAGAGACAAAATAAATTAGAATGAGAAACAAGCAAAACTCAATTTGGATTTAAAAATGATACGAGAGCAATGCGAAATTTAATTTGGAATCAACGTAGATCTCCAAAAATGTCAAACACAATATTATGAAGTATTTTGACGGTAATGAAAAGGTGTGTATGAACGTTATAATTAAAATACGAAATCAAGCCACGCAATTTCAGCTTTTTAATAGTGTTCATTATTAATATTGCTTTGTTCATCCGACGCAATTCTTCAGAGTTACTTATATGGCTAAAAAAATTTGTTTGGTATGCGTCGATTTACCCACAAATAAAGACTTTGAACAACTTCTAACTGAAAATATTTATAGTCCTTGATCATAATATTTATCCTTACTTCTAGTAATTATTAAATTAAATCATGGCCATACTATAAACATGTGTTTCATTTTCACGAAAGCTGCTCTTGCTATCTGGATTCTTGGATTCGTCTCTTGGGCTTTGTCGTTTTCTTTATTTATCCATGTCCTCAGATATTTACAGTGTGACCCTTTCAAGTTAAGTTGAAGTTATTGACGAATAAATTGGTGTTCGTTAGCGGTTTTCTACCGATGACCATGCATGTACTTGGTTTACTGGTTGCTGAAGTATTTCGTTTATGATTTCTCAATATGATTAAGTTGTTTCACATGAAATCAATACTATGTCATCAGCATAACGAATGTTCTATATGCATCCTATATAATATGTAGCTCATTAAAATGTATCTTTTGAAGTATAAATTCTCTCCTTCCATGCGGATTGTTGATTTCAGATACCAGTGCATATTCTATATTTATATATCCATCCATGTCGTTGGTTTCTAGGAGTAGAAGTACTTTGCATTGTTATAATTAACCACACTAGAAAAAAATCAAAAGGAAGAAGAAGAATGTCCTGGCAAAGGAATTTACGAAAGCGGTTAGGTTATATATCCTTATAACTACTAAAAAGAGTGGCGTTAAAAAAATTTATATGATGATGGCTTAGGCTAGATAACGAGATAGCACCCCAAAAATTTTGCAACCGAAATTGAGAAGTAACTTTATTTCCACATACTTAAAACCGAAAATAATATTGTGCATTGAAAAGTTCCCTTATTTTAGAAACCAATTCTTCTTTTTCGCGTTTCAAATATTATGCAGAACTGTGCTGCAGTCAAGATGATTTAATAGTGAAATATAATTAATGTAATGGTTTTTCGTTGCCTTTCCCAAAGCCTACAAATCGATCTTCGACATTATATCTGGAGTATGTAAAGCTACGTTTTTTTTCTAGGTTTTTCCAATAATTAAATTATACATACATCTTGAAATAATCTAAAACTGACAAATTTTGTTCAATTTGTCCTGATTAACAGTAAATCGTGAATTTAAAATTTTATAATTGATTTTCAAAAACTTTTTTGTTAGCATAAATACTTTAAATATGTACCTAAGGGTATAATTAAAATTAAAAATTTAGAATTACAATGAATGAAGGTCAAAAAGCTGAAGCAAACGAAAAATATCAATAAATCACAACCCACGATAAATTGATGCGATGCGAAACATGATAATTAAAAGTAAAACATTCAAATCAAATTGAAAACAATGTAAAATACATAATTACTCAGCAAAATAATCAGGTTAACGTTTTCATGTCAATTGGTGCAAAATATTGTTTACATTTAAAAATTATAAGACCCTTCAAAATAATGGGAAATATTCTGCTTCAAAATTAAGCTTGAATATTTAAATTAAAAATCGAGTTCCTCAAGATTAACCAATTTAGTTAAAGCGATTAAGATAATAATTGTTAATTACTATTACGAACTAATGTAATATTTGATTCGGTAATTCATAGAACAGTGTAGGAGAGACCGGGGCTCGTTGGTACACTTTTCAGTTATCCACTTTTTTTTCAGGATTGTTCTTTACCTGTGAGGTTAAACCCACAGTGATCTAATGAAGGATTTTTTACTTTATTCTTAGCTTCGAAACAACCACTCGAGTCGACAACAAGACTTAAGCACCCTTAACAAAATCAAGAGACTTCGATGTTTTAGATCTGCCGTTGTCGCAACAGCTTTCCCGGTGGGGGTGATCTAAAAGGATGTATTTTTTACGTTTTAGACTAATAGCACAAGGAAAAACAACGGTTCATTTCCATAATATAATTATCATGTCTACTGAACCGAAAAGAACTGCAAAAGTTTTTTTGAAAGACTGAAGAAGAATAAATTAGGATATTAATGTTTAACATTTTAATTCTATTTTGAACTAGCAAGAAAACGAATTTCCACGTAGTAAGAAAATAGAATCAAACATAGATTTCAGTTAAATGAAAATGTCTCCCTTAGAATTCCATCCATAATGACGCGTGCAAATAGCAATTTCATTATTATAAAAGGTTGACAAGGTGGTGTAAGTGCGATGCCTGAGTGCGAATACTTAATTCAATTTCCAATTACATTATTTCCGGACTTCACAAAATAACAATGCGAAAGCTAAAAGCTGGAGCAAACATCAGCGAATACGTCTTTCCATTTTTCAATCAGAATTTATAATGTGCAAAAAGTAAAATGATTTTGCTTTTATTTAATAAATGTAAATTTGAAAACATTGAGAAAAAAGCGAAATTCATTTTTAATGTCACATCTGGTTCGTTTCAGATTAACCTATAATTCAAAATTTAATTTAGCGCACATTTCTTGTAGGTTTTGTTAGTAAATTTTTTTTTACAACGGATGAATCGATTTTCAACGATACATTTCCTAAGTTTCCTTTTTTATGCTCATTTACGTTTGGGTATTTTTGAAAAGCCGTAAAAAAGTGAGAACAAAGTAGGGGTTGGGTAGCACCTTAAACAGGTTGATATATCGAGACGCTAACAAGGTCCTGTAGTTTACATGATAATGTACTTGCGGATCGATGACGCCGAGACGCTATCGAAACAAAGCAGTTTAGAGTTTAAGCATCCAAGATCAATTCTGCGAACTCGAATATTTTCTATAGGTAAACAAAGTTATAAAATAATTTCACAACTTTTCCAAATTATAATTTCAATCACATTTTAGTCCAAAAATTGGAAAAGGGCGAGGAAAAGTTTGTAAACGCTTTCACTTTTCGGCTAACAGAACGTTGAACCTACACAGAAAGCTTTTGTAAACATACGAGGTTAAATGATTGAAGATCCGTCCGACAATCTTGTCCAAATTTGACTAGCACCTATTACGAAAATTTTATTTACGTTTATGAGTTCAAAAACGCTTGACTTTAAAGTCAAGAAGAACCAGTCAAAGCTTCAAAACCAAAGACTAAAAATTGCTACGTTGATGTAGGTTCGAAATTAGCTCGAGAATCGATACTTGGCTGAATTAATCTTTCACTTGAAATGAGTTTCATCTTAAAGTATAATCTCACTATACCAAGATAATATTTACAGATGGGTTAATTTTTTGGGGATCGTGTTTACTCAGCAATAGTACACCTACTTGATGCAATTATATTAAGACATAATTGGGATCTTGTTATAATGAAATAATTAGCTTATTTTAAGTAGATTTTGAAGACAAATTAACTGTTTAAATACGAGATACAATCAAAAACTTTAGAAAATTATTAAGAAACCATCGAACAAGATCCTTTCAGGACCTCCTAAACTATTTATACACTTCAAACAATGGTCCTTATGTGCTTTGAAGTCCCATTCAAACCTTGTCTAGTATTGTTCAAGATTGGGATTCCTATGAATGCTTTACGGAAACTCTTCAATTTTTGAAGGAAATTGCGATGGTTACAAGAGATAATTAAATATGTGAACTAATAAAACTTAAATGGACTTGCGGTGATGTAATAAAAGATTATTGTATTACTTTCGCTGTATTTCATATACAGGGCAGATTAGAGAACATGTATACGTTATTTATCCTTTTATCAGGTGCAACTTGCATTACCGATTGCAAGAAGGATTTCTAGTGGCCATATTTTAGCAATTTCATTATGATTTAGAGACGGGAAATTCGAATTAACTCTAATTCCCTACATACGATGTAATTCGATAATTCGACAAAAAAAGACTCATTATAGACTAAAAACCTATTTTCATGCAAAGAAGTTGTTAAATAACGAAATTAGCATGAAACTGATAATAACAAACGCCACTTTATTTAACGATGTAAGAGATTAGTTTATTAATTTTATGAAAGCTATTAAATTGATAACGCTTTTATTGATCTATAAATTTTTTAACAAGGGGTCATCCAATCCATTAATTACGTAAGGGTTTTTTGGGGGGGAGGGGGTATTGGATATCTTACGGACCCTTACGTAGGGGGGGGGGAGGGGTCCGACGTATTCCTTACGTAAGTTTCTTAAAATATCTTTTTAAATTAAATTTAAAAATCAAATATAATTTTTTCTTTTTATGATGGTAATTATATCCAGGTATAATGGAAATACCATACATTGAAATATATATAGTACTTAAAAATCATTAATCATAGTGGCATAATAGTGTGAATTATAGAAAATGGCATCAAACTTTGGCGATCTTTACGAACGATTTTTCATCTATGTAAATAAAAATTTAATTTAAATTTTTGTATTTATTATTATCTATCTATATATAAAAATGGATGTATGTGTGTATGTGTGTGCCCTATAGACTCCTAAACCGTTTGATCGATCGATGCAAAAATTCGCATAGGAAAGGAAAGTTGATTTTGAGTAGCCTGCCTTCCTTTAAGCAATCTCGATAATCCATTCATGCGCGTCCCCATGGGACGCGCATGAATGGATTATCGAGATTCCTTAAAGGAAGGCAGGCTACTCAAAATCAACTTAAAAACAATAATGAATGCTGTCAAACTGTCAACCGATCGACAATGCAAATACGCGTGCACGTGCTTTACGTTTCTATTTGACCAATCTTAACCAAATTTGGTGTAGAAGTTATTTACAATGCTACGAAAAACATAGGCTACTGTAGTACCTTGGAGCGAGGCCGAAGGCCGAACAACCACGGTCTACACGTATGCCTGCGATACCTTTGAGTGAGGCCGAAGGCCGAACAACCACTTCCGACACGGTCTAGATGGCTAAAGGCGGCCGGAACGCCGACTGTGCCAGCTAGTATAATATATTATTATTCATCTTTTATAAATATAAGGGGTGGAGAGGGGGGTCAAAATTAATTTTCTTTTAAATAATCCTTACGTAAGATGTGGTGGGGGGGGGGGGGGTTGCCACAATCTTACGTACCCTTACGTGGCGGGGGGAGGGGGTCCAAAATTACAAAAATCATCCTTACGTAATTAATGGACGGCCCCCAAGTTGAATCTAAAATTTAAATATAAGCGGCAAAATAATTTTAAAATTGCAATATGCTTGGTTCGATTACTGTGAGAATTTAATAGTTCTTTTTATATTATGCAGAAATACATAAAATTAATTTTCGGTATCTCAAAAGACCGGTAATAGGTAACAGCGGGAGATTCGAATATGGAAGATTAGAATAAGAAGTTTTGAAAATAAACGTGACTTTTTTATTCCTGCATAATTTATGAACATTATAAGTATAAATTTTTACACATAATGAAAATTCAATACGTGAAAAAACTAATATCTCTCTTTAACTGTGAAATATTAGAGAGTTAGATTTTACATAATTGAATAACGATTACCATTTGTGATATATTAAAATGTATGAGCCAAGTGCTTTTGATAGGAAATTAATTTCCATTTTTAAAATATTCAATTTTATTTCATTCATATTTAGCACATTTTGTGTCACACTAAAAATTCGTTCCGGATAAAAAGAATTTAAGTAAAAATCCATCTAATCAAGTTATCGCGTAACTGCTTCATAAAATGTACAATGTTGTTACACTCAGAAAAAATAAGAATAATTTTTTAACCACATAAATAAAATTTAGAATGACATTATTATTTATCGTAGGGCACCAATAAATATTAGAATAAATTGCAAATGATACTGTAATACATTAAAAATGCATTAGTTGTAGATTTTCGTGTCGATTTCGGTTAAAAAATAGAGGAATACAAAAAATTACTTTATAAACATGAATGACTGCAGATTGTTTCATTAAAATTTAAAAATAACGTGTAATAAATGTAAATTTATACTTTAAATAAATTTGACTATCCCGACGAGTAAAAGTAAAACTACACAGGGATATTAAAAAAAATTGTATTTACCATTCTCTACGAGAAATTAGTTAGGATCCTATGATTATAAGTTTGCACAATAAAACTTCTATAACGTTGCTTTGGGCAAATCGTTTAAGATGCAGTTCAAGTTTGTTGGTTTTTATGCTACAATTAATATGATAGCGTGTCTGTGTTGAAAAGTAATTTAATCTTTCAATTTCTTAAATTCAAGTTAGTAAAATTTTGTGCTGATCGTTTAACTCGTTATTATTCTTGGATTATCTAATAAAACACACCATTTACACTAACGTACTTGTGTTCTACAAAATGTTGGTAAATATTGTAAATTACATTCATTAAATAATACGTTATGCTAAACTAAGCTCATTCTAGCTGTTAATTCCAGTATTAAGTTTTAAGTTACAATTAAATATCCTCTTGGTGAAGACAATGAAGTCAGTTAGCAATTCCGCTATACAATTTTCTTCGCCTTTAAGTTTTTAGTTGTTGGAGTCAAATTATTTAATTTTCAAGTCGTAACTAATTTAAGTAATTTTTATTAATTTAACTCAATCAAGCATGTACTATTTAATATTTGTGGAGTTTAGCAGGAGATTCCCGCAGGCTTGTTGCAAAAATTATGGCTATCCAAACAATGGTGCCTAATGAGTTAACAATTAGTTTTAATCATAAATAACATAGAAAACGTGTGAATTTCCGTATGGTCCTTTTAAACGGGAGCTTCCTTCAACCGGAAATTCATTTTCGTTAGTCTTTTTTAAATGGGAAATTATTTGCAGTTCTTTCGAGCCACGATTTAGATTAACTTCAAGCAATTTTCATTAAAAAAGTAGTTATACAAACATTTTGCATAGTTTTAAATAATAGTCTATTATTGTAAATGCTTAATATGCAGGATGCAGGATTTTAAGCGGGTTAACATGGGATGTCACTTATAATAAAACATGAAATTCACTTTAGATGGATGAATTTTTTAAAAATAAAGAGACAACTAAACTGGAAAAAATATGTTGAATAGGAAATCTATTGGAAATACTTCTACCAATGTAACTGGGGGACTTTCCGACAATCAGAAAAATAGTAGAACTAGCCTGCGAGGCGAACAGTAGCACACGAAGAAAGAGAAGACTTCATATCGTTTCTTCGTCTTCTTAGGGTGGTGAAAAGCTATTGTAACCATAGAAGAGTGCGTATTGCATGGAACTTGCAATTCCCCAGATGCCACCAGGAGTAGAAATTGTTGGCTCACAAGGACGACTTCTCTGCCAAAATAAAAGCAATACCGCAGTTGCAACCGTGGCAGAATGGACGAAGAAGATAACTCTAGTTCCGTTTGATGCCCAATATCAATATGAAAGGACCTTCAGAAATGAAACGAAGGCCCTTGAGTTCTATCCTATCGTGAACGATTATTATGCTATACGATATGATTAGAAGCGTAAAAAGCCGGTTGCAGGATTAAGTTAAGGATTATATTTTGACGTGATAAGTTTAAATGCATTGAGAGATTTCTTGCGCTAAATCAATATCGCGTACTACCCTATAATAAATTTTATATTATTTATGTTAAAAAATAAATCTTAACAACCTGTGTCCGCCTCGCTAAAATAGATACTAAATAAAGTATTATCCTAGCTGGAGATTATAGTTTAACGTATGAAACAACCAATGATATATGTATGTAGCCGCTTCTATAGAGCTTACCGCTTTGATTATAATAATAATATTATGATATTATATTGTATTTAAGCATTTACTATGCTTAATACCCACAAAATTATCGTACATATCATTACATTATTATTTATCCAAAAAAAACTCCTTCTTTTATTTTACTCCTCACCCTTTTCTGTATTGAATATTTAAATTATTGTTTGTACTTTCTTATAAATACGAGTATATTCTAGAGAAGGGGGGGGGGGATTATAAAAATAAGTTTTATAATTTGTTTCACTTTCTTAAAATAATCATCAATAGAAGCGGTATATTTTTTATGTTAGAAAATGCATTTTCTTTCAGTGCTTTCAATGTTTATTTTTTATATATTTGAAGTTAATTTGATGTAGATATAAATTGTACAAAAACAATAAATTCAATATTGAATTTGTATTTTATTTAAAATATTTGATTTTATTAAAATAAAATCATCAATGTGTGTTAATAGAACCGGTAGGTATATTTTTTATGTTAGAAAATGCATTTTCTTTCAGTGCCTTCAGCGATGTTTATTTTTATGTATTTGAAGTTAATTTGATGTAGAAATAAATTGTATAAAAACAATAAATTCAATATTGAATTTGTTTTTTATTTTACATTTTTCATTTTAATTGAAAAAAAAATAAATTCTTGTGGAAAATAACAAATTGGTAGTAAAAACAACAATATTTATCGCAGGATTTGAAAATATTTTTAGCATAAAAATAATGAGGTATCATTCAACATGCTTAAAATATAGAACTATATTATGGCGTATTTTTTATTATTATGCTATTAAGTTTTAAAAATATAGTTTTTCGTGCAAGGATACTCATTACTTGCAAATTATAGATTTTACAAAAAAAGCTCTTTTATACAAAAATGTTCTTCATGTAATTCTGAAAAACTGTTATATTGACAGTTTTCTCTGGTAGAGTCTTCCCTTTCAACGTAATTCATTTTGATAAACGTATATCTAAAAATAATAAATTATGTAAATACCATAATATCATACTTAGGAGCATTGCAGAATTCCCCAATGGATTTGGAAATAAAAAGAGATACCTACTCAAAAATACCTATGTTTTTTCAAATAATAAACCTTATATTCTCGTGTCTTGCTTTATCTTCATGGCACTGTGGAGCACCAGGGCTTATAACCCTACAACTCTTTCAACGAGGTGTTTTTTTTCTGAAACGTTGGAGTTGGTAAAATCGGGACCATGTCTCCTGTGATGCAAGATATATGTAGATCAGGCTGCATAGGTCACAAAATCGGATCTACGGGCCCTTTAGTTGTGCTTTTATTTGTTTGTGTATTATTTGTGTTTTATCAGAAGTTTCAGCTGTGAAGCCAGGTTGTTCGCTCCTCTTAGCTCGAAACGAAGATAAATTTACAATCAAGGTAGATCTTTGTAATCTGCTGGGCCATTTTACCGTATCGACATATAACAGTTGTGTACATATTTTTAAGTTATCGATGCGATGCGCACATTTTATTTTAAGTTTGAACCACCCCTCCCGCTGCAGCGAGGCCGACTGAAAGATCAATTGGCAAAGAATACCTTTTTGTAAAAGGATTGGTAAAGGATACATTTATGTAAATAATTTGATTATTCTGTAACTCGAACGATATCCTTTGACCTTTATCCTTTTATTTTGAAAATGTTGCCTTTATGGAAAGGATATTTCAGGAAGTGATGTAAGAAAATACCTGCAGTAGTAACGTTTATTTATACATTACATTTTCTGGCACAAGGTAGTTATCAAAAATCCATAACATTATCGAAGCTTCTGTAAAAAGCATCGGTCAGTAGAAGCATTCACAAAGTTGTTGATGCTATTCTACCAAGAATGAACTACCGATAAGATTTCCGCAAGATATTCAAGGAATAAAAGAAGTCAAAAATGCATATTTTATATATTATATTAGCGTTACAGGCCTAGCAGGTTCATGGCTTACTTTGTCACTTATATTCCTTTGTTTTCCACCTCTAGCTTCTTCCCAGTCCTCCAACCCAACCCCATCTAAATCATCCTGAACTTCATTTTTCCATCAATTCATTGGTCTACCTCTTTTCTTTGTTCCATCAAATTCCAAATTCCATATCGCTTTTGGGGTTATATTCTCTATCCTAACCAAATGCCCCAGCTATGGCATTCTCTGTATCTTTATACATCCCACTACGCTCGGTTCTCCTTATAATTCTCCAAGCTTTCGATTGGACCAATTTATTCATTTTTCACCGTATATCTTCCTTAACAACTTTCTTGCCCACACTTTCAGCATCATCTGCTCTCTCTTCCTCATGGTCCAAACCCCAGCTCTATACATACATTACTGACGGCCTTGTATATTATTTTCTTGACTAACTTGGCAAAAATCTTGTTATTCAGTATCGATTTCAATGCAAATGTACTTTTTGTACCGGCAGCCGTTCTAGATTTTACTTCTTCTTCGTACCCTGGCCGCCTTGATAAAACTGTTCCTATGTACGTGAAGGCATTTAAGGGTGAAGGGTTTCATTCTTTAGTATAGATTTAATATGTTTTCCCTCTTAAAGCCGTATTACATTAGACAATTTCTTGAGCAAGAAATTGAGCAATTTTTGGAACAATCTAAATTGTGTAGTGTCAAACAGCAAATTGTGTGAAATATTGTCTTGCTTTTAGATTGTCTGGAAAATATTAAAACGTGCTCTATTTTTCACACAATTTTCTACGCAATTTGTCTGTGAACATGCGCAGCACCGGCAGAATGTTTTTAAATGCATCGGGATCTTTGATTAAAAGTTCGGATCGCAACATATTTAATGTTCCTCCTCCTTCCTTTCTTCGCTGTAGCCACTTTTCTTGCCATGTCTCTCGTGGCCTTCGTTGTTTTGTTTGTTCCAAAAATTGATCAATTTCTTGCTCAAGAAATTGTCTAATGTAATACGGCTTTTAGAAAGCTTTATCAATCCATGTCATTTACTTCGTTTTATTTTCGGTTTCTCGCAGTCCGATCTCCTCTGCCACCTCCAGTAGTTTCTTCGTGGTATCGCGTAACTCTTTCTTTGTTCGTGATATTATCGTGAGGTCGTCTGCAAATGCAAGGCATTGATGTTTCCGTCTGAAAATGGTATCATTTGTATTTATTTCCACCTTATCACATATTCCAAGGCAATATTAAACCACACTGACGATATCGAATCTGCTTATCTAAGTCCTGTCGCTACTCCAAGGCCCAGTTGTTCAGTCTCGGGTTATCTTTTAACCCGGGTTATTTTCCATGTTTACAATATTCTTGAAACAATTATTTCTATGGAAATTAATCCAATTTAAAAGATAACCCCAGATGGAACAACTGGGCCTTAAGCTGCCAGTTAGTTCACCATTGATCGTTCAAAGTCATTTTCACCAACATCACCAATTTTCCTAGGATCTTTAGCTCTCTCATCTCTTTGTGCAACTTTTCTCTTCGAATACTATCATAAGCTTGTTTGAAATTTAAAAACAGTAGCTGTGTTTCCAATCGAAATTCGTAACTAATTGCTTGGGTTTCTCTAAGAATATACAGTTGATCCGTCACCGATCCGCCTTGTCTAAAATTATTTATGTAATGCGGAATAACCCATAACATCATGCGATCAAGTAAACCGAAAGTAGAAATTGATTACAATTTTGAAGAAGAAATTCAAGGATATTTTGAAAAGATGAAGAGAATAATGGTAATCTATTGGTATTGGGGAGGCGAACTACATAGCTACAATATTGTCCAATATAATAATAATTTTAATGAATGCATTTGTCGTTAAAGTTAAAAAAAGTTACAAAACAAAAATTATTATTACATGGTATCATTGTATAGATCGCAAATTTTTTTAATTCTCAGTATCTGTTTCTAGCGTGTGACCTGGATAATCCAACTGAAATCGTAATTTTCCCACTTTCAGTCGTTGCCTTTGTATTCCTATTTAAAGCATAATATCTCGTAGGATAAAATATTGGGCAGGCCAGTAGCTTGTTAAGCATAGATACAAGCTGTGGAAGGGGGGGATTTTTTTTATAAATTGACCAAGCAATGCAAATCCCGAAGGTGGTAATAGAAGCCCATTCTTAAGAAAATATTGTAACTAAAACTCTCACCATCAAGACCTTTTGGGGAAGCCTTGTTAAACCAATTTTTCTTATTTCTATCTTAAAGTGGTGGTAAAGAGGTAAAAAATCTTTTTCACAAAATTTTGGTAGATATGTCAAGGTTATTAAATTATTTTACTAAATTATCTTACGTACAGAGGGGGGAGAATTCAGACCTGCGTGACGATTGACTATAATGTAATATTTACAGGGGGGGGGCGAGTTTTTGTGACGAAATATAACGATACGGGGGAGGGATGAAAATTTCTAAGTTTTTAAATCTGACAACAGTATAAAATTTTGATTATTAGATCATTTAATATTACGAAAAATTAATCTCATTTACGCGAATTTCTACCTTTTATCATAATCAAGAACAACAAAGCACACCACAAAATAATATAAGATTTCCTATATTTCAAATAAAGGATTCTTATGAAATATATTTGAGTAATAATAATTTTTAAAAAATTTTACGTTATTGAAACTTGAAATCGGTATGGCAGCTGTATTCCCCTATTAATACCATTCATCAATTTTAATTTAGAAAATTTAAAACGTTAAACTTTTACATTTGATAGATTTTCAAATAATGTAGAATTTCTTTATTTATGAACATCAGGTTCATTTATTTATTTATTTAACGAAATGTAATAAAATAATTATTTACTAAATTCACAATAACAATCAAAAAATATTCGTCGAAGATTTTTCTTTTATGTCTTTGTAAGTTTATATTTTTTTATGTTATACGATAAATAAATAAATAACAAATATGTTGACTCTATGTTGAATATTTCTACCGTTCCCAAACAGTCTCCGGATGTTTTGTAAGCTAATAAGTTTATGTACACGTCATAACGTGTCGCAACGCCACGATCCACTCCAGAACCAATCAGAATTGTGGATCACCGCACGGCGTCTACATAAACTCAGCTTTATGCTAAGCTAAGATTTATTTTTAATATGATGTGTTGAAATGGATGAGCTTAAACTGCGGGAATATTAAAGAATGCATATATTATGACCTATAAGTCAGACACCCAGCCTAGACAGACTTACTAAAAAATTAATACATCGTAATAAAAGAATCCACTAATGGCTCAAACACATCAGGCTCTAAAATAAGCCGGATCGGATAGCATTTTAAAACTAAAATGCCAGAATTTGACATTCTACAGTTTATATTATAAATTAACAACTAAAAGGTTTATTAGAAGAGACATTAATATAGTTTTGTGTTAATATCAGAAACAGTCTCTCCATAATCTCATCACGTAAAATAAGGCTAATTTTGGATTTCAGTTTTTTAATAACATTCACGCCATCAACAGTTTATTTATTATTCACGTTGTAATTTTTTTATAGATTCTAAACCCTTGACAATGCAGCGATAATCTTTGGAACAGCTTAATAGCCGGATATTCAAATTGAAAATATTCTGCAAAAAAATCGGTACTAGTTTTACACTCAGAAAATTTTTACGTTATCCCGAACAAAATATTTCTTGTTCAAATTCATATTGTTAAACAAAATTGAATGAGGATGCTTTCATCTGAATATTATTAGCATAATATGATAGTAATATTTACATTATTATGATGTTAATATTATTAAAATAATTCTGCGACATGTCAAATTTATTCCAAACTTTTACAATTTTACAGCAATTTCCATTGTCGCAATGTAAATTTAACATTATTCTCAAATTTGGTTCAAGAACAACATTGCATACTTATTATGTTGATACTCCATTATACTTGAAATTTTTCTGAGTGTAATTTCATCAACGGTTCTACTTTTGGTTCGTACTTGTACCGTTGATGATATCGACTGTCTTTTTTATTCTCGTAGTATTTCGTTTTTACTTTGTGGAAGCCATCTATTCACTTATAGGCCTACGTGCTTCTGTTAGATTAGGAGTCACCAAACTTTTTAAGAGCGCTGAACAGAATTTCTAAAATATATAGCAGGGTATACAGGAAGATTAAAGCGCTGCGCTGTTTTAATCTATTTCATTAAAAAGTGCCTGCCATGTATTTACTCTATTTTTCCGAAAAGTACTGTTGTTAAAATAATAAACAAAAGACACAGGCGATTATTAAAAAATTTTCAGGAACAATCATGTTTGTAAAGTTTCAAATTGTTATAATATTATGGTGATCCAAAAATGGTCCAACTTTATATTTATCTAAATTTGAAAATCAAAAACCACTCCATCGTTAGATTACTATATTAAAACTCGAAACTTTATTAATATATGTATATTTCCAATAATACACTTATGTACATACGAGAATGCACGAAAATCTTTTTAAAAAAAGAAAGAAAGAAAAATAGATAAATTTAAGTATGCGGTTGACTAAATTTTAAAGTAATTTAATTTTAAATTTACTTTTTAATTGCAGTACAAAGTTTGCTTTACTTAGCATAACTATAAAACAAACAGTGGGCTTAACAAAATGTACCAAATTTGTTGAGAGAATTCTCTCGTAACTACTTTATGTTTTAGTTCGTTATTTTATTACCATGCAAAGTAATGCCCAACTCAAATTTGCTGAGTGTATCTATTTTAATGAAATTTTAATTCAAATCTTCCGTCTTAGCAAAAATTAACAAATTAATGAAATGCATATTTAGCAGGAATGCATTGCAATTAACGCAAGCTCGATGAGTTCCAAAAAGAAGGCAACCTGTGTACACGCGATCATAAGTGTTTTTTTAAAATCGCTTTAAATTTAGCTGAGTATACGGCGAATAAAAAACCTGGGAATAAGCAGGTATACCACAAAAGCTTCGCCGAAAAATTTGGGTCTAATATAAGCACGAAAAAATATCACAACGTTATTGACTCTCGCGAGATTTCATTTTAGGCGTCAATGCACTGACCGTGTCTGCTGTAAGTTACGAGGCGAAAGTAAGATTGAAGATTTTTAGTGTTTTTTCGGTAAATAAAAAAAGATTAACTGTCACAAATATAAAATTTATAAAACCAAAGTTATAAAAAAATTGTTAATTAAGAGGGCACCGTACACGTTATGAAATAGAACGCTGCTTATTAATCTATATACCGGGTGTTGAATGAGTTAGCCGTTCATAGGATATTTACATGTAAAAACTTATTTATGCAAATTCCCGCTTCCCTAATTATTTTAGAAAAAAAAATGAAAGACACAAAAATCATGCAGAAAAACAAATTACAAATGATAAAAGAATTATTTTCATCTAGCTTTTACTTAAAGTGGCAAAAAATGCTTTTGAAATTGTTCAAATTTTCATTTATCAGACTAGCCATGAAATAAATTCAATTTAATTTATTTATTACATAAATTATTAATAATAAACAATTACAAACATTAAGAAATAATTAAATTTACAGCAAATGTTCAAACAGGTTTCCATATTCAGCTAAACAAAAACCAAGTCTATCATAAAAGTTACATCGTACATTCGCAAGTTGTCTTTCGGTAATATTGCCACACTCCTCCACAATTTTATTTTTTAATGAATCAATACTTTGGTATCGTTCACCATAAATTTTAGATTTTAAATGACCCCACAAAAAAAAGTCATTTGGAGCCAAGTCTGGTGACCGAGCTGGCCAGTTTATTGGTCCATTGCGTCCTATCCAAGAATTGGGATAACATTCATTTAAATAATTGGTTACATCTCTAGTATAATGTGCCGGACATCCGTCTTGTTGATAGTAGATTACGTTATTTTCTCCTGCCTCAATATCAATTGCCGGTTCAATTTCGTTTTGTAACATTTCTAGATATTTTAGTCCATTCAAATTTCCATCAATAAAAAATGGTCCGATGATGTTTGCTCCTAATATCCCTGCCCAAACATTTACAGTTTGGCGATACTGTGAACGATTGTTGATCATTAAATGAGGATTTTCGGTGGACCAAAACCGATAATTTTGAACATTTGGTTCCCCGTTAATACTAAACGTTGTCTCATCGGTAAAACAAATATTTTTAATAAAATTTCTATCCAAATTGGCCTTTTCGATAATGCTTTCACAGAAAATCATTCTTTTGTACATATCCTCTTCAAAAATTTCTTGATGGTTTTGGAACTTATAAGATATAAATTTATGTTTTTTTATAATTTTGAACGCCGTAGTGTGATGAATATTTAACTCCGCACCAATTGTTCTTGTACTGATACAAGGATTATTCACTACGGCAGCAATTACATTTGTTTCGATATCGGTACCTTGAGCTTCACCAATATTGATTTCTTCTAAATTTATTCTTTTATTTCTGCAGGTCTTGCATGACGGCTTAAATACAGATCCATATTGATTTTGATTATCAATTACATTTTTAATTGTCGAATAAGTAGGGATTGGCCTTTCTGGGTATAAACCAGCAAAGAGATCTCGTACCATACGTATACTGTTTCCAGAGTAATATAGTTTTAAAAATTGATTTTTTTCACTAATTGTGTACTTTGCTTCCATTTTATGAAATTAAAATTTAATAAAGTGCAAAACTGTAAACAAAGTGCAATTGTTTTTTAATACTTATCAAAAATAATTACCTTGGAAACTTTCATGGCTAGTCTGATAAATGAAAATTTGAACAATTTCAAAAGCATTTTTTGCCACTTTAAGTAAAAGCTAGATGAAAATAATTCTTTTATCATTTGTAGTTTATTTTTCTGCATGATTTTTGTGTCTTTAATTTTTTTCTAAAATAATTAGGGAAGCAGGAATTTGCATAAATAAGTTTTTACATGTAAATATCCTATGAACGGCTAACTCATTCAACACCCTGTATATAAAAATGGATGTATGTGGGTATGTATGTATGTTCCCTATAGACTCCTAAACCGTTTGACTGATCGGAGCCAAATTTGGCACAGTTATTATGTAGGTCCGTGCGCATGTTTTTGTATTGAAATAGTGCAAAAATTTGCAAAGGAAAGTAAAGTTGATTTTGAGTAGCCTGCCTTCCTTTAAGGAATCTCGATAATCCATTCAGGCGCGTCCCTATGGGACGCGCATGAATGGATTATCGAGATTCCTTAAAGGAAGGCAGGCTACTCAAAATCAACTTAAAAAACAATAATGAATGCTGTCAGCTGTCAACCGATCGACAATGCAAATACGCGTGCACGTGCTTTATGTTTCTATTTGACCAATCTTAACCAAATTTGGTGTAGAAGTTATTTACAACGCTACGAAAAACATAGGCTACTTTAGAACCTTGGAGTGAGGCCGAAGGCCGAACAACCACATCCGACACGGTCTAGATGGTTAAAGGCGGCCGGAAGGCCGACTGTGCCAGCTAGTATACTATATATATCCACAAAAAGCTTAGTGAAAAGCTAAAAATGTAGCGCTATGCCGATTAAAATCGCCATCTCGTAAATACGTTCCATGCCCACTGCCTCTTAATGAAGGAGAACGAATTAAATTTGCTGTAATCACACACAGACGTTAAAATAAATAGATTTTGGTGCCCTCAGGATAAAAGAAACAAAAAGAAAGTCTATCAGTTGTGCTTAATAATAACTGCAAGGCAAATTTAATTATTCCGGTTGTGCGCTAATGCAATTCACAAAAATACACGGATTTAACGCACTAACAGAAATTTAATTTTCGTAATTGCTAAATTCCGTTGTTTTTTCGTCATGTTATCCAGCATCAGGAATTTAAATAAGATCAACCGAATATTTCGGGAAAGCTTTCAGATTTGCTGCTTTTATGTCTTGTTCACTCCATAAACCTATATGGCTATAACTACGTAGAGGTAATTCAGCTTCTCTTAACTTTTACTAGCTAATAGCTTATACGTAAGTAGTTTCGGAATAAAAACACTAAAGATTGGAAACTGAAGAATGTGAAAACAACTTTATTAAGTTTTCAATTGAGCAAATAAAATTTATTCAAAATGAAAAATAATATTACGATATTAATGTCCCAAAGATATTTCCGGTCACAATCATTTGGTATTGCGTCCTATGAAAATGAATTAAATTGGTATTGTAGAACTAAGTCAACTATTTGGACGTGTTAAACTAAGTTGAAATAGTTTCTGGTGCTTTTGAACCAACTTGATGGACGCTCACCAATTATAATAATTTATCTTTAAATTGTTTTCAAAACTTGCTTGCCTAGCAATTATGGTGAATTTGTTTTGGGTATAATTGTAAATTTAATATCGTTAATATAAATAAAAAACAGTTTAACATGTGCAATTTAGTCATTTGTGCAAATTTTAAGCTCCTTTCATCGTCTTATTTGCTTTTCTGGGTTGTTGCTGGTTTCCCGTAAAAATTTACAATGATTGAATAGGCAGCCAATAAAGAATTTGTTAACATCAAAAGAAACGTGAAAGAATTTAGTGGAGCGTGTGATTTTCTAAAAATTTTCATTATTTTTTAAGTTTTCTCATTTTAAAATGGATTCTTTAACAAAAGCAACTTTCAGTAAATTGCAAACAATAACGACAAACTGTATTGTATCAAATTCTTATTTAAAATCAATTAGAGCAGCTGTTAGTATTTCAATATAACAATATTTGTTGTATAATTCTGAAACTCTTAGCTTTGTGGCGATTAAGAGGGAACCGTACTCATTTTCAAATACTATTTCTGTTTCGTGGATTTGGGATAATAATAGGCCCTATGGGCATAGCTACGAGTAGCATAACAGAACCTTAATAAATGGAATTTTTTTATAATTAATTTACAAATGCTACAGAAAGGTTAATCCTTGATAAATAAATTAAATTAAATTAAAAGAAAACAGAACAGCATACCACATTTTTGCATATTTTCCATTTTAATTTCAACATTTAAGACCTAGAAATAATTAAAATAGTGTCTCAAAAGCGGAAAATAGTGCGCGCCCTTTCTAACTTTTTAATTACTGAATCTATAAATACGGTTAAATTAATACAGTAGGTGGTAACATTGTTCATGCTGATTACCTGAAAACCTTCAGAATTCAGAACAACGCTTTCTCAGGCTATTAATCAAAATATCATTTTTAAAACGAAACACCACGAATATATTACTATATTTTCGGAAAGAGGTTTGGACATAAACGATTAAGTTTTAGCACTATTTTCCTAACACGAAAAATAAAGGAGAAAAGGTTAACCGAATATATTTAAAGTAGGTTTTTTAATTATTACTTTATTAATAAGTATTCACATAAAAAATTATAATGCAGTGCAACCTCTATGATCCGAACTGTCGCTAATCCTCTAAGTAATCTGAACTCGATTTAATTACGAAATAACGACCCAATTATCCTAGCACATCCTGTGAGTCTTTATAGTCAACGCAATGATATTACGATATATTTCTACGCTCGTTAATCCCAAAATTCTATAATGCAAACACGGTCCTACATTAATTAGTTCGGATTATCGAGGTTGTACTGTAGTTGCTAAATTGGTTCTTTACCGTTCACCGCGTTAACATCAACATACTCTTTATTATGAATTTTTCAATTTTGAAAGTTGCTCTAACTTTTTTTATTAGTGGAAACATGAGTTGTACGTAGAGGAAACTATCTGAAATTTTTTCAATTTATTGTTTAATAAAATACGTTGATTGTTCGAATGACCAATTTGGTCTTGGAAATGGATCAATAAACCGCTCGGACAACACTAAAACGTTGTTTAATTGACCCATACCTCCACAATATTTTTTAAATTATTTAATTAACTCGAGCATTTTGTATACTAATAATTAAAAAAAATTAAATTGAATTAAAAATTTCAAATTTTCATTTTTAATTTAGGTACCTACTTCAATATATGAAATCTAATTGAAAATATTAAACATTTAAGTTAGATTAAAATTTAAAAGTTATTAATATTTAATAAAATTTTAATTATTAATTTCGAACTTTTTCCTTTTGATCGTAATAAAAAAGCTCGAAGTGTTTGCGTTCAAAACTAAACTTTAAACTTTATGATCATCATACAAATTGTTCAATCTAATTTAAGGTGCTCCGTTTAAAAAATTACGTTTTAGTCCATAACTCGAGGACGTGCAGCCCAATTTATTATTATTTAGTAGATCTTTAAATGAAACTTTTTCGGTCTTTATTAATGTAAAAATAATAAACGTACAGAAAAATGGCTTCTTGTAAAAGCCAAATAATGGTTCGAACTTGCAAAATATCTAAACGAATCCTGAAAATTTCCCGTCGGCTTCTCCCTTAACTGGGGATTTTAATTCCTCCAATGTCGTCGGAGTGGTTTTTCTCATTAAATCATAATTGAAAAATATAAAATTCTGTTCCTCCTAGTACAGGTAAGGAAACCGAGAAAATTGTTTGTCTGAAAAAAATGTGAAAAAGCTGAAATATAGGTGTATATGCGGATCTTAATTACCCCCCCCCCCCAATTACCATCGAATTAGGACCACTCAGAATTTTTTTATTTGTTCAGTAAAATTAAATGGTGTTAAATTAAATACCCGAACACATTATAATTTGTATTTTCACCCTTTGCGGTAATTACATCTCACACCCTTACATGCATTATGTAGTATTTATTATGTACAATATTTTGCCAACCATCTTCAATTTTAATTATTGAATTGGATTATGTTATGTTCGGGGATGTATGCACAAGTGATTTGGGCAGACTCCTGGAATTTTTGATATCAGTTACATCGAGTGAATTGCCTAAATAAACTTCAATATATTAAATAATGTTGGAGACAAAGTAGTTGTCTCACGTTCAGTGGTTGCTCATTTGCTCTCCAGTGCCTTTCCCTGGAAGAAAGATTGCCTGTTTTTCAGAATCAGAGTTCTGGAATTGATGCAATCTGTTGGTGAGCCCTTTTTCAAAATCAGGATGAATACGGATTCTTTCCAGTTATCTGGCCAAATGCGGTGTTCCAAACTTTAGTGCACAGCAAATACATTAAATCCACTCCCATTGTTCCATAGCTTTATGAACCTCTCCTATGATTTTGCGTTTGATATTTTTGCTAATCGTCATTTAAAGTTATTTTCATAAAGTAGTCTTCTTAATGTGCTCTCCCGTATTTTTGGTAATGTTCATTGCTGTTTGATGGTAAACTCCTTTATTTTTGGGGCTTTGACGTTAAAATAGGTATCTTATTTAACTGTGGTTAATTAAGCCTTATTATCACAACAAAAGTTCACAAAATATTATAAATTATACAAATTTGTTACACAAAATACAACATTGGAGTTCTGAAGAAAAAGGAATTTATTTTACGATCGTTAAAACCACACTTTGTTACTTGAAATAATAGTTAAAAGATTTCGTTTTAAACAAAGACTGTCGGATACTTTGATATTTTTGTGGTTGGCTTTTGATAGGGTAGTTTTTTCAGGGTAGTTACAATGTATACTTTATGTTGTACATATTCACTAAAAATTTGTACAGGTGGGAACAGTTTGCTATTAATTACAAACTGTTGTACTTAGAAAACTGAAAAATGTACCCTTGATCCGAATTTTATAGCCAGGGGCGTATAATTAGAAATTTTAGCTTAGCGTGGTTAGTTTCAGTTTTACGGAAAATTCTCGTCAGATCAAAATTAATGAGCATAAAATTCTCCATAACATGGAGTTTTTTTTAAATGCTTACACTAATACTATTCATAAAATAAAAATTAATTCCTGAAAGGCGAAAAAACTGAAATCGGAACAAAGTTTTTGAATAAAAATTACGTTATCTTCATCACCTGACGTGAATTTTGCAAAATATATTTTGTAGAGAATTCTGTGGTCTTCAACGATAATTTTCCTTAAAAATGAAATTCAACTACTTTTAGGCGAAAAGTCATATGAGAAGAACTACATAAAATATCAAATTCGGGGAGAAGCCGATAGGGAATTTTAGGGATTTTTTGGGAGAGGAGGCTATTCATTCGGACACTAAAATGTACATGTTTGCCCCGGAGTTTTTTAAAGCTGAAAATATTACTTTCGTCGACTAACAACATAATATAAACCAGGAGTGGGCAACTTTTTGTATAAGGGGCCAGAATAATATTTACGTTTCGTCCGCGGGCCTTATAGTTCAATGAATATCTTTAGCTTCGACGTAAGATTTATATACACCTACACCTCCAAATTTGTTTATGCTATTTGGATAACACATAATCTATATATATTGTAACGATATTTTGGCCTCGTTCAAATTGGCCCTTGGGTAGCCAGGGCTGAGGACGTCTTGTCGATTTCTTTAACACTTTAAAAATATGCACTCGGGCGCCAAAAGTTTTTTGAAGGGAAAACTTTAAAACTAAAATAAAAGAATAAAAAAAAATGGTTCTAGCAAATTATTAATTATTTATTTTACTATATGTACAAATGGAAGTAAATCACTGATATATTTACAATAAATGAAAACGGAAACAATCTTAATAATATATTTACAATAAATGAAAAAAACCGGAAGCAAATGAATAATAAATGGAAAACTTAACATAAACGGAAGCGGTTTAATAATTTATTTTATTTACAAATTTAAATGACTTCAAAATCTTATTGAATAAGATACCTTATGACAAAATTGAATAGCACGGCACTGGAACAAGACAGAGCATAACCAACATAACCTTTGAAAATTATGTTTGGAAATTATCGGAGTTTGTATTTTTAAGTGGTCTTATTACGTTCAAAGGAAACTGAATTTTTCCGGTGGCGGTTAATCTTAACTCAGCAATTACTTAAAGGCAAATTACTGAATTTTCAAAAACGAATAAAGAAATAAAATGAAACTACTTGACGGGGACTACTGAACTTTTAGATTAGAAGATCCAATTGCGTAAACGGAAACGGAGGAAGCCAGTGGCTGGCTTCAAATACGGGAGCAGATTGAATCTTTTGAGAACAGGTAAGGGGCAGTCTCGGAAAGTAGTTTATTATAGGTTATATTATACTTTCAGCTAAAAGCCTAGATCCGTAAGCTTGTCGCTGGTGTAATCGGAAAGTTTCCTTCGGCTAGAATCGTAACCAAAAGAAGGTTTGGTAACTGGAAAAATCGCCTAGAATCGTAAGCAATTATTTAGGAAAGCTCGGATCGGAATACAGGATAACGGTCGGTCGGGCGGTGGTCTAAAAGACAACGGGAATGGGCGGTCTAAAAGACAACAGGGATGGGCGGTCTAAAAGACAACTTTCTCTAAACTTCAACAAGCTTCCTGCAGAAATGACAAAGACTTAAGGAAGTGGTAATTTCACCATCGTCATCTACCTTAATGTATCTTAATAAAAATTAGCAAATTGTAATTTTAATTCAGTTTCCTGTAACCCCGTAATGAATTTGGTTGGTTGTTTAGGCAACCAACAGTACTCCAGCAATATTTTGATGTTTAATTTGCAAAAACAAATTTTGAAAATTAAATCATAATTAACCACAATATTTACTTCTTTACAATATATAAATGGATGTATATATGTATGTTCCCTATAGACTCCTAAACCGTTTGACCGATCGGAACCAAATTTGGCACAGTTATTATGTAGGTCCCTGCGCGTGTTTTTGTATTGAAATAGTGCAAAAATTCGCAAAGGAAAGGAAAGTGGCAGTCTCGCTGTGAAAGTGAAGATTGAAAGTGGCTACTCAAAATCAACTTAAAAAACAATCATGAATGCTGTCAAGCTGTCAACCGATCGACAATACAAATACGCGTGCACGTGCTTTACGTTTCTATTTGACCAATCTTAACCAAATTTGGTGTAGAAGTTACGATATTTACAACGCTACGAAAAACATAGGCTACTTTAGAACCTTGTAGTGAGGCCGAAGGCCGAACACTCACATCTGACACGGTCTAAGATGGCTAAAGGCGGCCGGTAGGCCGACTGTGCCACCTAGTTATTTTAATAATACGCGAAAACTTAATTCGCGTTAAAGGGAATTTTGCTTCGCGTATAAAAAATTCATGTATCAAAATCTAATTCGCGTTATTCTGAATTCGCGTACATCGAATTCGCGTACATAGAGGGTCTAGTGTACTTTTCAATTTACTTTTTACAATACTTTTTAATTTAATTTAAATAAGACGAATTATATCGAAAATTAAACTGTAGATCTCTCCTTTTTCCTCATGTTAGGTACTAACCTAATCCTTTTCTTTAAAATTTTTGTTTTTGAAAATATTTATTTATTATTTCTTCTAAAGATCTCGCGGGCCGGATTAGAACTTTACGCGGACCGGAGGTTGCCCACCGTTGATATAAACAACAGATTTTCTTCTCCACACAAACAAGCCTAAATAACGAAGCCAAAGAAGAAAAAATAATATGTTTTGTAAATATTGAGGATTGCCTAGTATTTTAACAATCTGAGATTAACTATCCATTAAAAACTATTCATTTAAGTAATATTTTCCTTCAAAACCTGTACGGTCTAAAAAATATTTCTATATCGCAAAATTTTTGCAATTCTGGTTTTGTTTAACAAACAGTCAAGTGTATTCATGCATGTTAAACAATGTTAAAGTTAGTTTGCAAATACATTAGGTTTACCTCAAACCGCATAACATGACGAATTCAGATCTCGCGTTTTGAATCATATTCAAATACTAATAATACTTACCACGGAAGTTCCATTCCACACTACTGATAGTTTTTGTTTTATGACTTCTATTTTGTAATCCAGTTCCAGTCAACAATAACTACAACAGTAGAAATTAATTATTGTAACTTTCCACTTCCACATTGCAGAGCAATGATTAGGAACGTAGTTTCAAATTGAACTTTACTGTAAATTAGGTATTCTTGATATAAAATTGCTTTGAGGAAATTTTACGCGTTACAATATTAGCAAAAACTCAATACAACTCTAATGTGTCTTGAAGTCTTGATAAAGTAGTTTCCATTAAAGACAAGTTAAAATTAGTTTACAAGTTTTAATGTAGGTAAGTAATATTTAGATTTCATAGGAAGACGATATATGTATTAAAGTTTGTATTAAATTCGTGTAAAAGTTAACCGGATTTTCCTCCCCATTTAAGCTGAGAACTGTTTGCACCACAGCGCTACGTACAGCAAGCAAGAATTTTAAAATCTAGATCAGAGATCGGCAACCTTATTGGTTATTGCTGTCAAGGGTGCAATACAATATTTAAAAAGGGCACATTTATGGGAATGTATGATAATATCAGTGTCGAACTGATAATAGCATTTTGGTATGATCAAGTTTTAAGTGACCCTCTATGACAGAGATACATAACTCGCATTTAGTTTGAAATATTTTTGCATTCCTATGCAGAGAATTTATTTTAAAATATGTAGATGTATTCTCTATCTTTAAACAGCGCTATCATTTATCCATCTTTAGATATACGCTTCTTCCGATGTTTTCCATCCGTATCTATCTCGTGCAGATTTTTTTCTTTAGTCGTACTATGGGTTCCATTCCCTGCTCAGTTCAAATTCCGACCTCTAATACTCTACGAATTGGACATAAAAAGAGAGCACAATAAAAAGCTTGAAAGGAGGTGTGCATCCTGCATTATATTCCGTCATTACAATTTGTCCCGCTTTCAATCCAATTCGTATTTTTATGAATGTCGTGATACCCACCGTATAGATTTAGATGAAATAGATAATCCATCTTTTTATAAAATACGTGGAAAAAGCAAATTATTTTAAAACAAAAAGTCAGCAATGTTGTTATTGTAAAACACATTAAAGAATTCAATTTGGTGGCCATTATTCTAGTAAAAAAGATAAATGTCAACGATTTCACTGGATACTTACTAAATTGATAGACCATAAAGTAGATATCTGATGTTCCAGAAACGACGTATTACATTTTTTGTTAGTCAGCACTATACAATCATACATCTAAAAAAACTACTGAACAAAGTCTCAAAAATTTTTCACTCGACTATAAATTTTTTTATTAAGGAAAAGTAATTTGTCAGAGTTGTTCCACATTTGAGGAATCCGGTCATAATTTTTATTTATTTTTTCAGGGAACGAAATTAAACAAAGAAACACGGAATTAACTAATATCAATTAAATTAAAATATTATGAAAACTCTACTTTTGTTCTCAGTGGCAATGAAGATATTCTCTGCATGTACACAGTGATTTTACATTATTTGGGTAGATAATCTACGGATAGACATGCGATTTTGCCATAGATACTTGTAATAATTATAAGGTAGGTACATACAATACATCAAATGATACAGATAGTAATTTATACTACAATAATATAATACATTTCCATTGTGACTAATGCGCAAAGGATGATACGATGATGATAGTATTCATTGATATAATTTCGTTTAAATGCATCGACTTCAAACAGGTCAATATTGGGATTAAATTTTGACTGAGCTATTATAAGATTTTCAATAGAAAATGAGTTTTTATTATCAACAAAAAATTTTACTTACATCATTTCAAAAATTCATAATTTACCAATTAACGGTTACATATATCGAAAAATACAGAAAATCCAAATTGTAGGATAAATGTCGAGCTTTCAATTATTATGAGGTCCTGGGATTAAATTCCACCATGGGATTACATTTACTAATAAATGTCACTTGGGATTGAAGAAGGTAATTACGAACCACAAAAGTCGTCATAAAATGATAATTTCCGACAGATGATTGCATAAACTTATTTGTCAAATATTTGGTATTAAGGATTTTCTTTTCATGTTTATTTATTTTATTTATTGACTACATCAAACGACTTACAAGTCAATTACAAAATGCGGTGATGAACATGAGTAATATCAAAATAAATCATTACAAAACCAAAAAAAACAAAGATTGGTTTTCATTTGCATTGCAAAGCATTCTGTTGACTGCCGAGAACATCAAGTATAGCTTTGCAAATGGCTCGATGTGAAAGATATTTGAATTACTCGATGTTTTTGGAGGGGCATAAAAATTTACTTTATATGGAAAGTTCCGGAAAGTCAACAGAACCCCCAGATAAGATCGCTCATCTGCTAGTTTCCTTTGCTCCACAAGCATGGTAAGACTGATCATTTGCATTAAACAATCGTAGCCGATTTCTTTTTTTTCTCTAAGAAATCTCTTCTACACCCTCTCTAATCTATTAAGATCAGACTTATAGTAAGGAGAACAAACATTTTTATGAAGTTAGTGGCAAACGTTTGGAGCTTTATTTGATTTCCAATGAGCTTCCACACATCACAAAGTTATTCGCGAAAACTGTTGGAGGAGGCTGTAAAACAACAGCCCCTCCCACAGTCGCGATGTTTTTTTTTAAATAAAATTGGTGTCAATCGATAGATAATCGTTTGAGCTCCCTCCAATGAGTTTCAAAGATTTTTAATAGAAATTCAATTCTTTAGACAATTTTGCGAGGGATTGTAAAAATGCTATTTTTAAGAAATGATTTAATAATAAAATTAATACCAATCGATCGAGAATCGTTTGAGCTCCAATAAGCTTCCAATTCCAGCGTTTGAACCCCAACGGTAAAAAAATTAGAGCGTTTCAAAGATCGTGAAAGTATAAATTTTACCAACATTATTCCGACCAAGTAGCACGCAGAAATTTTGTTTTGCTCAAAGAAAATGAGCATCATACTAGTCGATAAAATATAATTGGCTAGTCCACTGCACTGGCGTTTTTTATTCTCTAATTTGTTTTTGGTCGCGAATAAATTTTTTAACTAAATGAAATTTTTGAATAAAATTGGTGTCAATCGATCGACAATCGGTTGAGCTTCAAGATTTTTTCTTAACCCTATTGTCTTAACTTAAACCCCAAAGGTAAAAATGAAAAGTATGTTTTGGAAGATTATTGGAGCTCAATTGGAGGATGGTTGGGTACATGATTGGGTTTAGTTTGACAATGGAACTGTATTCATGAGATAATATCTATGTTAACTTTGTAAGATTCAATGTTAAAAGTTGTACTCTCTTGTAGTCTTGAGGAAGAGAAAAATATATCTCGAAAGGTTGACGAATGATAGAATAATTTTGATATCCCTAGCAAAGTCCAAAATCCCACTAACAGTTTTTTTATAAGTTTGATGGACGATAACATGAAATGAATTATATGTAATTAAAAATTATTGTTGGGGATTTTATATTTCTGTTGGCACTATGTTTTCACAGTGGATTCGACAGCAGAGTCGAACGCCAGTGGGTTTTTGAGCCTTGCCGAGGCAGACATGCTAAAATTTGTATAAGGGTTGCTTGTTGACCCTTGTTGGGGCAGGCACGCTAAAATTTGTGAAGTTTGAGCCTTGTTTAAGCAGCACGTTTTAAAATTTGTATGAGAGTATGTAAAATAAAGGATTCAGTTTAAATAAAAAGTTGGAGGGGTGTTTTAGCATTGGATGATAAAAATTTTGTGCTTAAAAAGTGATGGTGCATATTTGTGTGACGTTCAAAATATAGCAGATGGTTACAATAAGAACCATATGAATTTGAAGCAACAGAGTTTAAACCTGTGAAATTATGATTGGAAATTTATAAACATTGTTAAAAACATAACCAAAAGCACAAAAAGAAAGTTCGCACCCCGAATTTAGACCGATTAAATTTCAGCTATTTTAATTCATTATAAATATTAGTTTGTGGCTAATTCTTAAGCTACTGTTTGTATTACAATATTTATCTTTCACTATATTATTTCAGGAACTAAAAATTATTTAACTTAAATAAAAACCGTTCAATTCATTTCAAAACGATGTGGGTATGTTAAGTAATATGTTCCATTAGGCCTTACAACATTTTCAAACACTCAATATTTTTTTTATGCAAATTACATATTTTTATACACTTAGAAAAGAATTACGGATTCTTGTGGTTTCGTTTTTATTGTAATTTTCTTGAATTTAGTGTAAGATGAATATTTTTAAATGGTAAATTACAGAAATAGGATAAAAGAGTAACCAAAACGAACTTATTTAGCTGATCATATTTTGAAAAAATAAGAAATTCACTTCGCTCTTTTATTTAGTCGTGGTGCAAAAACTTAAACTTATTTACGGTGAAAGAAAATAATCCTCTGCAGTAGTTCCACTTGTGAGTCAGTATAATACTTCTGGGAATTCTGGATGTCTGGGTCATTAGGACAGATTATGGAAATAGGTGAAGTGATGAGATCTCTTTCAAATTATGGATGAAGTGATCTTTGTAGGATACGATGCCACTTAATATTAAATAAAAATTTAAGACTTAACCTCCGATAATTAGACGTTCACTTTTATGCCCATAGAAATATTGTAATTTGATTGTTTAATTTGTTGCTAATTAAATTGTTCCAATAGTACTACATTTTAATATAAAATGAAGAAAACTATATGATAAGAACACATATGAGACCTACAACTTGACGTGGATTCCGAACCACGAGAAAAGACAATTTAAATATCAGATTAATTAAGCACCTACTATAAGAAAATAAATTAAACTTAAAAAAAAGTTAAAAAGATTCAAAATTAATTAAAATGGCGTTGATAGAACAGAAACTTAGCCTATTAATCTGTGTGTGTGCATACAATAATAAAATTTAACCCGATTGCAAGTCGTTACTTTCATGCCATTTATTTTTATGCACCGATGGCAATCAGGCGCACCTGCATTAAAAGTGGGAAAATTTAGATGTAGCAGTACATTTTCTGTATTTCCTCTCAAGTAGAATTAACATTTTCGATTGGTTGTGGGTTTTCGCTGTTTTAAGTTGTTTTTGCTTTTCGAACGCTCAGGTGACCACTTAAGCAGAATCACTCTTTAATGGATGATGCCATTTGGAATGGATATAACGATTTAAGTAAGTCGACAAGAATTTTAACTGGACAATTTTACTGCAAGGAAACATTGTGACAGATCTCGACAAACTGCTTTTAAAAGTAGCTCAGCTACTGTTCTTAAATTTCCGCTATCGGTAGCAGTAAATAGCAGGTAAAAAGCGGGTATTTCTATTGTGTTAAGTCTCGTGAAAGAGGTTTATCCAGATTTCAATCGTGTCTATATTTCCTTCCTTACACCGCAATTAAATCGATCTAAGTTAACTAATATTGGATTGTTTGATTTTGGCTTAAAGTGAACCATCTTTGACTTGGAGAATTCGAAAGCGTTAGAACATTAAACGCAATTTATCAAACGTCTACAGTTTTTATGTGATTATTCCTTCACACTCGGTTATTTTTTGCGAATTTTCCACCGAAAATGTATATTTCCTTTTATTGGACATTTATAACGTTAAGAATTCGCAAATACATTTTACCAACCACAGAATTACGTTTGTTACAAAATAAAACAAGTAAATTGATAATAATTAGAAGATCAATAATGCTGCTACAACCTGTTGCTACAGTTTTTCCTTCATTACAATGTTTTACATTTTGTAATAATTTTTCAGTGTCAAGGTTAATCATTAATTTATATTTACTGAATGCCACTGTAGTTGATGTAAATTGGGAAGCAGTAAACTTTCTAAGTGTTTGATCTCGTTCCACGTTTTTCGTCTAAGATATGTTATAATAATGAAACCGCAGTAATTTCAAAACTACTTAACTTGTTTTATTTAGTGCCGAGAGTCGAGACCAACCAAGCTGGCTTTTTGACGCGGTGTAAGGGATGAGCGAGGAGAGAAGCAGACGGGAAGTCGTTAGTTTTAAATTTAAACAAACCCAAGTATGTGTAAGTATACGCCACATTAATCAAGTTATAAGAAATTAATTTTTAATATATATCGAGAAATATATATCGCCATTCTCATTTTTTATCTAGGAGAAACATAAATCTCCTTCGGCTTCAATGGTGCTTTTCAATTTCAGATAAGAGCTAAAATTACTTTGACTTTTATGATTTTTATGCAGCTCATGACTTCACTACTTTTTGTTCATTTGCTGCATTAAATATAGTATAGTGTTATTATCAGTACAAATGTTATTTTAAACACATTTTCCTGATGGTATTATATCAACACGACAAGACATAAATATAAATCGTGCGGTTTGAAACTGAAATGCTACAAAAAAATTTAAAGAAATTACTTGTAACAAGTTTATTGAGGTTTTCCGCCAAGTAAGTATGTGGTTTAGTTAATCCCAATAATATATTTACTACTTAATTTCACAAACATTATTATTAAAGTCTTTTTGTGGTCGATAAAATAACTTTAGAAAGGGATACATAAATTATTTAATACTTGATAAACATAGTTCAATATGTGGAGCCAAGGTGAAACATAATAAAATATTCGTACGGACATTACTTATAAGGAACTTCGTGAAAACAAACAGAGCTAGCAGTTGTTAATTTTTTAATTAATTTTAAGATAATAAAAAGTTTACACAATGTTGAATTTCTCGTTTTATTTATTTTAAATTCATTCATAAACACTGATGTTGTATTGTACTATTTATTGCATCGCATTCATACAACTTGTTAGCTTTTATTAACATTATAATTAATTTATGAATGTAGAGTGCCTACGTAGTATCTCCCCAGGCTTTCAACAATGAAGATTTTATATTCTACAGGTGAATTTTTTATATTACAATTAATAAT
Source organism: Podabrus alpinus (assembly GCA_932274525.1). NCBI lineage: Eukaryota > Metazoa > Arthropoda > Insecta > Coleoptera > Cantharidae > Podabrus > Podabrus alpinus. Next base: position 21,328,124 of record OW026451.1, read on the forward strand.
TTTGATTATAAATTATTATTTATTTTTTTTGTATGAGATACATATAAATGGAAGAAGTATTTCTAGCATTTTAGGCACGGGTCCGGAGCTTAAAATTTTTGACGACCCTATAATAATTTTTTTATTTATTTATATTCAAATATTCTCTTTTACCCGCAGGTGTCGAGGTTGTTAAATCTACATGTTAATCTTTACAACAAATATCACTTTATGAATCTGCGCCAACTCTCCTTGTCAACTGATAGTTTTCTAGCTTCGTTCCATGTTAGTCCTTTTTGTTCCAGTATTCCTCGTATGCTATCGTTCCATGTCTTCATGGGTCTGCCTCGTGTTATTTTTCAACTTGCTCTCTCCAACCACGTCTGCCTCGCTGGCATATCTTCCCTCATCCTATTGATGTGTCCGAACCATCTAAGTTGTTGTCTTTCTATTTTACCTTCAATGATTCGATATTGAGCGTATCTCTGATATCGGAGCTTCTTATTCGGTCTAATCTAGTCAGTCCTTCCACTCTTCTCAAGTACTTCATCTCAGTCGCTTCGAGTTTGCTCTTCGCTCTGGGGTTTATTAGCCAGGTTTCGCATCCGAATGTCAGTATCGGTAGATATATCGTTTTGAAGACTGTCAACTTTGTCTGTTTTGAAATTTCTTTCTTGTTTATTATTGCTCTATTCAGTGCTTGATATATCGTTGCAGCGGATCCCACTCTGTTGTTAATCTCTGCGTCGTAACTGCCATTGCTTTCAACCATCGCACCTAAATATTTAAATTGTTTAACTTGTTGCACTCTTTCATTTCCTATTCTAATATCAGCCGTTTTTTCTTCTTTATCTATCACCATAACCTTTGTTTTTTGGGTGTTTATTTCCATATTTCTTGCTTTTAAGCTCTTTCTCCAGACGTTTATGTTGTGCTGCAGTTCTTCCTCATTCCTTGCAAATATTACCAAATCGTCTGCAAAAGCGCATTCAGAAATCTCAACCCTTTTCATGTTTCTGTGTCCGATCAGTATCTTTTTAGTTGTTTTTGTATTTTCTTTAATTATCTCGTCCATTAGGACAATAAACAGCAGCGGGCTCATAACACCACCCTGTCTCAATCCTTCTATTGTGCTGAATTCTTTCGATATTTGATTTCCGGTTCGCACATAATTCCTTGTGTTGGCGTACATACCTACTTTGTATTGCTCGTATGAGATCTTCCTCTATTTTTCTGTCTCTTAAAATTTTCCAAATTGTGTCTCTAGGTACTCTATCGAACGCCTTCACCAAATCAACAAAACACATGCAAAACGATCTTCCGTGGGCTAACTCTTTTTCTATAATTTGTCGGATCGTAAATACATGATCGTTTGTGGCATGCCCTCTTCTAAATCCACTCTGCGCTTCATCTAATGTTGGTTCAATCAGTTTTCTTAAACGTGCTTCCAAGATTGCCTCGTATATTTTAGCTGCTGTGCACAATAATGAAATTCCCCGGTAGTTTTCGCATACTCGGTTATCCCCCTTCTTAAATATTGGCAATATCACCGCCACTTCCCAGTCCTTCGGGACTTTTTCTTGGGTCCATGCCAAGTTAAAAATTCTATGTAATGCCATGAGTCCTTTTTCACTCATGTATTTTAGCATTTCCGGCTTAATATCGTCATGGCCCGCAGCTTTTCCTGTTTTTTGTCTTTTAATTGCATTCTTTATTTCTTCTAGCGTAATACCATTAGATTTGTTTTCAGTTCTTTTTACTATTTTGGTGTCTAATATGTCTTTCTTTTTATTCGCTTCCAGTAGTTCTTCAAAATATTCCTTCCATCTTGACATTATGGCTGGTTCGTCGCTTAGTATACTTCCGTTTTTGTCTTTTAACTGATTTAATGGGCTTTGCTTATCTTTTCTCAGGTGTTTCAATATACTGTAAAATAGTTTTTGATTTTGGTTCTTGTTACGTTCCATTTCTTTCCCAAATTCTTCCCATGCAAGTTTTTTGTTGTTACTTATTAACTGTTTTGTTTTTAATCTCTGTTCTTTATATTCCTGGTAAGTTGTTTCCGTTTTTAGGGTCAAAAATTTCTTCCATTTTATTTTCTTATGTTTGACTTCCTCCTTGACCTCTTGGTTCCACCATGCTGTCTGTTTTTTATTTTTTATTGTTCTTGTTGTGCCGCACGCTTGCCTGGCCGCATTAATTATTGTTTCCTTAAATATCTTCCAATTTCCTTCCAGATTATCTTCACTTATTGTTTCTGGGCGTGAAAGTTCATCTTCGAGTTTTTCTTGGTATTCTTGGGCTATTCGCTCTTCTTTCAGTTTGTATGTCCTGATAATTTCTTTACTTGTCGTTTTCGTATTCTTAGCATTTGTTTCTACCAGACCATCTTCTTTTATTATTCCTACCAGCATCACATGATCACTGCCAATTTCGTAGCCTCTACGGACTCTGATATCCATAATCGATTTCCTTAGCTTCTTTTCTACTAGTATATAATCTATTATTGATTTTTCGTTTCTACTCCATTCTGCACGTGTGTATTCCCTATAATAATAATTATTATAATAGTAGGAGTTCAGTTATGTAAATACCCAAACTAGTGAACTATCCGGAAGAGTGAACAATTAAAATTTTTACAGTATACTATCAGATTCTGATATTCCCTTTTTTAACCATTTATGTATTTTTATAACATCTGTAACATTCAACTTTCAGTTGTTAAACAGTGCACAAAGCATTTTTTAACTCTGAAGCGAAAAGTGTAAACTTTATCAGATAAAGTGATATAATAAAAGTTTAGAAAACGGAGACAGTGTTACATATTTATCAAAAAAGTATGGCATTGCGAAATACACAGTTTGTGGTATTAAAATTAAATAAAATAAATTAATATAATTAAGGTTACGTCAACAAGTTAAGGAATAATTAAGAAAAAAAACATCAAGACGTGTGAAATGCCTGAAACGGAAGAAAAATTATTCAAATGGTTTTTCAATCAAAAATTTAAAATCTTCCCATCACAAGTGAACTGACGAAAATTAAAGCAAATTCGCTCAATGAAAATTTGAAGGAAAAAGACGTGATTTCGATTAAAATATTTTCAACGCAGTTTTGGCATTCGATTTTTAAAGCTATTTTGTGAAAAGTTATCCACGAAACCAGAACTAAAAACGATCTGCAATCAATTATAGAAAGCTTAAATCTAACAAATAATTAAATTTGTAAAGCCGATGAAACAGGTCTGTTTTGGAGATTATTGCCTGAAAAAACTTAGTTCGAAAAAATAAAAAAATAGCTTCAGGGAGAAAAGCTGAAAAAGCAAGACTTACTTTTCTTGCCTGTACAAATGCAACTAGGGAACATAAAGTTAAGCTTGTTATAATAGGAAAAGCAAAAAATTCAAGATGTTTTAAGAATTTTTCTTTACCGATTGATTACGATTATTCAAAAAATGCTTGGATGACATCAGGTATTATTAAAAATTGGTTTCATAGGTCTTTTGTTTCTCAAGTAATTACAGAAGTGCATTACATCTACTCGAATATAAAATGTATTTAATTTCTTAGGTTAAAACATATTTGAATCAAAAAGGCTGACCCATAAGAGCCATTCTTTTGTTGGGTAATGCTTCCAGTTATCCATCTGCCGAAAAGTTAGGTTCCCATAATGAAAACATCTTCGTTGTTTATATGTCACCAAATATAACGCCTTTTATCCAACTAATATATGAAGTTATTCGCATTATAAAATTTTACTATATACTTGAAATTGAAAAGAAGAAAAAAGAAAAAATATAGAAATGAGAATGAAGAAACGGCTGAAAAGTCGTAAATTTATTGACGGAATCGAATACTCAACGATTCACGATTTGCCTATATCAATCCACTGCTGGACGTAGGCCTTCCCCATTTCTCTCCAAGTTCTACGGTTCTACGACCAACACACTCCAGCCATTCCCAGGATGTCGTCTTTCCACCTCGTATTCGGTCTATCAACACTTCTTCGTCTCTCTCTTGGTAACAGTCTCGAGAGTAGACTCACAAATGGATAAGGACTAGAGAGCAGTCTCGGAGACAAGCAGGCAAGGTATCGGAGACTGCACGTGTCACAAGTGGACATGTTCATTTCTGCTCTCGTGACTTATTATAGTCTCCAGTTTTCCTGAAGAGCTGAGACTTTCTCAAGTGACGCAAGTTTTTAATTTTTTAAATTCTAAACTAATTTTTATTTCGCAATAAATATAATTTTTCAAAATGAGCCTGAAGAATGGTGACAAGGTTGTACCAGATAAACGAGAGTGGACTGATGAAGAAGTTTTTGAGTGAATTCATCTTTATGAGAAACAAGAGTTTTTATGGAATGTTAACCTTTCAGAACTCGCGCCGTTGTAATTTATACAACAGGCTCACTATTTTGTAGGAATTTTGAAAAAAAAAGAAAAATTATGGCAAAGCCTTGTATTCCTTAATTCATTCCTGCTGAATCATATTATTATAATTATAATCATATTTGGTAAAAATAGATATTAATAAAAATAAAAAGCTTGCGATCAAGTCACACAAATGACCACAAACGACCGTGAGTTGAATCTCAAGTCGACACGAAATTTTGCTGATCACGAGACTGTCGAGTCTCCACAACTGTCTCAAGAGCGTAAGTGATCTCAAATGGACAACACCCTAAGACCAATCTCGAGACTTTCTCTCGAGATTTTGTCTCAAGAGGACACCAGCCTTAAGACTTTTTTGTTCACGCAATATTTTAATTGATTACAATAACTTTCCATTATATGGATTCCTCTGGTTTCTATTAGTTTACATAATCGAAATGCTACTGTATTTAAAATAATGTTTTCATAAAATTTTCTTATTTAAATACTTTTGCGTGGAAATAACTCGGAGATATGATTCTTTGTTTAAACCCTTTAATTTTGCGTCGAAAAACAGTTTCCAAGACAAATTTGTTGAGGAAGCTTCTAAAAACTACAGTCTTGGATTGGTCTTTACCGATACATCCGATACCCAAAATAGATGTTTTGTAATACAAATACGAAATTTAACGAAATAAAATTAACTATGTGCGAATCCCTAATCCTAATCTATTTTAATATTTACCCAAACAAAGTAATTATTAGGCCGTATACAGAAAGAAAGCTGGAAACTTATAAGCGCTTACCGGCGTATCTCTTGTAAGAGATACGCCGGTAAGCGCTTATAAGTTTCCAGCTTTCTTTCTGTATACGGCTTTACATAGTTTCCTTTTTTTTAAATATGTGCAGATTATTTAACTGTTGAAATTAACAGTAACATAAATTTGTAAAATTAATTAGTTAAACTATATATATAAATCAAAATTATTTTTGCATAAGCTTTCAGCAATGTTTAAAACACATTTGAAGATAACAATAAACATTGTTTGTTTAATTAAATTAGGTACCTAATTAGTTACTTAAACAGTAAATCAAAATTATTTTTGCATTAGCTTTCAGCAATGTTTAAAAACATCGGAAGATAGCAATAAACAATGTTGAAAGCTTATGCAAAAATAATTTTAATTTATTGTTTAATTAACTAGTTTTTTAGTTTGTGTTATAAATATTTTAATTATTCATTTGTCGCAAAAGTGGTCCAAAGATGAGCGAAATTAGACTTAATTCTTTGTAAATATTTTCCTGAACAATTTTTTTATCCCAAATACAGCATTAAGTGCAGTTTACGTTATGCGATTTTGCTTGCGATTTTGCATACAAGTTGTCATAAGACACAATGCTAATCGTAATATTTGCTTATGACTTTGCTTACGAGTTCGCCTTCGGGCCGTAACGTATGCTAAATCGTATATCGTGAACTCAGAAATATTTTTTTATGACAACTTGTATGCAAAATCGCAAGCAAAATTGCATAACGTAAACTGCACTTAAGGTAGGTAAGCTTTAAAAAGCCGGTTCTACTTTTTACATTTTTACAAATAGTTTAATTTAAGTGCACCTGAGGTGCAAAGTGAATACCAGTATAACATCAAGCATTGGGAATAAAATTATGCAAGATATGGCTTTCAAAACACCCCTAATTTTCATTCAATGTATCAAATAATACCAGTTTCATCAGAAAAGATTTTTTCTTCCACTATGCGGAACTATTACAGCTAAAACAATCTTTTGTCCTTAGTTTTACACACAATAATTTTATTTACTTTAAATTTTAATTCATATATTTTCATCGTGAGATGCACCAAAAACGAGTAAACCTTAAAAAACTAAAACTCTGAAAAATATTCGTCAAAAAGGGGGAAATGTGATCAACTTTGGAAGCTTACAGCAAGGCTCTATTAGGGTTAAAAAGTTATTATGTGTGGAGATTTACAGAGAATTGAATTTACTTTCACTCATCTCTGGACCACTTTTGCGCCTTATGAACAGGAAATAATTCTACTTTGGAAACTGAAAACCTAGGTTTTATGGGTAAAAATCAACGATTTTGTGATTTTCGGAATTTTCTGTAAAACGTTTACTCCCCTTCCGGCCTAATCCTGACGTTGAGAACTTGTGAACCATTTCAACGATGCCAAATTGAAGGGTTTGAGTTATAAAGGGAGTTATTTAGTAAATTTAATAATTATTGTTCAAAAAATTACACGAAAAATAAATTCATTTGTGTAAAAACACAAGGGTCCTCTTTGGACCTAAAATCCCTCAATCTCCAGTTAAAATGTTCGACCACTTTTAGACCGCCTGGAAAGCAGAAATTTTGCACAAACGGAGGATTCCATATGCCGAGAAAAATAACATAACTCCAAATTTCACTTCGGGGAAAAGTTATCGGCATTGCTTCGATTTTATTAGACACACCCTGGATGATCTTCATTGTTAAAGAAAGCTGGCGTAGATGGCCGTGGTAAAAAGCATTAATTAGACTTGGCGATTTTTCGAGTTCTATATTTTACCTTATATCCTTAACGGATCTACTTAATTAAGGAGAAATGTTCAAATGTTTTCCTTCGTGTGGGTCATAAACTCCGTAAAAATTGCTGGCTGATGGGAAGAAAATCAGAACTTACAACTGGAAATAAGCTGCTGATTTATAAAATAGTCATAAAGCCTGCGTGGATGTATTAAATCCAGCTTTGGGGTTCCGCTTCTAACTCTAACATAGAAATTCTGCAGCGCTTCCAATCCAAAGGTTTGAACTGATTGTCGATGCCCCTGGTATGTTACAAATCGGGAAATCCAGCGTGACCTAGACATGGCCACAGTTAGGGAAAAATTTTTAAAATATTGCGAAAGGCTTACCGATCATCCAAACCCTCTGGCAGAGAAATTCAACCAAACTGAATGCAGTAAAGTGCGTAGACTAAAGAGGTTCAAACCCTCTGATCTTAAAACCAGATTTGATGACTAAATTCATACAACTGAAACACGCGTATGTGGGGGGGAAAGCCTTGGGACGTTCTTTTTCAGATTTTCTCTGTGTATAGTGCGGGGGACTATGGATGAGGTGTCGGGGGGGTTTGATCCTCCCTTACAAATACATTCAAAAACAATAATATTTGTGACGGATTTTTGAAATCCATCACTTACGTTCAACCCTATATATCATTTGTTCTTTAAAGGCGCATTCTATCCGCGCCGAGGTGGGGATTTGTTCAAGACTGCGCAAGGATAGTCTTGGGTGAACCATTGAACGAGTAACACGCTCTTGTGTCAAGTTTTGAAGCAAGAAGGCGGGGTGTAAATTTTTCACACCCCAATGTCGATTTGTGTGGCTACTGTTGAATAATCATGGGCTTTTGGGTTACGTAATTAGCGGATATGGAGCGAAGATATGGCTACCGGGACAATTTTTGTTCGCGCAGACTCGATGGAGATCTGACATAATTATCTTCGTTGTTGGAAAATGGTGGATTTTCCCCATATCGGACGCTTCTTGGTCGGATCTACTGCCCATGCTATCTTTGAAGGTTTTGGTTTCCGTGCGGATTGGTGAGTAACCTTTGTGTTACTTAATTGTTCTACAGTGGTATGCTTTGATCGATTAGGATAAGTTTTGCTCCGTCCACCTGGAGTTCGTTTTGTTTAATTCACCCTTGGCTGATTCTCGTATTTTTTTATGTTTTGTTATATAGGTTTTCTTTTGCCTTGCAGTTTTGATTGGAACGTTTTTGGCCGAAATAATCGTTACGTCGCAGGTTTTACTTTTCTGCTCGACGTGATTAAAGGTAATCTAATCTGACGTTTGCATACATACGTGGATTATAATGCCAATGTTTGGATTTTATATTTGGAAAACTAATTAATTATTATATTAGATTATTATGTTTTATTTGATTGAGTTTGAACTGTGCATTTTATTCACTAGGTAACATCGAACGGCGTTGGTCAATTGCATTGGCATAAGAATTCCTACGTGTTCGACATGGGTTCAAATCTTGAATTTGAAATTCAATGTTGAACTTTTTTTTTGGTGTTTATTTTTGGTTTTATGTTTTTTTAAAAAGACAGCGATGTGCGACCAACGTACAGGGTGTTGCATTTCATCGGGGTCGCTTCCACTTGATTTTATTGTTGGAAGTTCGATTGGTTCCACCGTTTGTGGGATTTTTATATGACCACTCGAACGTTCTGTTGGTTAATTTTGGGGAGTGGTTCTTGGTGGCAATGTTGTTGCCACTGTACTATAGTCTGGTCGGCTAATGCACTTTACATCCGACATCGCTTATGTCATCGCCTTCCGACAACGAACATCTTATTGTTGATTTAATTTTTGTGTGTTAGCAAAGCTGTTTCCTTGATTATCTTCGGGGCGTTCATTTGACACGACCCACGGCCTTGCCTCCGCTATATCGACCTGGCTTATACCTACCATCAGGGCCCCACGCAAATAAAAGTAGAATTTATTTTCTGCGTGGACATTATCTGTTGAGCTACCTTCTCATTAGAGATAGTGAGGACAGATATTGTTTCATATTGTGCTCAATTATATTGTCAAACTGTTATTTATTTATTATAGTATTTAGTACTGTAGGTGTTTATTATATTTAGTACTGTAGTAGGTGAGCGAATGGCTGAAATGCTAGCGTGCTCGCTTTCAAGCCAAGATTCACGGGTTCAAATCCTGTGAGGTGCTATCTATAGAAGAAATTTTCGCTCACCAAATGTCTATCTGCTGGCCCCAGATAATATTATTTATGGCTAAAAAACTTCACTAATCGGAGTAGGCGGTGTAAAAATCGTCTATTCCCGTGGTTCGGAATCCACGTTAAGCTGTAGGTCCTCTGTGCTCGTCACACATTTTCAACAACGCAACGAGCAGAGACAGGGAAGTATCGGGAAAATGTCGCAAGACGTTCATAACCGAATATACATACATATTTAGTACTACACAACTAATACAGGCAGTGAAATTCTAATAGTCAAGAAAAAACATCATTTGATATCTAATTGATCCGTTGATCAGTCTCTTCAGTGCAGAACCAAGGCCATGAGGAATCAGTGCGGCCTTTAGGCCGCACAAACAACATCAACACATGCCAGATGGTTAATATCTAGTTGTATACTAATATAGTACCCTTAATTAATTTGTGTGTGTATCTATAACGCTAAAATGTGAGGTCTTTAGGTCACACAACCAGAAGGTCATCGAAGCAGTTCTAGGTTCAGGTCACGAAGACTAAAAAATTACCGAATTACCGTACCTAACGGGCACAAGAACATCGATAGTAGGTTGGAGTGGTTTTTCCCAAGACCCGAAAGGGTAGAATAATAAGAACTGTAGTATGACTCGCTCTCAATATAGGATATGACACAAACTCTATGATAACTATAGGATATGATAACTATAACAAACTATAGGATATGACACAACATCGCAGGTTGACAGCTGAAGAAATAAGATAATATGTAAAGTAGATGCTGAGTTTCAACTTGTTAAAAGTATTTTTAATATTCTTTACTTTTCTAAATTCAATCTATAGATTCCCAAATTAGGGCGAAACAATGTATTGTCATAACTTATACTTGAAAAATTAGTTTTATTTCTATACTTTATATGCTATAATAATTATGTTCGTAACTAGAACTAATTATGTTTGCTGATGCCAATTTAACTACATTTTTTTTGCAGCAGTTACTAGGTAATATTATGTAGTAATCAAGTTATTTTTCCGAGCGCAACGTCCCATGCTAAAATTGTTATAGACCCTGTGTTTTTCACAACTAATTGTAAAACTTGTTGAATTTCTATATTTTAAATTAAAGTGACGTTGACGATTTAGTAAAAAAACCATAAATCATAACAAAAATAAAACCATAATAATAAATCATATGTAAACATTTATTCTAGTCTGACAGTATCTAGCAAATGCTTAAAGCCTGATGTTTTGTTTGACAAGTGTTTTAAAGTTACATTATGTGCCCGGAGTGGAAAATTAGGTGTGTCACTAAAAGACTTCATAAATAAATATAGTGCTTGGATAGAGAGCAATTTTCTGGCCACATGTTAGAAAAAGCCTATAACAACTTATGAATGTTAACACACTCTAGACCGCAAAAAACGAAGAAAACTCAATTTCCTGGCTGTCTCTAAATTGCAGACTCGTCCTGCTTGCTAGCCAGTACTGCCCAGGACGATTCTAACTAAAGGATGATTAATGTTGCGGCACTAGCAAAAAATATCCGGAGAAAGATAGCAACCATTGTGTTAAAGCGAACATTGCGACACTGACTGAAAGAAACCCTATTGTTTACAATTGCTGTACGATTTATTGTTATCCGCTCAACTTAAACAAACAATGATAATGTTCGCTCTTAGAGCTGAAATCTACCATTTGTAAATACAACGTTTTCAAAAAATTTAAAAAACATACTAATCAAGGGTCATTAAATTGTCAAAACTTTTATTTCTGAAACAGGATTACTTGCAAAGCTAATACTCGTTTGTAAATATGCAGCAGAAACCTAAATCCGCGAGATATTAGGGGGTTGAAGCGGTAAAGCTGCGGTATTTTTACAAACCGTTGTAGCATGTTTTACCATCAGTAAACCGCCAGCATTAAATTTTCAGTTCTCAACCACTTTTTAGAGAACTCTTTATTTTATTACTAACTAAGTAGTTTGTTAGCTGACTTTTTTTACCAAAAAAAATAACATCCGTGACTTTTAAATGTGCCATCACTAAAAGGAAATTTTGATTTTCATTACAGCGAGTAGTACATTAACATAATTTGCCGTTTGCAATTCCGCTGAGTGAATTAATTTAAATGTAAGTTGATTATTGAGTTAACAAATTTATTAACTTTAGTAATTTTCATACGAACGGTAATAAAGAAATAATTTATGAACTTGACTGAGGTAACCAAGCTGGTGAGCGTTCGTTGTAAGAAAAAGGATTACCGAAATACTTCGCCGTTTACCTTCATTCAGATTCAAAGTAAAAATTAATTAAAACCTTTTAATTGAAAAATAAATATTTTACTAACTACAAGCTGTACATTTTTGATTCAATTTTGGTTAGAAGAAAATTAAATAGACGTAATGACTTGTATACCGCGGGTACATTATGTATAACTGAAACTCAAAGGCGTACTTGAAATATTCTTTCTCCGATATTACAAAATTGATCATTTTGGTTCAATTATTTCTTTTCTACAAAATCTTATTTCAAATTTAATCAAAATCAGTACTTTCGTTTCAACTCCAATATTGTACACGCTCACTAAAGCATGTTGTATTATGTTCAACACTTTTATTTGTCTGTGTAGGTACTCGGTCAACAAGTTTCAATCCAAATCAAATTTTTCAGAAGTACAGGAAAGATTTTATTTTACTATTATATATTATGTAATTGAAAGAACACGTTTATAAATCTTGTCCGTAAAGGAATATTTCAGAGGTTTACAAGCTTGTCAAGATTAAACTGAAAAAACCTGTGCTGTATGATGGATTATAAATTATTCCGTTTCTAACAACTACAAAATATCGTATCGATCGATTCATTATTATTTTAAGTAAATATACAGGATAGTCCATCTATAATGAACTCGTTTGTAATGGAAATTTACTTAAACTGAATTAAAATATATTTGGATAAGACGGACGACCTCCGCTTATAATGAACAAATCGTTTTGATCACTTTAAGGTTATACAGATTAAACAAGACTTGGTTAAGTTTCAAGTGATCAGTACATGCTGTTACTCCGCAATTTCTTTAAAAAAGGTTCACAAACTTTCAGTTTTTCCTAAAAAGCCTGAAAAAATGGGCTAACAATTTATATTTATTTATATTTAGTTTATAGAGTTATTTTCACATTGTATGTATATGCGTCTTAGAGAGATTCTTGAGACACCCTGTATGTACGAGACATCGTACGATTTACTGATTAACGATTAATCGGATAATATTCTCAGTAAAGTGTATTATATTCGTAAAAGCATGCAAAGACACATTTAATCACTTACACAAATTTCCTTCTAGGTATACACCGTTGATGAGATTTATCGATGCGATAGAAGTTATCATGAGGTTCCAAGCAATGAAAATTTTTAAAATGTACTACAAGCTGGCCTACTGCAAAACCCGATTTATACCAACAATATGACCCTTTTTTATTTATATTTTTGATAAGGCCAGAGGGGAATCAATGGTGAAGAATTAAAGCTATTATAAGGTCACCAACAGTTGCTATAAGATTACAAAAATTGTTTAGTTTAGATATTACCGATCAAATAATAGTTATAATAAAAAATTACACTACTAGCTACTATTCACAATTTCTATAGAGTAAAATAGAGTGTACACTATATCAACCGTCGCGCAGCGCTGCCCGCGTAGAAAAAAAGGCCTAGGAAGGCAGGATGTCACAGTTCCGCATCAGGATCGAGAAGATCGAAGACTGCTGAATGAAAGAGATTCAAGAAAGCAAAGCAAAAATTCTAGTTTGCCGATCGAATAAGATACTACTCGAACATGATTGCCTACTAATTAACTGGACCGCGGAAGAGTTAAAAGAAGAAGTGGGGAATAGAATAGACATTGTGGAGAAATTGAAAAACTTCAGCCTAAGTCATAAGGATTTTCTGACTTCATTTGATGTTACTAACCTCTACTCTAATACCCCAATAAAGGAAACTTTGGAAATCGTTAAGGAAGAATAAAGTAGGCTAATAAGGTCCAGAAATTAAGACAAGATTACTGGGCACGGTAGCGGACTCCATTATGCTATATGGAGCTTCCATATCATTCTCGGCCATGAATAAGACAAGACAACAATACCTAGCGACTTTGTTGCAACCATAATGATAGCGGTGCCGATATATCTGATGGCAGGAGACCGGTACCTGAGTACGAACCTTTTAATAAATTAACAAATCTCTTGGGAAGTGCCAACAAAAGGAAAATGAACTTAAGAACTGATTCTGAACATGGACCCATGGTCTGATGGTTTTCATCGTACCTTTTTAGATTAAAAACACTGGATAGTGATAAGTGCGTCTACTGGAACAAACCCTAAGACGTAGAACCTAATATTTTCGATTGGAAACGATGGATAGAAAAAAGAGAAAGCACACGTAAAAAATGAAAAAAAATATCCGTCTTAAACATGCTACAAAGTTTGAAAAAATGGAAATAATGTCCCAAGAAAATGAGGAACGCGAAAGGCAGCAAGAGTAGTAGATAAAATAGCGCTAGGGAGCAAGATGTCGAAGAGAAAAGTCCCGAAAGGTGAAAATCAAAAAGGAAGAGACGCTATTATCTTCTTAGTAAACAGGCGAAAATTCATATGTGGTCTCAGATGACAATTAAGATAATATGGAAGGTAATTTTAGTGAGCATAAGAATCTCATACTACTTACGATCCAGTCCATACCGGGTGAAGCCTTTTTCAAGATTTAAAAGGTTAACGTCAAAGAAGGAAATGAATTTTGAGGTAATAAAGTTATTCAAAGTCGAGGTTGAATCGAATTTCTTTGTTTTTAAGGGACAAGACTATGAGGATATTGGACTATTTATGGGCTCTCCTATAGCCGCATTCTTAGATGATATTTATATGAATGATTACGAAATCGAACTGAAGGGATGACGTCGTGTTTTGTATATGGGGAGCTTCCGAAGATGTTTCCGAATGTTTTTCTAACATTCTAAAATAATAAAAATGTCCACCACGGAACGTGAAAATAAAATGGGAATATTGAACTTTCCGTTCAGAGGATTTCGTTTTATTCTCCATCTCTCTATACCAATGGAGATTTGATTTTGATATTTACAGAAAGCCAACGAACACTAACTTGGTTCCTGTATCCATGAATAAATACATAAAATGGAAACTTCCAGATTCCTTTCTTCCAGCTAAAGAATGAAAAAAAGAAAAAGGAGAACGTCATGATTAAGCAGATAGATTTAAATAACTGATATAATGCTAAAATTATTGATAGAATCGTCCGCAATAGATAGAAGAATAAAGATAAAAAAAGGAAGAATGAGATGAATAAAAAATACAATAAAATTTCTTGACTTGACCCCATAATAACGATAAAATAAAAAAGACAACAATAAGATGATGGAAGCTCTAGTGAATAATAAGGATAAGTTCACGATCAAAAATAAATGGAGAAAAGCGAAATACAATGGATTAATTGCAATGAGTTTAATGTGAAATACGTGGGCCAAACTGAGATAAAGACAAAAACTCGCCTAATTGAACCTCAAAATAAGATTAAGTTCCCAGCCGCATCCCGACATCTGCTTGATACGGGATACGCATACCATTGAGAATAATGGAATAAAATTAATTCATAAGATAAGGAAAAGAGAAATGTTAGATTTATTGAAGTTTTTGGAAATTTGCAGGCTCCATAAGGAACCGATCCCCATTGCCTTAATGAATCCACAATTGAAATAATTTTATTTTAAGGGCCGTTCATAAATTAAAACAGATAAGTTCTCAGCTGTATCCCGACATCTGCTCGAAACGGGGTTAACTTTGGAAATAATGGAATAAAATTAATTCATAGCATAAAGGAAGGAGAAAAGGTTAGATTTATTGGAGTGAAAACTGGAAAGGAAGAAATTTTCGGGCTCCAGAAGGAGCCGATGCCCATTGCCTTAATTAATCCACAATTAAAATAATTTTATTTTAGAGACCGTTCATAAATGTACGGAGAGGGGGGGGGCTCAGACCTGCGTGACGATTTGTGACGAGCGTGGGAGCTGAGCTTCCCAAATTCTGACATCACAACGTTAATTTTTAGAATTCTATTACTTTTTAAATTTTTGTGATCTTTATTACTTGTAATATTTGGGAGGGGTATACGTCTTTTTGAGGAAATGTGATGATAAAATGGGGGGGGGGGGGTAAAAAGTACTTAAAATTGAGTTACGTAATTTATTAAGTTATGATGCTTATGTTGGGTTATTTTGGAGATGTATTGTTGAAACCGATCTACATTGATTAAAAAACGAAAAGCTTCAGAAAAGTGTTTAAATTTATACCCTTGGTTAGCAGAAGAATGGAGGAGTCCAAGTCAAAATTCTTGAAACAATAATGGAGGACAATAGAAGTTACAGTTCTCCAGCATCGCTGAAGAGAAGAGAAGAAGGTGGATAATTTTGCTCCGCTGGAGAAAATACTACATCAACAACCGATGCCTAAAAACCGGGCCGCTGAAGAGGCACACAAAATTTTATGACTGAAGCTAATACGAGGTCATAATATGGAAGAGGCTCTGGAATAGTAACAGGTGTCGCAATTCTGCACCGAGGAACCGGGGACAAGACGTCAAGAGCACTAGGCGAAAAAAAAAATATAAAAGAAAATGCTATCGAAGATAGACATTCCAAATTCTTAGAGGCCAATTAATGAATGGGGAAGGAAGTTCAACACATCTCTGAAAGGTAGCAATCAAACTCAATTCTGCGCGAAGTAAAGAACAAATCACGTGCACCAGTGCCGTTAGCGTGGCGTTCAGTTAAGGTAAGCGTTCATTTATCGGCATCGTACGCATCGGACGCATCGGACGAATCGTATCTTTTTCGTCGAGTTCGTTCACTTGTTCGGATCGTATGAAACGGCGTATTCTGTACGTACTAGAACTAACAACCGTGTTTGATATTTGTTAAAAATTTAAATTTTTAAATTTTTGTAATTTATCACTGTAATCACTATCAACAATGCATTATTTTGATTTGAAAAAAATAAATTGAAAACTACGTGACTCGAAAAAGTCCTCGGGCATCTAATAAAAATTGCAATAACTGCAATGTAATTCGATTTTTACAAGTAATTTGGGAAGAAAACGGCGGTTTAAACTTCCCATTTGATCAATTATTCCTTAAGGTCACCGATAAACACAAAAAAGTTTAAAAAAATTCAACCACAAACAGAAATTATAAGGTTTAAATCATTGCATAGTTGCAATTCTAATTAAATTATGTATGAAGAAGTCCTCGGGCACCATATATTATATTACTGTAACGCTTCCTAGAATTGTGCAATAGTTTTAAAATGCAGTTGATGCATTTTGTAAATAGTAGAGATGACATTAAGCTCAGTCTTAATCTTGACATTGAATATTTAGCACAATGGAGCGTAAAAATACCAAATACACAAGTTTCGATTTAAGACAATTAGTTATTTTTCATTCTGCCAATGGAAAATCGCAGCGGGAAATTGGGAAGTTACTCAATATGAGCAAGAGTACTGTAGCGGATATTGTTAAGCGCTTTAACAAAGAAGATCGGATCGATTTCAAAGAAAAAAGTGGCCGTCCACGTATATTAACATATAGAGATGAGAATTGTATTGTAAGAAAAGTTAAAAAAGACCCTAGAATTAGTGCGCCTAAATTACAAACTCAAGTGCTACACGAACTAGGGAAGAATGTGCATGTGGATACAATTCGCAAAGTTTTAAAAAAAGAAGGGTACAATGGCCGGGTGGCTAGGAAAAAGCCATTTGTAAGTCAAGTTAATAGGAAGAAACGCCTTATTTACGCTAAAGAGTACCTAGAAAAAGACATAGTAGCATGGTGGAACGATGTTATATTTGCAGACGAGAGTAAATATAACATCTACGGTTCTGACGGTCGAACCATGGTGTGGCGTAAAGCCAATGAAGAACTGAATCCCAAAAATTTATGTGGTACGATCAAACATGGACTTGGAAATGTCCTTGTTTGGGGTTGTATTTCCACTCAGGGGACAGGCAAATTAGTTGTGATCGACGGCATAATGGACCGTTTTAAATATTTACAATTACTTCAAGAGAATTTGTTACCAAGTGCGGCCCAAATGGGAATTCAAAACAGTTTTAAATATTACGAGGATAACGATCCGAAACATAAATCCCATTTAGTGCAAGAATTTCTTTTATATAAATGTCCCAAAGTATTGCATCCGCCCGCTCAGTCACCCGATCTTAATCCCATAGAAAATCTATGGGATGAATTAGAACGTAGGATACGAACCACCCCTATAAACAACAAACAACATTTAATTCGACGTTTACAGGAGGAATGGGCTCTTATAAGCGAAGACTATTTAAAAAAAATAATTTGTAACATGCCCAATCGACTCAGAGACGTTATAAAACAAAAAGGATACCCCACAAAATATTAATTTTTTCAGTTTCCCTAAACTACTGTGCTAATTTATGTAGTGCCCGAGGACTTGTTCATACATAATTTAATTAGAATAGTAACTATACAATGATTAGAACCTTATAATTTCTGTTTGTGGTTGAATTTTTTTAAACTTTTTTGTGTTTATCGGTGACCTTAAGGAATAATTGATCAAATGGTAAGTTGAAACCGATGTTTTCTTCCCAAATTACTTGAAAAAATCGAATTACATTGAAGTTATTGCAATTTTTATTAGATGCCCGAGGACTTTTTCGAGTCACGTAGATATTTCGCCAAAAAATATGTTGTTTTTAAAAATTATAAAATATAAAATATGCCATTTTGTGCCTAAATGTGTTTTACATATGTTCCCAAAATTTCCCAAAATTTGCACTAACGAAATTAAATCCATGTTTGCAACAAATACTGTGAGAAATGCGAACACTGCAGTCGAGCCGTTGCGATTCCTATCGTTCATTTCTCGGATTTGTCGATGACATCATCCGAACGCATCGCATCATCGGAAAAGTTGCCTTGCAAAGAATACTTATCGGATTTACCGAGATGCGATGCGTACGATGCGATATAATGAACGATGGTTCATTAAAAACAATGTAAAGAATATTTTATTCCGATGCGTCCGATACGTCCGATGCCGACAAATGAACGCTTACCTTTAGGCCTCTTAAATCCAGCACGCCGGCCCAACATAGAATTGAGTTCATCTGGGTTGAGTTAGATTTTGAATACGCCTGATGTAATTTGAGGTTACCAACAGTTGCATTACCAAATTGCATTATTACTACAAATCTTGGCCCCAAAGCAATTTATTACGCCTCCCAATTTAGGAGCGCTATCTGCAAAAATTGATAATTTTTGAATTACACGAAAAATTTTCCATCGAAATATTTACTGGCTTTAAAACTGACCTGCGGTAAAAAGATTCACGTTGAAAAATTCTGAAGTTAAAATTTCAATTTTTCAAAATGTTCTTAATCGATACTTTCTTCGTTGATATAAAAATTCGAAACAGTTTCAATTAAACCACATTTGGCTTTATCACACCAAATTTAGACAAATTCTTAATTAACAATTTTGTGTGGCTAATATAACTAATGGCTTTTCTTTGGTCGTAATAAGGTCTAAACATGTAAGCTGAGGAATGTCGTTGTTGGAATTCCTGAAAGTGATTTTCAATTTGAATTTTATTTAAAATGAAAATTGCACAAAATTCAAAATTAAAGTATATTTTTGGAATCGTGAAAATATAATATAAAATATGAAATATTGACAACCGTTTCAATTTTAACATGTGAAAATATTTAATATTTCTTCGGTTTTATCTTATTGAAAATATGATACTTTATCTATCTATTGGTGCTTAAATTAAAGCAATGGAAATATAAAATTGTATCCAGCCTCGTAAAGTAACTTATATAAAATTATCGTACTAAATACCATTTGAGTATTTCACCACATTATCGTACACAATAAAAAATATTAAAAAAAGTTAAAAATGTTTGATTATTATTAGTGTAGTATCTGAAAAAAGAAAATTAGTTTATATCCAAATGCAGTTTAATATTAATTTACAAAATAGAGTTACAACCGATTTGTACAAAACTCCCAACAGCTTAATTAAAACAAACGAAGTCTAAAGGAAAATAAAAGATAATTGCGAAACCGTTACACTTTAAGAATTAATTAACGTTTTTTACGTATAAATAATTAACACTACAACAGATGGAAATTCTTAAAATATTGCATATTTAACATTAAAATGAAATGTAATCCTATTAAAAATTATTCAAATTTAAATTAACTGTTGTCAGGTGGCGCAAATTTTTAAGGTCCACAATTAAACCAAGAACTTTTACAAACTCTGTAATAAGTTATACTTGTAAACAATGGATACTCGTAAACTTCATTGCTACACAACATTAAATCCAACAAAATAAAACAACTTTTTGCTCATTACAAAGGGGAAAATTTGAATTTTATTTGATTCTTTGTGAAATTTTCAAAAGAGAAATGTTGACAATTAGGTGTATAAAATTTTAGTCAAAAATGAAATATTATAAAAATTACAAGCGATGTTACATTTTTATTATTCCTCTTCTCGTGTCTTGTGTAATGAGGTGATATTTTGCTGCCTTGCTCGTAAATAGAGTGGTATTAAATTTAAGCGATCGATCAGGGAGTCGACGGTTTAGCCGCATTACGCTTTACCGTATAAACGGTGTTGTAAACATTATAGGGCATTTAAGGGTGGGATTAATAAGGAAGGTTTCGACGGCGTAATTTAAATAATTGAGGCGATTTTATTACCGGAAGTGAAAATAATCTCAATAAAATTCGATTGACTTAATCGCTAGAATGATTATTGTAGACTTTCTTCCTGTTTATTGTTCGCTTCAGTACGCTATTTATTGCTTTAACTCGGCCGCGCCAAAGATTATAGAAAATTAGAGGGGATTTAAAAATAACTTTGAATTTTCAGATTTTTATTTGTTAATCCGCGTCCGACGATAGATTGGAATGAATAAAAAGGCCGTAAAAGTAATAACAATTCAACGAGAGAGAAAACAGTTAATGGCACCACGGGAATGTTGAAAATTATGAGTTTCAACGACTTATAGCTTCGAAACTATTAAGTAGTATACAAAAAAAAATTCATTAAACTAATGATGTGTGTTTTTTGTTTCGCTGTAATTTTTGTTTGAAACTTATTTGTGTATCTAGCACGATTTAGTATTAGTTATAATGGCTTTATAGGGATAGGCCGACATTGCTATGTGATTTGTGATTGGCTGTCGTATCAACGGTTTGTTTCCAGATAGCCTGTATAGAAATCTTAATTTTATTTATAAAATTATGAAAAACAAAGAAAACTTGTTGAAACCATTATAAATAATCTAAATAGTCACGAACGAATTTGTCAATTTTACTAAATGTATATAGTACGCACCATGTGATTAACGCAGCCAATCAAAAATCGGACATGTATTAGTATGGTCGGTTTAGTATGTTGGAGATGCACCAACCCAATATATTTCGTGCATCACGTGACTAAACCCAGCTGTCAAGTGAGCTTGTAGGTACAACAGAATGTATTTTACGTACACGCGATGTGTATCTTTACCGAATTTCAGATGCCACCTATGATGACACGAAAACATTGCATTTAAATTTAATTTTCAGTTCTTTATTCTAATGTTCAGTATGATGTAGAGATGATACAATTTTCTGTCGAAAATGCTGCCTCTGGATGCCAAAATTGTCTTTTAGACAGGTTTTGATAAAACAGTGCTTGTGTGCTTTACCGGCGCCACTTTAGTTTTTTAATTTCTTTTTACGAAAGGGTAAGGTCTCTATGGTTAGTAAAATAGTTCTATAGTGCCTGTGTTTAAATCTGAAAATAAAGGGATGTAAGATGCAACTTTTGAATTTGAACTTCGCGCCGACTTCCTCTCCAGAAAAAACCCCATCTATTGAGAACTAACAAAGTTCAAACTCACACTTCTTCGACGACACGGAAAATAACCTGGACCACCACGTTGTGAAATACCTACGATGTCCATCTAGTAACCAAATTCTTTCTTCCGGTGTACAAAACATAATTTCAAAAACAACTGTAACAAAACAAATGATCGCTCCAAGGAGAGACGACCATTAACTTCCAACACAAAATAAAACAACCAAATTTGGCCATGTCAATTCTTTTATTAACTTTAATATTCTTGTTTGAGGAATTTAACCTGAAGCAATGATTTAACCAATCGTGATCTAAATAATCTGTTTATTTAATTACCCTGAAAGTCGATTTGTTTTAAATCGCTTTATGTTATTTTGATAACTTTTAAATTACTTGTTTGGATTCAATCCTTAGGATTGTAATATTATTTTCTTCATGTACTTAGTACATTTATTGAAGATTGTGTAAAGCTATATGTTTTTGTTGAAACATAAGCAGATAATTGATAAAATACCTTTTAATCTACCTTTAAATAACCACCCTTGAATTACAATTTACTACCTAATTAATTGTAACTTATATAAACTCAGTTGAAACAATTATTTATATTTGGCTTGCTGGTTTAAATCAAATTCAGGGAAGATCAAGGAATCCTTCGTTGTTTTATAGTGGCTAAAATATTATATATCTCGCCGGGCCCAACGTTCTTCTAGAAAACATGAGAGTTACAGCTGTTCAAATACAAATTAATTATGTTAAACACGAATCAATTGAATTAACATATTTTGCCCAAATTTTTAGTAATAAACAAAGAAACCTTATTAATTAATGCATAAATTATACCGGTTAATTAAACACCAACACTAAAAGCAAGCTAATACAGAATTATTTTGAGTTCAAAATAAATGACACCTTTACGTTAAAACGGTACATCAACAAGTGAACGATGATTGTTCCCTAACAAAAGAAGTGACGCCAACTTAGCAAATTTGACCCTTAAGGAACCGTTGTCTTTCTCTACCAATAGGTGTCACTTCCAAATATTATTTAAAATGAAATATACACGGAGTACGAAAATATTCTAAACCAAAACAAGCGGTAAATTAAAATTTAACTAAATTTTAAAATCTCAATATTACAGGGAATATTAGGCATTATCGTGATATTTGTGCACAATCTGCAACTGCCAAATTGGTATCACCTCGTTTGACAGCTGCATATAGGGGTGCAATTATTGTTCCACTACAACTAATCTTTTGCTCCATCAGATTTATATTTCTGGGGATTTGGAAAGGTTTTAGCAGGTGGATGCCAGCTGTTAACTTTTAAAATAGGCGGGTTGGGAAGGACTTATTAGTGCGGATTAGAAACGACAAGTCTTGGGTGCTTCTGAACTCATTATGTTTGCCGATGATCCCTAATTCTTAAAGATCTACAGGGAGATTGATAACTCTACGGGCAGTATATCTCCAGGTAAACTAACTCATTAGATAATTCTTACATATGAGAACACTTACGTCAAATAAAAACGTCCAATTCCGTTACCTGACAGATAAGTTTAACTGAAACTTGAATTGAAGATTCCATTTTTAATGCAGATATGCTATAGGGTTGCATTGGTATGTAGCGGTCCTAGAATTAGTCACGAAATATAGAAGTTCCGCGCTACATAAACTAATCGCCACGGCGGCGCAGTTGTTAAAGCGCACGTATTCACAGCTAATACGCCTGGGTTCCAATCCAAGTTGAGGAACATATTTTCCAGCATACCATCTTGTTAATGGTACTTTATTGGAGTGGTCTTTGCGAAATTTCTTGGTTTAAATGAGTTAAATGTTTTATCATGTTATTTTCCAGGTCTAGATTTCGGATAAATCTCGGAAAATTATGGCTATACTATTGGTGGCGCTTCCTTGCAGAGGGTTAGTCAAATGTGATCTGGATGTAGTTATGCATCTCAGTAAGAATCTCTCAGTCCTTGTATGACGGTTGATATATCGTTCCTTGGTTTGCTCTGGATTGGAGTACGCATCCAGCTTAAGTTGAGGAATTGTACTGAGGAAATTGACTATATATTGCCATGATAGTTTTTGATTTTTTATAATGCGAATAAAAATTTTGAAATATTGTTTGTAAAATAAGATATTGATTTTTAATTTTGAAAAATTTATATTGGATTGGAGGCGAGGACTCACGCCATTGCCATGTAACTTGCTGGATGTGGAGCAGAGTTTGTGCCAGTAATTTTGTAGTTGACCGTCTCCCTTACCAACCTGCACTTGGGCAGCGTGGTAGGGTATGGCCTGAACCTCCCCGCACGGGGGAGAGGCTTATAGTCCAGGAGTGGATTGTTCGAGCTGATGAAGAAGAAATAAGAATAAAGAAATTGAATCATTTTAAAGATAAAAGTGCTTTTAATTGAAAGTGGCAGGATTTATAATAGGAAAAATTGTTCAATTAGAATTATTGGAATTGGATAAGTTAATTTTCTTAGTATATTAAGACTTCAGATTTGGATTTTTTGTTTAGTATTATGAATTTGAACGATTTATAACTTCAAAACTTTTCAGGTAAAAGCATACTGGGGTGAATCGAATGGGAATTCTTGTGTATAGTCATTCGAAATTTTTTAGGAATTCCCAAAAATTCTTTAGAAAGTCCAAAGAATTTTGAGGAATTCATAAGAATTCTTTAGGAAAATTGATAAAATTTTTATGATTTGTGATAAATTTTATAAATTTTCCTGATAGCTTTTTTCATTTGAACTTGATTCTGAAGACCAACCAACTGAAGATTTACTCCTTAATTATATAACTTTCAATTTTTTTTAGGAAGTCTCAGAAAATCTCAGAAATTCTTAAAAATTCTTTGATAAAAGTTTCATGATTTTTCTAGACAGTTTTTTTCATGCCCATGCCGTTTAATGTTGTTTACGATATTACATAATTTTATTGCTGTGATTATTTTTTGTTA
This sequence comes from Podabrus alpinus, assembly GCA_932274525.1. Taxonomy (NCBI): domain Eukaryota; kingdom Metazoa; phylum Arthropoda; class Insecta; order Coleoptera; family Cantharidae; genus Podabrus; species Podabrus alpinus. The sequence goes on from OW026451.1 coordinate 21,352,163, forward strand.
TACAGTTAAAGTATAATATGACTAGTTATGTTCCGTTTTAGATTAAAAAAATGTATGATTTACAACATGACCGCATTTTACACTACATATAATAATATTCATAATATCAATAAACCCGGGTTTATTGTTTGAAATCGTTTGAAATGCATCGACTTTAAAAGTTTAATGTATGTACATAACCTCCTATTCATGCTGCATTTATTGTAACTTTAATTTAAGAAATATCGGTCTACTCTTCTTCTTCTCTTCTTTCCATCTGAAATTGTATCTTCATCTTTGTTAAACCATAAACATAACAAGTTTAAGCGTAACTGACTTATTTAATTCATTGCCCAAGACCAGAGAGTGCAATCGTTGCTACCCCTCTGATAAATACATTTCCAGGCCATCATACTTTGCGTTCTCACGGCTAGCTAGAACTGCCAAGTTGACATTTGACGCAATAAACTAATAAGATACGATAGCAAAATATGAACACCTATGTTCTTGTTAAATTATAACATGCTTAATTATTTTTAAATCTGATTTTATAAAATCAATGCAATGGAATTATTCTCATAAGTGCAGACCATAATTGTTCTACCTTTCTTCGATTTGATTCATATGAAATATTGTGGCACTGAGAAACACAGAAAATTAAACTATGATTTCGTACTTGGATTCGCCCTACCTCGGGATTTCATATCCGCCGACCCTCGATTGAAATTCTGCTGAATTATACGTATAGATTGATTGGGGTTGAAATTTGCATCTGGGCAATGTCTTAATTTAGTAATTAAAAAATTAAGTTTTTTGATTTGGGTATTGTAAACCAATCCTGATTTCTTCTAGAAGCATATTAAAGCTAATTTTTGGTGTCTGGGATCTAGTCGTATGTATGTGATCAACGTTCTCCCCCCCCCCCCTCTGCCTACATACTAAAAAAGCAGTATGAAAGGGTGTCTCAGAATGTTTTTCGTTTTCCATATGATCCGGACTTTTTTGGCTACAGAAATGCAAAACCAGTATGGCTACAACCGCAACACCTTTTTCCAGCAAGATGGAGCCACTTCTCATGTTACAAATGACTCATTAGCTGCTCTTCACGATTTATTCCCTGGAAGAGTGATAAGTCGCCGAGGAGACATCAACTGGCCCTGATCAGGATCAGGAGCCCTGATTTAATGCCTGCTGATTTTTTCCTATGAGGCTACCTAAAAAGTAAAGTTTGCAATCCATTGCCACCCAACCTGAATGTTTTGAAGCAAAGAATCACTGAAGAAATCAACTCTATTCCAAGAGCGATGCTCCAGCGAGTGATTGAAAATTTTAGCTCCAGGTTAAATGAGTGTGAACAAGTGAATGGTGCGCATTTGCAAACGGTTGTTTTTCATAAATAAACTTCAAGAACTGCTCTTTAATTTAACAATAAATAAAACAAGTTTTAATTGATATTGTTGTTTTTTATTTAACATCTAAAAACGAAAAACATTCTGAAACACCCTTTAGCGTTAGATCCTTAGTTAGCATTTGTACATGCGCTTGTTATTTCAAGTAAACTATTTTGTGCTGCTTCCTATTTTTACCTCCCCCCCCCCCCCCGAATGCAGGGACTGGTGGTTTCACTCCTCATTTTCCTAAATATTTCTAAGAACGGAGTAAGGCTAAAATCTAAGAGGCCCCTGACAATTTTTGTATCCCGGCCCTTAAATGTTGTTGGTGGACCCTGCTTGTAGATTAAAAAGGCCGATTCCTCAACTATATAATTTTAACAATTCTGGAGTAAGCCTTAAGTGTTCTTAAGAAGTGTTTAGAAAATTTGATAAAAATTTTGTGATTCATAAGTTTTATGATTTTCGTTTGCTGGTTTTTTATTGGATATTGATTCTGGAAACGACCCTTACCGTTTAATATATTTTACCATGGATATTATAATAGAAATTTGTACGATTAAATTCTTTCAGAATTTCATTAGCAAGTTTAAGATTATCGACTTTGCTTTATAATTACATATTATCATTATTAGTTTACAAAAAATCCGGGCAAGCAGAAATTTGGCACAGATGTGTTGGAGTGTTCTGATGAAGCCCCCAAAAATTCCCCTAAAATCCCATGCCGACATCTGCATCTACCACAATCGGGTTCATAACTCGTTTATTTTCGCTTCTATGAAAAATGATTATAGACCATAAAATATATTTATTCCAAATTTTTCCATGGCACACTAATACTGAAATAACTTAACGAAAACACGATCCACCCTTATAATGGCACAATACAGGCTCGTTGCAGGGAGAGAAATGTTTTCAGGGAGAGGAAATTAGATTGACAATAAATAAATTAAAATTGGAACAAAGGTTAGAAAATGAAGAGAAAAATAGATCAAAATTTGTCTACGTTACAGTATTTTCCAGGCCACGAAGCCGGAATTTTGGTTTGAGCTTATAAAACGTCCGGGCAAACTGAAATCTGGCAGAGATGTATATTGAAGTGCCCTAATAAATCCCCAAATGTCCAAGAATTTTAAGAATTCTTGTGTCTACGCTTAATTTTGGATCTATCCCAAGTAACACACTATAGTTTATTTATCGTTTATATCTGGTATAAATCGTCTTTTATGGTAGAATATTAGGTTTTTTTGCGTCTATTTTTGGTTTGTGTTACTAAGGTATTTACTATCGCATGAATTGAAAACAATTATTAATTTTCTGAAGGATGCAATTGAGTTTAATTAATCATATCTGTATTTTTAGTTTAGCCTAAAAAAATGCACAAAAAACTTTTCAGAAACTAAAAAGTACAAATTTACACTGCAAAACATAATTTCTAAAAAATGTCTGTGCATTAAACTAAAAATGCAGATATGACTAATATCAATTTTCACTACATTTACCACGAATCCATCGATTATTATCGAGTTAAATTATGACACGTGATTTGAGGGAACCAATCGGGTGCAAATTACCATAATATACAGATTGATTAGGATTTTCGATTACCATATTTGTTTTAGGTAGACGAGACATAGACATCAAACTCGAGTAGCGAGACATTTTCAGGATGTGTCTACCTTTAGATGTAAGTACAATAAAAACCTGAAAATGTTTGTCTTTTATTCTTTCAGTATCTAGAACGGCTAAGGAGTTATATGCAAAAATGTAAATATTGACTCTATTTCAGCACGTTCATGGAGCAACAGGAAAATATCTACATATATGGAAGTTCATGTTTGCAACAAAACAGATTATATGATAACATATTGCACTTAACAAAGTGCAGCTTACCTAAACTTTTAGTAGTGGTTAAAAACTAATACTAAAATAAAAACAAAAATTAACTGCGAGTTTCAACCACCCAATAACTTCAAAACCATTAGATGTGTAAAAAGAATATTTTATGCATAATGTGAAAATAAAATGTTGTAAATCATATTTGCCTATTTGAAAACGCCCGTTTCCTTGGATGGGACTAAAACTCAGTTCTTTTAGATTCAAATTAGAATAGGAGACGCTTGCAAGATTTCAGTACACATCGTTATGTTATGGCCGGTGTTTAGTTCTCAAAGTTATTGGATTTCTTGGGGGTGTTAAGTTAATTTATGTTCATCTTGTTCCAATAAGAATCTGAAGAGATACAATGCGTTGGATAACATCAAATGGGTCATTAATTAAAGATGTCTTGAATTCATGTCTTGCTGTTATCTACCATTTATATCCGGTATTTAGAGTTACACCTGTCATTTTGTGTTTTTATGACGTATAATGTATTGAAAGAATATCTCTCTAATCATGATAGATCATCATGGTAATTTTTATAACGTTCATAGTTCATTTAAAATTACCGTAGACTATATTATAAATCTTTCAAATTTCGGAAAATATGAGGTTATTTTTGAAAAGTGTCATTCATGCAGACTTTCCCCTAAAGCAGAAAAGCTGAAAATTACTCCAGAACGTATTCCTGCATCTGGCACGCTTTACGAGTTATATGCAAAAATGTAAATATTGACATCGCTTTATCATGTTCAGAGATGATGGCATATTGAACTAATAAATGTAGCTTATATATCAAGCTCAGACTCGTGGTAACCGATTAAAATTAAGGGTAGCAACAATCAATTGGATTCGATTCGTGATGGACTTCTTAAAATTCCGACTGACAAAATACGATCAATTACTATAAAAATTGATTGATTCCAGAAAAAAGTACCAAGAACTTTCAAAAAAGCTTTTAGAATGGAGAACTTTGACAGACTTAAATTGGTTTATTTTTAAGTTAATTGATAAAAATTATTATTTGGATTACTTATCAGAAACTTTTATTTCGGTTTTAAATTGAGATAATACATAAAAAATTGTTTGTTATTTTGAAATTATAGTTTAACTTCGTAAATGTTGCAATTATGTACATAATTTATTACTTTTTCATTTCACAATCACCACCTAGGATTTTCAGTACTTTAAAACTAAAAATTGTTGCTGGATAAAAACGTTTCAATTTATTTAAGTGATATTTTTCCACACTTTTTTATCATTTTTCAATTTCATTACGGGATTTGATATAGGAAACCCTAAAACGATTGTCACAAATAAACGAGTATTTGCTCGTTGATTTTGTTCCAAAATGCTTGTTAAAACTATAATAAATATAAAATGGAATAAAACTTATTAAGCTCGGCGTATAAATGTAACAACCCATTCGATCACATTCCATCAGGTTTTCAGACAAATGTCAACTTATTGTCATTAAACAATACTTCACTTGTTGGTTCTGTTCAAAGCTTTGAATTTTCAATTTTGTTAATCTAAAAATGATTCGCGTGATTAAATGTTGATAAATTACAGAGCACTCGTAACGAGCGGAATTGGATGCAGGAGTAGCGATTAAATTATAACCTCTATAGAGAATTATCTAAATTTTTATGTGTAAATTGCAATCTCAATTAACAACAAAATTTTGGGATTAAAGTGAAGTACCTACTGAAATTAATTAAAAAGTTATTCGTATGCGATATGGAACGTGAGGGAATAATAATTTAAAAAATAAACGGGAATATTTTTCTCACCCTATGGATTTACCATCTATTCCTTCGCTTACGGGCAAAATGACACAACGAGTGCATCCCTAATTCCCAGTTCTAATTCACCGTATAAGCAAATAAATTCAGCATGCAAAATTAATCCAGATCTGCTCTGTCAACTACAGTGTTGGCAAAATAAAAAAAACTGTTTATACATGTTGAAGCAAATCAGCATATACCTATAATATGTTTTAAATAATAATGCGTTGAAAAACAAACATAATTAAAAAAGTGTTCATTGGACAATAAAAAGTATTGAACAAACAAAAGTTTCAATTTACTTTATTATTTTACACAGGTCTGGCTTTTTAGCAAACTTTCATTTTTGTATTTCTGTCTCTTTCAATTTCTTTGACACCTCTTGACAAATCCTTATTATGGCTTATATTTTAAGAGAGCTTTCCATTTTCATCTTTTTGATATGCTTCACGACACTTGAGTGTTATCATTAACGAAGCATATCTCAAATTTAGGTCGCCACAATTACAAATTTTTAATTTTACACTTTTTAAGTTAAACGAACAAAATAAGTTGGAAAGTTTTACCTGGATCTGGAAATTTGAAGCCTCTTGCTAGATGACAAAGTTGTAGTGGTAAATAGCGCGTGTCGGCTCGTTGGGGCGATTTGACTGCTGGCGGTGCTCCAGATAAAAAACCTCTCTGAAGTTCCCATCCCACTTCTGATATTATGCTGGCTTTTCGAAAATAAGGAGTCACTTCTCTTAGGTACTTTACTGAAAAAGAGAAAAAAAACTAAATTAGTTTTGTATTCGTTTGTAATATACGGAGAAATTGATACGTTTTCGTTTGTACATGAAAATAATTACATTTGTTGAAATTTTCAAATAGTACGTCAAGTCAATTAAGAATACATCGTTGAATTTCTGGTAGACGGTAAAATATTCGCTGCAGTTTTATTCAATTAGGCATAAAGAAGTTTGTCATAAAATACAAACAAAACGAATATTTAACAGCTCCTTTATATTTTACTTTGTCTATGTTCAGGAAAAACTCTTAATTTAAAGTGAACCAGTAGACGTAAAGAAGTATAAAAATAATAAAACTCAATGTTAAAAAGCTTCTTCCGTAATTGTTTGGTACGCAAATTAGAAAATATTTTAACGAATATCTAGAAAATTACAGTTTTTAAGATACTCCTTTAATTATAATTAAATCTACGTGCAAGTTTTAATCAAACGGTTCGGTCCAATTTACAATATTGGCAGTGAAATTTACTTTTTAACACATTTTATTTTGTTTTATTTCTTTTTCAACTTTTATTGAACGGGATCTGAAGTGTAGTCAGAAAGCCACAATCACGGTCGGACATGGCTACTGTTTTTGTAAGGTATCAACCCCTGTAACTATTTTCTTAGGGGTTAGTTGAAGAACCACGTCTATCGCCATAGCAATCCAGGAATTCTAAAGATTTTCATTTTTCCGACAATTTTACTACCTATACATTTTCTAATTAATTTTAGTTTTTCATTATATAAAATTTATATCTTCTTACTTTGCAGCTCCCAATTTCAAATTAATAATCCGTTTAAATAAAGGACAGGAAATTAGGATCAGATAAATTATATGGCTCAATGTATGCCCACAACAACCACCAAATTATAAATTTAAGGTATTAATTAATATCAGTTTAGCAACGTAATTTATTTCGTTAAATCCACCATCCTTAATTTGGGGGCGTTGCTACGTCTCAATTACGTGTGCAATAAAATAAAAAACTTTCAAAAAATTTTCTAAATAACCGTGTTCTAACATTTCGACCAGTAATTTTTTTGAAATATTTTTATCGACGAAACTTTTAATTTTCGAGATCTTATCAAATTCAAAGTGAACTTTTCAACTTTTTTTTGACAATAAAATAAAGCAAGAATGTCTTAAATTATTAGATTAACTATTTCACAAGTAATAATTACATGATTAAATAATAAACAAACCAGTTTCACATAATAAAATTAAGATAAATATTTAAATGTGATACCTACCTCCCTGTAAAAGAACCGGTCAATTAAATAGGAATTCAAATAAAAATTTCTTTCAATCGATTTCGTTAGAGCATAAATGCTAATATTTTATAAAATGGTGAGAAGGCAAGAACAAATTTGAATTGGACCAGGAAATTAACCATTTATTATATATTTATTGAAAGAAATCAATGGAAAGATAATTATTATTAATTTATGCAGACGAGCTCTGCGGAGTGCCTTTTTAACAAATGTTTGTATTGCATTGTTTTAAGTTATTTTTTATATTACTTCTTGTTTCTATTAACAATGTCATAAAATTTTTTAAGCAAAACCAATTTTTCTTTTGTTTAAAATTTATGGTAATATTGCTTCCGTGGGGGGAGGGGGGCATGTACCGTGTAGATTTTATTGATTTGTAATGTAATTTACACATTTAATGTGTAATATAATTCCTCGGATGCTATTCAGATCAAAAAGTAGAGTGATAATTTCTAAAAATAATTCATATCTTGTGAAAGGTTCAAAAGGATCTTTAAAATAATCACGTATCAAAGGCTTTTTGCTATACACCTATACACCAACTTTTTGACTCCTAGAAGGACCGAAACAAGGAAACAAATTAGAGGAGCGGATACTAGCATAAAAGACGCTTAGTTTAGGAGTAACCCAATCTTGACGTAGAACTAATTGAGTGATACCTTAAAATGTCCGCATTGAACTACTGGATATAAATCCAAAGTTACGACATCGGCCGTTTGGACTGACAAAAGTTATAGGCCAAAAACTAAAAAAAAAACAAATTTCAAATAAGTTTAAGCTACTTTTTATCGCGCTCGCGATTGAACACCACTATAGTTACTGAGATGATTTTAACACTATTATTTAGTATGAATTGTCTACTTTACAACCATATATAAAAATATAGGTATATTAATTCAATTCTAATCAACCCCAATTTAACATTATATAGGCAGCGGGTAATTCGCGTGAAATTTATTCGGTTAAAATGAAAAGTTTTTCTTTAGTAATACTCTTTTGAGCTCGAAATCTAAAAATTCCTACACGTGACAAACAGAGGAATTTTATAGGGAATATTTCATACGCTTACATTATATACTTATTTTGATAAATAAGGACAGGGGAGGTCAAAAACTAAATCACTACAACCTATTCTGCCTGCCTTCGTTTCACCGCACCACCCGCGGAGATCCCAGCAAATAGACGGGCGGATGAACACCAAAAATGTTCAATAACCCAATGTTGGCGTAGAACTAATTAAATGATACCTTAAAATGTCCGCATTGAAGTACTGGATATAAATCTAAAGTTACGACATCGGCCGTTTGGACTGAAAAAAGTTATAGGCCAAAAACTAAAAAATTTCAAATAAGTTTAAGCTACTTTTTATCGCGCTCGTGATTGAAAACCACTATTGTTACTGAGATGATTTTAACACTATTATTTAGTATGAATTGTCTACTTTACAACCATATATAAAAATATATATCAATTCAATTGTAATCAACCCCAATTTAACATTATCTAGGCAACGGGTAATTCGCGTGAAATTTATTCGGTTAAAATGAAAAGTTTTTCTTTAATAATATTCTTTGGAGATCGAAATCTAAAAATTCCTACACGTGCCAAACAGCGGAATTTTATAAGGAATATTTCATACGCTTACATTATATACTTATTTTGATAAATAAGAACAGGGGAGCCAAAAAACCAAAGTCACAGCAACATATTCCGCTTGCTACCTCCTTCCGCACCACCCCCGAAGATACCGACAAGATGCGTATTCATATCGCCTTCATTCATAATTTTTGCTTGCAAATACATTTTATTTTTATAGTAAACATTCCATGAAACTTGTAATATTAAAATTAACTTTAAAAATTAACCACTTAAACTAACAACAAATAAAATTATTTTTCATGACGTTTCAGGAATGTTTATTTATTGTTATAGTTAGATATCTTTAATAGTTAAAAAATCATATATTTTAAGGAAACTTACAATAGTGCATTATAAAATGTATTTATTTAGTTCTTTTATAATATTTATAATTAAAAATTAGCATCTTGGTCACCACTAAATTATGAAATAACTAAAAATTATTTTTTTGAAACAACTTATCTTACTTAAGCCTTAATTTGGCTCAAGAAAGTATGCATTTGTATATTCCCTAATATTTTAAATTTAATTATTTTAATAATATTCATTTTTGCAAATATTTTCTTTACAGAAATGCGTAGGTACTACAAATATCACATTGTATTCGAAAAAGCTTCAATAGGTATTAAAGATAATAAGATTTCTATTTTTGAAGCTGAAGTGGGTGGAGAATAATATTATAAAAGTAAATTAAGCCAATAATTCTAGCAGAAAAATTTAACGTTGGATTTACTAATAAAATTTAAACTCAAAAAACATATATAAATTCATGGTGGTAAAAAGATATTTTAACTTGTGACTTTAAATTTTCACAAAAGGGAATTTTAAGACGTCGCGTCGTGTCGCTAAGGATTCACACGACGAAAATTTCCGTTTTATGCAAAATTTGTACCTGTAAATGTTAAAGAAAACACAATTTAAAAGTGCATTTAATTTTTATGAAATTTTTGACTTGAAATTTTCAACAAAACTTACATAGTTTGAAAATACATTTAATGATTCAGAGGAAAAGCCTTTTACCTGTGAAATTTTCGGCTTTAAATTTTTAATAAAACACAATTTGAACCTACATTTAATGATACAAATCTGGTGCTTGGGAAAAAGCCCTTTATCTGTGAAATTTGCAGTTTTAAATTTTCAACAAAGCACAATTTGAAAATGCATTTCATGATTAATTCCTACAGGGAAAAATTTTTGACCTTAAAATTCAACAAAAAACAGTTTCAAAATACATTTTAATGATTCATATAGGGGAAAAGCCCTTTTACCTGCGAAATTTAATGATTAATTCATTTGTCGGTGAAATTTGTAACTTCATAAATATATTTAAAACAACAACATTGAAAAGCACATTTAAATACCCATGCTAAGTTATTTATATTACATTAATTATATGAATTTTGGATATGCTAAACTTTTTCAAAAAAAAAATTAAGTTCTCGTATAAATCAGTTGCTTTCAGTTAGTTCCGCGGGCATTTGGCGGGGGGTTTCTGAAGATAGAAATAGACTCGCATTGTAATGTAAAGAATAATGTCGAGGATGCCGGGGGTTTTTCTCCAGGGAAGAGGTTTCGGAAAAAGTTTTTGAAAATTAAGGACAAAAACGAAGCTTTATAACACGCATTTTTTGGCAGAAATTCCAATAGAAAACTTGACTTTCTTCAATATTTTCATGGACTAATGTTAGTGCTATCCTCAATTTCATGTTTTTAAGAAATTTCATACCATGGGTTTTTATTCTCTATAATATGCGAAGAAAGCTCGTAATCATGTAAATATAAGAAGTTATAAAAAATGACAGTTTTTACATTTTCAGTAATATATGCGAAAGATAACATCAAATCAAAAATCCATTTTCTTCATTGTTATATCCACCATAAAAGATAGAATTTTATTAAACGGCTCAGTGTATTGTTTTAAATAACGCATCTACAAAAATTTGAAAATAAAACTTAGAACCAAAAAGAAAAAAGTAAAAACAAAGTTGGTGTAATACTCGCAGCTTGAATCATGTTATGAGAAAATTCCTTCGCTTCCGTGACCAAAGTCAGTCACAAAAGAATAAATTAATTCAAACGGTCTACTAAAAAGACCTGTTTTCAAAAAAAAAAAACGTAAGGGTTTTATGCCCAATGCAATGCTAACTTCTTATTGATATAGCGAGGGTGCAGGTTCAAAACAGTAAAATTAAATAAAGGAAATTCTTTCAAGACTAAAACAAGACTACCATTTGAAACCAAATAAGTAAAATTATCAAATAACAAAATTATCTAATCTCACATACCATCAATAAAATTGTAATGAAGTGTACATAACGGTCATAGAATCTTTGACCACATCATAAATACAAATGAAAAAAAAGCTGTTGATAGCTACTCGTTCAAAAATATGTTCGAGCAGTTTGGAAAGAAAAATAATTACAAGGCTTATCCCTTCCATACAGATTTCATCTGCAGTAGGATAATGAAATCCACCGTATAGTAATCATAATTTCTTGTATCGTTCGCGATAAACCAACACTTCTTGTTAATTTTGCACCTTGAAGAACTTGATTATGAATATCAGCTGGTATCAAAGAAACACTGCGATATTGAAAATTGTCAGGTAAAACGCAGAAACGCTCAATATAACCAAATAAGGCCACTTACACACCATTTTCCAAATTCAGGTATTGATTTGTATAACCACACTACCGCAGAGATTCCACAAAAATTGTAAACTTTTGAACAAAAAATGACCAGCAATTTTCAAACACATCTGTTCTTACGACCATTACAACAGGACTCCTAACTTGCACGTTCCAATCGTATTTCCAATTTCGAAATTAGAAATGAAATAAAAATTCGTTATAATGTAGTGTAGCAATCGTGCTGAAAAAATACCTTACCACTTTGCGGCACCATCAAAAATAAGCAAAAACAAGTGAAAAATAAGGATGTTAAGGCAAGTCCAGCAAAAGAGTAAGGTAAATTCAAATGTTGAACTATAATAAAGTGGCATCTAAAAATTGAACATCCCATCCAGAAGTTGTTGACGTAATGATTAATTAATGGAAGGAAACTGCCAAAGGTTGACAAAAGCAATAATGGTAATTCTTCATTACATGCCGGGGTTTTGAAAAAAAGGATATAATTGACATACATCTTTTCAATATTTACCAAAAGAAGCCCTTTCAGGATAATTATCAATCAATTGACTGTAATCCAACGATCAAATAAAATATTTTAAGCTGAATGGAACGAGACTCGTCAGTAATAATGAATAACGGTAACACACCCATCTTAATTTATAAATTGTTAAAACAAATTGAGGATGTAAGCACAATAAATTGAATTAATATTAAAGAACTACTTTCAAAAAGAATAAAAATTACCTTTCAAACCTTAATATCCTACAACATTGAAATAAATAATAAAGCAAATTATTAAAAACGGTATAGGTACGTAACATTGCCTTCAAATTCTACATAAATTTAATAAATTTCAAATGATTGTCCACCTACAACGTCGACTTCAAAGAAGATAAATTAATACATAACTTTCATGAAATGGTGCAAGGCATATCTAATTTATTAAAATGCTTTTGAAGATTGGTTGACCTCCAAATTAACGCAGGAAAAATTAAGTTAGAATGGAATATAAATTATAACATAGCAAGAATAATTTTCTATAATACAAAACACGTCAAGCATTAAATTATATCTAACTAATTAAGTAAGTAGTAAGTTTTTATTAAATTCCTCATTACAAAGGTTTTTTGTTGTAACAGTGCAAAAACTTCAAGGAACCAATTAATTGTTTGCAGATGTATAATAATTATTATGCAATTTTAAAATAAAACTTTATTCAATAATTACTGTAATTGTTGCAAACCTAATAATAGAATATATACAGGCATACAGCACTTTATTTATTTAAACGCCACAGTTTTTTTATTCAGATTGTTCTACTTATTTTTTCTTATGAAATATAAAATTGATGTCTTCTCGACAAAAGTAATAAGCAAAAATTCGGGTACATCTCACCAGTTTCCCTCCTATTTTGGATTTTAGATCTAATTCTTTATTTTCCCCCTCGAAGTATTCAAAAAATTATAGAGGTTGGGTTTATGTTAAGGATGGGAAGTATATTAATGGTGTAACGTACAATACATAAAAGACTTGAGAATAACCAATTCATTATAAAACCTGCATTATGCAAATATGCCGGATGAAAATTTTTGTAAAATTGTTTTCTCACTTGTTTATGAATAAACGGGTTAACGAGAGAATATTAAGGCATCCAAGTAATATTCAAAGTAACAAAACTTTATACATACATTAAGGCATCGGCATGGGGGCGTTTGCTTTAGGCTTTTCAATGCTTACATTATTGCCGATTAATCGATAAAATTGGTTTAAATAAGCTAAGTTCAACTCGTTTACTGCTTAGGTGCTTTTAAAAGGAGTCATCAAAGAGGGTAAATCAAATTTCAGATAGCTACTATAATTTTTTAAAAATATTGCTTGATAAAGATTAAAACTATGGGATCGTGATTGCGATTAACATCGAAATGATTTTATATATTTTTTCCAAATTCTAAGACAGCAAAAATTTAAGTTATGTAATTGCAGTTGTGCAATTCAACATTCACATTGTTAAAGTGAATATTTCTTAATCCACTCTAGCGCGTCTATACGAAGTTCTCATATTTTAAAACTGATACCTCAGAAAGCAATGTTTGAAATGTTTCAACCGCTGCTTCAGGCGACGAAAAACGCTGATCACGCATTCCATTTTTGATATTTGAGAACTAAAAGAAGTCATTCAACAACAGCAATCGACATTTTTACTGAGTAAGAAGTCAACGGTTTGATGAGCCGTGTGAGAGCTTGCATTGTCATAATGCAGAATAATTCATAATTTGCTGATTTTAATTGTTTCTTCTTATTTTCTCAATGACTTCCGGCAAACAAATTGTAGTTTACCAATCAGCGTTTACGGTTCTTCGATCTTCTAACGCTATGGTTGCCACATTCATATGAATAAATCTAAGTTTCATCACTAGTAACGATATCTTCTTCTTCTTTTGGCTCTCCATTCCTTGTGGAATATCGCCACATCTTCCGATGTTTTCAAATCCATTTGATTGGGGTGGATTAGTCCCCATTTTACTAACTTTTGGTTCTTAGAGTTGTTCTTTTTTCATTTTTTTAGATCCTTCTATTGATCCTTCATAGCTCTTATTCGCCAGTCACGTATTCCCATCTCCATCAGACATCATCCTTCCATCTCATCTTTGGCCCACCCTTCGGTCTGTTAACATCCGGTATCCATTTCATTAAACCCGAAATGGCTCTTCCCTCTTGCGCTCTCATAACGTGTTCCATCCATCCCAATCTCAGTGATTTAATATACCTCACTATATTTGTTTCTTCTAGATCGATATCTATTTCCCTATTGCTTTTATTTCGATATTGTTCGGCGTTCACTTTCACTGGACCCAGGATTCTTCTCATAATCTTTCTATCAAAAACTTTTAGCTTTCCTCCTCTGTTTTCGTTAGACAAAGCACCTCAGTCCCATATGTCGTTATACTGGTCTTATTAATGTTTTGTATATTTTTATTTTAGTTTTCTTCTTCAGTATATTAATCTTCAGCAAGTTCTGATTACTAAAGAAGGCTCTATTTCCTGCCATCACTCTGTCTTTTATAATTTCTTCTCTTTATTCTTTGGTGCTATTAACTTCCATTCCTAAATATTTTAACTTTTTGACTTCCTCGAAAGTGTAATATAGGATTCGTGTCTCTTTAAATCCTCCTCTTCTATCTCTGTTGCACCTCATGAACTTGCTCCTATCTTCATTCACCCCCCAGACCTGCTTTACGAGCTTCTCGTTCTATTTCTTCGAAGGTCCTCAAGCAGGGCTCTGTGTGATCTTGCTATTACTATTACATCGTCGCCATACTCTCCTGACTTAAGACTACATTATTTAAAATCGTAAAAAATCACGACACGAAAATTTTCATGAAAGTTCCATTTTTTTGCACAATTACTCTTTTTAAAATGCTGTGTAAACAAAACTTATCTACTTCAGTACGAAGTATCAACTGAATTATAAGTTAAAAAAAATAAATATGACAGTTAAAAACAGTTGACGCCACTAGAACTATTAGATTCTGGAAACTTATAGTTGTTAACAAATGCACTTCCGAGATTTAAGTTAAAAACTAATTTTATTTCGGTGATCGTTTATTGTCTTATTAGGAAGCTAATAATAATTTCTCGGTTGAAATGAAATTATTTAATTACCTCCATGTTAACATAGTTGTGCTGAATAATTACTTTATTGTAATTACTTCAGTAAGCCCTATATTTAAGTTTTATTCCACTGGCTACCCAGAAGAGAAGTTTGCTAAAAGTTTATTCTCCCAAAACCAAAATTAATACCACAAGTTAATTCCTTAAAGAAAATTGTTTCTAAATGAAAGTTGATGAGGTATTAAGTTTGCATAAAATTTTTATTTAAAAATGGATTACTCTTATCTAATTCATCTCTTAAATATTTAAAACAGTGAACAAACATTAATTATAATTTTAAACATGAACGTTTTTCTTCATGAAAAGTTCATAATATCTCAAAACAAAAATTTTGGTTGCTTTTCCTGTCATGTCACAGATGTAAAAATGTTTTTGTGTCCCTTTGGGAAGAGGACGCTCAGATAGACTGTTTTTGGTGTCCAAATAAAGTCAGAATAGACGTGGAAATCTTCCGAATGTTTTTTCGACGATTTGGACCCAAGACGTTTCTCAATGTTTTAAACGACTAATTATGATCGAGGTCCAATTAAACATGAAATATAAAAAATGTAAAGAATTTTAAATGGACGTTAATTTCGCCAACTTTCCACAGTGCAAATGTAAATTAGATGCTTAAATTTCATAAGCGTAATTACATCGTTTTTTAGTGTGCAAGTTCACATTGAAAGGCAAAATTTGTTGAGCGACAACTTGCAAACAAAGCATGCATTGCTGTCACTTGTTCAACTAAAGCTTTTAATTGCCTAGTTTGAAAATTAAGCTCATTATTTAGACGAGCATCTTAAAAGCCACTAATCAAATAAAATTATTCAAATTTGTAACATTTCAAAATGATATAAAGGAGATTATCATAAAAGTTTCATTTTGTGACTTATTTTCTCTTTACGAGTTCTGGAGGATGATATATGGATGGTCACGCATTTAATAAAACAAAAGGCACAGTTCTAGGATGTTTTAAACCTCTTATTGGTAACCATGTGTGCGTAAGTTCGTGATGCGATTATAAATCGTATTATTCGGTAACTACCATACACAAACGAAGTAATTGTTTCAACAATTTCAAATATTTCAGAATGCTTTTGAAAGTCGATTCCATTATAATATAATTAAGTCTACCACAGGTGTTTTCAACGTCCTCGTCCTAAATTTAGATGAAAATCATGAAAGATAACGCAAAAGTGAATAACATTATTACAACACAAAACGATGACATAATTTGCATTATTTTCAACTTTTTGACAACATTACGTATTCTTGCAACGCTTTGTCCCATAGCAGATTAAATTTTAAATAAAAATATTGGCGGTAATATAATTTTGCCAGAGATGGCATACGTACTCGGTAGTCAATCAACTATATTAAATTATTATTAATGAAAGATGGAAGAAATTGGATAATTCAATATTGGTAATTGCATACCATGTTTCAGATTAAATTGCCTAAAATTGAATATAGCGCATGTACTTCCAAAATCTGAACATGACTATCGGATCTACCAGGACAAGGATATTAAAAAAAAATTTGTATTTAACTAATCGGTTTTTATTATTAAATATTAATATTTAATAGAGTATGCCAGTATTATAAACTTAATATTTAATATAAGTACTATGAAAGTACTGCAAAAAAAAGTATATCTGGATTTTCAAAAAAAAAATAAAAGTTATTGCCGAAATGGTGTCCCATTACCGTTGATCCTAACAATGGATAAAATATGTGAGTATTAAAATAACATCCCTTTTATCTCGTCGAAATTGCCAATTTCGTCGTTCAAAAATTCGTATTCTGATTCGAATCAGATACCACGAAATAAATTTAATTTAAATAAGTATAAGAGTGTTTAATACTTTTCACCCAGCCTGTATATCAAAATATAATCTATTTAAAGATTAACAAATCTAGCACCATTCGGTTTGTTCAAATGTGTGTTAATACCCTTCACAAAATGGTAAACCACAACCTTATTAAATATAATTACACGTTTTCATCATCACGAATAAATATTCTCACTTTTCGAGTTGTTACTAATCCACCCTGGGGTTGAAAGCATCCTTAAAAGGTTTTATAACTAATAAGTCATAGTGTCACTACATACTGTCTTATTCACTTAATTTAGCTTTTAACTTCACCTACCCGAACAATAACCAAAGTAGCAGGCTTAATTTTGATTATCAAAGATCATAACTTAGAACTTTTTAGGACAATTTTTAACAAAGGTTTATAATGCCAAGAATAAATATAAATTTAATAGAAAACAAAAAGTACATGGTACCTATTCTTATATGAAGTTTGATTGAAGTGTTTGAAAGTCCTTTCAAGTTTCAGCACTCCTCTGATACTGTGGTATTTGAAAATACTTTGTTTTTAAGCCATTTCATTTCTACATTTCGATCTGACAAAGGTTTAGCTAGCGGCGGTGTTATACATATATTATCATCAAAAATTAAATTATGTTATGACATATTTTAAGTGTTTAAAACGTTTTTGAAATACCTGCTTGACATCTTAATCTTGCAGCTATCTGTATGTTAATTGAATCCATGTTGTATTTAGCTTAATGTAGTTGACATGTACATATTTATACCATTTTATCAAAAGATCTTCATTTTAAAATTGTAACTGGTCTTCCATCTTGGACAATGAAGACCGATACTTGCTGTTGGTGTTTTATATAGTACATAATTTTGGATTGCATTCTGTTAGCCACCATACATAGAAGTGTTTTTTGGATCTCTTTTGGAGTTAAAATACTCGGGGCTCGGGGACTTCTACTTAATTTGTTCTGTTGATTTCGGGCGAAGTAAGTACTTTATTCTAGCCGCCTCAAAATGAAGTATATTACGTTTTACGTGGTTTGAAACCCACGTTAAATAGCGAGCCTCTCATATTATCTAAATTATAGCAAACCACAAGTCTCCGTTGAGGAGTAGGTTAGTTAACCCCCCTCCCCTATATTAAGGCAGTAGATTTGTGAAATGAAATTGATTTAAGCTCACCCCCCCACAATCAGAAGAAACAAATGACTCTACCATTTACACAGGATATTGCTAGGTTGTCAATTTTTAAATTTTATGTTAATATTAATTTCACAACTTAATTATTAATTAATACGTAACACATAGTATAAATAAAATTTTCTTTCTATTAAATAATTTATCTATATTTATGTCTGCCATTTCATTTCATTTTTAACGGTAAGTTAGGGAAATATTTTCAAGCTTGTAATTTTATTTTTGCAAATTAAATGTTATTAAACTTTTAAATTTTTATATGCTGGGGTTGTGCACTGATTTACTCCGTTCAGTGAAAAAGTTTCCGAAAGTTTAATCAAGTAAAACCTGAAAAATTCAGGGAATATGATTTAAAATATTTAGTGGGAAGAAAAGTCTTATACGTATCCGCAACCAACCTGCCTTTGGTCAATATTTTTACTAACTCATAAAGTTTTAGTGCGGCCCTTTGGACGCACAACCACGTCAATAAGGCACGAATTAAAAGTTTTCGCTGAAGATGTCAAAAAAAATGCATAGTTTGCGGACACAGTACACCAACGAATGTTGAAATATTCCAAGATAAAGAAATAGTCGAAGTGCTATACAGTAGATTACCACTAAGGTTTTCAAAGAAAATTTCCCCAACATTTCCAGGATTTCCCTGATTAAAATCTCCCTGACTTTTCAGTTTTGTTTTTAAAATTTTAGAAAATAAAATTTTTCCATAAATCTCCTGCCCCCCCTTTACCAAAACCCACATGTTATTAATTGGCGCTTCCTTACTTATTTACCACAGTAACCAGATACACTATATAATTTATGTAATTCCGAGACTTAACTATGTAAGTCCCCTTTTTTGAAGACTAAAGTTTAACTTTGCCACGCTTAAAATTCCTCAAGAACTTTAGCGTTAATAATTGGTGTTACCTTAATTTCTAACCAAAGGGGTGTTAATTAAAACGACGAAGGAAAAAAAAAGATGGAATAGGCGCCACTCGATTTCAGTTAAAAAGGAAGACGTCGTTATGAAAGATTAGACAACTCGATTAAAGGGGAAATCGAGAAATCACGAGCTATCTTTGTAAATCTTGCCGGCTAGCTTGGAAGATAATTAATTAAACAAAAACCAGCAATGAGTTCAGGGCATACGGAAAATTTTGAACAACGAAGAAATTTTGTAAACGAAAATAATAATTGCTCAAATATAAAGCGCAAATATCTTACGCGCAGTCCCGCAAAGAACTAACAAAATAATGGCGGACCACACAAAAATGTTATCAACCATATGTTGATTATCACCCAAAAAACGACGGAATATTTATACAAAATTTACACGTTGTGATAAGTAAATCAACTAAATAATTAATAATTATTATCATAAATAACCAACTAAAAATGATACGATACCTCAACTACGCTGATTTGCGGCCTATGCAAAATCTGTCCAGCTTCTAATCCCATAAAGGCGGAAGAGAACTCCGATAAAGTAACTCCAAAAAAATTGAGTTTCTCGACCTACGGATTCGAGAAGATAATCCCAGTTTGCCACTGGATGGTAACCACTAACCAATTCTTCTCGAAAATCCGGCTTCAACAAAATTTCGCACAGCACACACACAACTACCTCGCACCAGATTCCACGTATCACCTCCCGTCTACGCGTACCTACTCGGTACGCGTACCTGGTTCCAAACCCAAAGAATTCGGCGGCAAATTTTAAATCGTTACAACTTTAAATCACAAGAGATTTAAAATGAATTTAAATTCCAAGGGACTTAAGTAAGGACTTAAAGGACTTAGTCTGAGTCCTGGACTTCGGACTTATAAGTGGATTTTTAATACTGAGTGTGAAGTTTTTGCCTTACTTAGACGTAGTCGAAGTGCAATAATGTGCATCAAACAATCAACAAAATTTTATAACATTTTTTTAAATTTGAACTTGGATTTCAAAAAAGTATAATGACTTCTGTCATAATAACATCATATTACATGATTACTTCTCTCACATACAAAATTTTTTTATTAAATTTAATTATTTTAAATTATTCTACGAGTAAAAATGTATGATTTTACATTGTGTATAATTGTATTACGAAATAAAATCTATTGAATTGTAAATCTAAATCGAAATTAAAAAATGTTTACAAAATTGTGTTTGTGTTTATTTTCTTTATTTTAATAAAAAAAATTTGAACTTTCATAAAATTCTTTCGGAAGAAGAATAAGTTCGACGATTCGACGTGTCTCTAATTTAACTATAGGACCTGTCCGACGTGTCTCCAATCTAAATACATGTCTGGAGTCACTCTATAATTTATTATCAAGTCTAGAGTTAACCCAGTTTTCTGAATTAACTGAAAAACGGTGAAAGATATCAAGAAGTGTTCGTCATTTTAAACTGAGTTCTTTCGATCACTTTAATATTTTTACCGTTTTCGAGTTATTAGAGAAAAAGTGAGTTAAATCATACTCGAGGTTGTTTTTAAACAAATACATTATTATGTTTATTTTTGTAGTACTCGGTATAACAATGTCGTTGCGGAATATATTATGGTCGGGACGTGGGAAATTGACTCTCAAGTCGAGATAATTCCGAGCATTTCGAGACGTCTGGTTACCCTGTATTCTCCGCCATGCATAATAATCTGCATTGAATCTAAGCTGTAATTTTCAGAAAACTTTCTATACAAGCAAGAAATTGAGTTGAATAGTTTAAAATTAATTTCATTTGTCTAAGAATTCAGACCTCGATTTATGAATCAGGTGTGAATTTTGAATACATACAAGATGTTCTTAAAGCATTAGTCCAAATTCTTACAGAGAATGGGGAGAAAACCTAGTAAGTCAAAAAAGTTACAAATTATAATATTAGATGTTCGACATTCCTTGCATCTGTGAGAATACAGCCCTATACTCCATCTTCTTATCGTAGCATATCCTTTTTTTTGAAGTTCGCCATACACGAGATAAATATCAGATAGTTTGTAAGCAGTGGCTTACAGGGCGATTCAAAACTGGAAACAACTATCTAAGAATAATAAATTATAAAAATATAGTATTTCCATTTTCTTTAACTTATGTACCCTCTTATTGAAAAAAATCTTGAAAGGTTAGCCAGCTCCCCCATAGCTGTGTATCCCCTGCTTTCCACATATCTTTTTACGTCATCTGTCCACCTTGTCTGACGTCTCTTTTGGCTTCGTGGTCTTTCATCAATTACTCGACGTTTCCCTATCCAGTTCCATCTCAGCTTTCACAATCGATGTATTATAATATACATATCTGTTACTTTGGACATGTTTCGGACTTCAGTATTGGGCATAATATGTTCTCGAAGGGTAACCCCTATCCTGCGTCTCTCTATGGATCGTTGGGTGACTGGTAGTTTTTTTTTATTATTGCATTGTTAAGAGCCCATGCA
Source organism: Podabrus alpinus (assembly GCA_932274525.1). Taxonomy (NCBI): domain Eukaryota; kingdom Metazoa; phylum Arthropoda; class Insecta; order Coleoptera; family Cantharidae; genus Podabrus; species Podabrus alpinus. The sequence continues at coordinate 21,373,597 of OW026451.1, forward strand.
TTTGTACTATAAGTTAGCACTAGGAATATTATTGATTGAACACTCGTGCTTTAAGTATGCTTGGTGTCTGAGATCTAAGGACTGTTTTCAGTCCTCCAAATGCCACCCATACCAGTGATATTCTTCTAGGAAATCAGCTTTTAAATTTTTCTTCTATATCATGATTTTCTTTCCAAGATATAAGGTATAATAAGTATAATATAGCGCTATGTTATGTGCCTTTTCACAAAATCTGTACCTATATGCCACAACACTTATCAAATACAAATATTTTATTAACTAATTCTTGTTTGTACCATTATTTAAATTTTAAACACTTTGAGAAATTTTAATCTTTTACTTTAAATCATAATTTGTACTACAATATCTTCCAAAAAAATGTCGTTCCGCATTCATAACCAGATCATTTCAAGTTTTTGTATTTTCTTCTTGCCAGTGTATCAATATTTTATTCCAAACCTGAATCGAATCATCAATTTTTTTAACAAAAGTTTTTTATTTTACACTTTTTCTTTTCACTCCATTTAACGCATTTTCGATCCATATTTCTAAGTATGAAATCAAATTTTACAGCTTTAAACTTTCTTCTGATCTTCGTTAATAATAATATAATATCCTTCTTTAATTATATCCATACTGGTTCGTCTTATTTTGACGAATTATCGCTTCCAACTCATTAAAACTTTTTAAATTCCAACAGTTTCTTCTCATATTCATTGTATCCGTCCCGAATTTCCAATATTATTTTTGTTTTTTACCATTTGGTTTTAAATTTTGCTCTGATACATTTGAGTTTACCTCCAAATACTTTTCTTTTTCTTCAAAATTTTGAATTTTCCACTGTTTTCACTTTAATTTTGGTTTTCTTGTGTAAATTTTGATACGTTTTTAATTGTTTGTTCTATCATTTCTGCTTGAAAAATTTTGTCCTTTTTTATTTTCACTATGTCTTCATTCATTTCTCTCATGGTTTTCAACATACCATTCAGCAAGTTTCCAAATTCTGCTATGGTTCATACTATGGTTCCAAGTTCTACCAAGGTCAAAAAACGATTAATTTATCTTTGTACCCCTTTCAATCCTTTCTTGCCCCACGATCTTGGCATGCCAAGTTTGCTGATATCTTTTTTTAAATTTTAAAAATTACTTCTTCTTTTTAAGGTATAGGCAGTGTTTGTATGTTCCGACTTCATTGATCGCTCCAACGCTTTCTTGGGCGGCCGACATCTCTTCTCCCTTTTGGGTTATATGAGATCCCTCCCTTGGGATTCTCTGGCTCTCCATTCTGTTGACATGTGATCTCCAGTTTTCTCTATTATACTCCGAGATTTTTTAATTGATAGAGAAGATCTTTAGTTCATCGCGGATATCCTCGTTTCTTATTTGATCTATTCTTGTGCAGCCTTTAGATCTTCTCACGAATGTAATTTCCGCTGCTTGTAATTTTGATTTCTCTATCTGGGACAAGGGACAATACACAAAACTCTCAAGAACTTAACTCGAAGGGAAACTAAAATCAAGTTCTACAAAACCATGGCGGTGCCCGTTTTAACGTAGTATGGATGTGAAACATGGGTCCCTTCCCAGAGAGAGAGAGAGAGAGAGAGAGAGAGAGAAATTTTAAAAATTTCAAAAATAATTATTAATTATTATTAATTTATCACTTATTTTTAATTTTATTTTATTTTTGTGTTCAACTCCACATTTTGTTTATTTTACCATTTATTTTAAATTTTACATTTCATAAATTTTAATTTTTTATCAAAAATACGCGACTTGCCTGTTCAAATCTCCAGGGTCAAATGATCATTTTTACAAAAGTAATTCCAAAACAAAATTAATCAAAAACACAACTTTACAAAAACAATAAACATGAGCTTTCGATAATCTGATCTTCTACTTTTAGGTTTCATTTGTTTCGTCAGTTGCGTGGGTTTTGGGATATAATCTGTTCATAATTGGAACTTTTTGATTTACCCCCCTTATTATAAAAATTTGTCCCTGTGTTTTTACATCGCCCTGTATAATAAATGGATCTATGAATAGCCCAAAATATAAGCTTTCTGACTTCCAATATAGTATACTATAAATACGTACTACAATAAAGATATGTTGATAAGCGGTTTATCGACAAAGCAACTGGTACGCCAAAAAAAACCGTTACTAGGCGGGTTGTAAAAGCTAAAACGCAAGGTTGATTCAAAAATTGATTATCCTTTAATATTATCAACAAATCTTAAATAAGTTACACCCAAAACACCAGATTCCTTTGACGATTATGTAACCCTAACCTTATAAGGTCACAGCTCAATAGCTCAAAAATGTTATGCGAGGTCGTGGATTAAATATCAATAACGAAAAACCTGAGAAGAAAATAACTTAGATAAAATATTAAATTACCAAGATTTAAAAAATACGAAAGTGTAAATCTTATTTGGACCAAAACCAAAAAACATTTTTAAACGTGCTTTCATATTAAAATTTGCAAAGTTAAAACATCTCCTTCAATTGGAGCAAGGCAATCACTGAAGACCCGATACTAATATAGCTACAAATTTTTTTTTGATCATCATGTAACTTTAAAAAGTAAAGTTTTTGTCAGGTATTCAAAAAGAACGCCGCAAGCAATTGAAAATTTAAACCCTAACCTGTCGAGAAGATCAATTATACGATAAAGTAGCTTTCGAGGTTCAACATTTTTAGGGCTTGGAAACAAGAAGGTTCGACCACGTTAATATTAAAACAAAAATCTTCAGTATTTAAGCATACAATTTTACAATTCAACAGAAGTTCTTTAGTTGTCATCTTAATGCGCGTGTACAAGAGCGTCAACAACGAAACCCAGCAGTCGCTTTTTTAATAATCATTAGTCCGTTACCGAAAGATCAAATAAAAGATAAAGATCAAATAAATATAATTCAGTCCTCGTTGTTAGCTTCATGTTTATACTAAAAATACCTGTGTATAACCCATAGTCTGTTAGTGTTAACTGACCGCAAATTTGTACAGATTAAATTTACTAAACATCGGCGGAAGTACCACGCATGACGGTATCTAATCTGTGGTACCTAGGTACCGTCATTATTTCCACTTTAATCACGTTTAATTGAATTTTGATTATAAGTGTGCAATTAAAATTTCAAATATAATAAAGGCAAAAACATAAGTAAAATTTGTCCGTTAACAGGCAATTTACTATATAAATACAGCTTGCTGACTGCCCATGCGTTTATTTTGTAAGTAAATTAATATAATAACTATTTTGCCATTCAATTTCTCTATTATTAATCATAACGTCTTTATTTATTCCAGTCATGTAGTTTTTCTTTTCCCTTATAATACTTGACCAGTTTCGAAACGACCACGTCTTTATGAAATGCGACATAATAAATCATTTTAAATGCAATTCTCAGTTATGTAATACATTAATACAATAAATAATTTATCGTATAAATAATTTGATTATAACAGGTCGATTAAATTACCGATTGAAATTCAGTTAAAAGCTCAATGTGTATACGTAAATATAGATTATGATAATGCAATTGAATCAAATATACGTAAAAATGAACTAATATTGTATTTCCGTTTTCACCCCCAGTTTTTTCTCCAAAATCAATACCAATAATTGTTAAATTGTGCGAAATTTGCACTAATAATAAAATACACAAGTTATTCAAAAAAAATTATAATTCTAAAGAGGAAAAAATGAATTTAATATTCATAAGCAAACCACAGCACAAACAAAAAAACCGTTAATTGAATTTGTGAGAAAATGTACACTTTGATAACAATTTTGTATACGTAATTACGTTACAAATTTTTTATGTAAAATTAGGATTTCACACAAAAAAGGCAATAAAATATTCGTTTCAACAGGATGGAATCAGAAAAAGTTGTAAGAACTTGGAAACCATTTAATATTTTTTGGGATAGAATATTTTCAGTACAAAACTGAAAAAAAAAATGGTTTGGCGCACAAAGTGGTCTTTAGTCCCAAATTATGATTTCAACCTTTTACTTTAATATATAAAACTGATTTATGTATTTAAAGTTTTTAGCAAAACTGAAAAAGTGTCTTGTTGCTCTTGCCAAAATGTTGTTGAATTTAAATCGCTAGATTCGTTGCCAACTTCAAGTTACCCTATTATTATAAAGAGGTTAGAACAATACGAAATCGTGATATGTATATATCTTATAGATTTTCTCGTTCGTTTAATGAAAGTGTAGTCGAATTTGTAAAATTAGTAAATTGCAATGCGTGCTTTCTTGACTGAAATATAAAATATAATATTCGACACGAAGTCTAATCAACGGTGTCTAATAATCAGGTAATTTCGCACGCTTGCGTAATGTCTATTGAGTGTTGAGACTGGATGACGATTTCCATGAATGTTCTTTTGCCACGCAATCAAAATAACTTGTGTGTATCTCATCGTCCTTAAATTTACGTCTACTTTAGAATGACAATTGAGAAATTACTTAATTATATCAGAAGTGGGAACTAATAAGAGTAACGCGCCAATCTCACAATCGAGTAGAAAAATTTAGAAATGCAAATTTTATATAACGAAATCCCCTTCCATAGTTACCTTCAATTAAATCGCAGCCCTAAATCACTTTAACGACGACGTTGTCCTTGTTTCTCTCCCATGTTGTGCCACAATAAAATTATTATATTCATTAACAACCGACTAACCCCGTTGTTTTAGTTTTTCCATCAAAGACTAAATATTACGGTTTATATTAAACTTGTCAAGTGTAATAAAGTCTTAATTAAATGTTTTAAAAGTGAAGGGTTTATTACTCAATTTTCTAACCTAAAATTTTAACCTAAAAATTACACAAAATGGAAAACTTTCATAAAATTTTCGAAATAAACTTTTAATGATAATCATCTGGACCCTTTGGGGAGAACGATCCTTCAGTTTGCGTTGTGATGAAAAGCAATGGCTTGCTATAATAAAGGGTGTCCCAAAAGTCCCTTGCCTATTTGAAGTGATTATAGTTTTAGCTTTTAAGTTGTATCCCAACAACCGAATTGTAAATTTCAGTTTCGAAACTACCGAAGGAAAAATAAAAATTACAGAATTCATAATTTTATCACCCTGTATATGGCATTTTAATATACTATGTGCAACTTTAAATAAAATTAATGACTTTTTAGAACATGCAAACAATTATATTTAAATGAGAGGTTTCTATAAAATAGAGCACAAAAACAATCATTAAATTTATCCTACCTGAAAATCAATTTTCATAAATTTATTTTCCCCTAAAAGCTCCAGTAACAATCTGTTTGAATCAATAGTGTCATTCCCTTACTTAAAAGATCTCACAATTTGTGTATCTGCACTTGTTGAATTATATTGTGCTGATCGTACATTTGAATTAAGGAAAATTACGTTTTGTGTTGAATAATTAAACCACTTTAAACTGTGTTCGTTATAATGCGACAGACAATTTGTAATCCAGAATATGACATGCAATAATTCTCATCAAATAAAATAAATTCCATTTTAAACCGACTCGGTAATTTACTATACTTTTAATTGCGAACGTAAAAATTTCGGAATTAAAAAGGTTGAGGTTATGACTAATGGGAAAACGATGTTTTTTCTTCTGTCAAAGTCTTTTTCTTTCTATACTATTCTAATGTCCAAAGGGTTTACGTTGTTAATCTCTCTCATAGATTTTATTTTCACGAGGTAACCCCAAATATTGATACGCCCAGGAAAGCCAAACACGGAAGTGTGTCGCAAATATTAGCTGAAATTTGTACGTCGCCATCGTGGTACTGAAATGGGTCATATCCTTATGTATATTATATTCTATCCCAAAGGTCATAGCTTCGAATCAAATGTAAATACATTTCAAAATTTACATTGATAAGAGTTCATACTGCTTCGTTACATTTTTCAGATTTCGATATATATTGGTTATTACGTATTATAATATCTCAAACGGCTAAATAATGAATTTCAGTTTGAACTTCAGCAGCTATGCTGTAAAAATTGACATTTTAATAATGTTATATTGCCCTTACGACACTCCATGATATGAGATCTGACACTTAAGCAAAATCTGAACTATACGTCGTCTTTTCAAATGAACATTTGAATTTGTACCCTGGGACCTAAAATTTCAGATTACGGCATTTTAGATTTCATTAGGATTTCAGATTTTGTGACGTCGCAAATGTGTGCGTTCGGGCGGTTTAACAATGTTTTTTTAGTGTGACAGCAATAACAAACTTTCCCGAGGGTTAACTTTTTTAAATTATAAATATAACACTTCAACCAATTAATTTTTTCAGCATGTTTTTCTTATTTGCTGTCGCAATTAAAATTGTAGGACGCAATATAAAACGTACTACATATTCCGTAATGATATGATCTGATTTATAATGGTTTAGCTTTAACAATCCAAATGTTATCTAGATTTAATATAAATTTTTTACACTAATGTAATTTATTTTGCACCTCTCGTTATGTTTACTGTTTAATTACATTACTTTTGTTTTTATTGATTCCATTTGGAGTCTCGCAAGAGGAGACAAACACCCGAACTCAAAACAAATCGTGGGAATTTCCCGCACTTTCGACGCTGGGTGTAAAGGCTAGCTACTGCGAAAAAATACGTTAAGTCATTAATTATCGTTTTTAAAAATTAAACTGTGTGTATCAGGATAAAAATTTTGACTTTTATTAAATCAAACTACAAAAATTTAAAAGCTTCTCGAGGGAAATTTTAAATTTTTTTGTAATATTCAAGAGAATGGATTTCGCGAAGAATAATTCAGGTATATACTGAAAAACGTACCGCTGTTTATTAATTTATTAGTTCTTGAAATCCCTAAAAATATGAAGGGTGTGATTTCCAGGGGTAGAAAAGTGGTCTAGTTGGAAGTGAATAATTCAATGGAGACGCGCATAGTTCATGAATTGTGCATCTTGTGAAACGAACACACATTTTCAGCAGTGTTAATCTGTTCTGTAAATATGATTTTAAATTATTAGGGCATTAATGATGCATGCGAGAACTCCGAGTGCGAAGCAATAAATTAATAATTCAGAAATCTTGTACATGTGCCATTTTGATCAGCGAATTGACGGTGAAATTAATATCCTATAAATTTAATTTTTATTGTTACCGTTGTTTGTGTATAAATAAATAAATAAGGAAACAAATTCGGATGCATTTGTGTAGGTGATTCAAAAATTCAAATTGCTAGCTTCTGCTTGCCAGACTTTCTTTCGAATAAATTTGAACAAAATCACTCGTTAGCTGGTTCTCTTATGCGACAAAAACATATGTACATGGTTATTGCGGTATTCTGCAAACGACGTCTGCACAAGAGAAGCGTAACAACTTTACAACTATGTTTCGGACGCTGCAGATAAGGGAGACGCCCCACAATAAAGACAGCTTATAGCATAGGAAGTGCAAATTTGCTCGTAAAGGTTTTCGTCTTACAAAACTTAATGTTGTTTTACGATGCATAACCTTATAATTGAATTTGAACGTCTTTGTTCTCATCTTCAAGCTTAATTAAATGGTCTTATACTATATCGATTAAAAGAAAAACGAGTCAAGCGTTCACCAACGCAGACAAGGTATACGTTGTAATAATAACCCAAAATTTGAACACATGGTGCCCCGCCTTCGAGGTTCATTATATTTTTCATTGAGGGTATCATAATATTATCCTCGTCCTACCTTATTTCGGATCCCTTTGTAACAAATTTTAAGTCTCGAGGATAATTAAGCTAAGTGCTAGAATTTGGACAGACAGACACCTACACTTCGAAAATAAGGTTCGCTTTTTGTTAAAAAATGAAACGTAGCGACAAATTGACAACATTCAGAATATTTAGTTATATGCCGTAAAAGATTACATCGCTGAAAATTTTATGTATTTGAATTACCATATCTGCATTTTTGAACAAAGAATTATAGGGTAATCTCCAGGGCGTAAAAACCCCCAATTTGGAAATAATTCCAGGAAATTTGCAAACCCTTTTAATCGCTTTATTTTAAGGCGTTAATCAACATACTAAGTTTTTCCTCTCCTACGAGGTCTGCATTCCGATGACGGAAGGAAGACGCTGAAATTCGAGTTTTTGTGAATATTTAAAAATTAGTTACTATTAATATTATTTAAGATTCTCTTCAAAGAAGGTTGTAAGCATAGTTTTCGTAAAACTAACCCTTTCCGAGATTTTTACACACAACTACACGCAATAGTGTGGAAATAATTAGGAAATGCAATTTTTTTGTATAAGCTCTTTATTTTGGCATTGAAAAACAGTTAGTAAATTTTCGACAACAGAATTTGTGAAGTATATCCTAAAAATCACGAAGTCGTGAATTGGTCGTTTGAAATACATTCTAAATCCAAAATAGTTATTAGCAAAATTGAACCAAGCAAAATTCTGGGCATAAACTAAAAATAAAAATTTTATCTTCTCTATAGATTCGGAGATACATCCTCCGAGAAACAAAGAACAAAAGAAAATGAAAAACTAAGAAACTAGAAATATGATAAATATGATCAAATACATTTATTCAAGATAAATCTAAACTAAAGAAATCAGTAAGTTTAGACAGCCAACTAAACGAAAAATGTAAAGAAATTTCTCTCATTGCTTTTCGAAGCGAAATTCGAGAAAAATATGGAGACCTGCAATCCGTAGATCTTTGTTAGTTCCGTACTTAATTTTTACCATTCACCAGGTTGTAGAGTCCACACATGAGAATTCAATAAATTATTTTATGTAGACAATCCAAATTGCTTAATGTTTTAGATTTCAACCTAAGTAAAAGTTCCAGTGCGGCCTTTAGGCCGCACAGCCATGGCAATTATACATACATCGACTCAGAACGACCAATTTCCGTATAACAATGAACCTTTGTCAGTCATATACGTATATTTTTTCCGCAATTTTTTCCGAATTTTCAACCCCCCCCCCCTCCCCTGTTACAGTTGGTCACAAACTTCGGAACCTCCTTGCCCCAGGAACGTCCTATGGTCACAAATCAACCCCATCTCATTTAATCAAACTTGACACGACATTTGGAAATTAAAGAGTAAATAAATAAATTTTTTACAAAATATTACATAAAAACAATATTCAAAGACAATTTTCTTAGAAATACCAAAAATTGGGTTTTCATGCGGATGTCACACTTGTTCTACTCCCTCCCCTCCCCTGGTCACACTTGGTCACATTTTGTAAACCCCCTTCTCCCTAGGCGTGGACGTTCTTTTTGGACGACCCCTTATAAAGTCAAAATTCTGTCATTCCCTAACTCATTTCTGATTGGTTAATTTTTTAGTTATCAATCTAAAAACGATCCAGTGCAGCCTTCAATCCGTACATCCACTGTAATCAGGCACTAGAATTGTCTAGTTGACAGATATTACACAAAATGAAATATAATAACAATCTAATAATTACAGTTTTAGAGCACCAATTATTATTATTGGTGCTATATTATATAGCACCAATGCTATATATAATGAGCATAAATGCGTCAAAACTGGTTGTAACTTGAAGATGGTTAATTTTACGAAAAACATACTTAAACCTTTTTTATACAGAATTTAACTTGAATATTATTGATATAGCAAACTTTCCCGTAAAATCAACGTTTAACGAGATATTTGCAAAAACTTCTTCCTTCTAAATAGACGTCAAACACAGACTTCGTAGGATGGAGAAAACTTAGTATGTTCATTGCAGGTTTAAAATAAAGCGATTGAGACGATTTCCAGTTTTCCTAGAATTATTTCCAAATTCAAATCTGTGGGAACTGACCTAAGTACTATTCAATATTCGAACTTTTATTTTCACATTATTTTCCTTCTGGAATACACCTTTGGTTATTTTAATTATATATGATATGCCCACAGCTATCATCACAGTTGCACTATGTTTGCATCTTAAGTGAAGTGTCGTTGAGTTGTAAAGAAGACTCCAACACAAAGTGAAAGTTGTGCTATTTAAATTATTGAAATCTCAATCAAATTAATAGGAAAGAATTAAAAATAATTTCAGCACTCAATAAAATAAATCCAATACTTAGTTTCTTCTTTTCGGTTCGCATTTCCCCCCTATTTTACCTTGAATTATGAATTTCGGAAGGATTATGAAGATATTCTATCCTTTAACAGAATTCTCAACATTCGTCGAATCCCCAAATTTCAAATGCTATTCTTCCATTTTTCTCATTATATATATTCACCTCTAGAGTCAAAACCTACAATTCAATGCCAAAGAAGTGCTCTATTCTGGTTCTTATTTCAAACTTCGGGTCGAGATTGTCCGTCATCCAAATGCCCAGCACTTTTAACTTATTGTAAACAGTTTCCGTTTAAATTTCCTTAAATTTTTTGATATTCAGCAGATGCTCGTCACTATCAACTGTCTTATGTTGTTAATTCGGCTACATTTACTTCGATCTCTTTTCCAATTTTTCAAGGTAACTTATCAAATATTTCTTCTGAATATATATTGAATAAAAGTGGGGAGAGCAGTCACCCTGGTCTCGTTCTTTTTTTCAGTTTCAGTTTTCTCTACAGCATTATGATTCCAGTACACAGCTTCTTTATAATAGCAATGCCGTTTTCGTCTAAACTTCTTCTTATCAGGTATTCTAACAAAGTGTATTGCTTCATTTTATCGAAAACTTTTTCTAAGTCCGTGGATCGTCCAAGAAATCAGTGGGTTTCGTAACAGCCTAATACATGCTAATACTTAAAGCGATGAAGAAGAGAGACTGCATTTTTCCAGTCCAGTACTTGGGGCCTTCCCAGATGTAGAGGCTTTAATTGCACGATCTACTTTAGATTTTAGGATGTATAGGACATTCTTCCTTCTGTGCTTCATTATTTTTGGTTCCATTCTTAATTTATTCTTCAAATGCTTATTGTATTTTATTCATTTTGCCATTATTCCATTGGCATTGTCAATTTCCCTTCCATCGTCATGCACTAATGCACTTTTCAGCATAACAGTCACATCTTTTATATTTTTATGTATTATGTGGTCGTTTTGCAGTAAAAAAAATTTGCTAAATTCTTTTCGATTTCTCTAATCTTGTGTTTTATTATTCTATGTATTCCTTGCTATCTCTCACGTTCCAAATTTTTATACCTTCGTCTTTCATCCATTAACCACAATATTTAGGTTGTCATCCACGGTTACCAATTCTAACTATTTTTCATCCAAGTTAACTATAAGCTAATCTGATACTATCACATTAGTTTGTATTTCTTCATTTCTATTCAATACCCGTTGGTCTATTTTATATTTATTGGCCCTATTTAAACTGCTGTAGACGCAACAGTTTAAATATATATGATAATAATAACAACATAATATGGTATCAGTAAAGAGGATATAAGATCCAAAATAGAAAGCAGTCGGAGGGTGATAGGAGCTCTAAACTCAGGTTGGTAGAAATACATCTCACTAAAAACAAAAAAACACCTATGGAAAACAATCGTGGAGTCGATGCTATGATATGGAAGTGAAGCATGGGTTCTTAAGGAAGATGTGGGGAAAAATTCAAGCTGTAGAGATGGATTATAAAATATCAAGAATGGAGCACATATCAAATGAAGAAATTCGACGAAGACTGGGGGGCCTGGGGTTCAATCGATCGAAGAAGTTTAAAATGGTTTTATATGAAAGATTATTATTATTAAAGATATGAAAATGGAAGCCCCCGCGAGACTAAAAAGATAGGGCAAGAAGATCATGTAACGATGGCATAAAAAATCTCATAACAGAGATAATTGGCAGTTTAGAACTGGGAAGCCGCGTATTGCAGTATAAACTGGATATATAATAACGTCTGCACCAGGATAGTTCTTTGCCGACTTAAAGCTGTTTCTGAATTTTAAGTTACTATCCCGTGGTGACCTTTAAGGTTAAAATAATTGTATTTTTGCTTCAAAGAAAGGACGAGAGATTCAATATTCGAGATATTGGGTGATGACTAACTGTAGTCCCAAATCCAAACTTTAAACCGTGCAATATGGTATTAATGTATCAACCATCTGAAAATAAATCAGATGAACCGCACGTGACAAGGAAGTGCAGATATTACAAGTTAAGATACTGAATAATTACAAAGCGTGCTAACCATTACATATCTAGAATGAATATTGAATGGTTTCTCTGCCATTTCCAATCCTCGGGAGAGGGAAGGAGACCACGAAGAGAAAATCTGTATAAGATCTTCTCGAACATACGAACTACATATTTGGATTTCTGTCACAACACTGTTTATTTGGTCGATAGATTCCGGTTTAACGTTAATTAAAAATACATATATCTTTTCGAATGCTATGGTATCTACCGTTTTTATTTTAATTATTAGGAATATATTGAAACTTCTCGGTCGAGTTGAAATATTATGTCAATGCAAATTTATAACAATGCCATTAAAAACGCGGATCAAAAGAAAATTAGTCTTAATTAGAACTCAAATCATTAATAATGGTTCAAAACAGATTTCTCAGACAGAGTTGTAATTAAGAAAAAATACAATAAAAGTATCTTTACAGGCTTAACACACCAAACATCCGATTCCAATTTTTTAAAATTAATTGGTCAATAAGTTAATTCTATTTGCACGGTAGAGAAGTTCTTTTGACTAGTGAAGCTAATAATCATACGAGTTTCCATCATAAGAGTAAGTTAGTGTATAAAAAACCGAAAAAACCTCTATCGATTTTATTTAGCTTTTTAAAATATACTTTCCCTAAATGCCGTATGAGTTTCATTTAAAAAAAAATTAAATCAATCGATAATACTGAACACTAACGTCAAAAGCGTAAGTGTCAATAATGTGCAATGTGGGCATAGTGTGATATTAAAATAATCATCTCGATTTTCAATCCCATTGAAGCAGTCAATCACGAAATCGCTTTTATTGGAAACTCTTTGGACCCTGGATAACGGCAATATGACTCGATAGTCAATACATTAATTTAAAATTATTAAAAATTGCTCAAACAGGTTCGCAAAGTCTTTTTTAATTGTTATTGTGAAATAACAGAGACTCATAAATATAATTTTGAATTTATTTTACAATAAAATACTTCGACTATGTGCGCAAAGCTTGTAAAATGAGTTAAATTATGATGTAAAGCCTATCGACCAATGCCGAAATAAAATTTGTATTTCTTACGTTGCTCAATTTCTTTTTATATTGCCTGAAATAAATCGCAAATTTAAGATCGTAAAATTTAAAGCAATCAATTCTTGAAAAATAAGCTAAAATTTTTTGTTCGCGTAAAATATGTCCTGTAATTGAGTCCTCAAATAGATAACGTTCGATCAATCGGTAATTATTCGCTCTTCGAGTATTTTGTAATATCCAAATTGTATAATGTTCTGGTTTCAAGTTATCTTTTTAATGCATAATTAGTTAACAAACAACTTCTTGCGAACAAAAGATTAAAAAAGCGTAATTAATATTACACCCTTTCGGATGATAATTTACAATTCCTGCACAATTTTGTGTAATTAATAACGGTTCTTTTGTTGTTCTTGTTGTAATGACCATTAATTTTTTACGTTCAAAGTTTACGCTTCTTGCTTCCTCACAAGAAAAAATGAACGAACATAAAGAAATTTTCAAAACTTTTTAAACCTTCCTTTAAAATTTCATATATAGTAATACACGAATTGAGTTTATAGAAAATTTGAAGGATTGTTAGGATTTATTTTTTAGAGAACCTTGTTAACGTCGTTTTTCCAGCATTGCTTCGAACACGAGTATACGGTTGTTCCTTGCGCACCTCTAGGATAACTAGCCCGTCTTGGTTTTTGCGTTGAAATTTGATTTTTCGAAAAGCTTAGAAACCCAAGTTCCATTTTATTAAACGGAAATTTAAATTAATGACAAAGCAAAATAAAATAATTTGTTTCATTTAGAAAAAGAAGCTATTACTTCTAATCCCAGAGCAAAATTTTATGTACGGTCATTTTTCGAACTGGACTAAAGCTTAGAAACTAAAAACTCATATTTTTCTCGGCGAGTTCCCGTTAAAGTGAAAAATGCGAGGATTAGAAAAAGATTTATGTTAAGACCAGTCATTTACTTTCATCTAAAAATACTAAATATTACACAAGTTCGGTTTCCTTTCGTTAAACACTCGAAATGCAGCATTAAAGTTTGATTCCAAATTCTGATAATAGTATAGTTCTGAAAAACCAACTATTGCCAATGCAGTATAATATTCATTATTTTGACATTTTATTATTCTAGTATAAGCTCAAGCTCTGCTTACCAGCTGCTACGCTTCCCATATTATCGCTAATTCTATTTACTCCAGCCTACAGTTAACACGAATCGCTTGATAAGACAGCACTTACACTTTTATGAATATTTATTATCTACACAACATATTTCACATTAAAACAAAATTTTATATCACACAAATTGTGTGGAAACTTCCTTCCTATTCAGACTTAGCACTGTTTGTCGCACAATTAGTTGAATTATAATGCTCAATAAAGTATCGTCGTAAATTATAACTTCCAGGTATTAAAGCTCTCTTATTGTATTTACCTACCTGTCATTGGTAAAAATTGATCGCCAAAAATCCATTTCATATTATTAAATAATGACTATTTAAATAGGCCAAAGTTGATAAGAAGAGCGGAAAATACAGCAAGAAATCTAGGAAGAAATTTTTTTAAAAAATCGTCGAGATTATAACATTATGCGTTTGCAAAAGAAATATTATTTTTGCAGGCTCTGTAGGTACTATTAGAGCCTCATCAAGATTTAAATTTCATATTTATTCTCTTAAATAAATATTCAAGTACTTAGGTAAATATTTAGAATTGAAAATTATGCGGATACATTTTGTGTACTTAACAAAACTAAAATTAAGCAAAATCAAACCAAGAAGGCATCAAAGAAACGCGAGAGCTGCTCCTTAGTCATTTAGTCGACCCATTTTTTATTATTAGTGTTTATTATACCTAATAATTTAAGTACCTAATAAAAATTTATCCTCTCGAGAATTTGATTATGTAACCGCTGCGATGTAAAACACCCCACGAAATAAATTTACATTTTGGGTAGTTATACCGATTCTCAATTTATTGTTGAAAAGAATCCCACTACTGATGGATTCACTCTATTAGATTTAAGTTTCAGAATCACACTTCCTCGGCGTTAGTTTCACGTTATTGTGAACAAAGCATCAGATTTTTATGTAAATGCTCTTTAAAATATTCTTAAAATTTCAATGCATGGTGGATTGCGCTTTATAATCGTCAAGTGGAGTTGGAAAATTGTCGCAAAGAAAACTGCAAGTATGCCACATTTACTAAGTTTATGCAAATTCTAGAATATTTACTCTTAAAAAATGAACAAACAAAGTCAAGCCTTTATCTAACGTTTATTCTCAAGTTAAAAATAGCAAGTTTTATTACTCTAAGGGCTGATAGCGGCAACATCAATTAAAAACTGTTTGGTGTTTTATTCACGGTAAGAAATTGACACAAATTGTTTAACAGGTTAAAGGTTATAATAGATTTTCCAGGTGTTTTCCCTCTTCTTGAATACAATACCGAACCCTTCTTATCGTGTTTGTCGCAACCTATACATATTACAATGTTCACCTGTGATATTGAGTATCGGACAATTAGGAAATTGTCCATTGCAGCTTGAATAGTTCAGAATATTTTGATAATAAAAGTGTTTGATTGTATGTATACAATATGCAGTGGCGATGTATTATATTATGTTTTAGTAATCAACTTTTAACGTTTTAATCTGTGCCACAGTTTATGGTCCAAGCCGACGCGACGTCGGATTTTCCAATATTCAGTAGTGCAAATACTAAGTTGCGAGCGGTGTATTCGCATTAAAAAATATTATTCTCAGTTATTCTGATTTGTGAGGGCGGCGTCCTGTTGCGAAACTGGAAAGGGCACTCAATGTTGAACATCTGAGGCAAATAAAACTGTTAGGCAATCTGTAGTATGGTAGTATACGCGCTCTTTTTTATCCCACGTGTTACAAAATTAAAAATTGTAATTATTATAATTATTTGAATGAAAATGTTTCAATTTCAATAAAATGAAAAATCCGGTAAACCTTGGAAATCACGTATGAAAGGAACAAGCGTTATATGTAAAATATTACGATATTTCTTATCTATTATTTAATGCTAAACACCGACATAGAAAATTTATATGTCAGTGTTAAATAATCCATAATAATATATAACGTAATTTTACACAGTGTTTATAATAAACGTCTAAATTCGTAACGATTACTCATTCCTCACGATATTTCGAGGTAAGATTAGGTAAGAAGACAAACTGAGGAATTTTACTTTTAACAGTGGACGAAATAAAATTATGATGACTTTAGGCCGCACAACCTTGTAAATCGCGTACCAGATGGCTCAGATGGTTGAATCAATTTATTTGATATTTACTTTTTAGTACATTTAATTAGCGTACTGCAGTGAATATAATTTTGTGAATCTATCCATGAGTAAAACAATGACAGAGATCTTACAGTATATAATATTTGTAAATTCCTATGAATGCGAGAATGGCAAATAATAGGAAACTTACAACAACAGATGCACTTATCCCGTTCATATCCAAGCATAGCATTACACATAAATAATCAGCACTACATGCTCTAATTTCTAGTAGGAAGAACATCAAGTATTTCACATACAAAGGAGACACAGAGAAATAGTTTCTAGTAATAAAACAAATTGCTGCATCCAACGAAAAAAAAACAGAAAGTAAAATATCAAAGCAGAAAGAAAACAACAATAAAAAATATAAAATATCCATCCACCCATATGAAAACTGTTTTCAAAAGTGAAGAAATCCATCTAGCGTAAAAATTAATAGAAAAATCATACAACTGCTAAACGATACAAAACAAAAACTAAACCTATAAAATTAGAGGTACCAGTTGTTAGGTAAGACAGACATAATAAATAATATAATTATTCTAGAAAAGGATCTACGTACATACACTTTTGTTGTACATCTGCCAGAAAATGGACACAAAATAAAACATGAAAGCACGAAAATATTAGTATATAAGCAAGAAAATGGTATAAAATTAACATTACTGGAAACATGCAAAATAGAGAAACTACAGACATAATATAATAATATAATAACAATTTAATATTTAACGACCACCTTGCATTGAGATTTAAACCACTCTTAGTGTTTTAATATAGGGAAATATTTACGTATCTCATTTCACACAAAATGATTTTCCATATTACCCTTTTAAAAATTTTTAAATTTGTTATAATTATGAACAAGCAAATTAAATATATTTTACAAATTTTAAAATATAGTTGAGAATGCGAGTTCCATGTCCTGTTGGCATTCTTTTATGGTAATTATTTATTGGAAGTTCAAGTTCATGTTCAGTTTAACCTGAACCTGATTAACGATTGTCATTTAAAAGAATACTAAAAGTAAGAAATAGTAATTTAACCCTTAATATCTTCAGGGGTACAAGCACATTTGTGTACATTTTGACTTGATATTTAAAATTTCAGCTAGTGACTTCTTACCGGTGAAGCAATAATATAATTTAGGAAATTGACCAATGAACGTAAACTAACCGGCTTGTAGCACAGTAACCGGTACCGGTTACCTAGACATTGCCTTTTTAAAAATCTGGGGCAATCTTCAAAACCTATTTGTGGCATTCTGTAGAAGTTCAAGGAAATCTTGGGAAGTCTTAACAATTGGTAGTTTGGTGTATGTGAATTTCGCTTATGATTCACCCCTCGTAATTAACTAATGCCAAATAAATTTAAATTTCTTTTGTCCATTTAGATATTATAAAAAAATATACTTGAATATAGAATTATTTATCGGTAAGGTTTGGCAGACGAAAGAAGGGAGTCCGATAATAACACAAAACTGTTTTCTTCAAAGATTTTATACTATTTTCAGTAAAAATATAAATATGTTTAATATTTGACTTAAATAAATTTTAAGGTTAGATTTACTTTTACGCCGGCGACTTAAAAGGGAAGCTTTTAGTATGCGTATTAGTTCTATAAAATTCAATACAAAATAATTTAATATTTCGCGCTGGGTAGCCACGAACATCTCTCACGTAAATAATGCTATTGCACAAATAACCCGGAAGCATCTTATTTTTAACGTAGGTAAACAAAAAAATTACAATTCTCTGCCAACAATACTATGCCACTAGAATATATCAAGCAATATAAATTTAGATGCAAATTTGCTTATACTCTCAAAATTATTCTCGTAAAAGGCTATTCTGAAGTTTTTATAATCTACTGAACATGCCGCTATTGATGTCCTTAAATAGAACCGATGAACAGGACTAAAAATGTCTAATTAAAAAAAAAGTATATGGTTTAATTAGGAGTAAAAGTGTTACTTTTTGCCGAGAATCGGTACTCGAATCAGTACAGTACAGTATCATTTTTTTATGTTGTTCGTTCTCCAATCTTACGCTCTCAATTTTTTAAACTTTTTTTTAACAAAAGTCGGTTCTTGTATAAAAAATACAAGTCCAAAAATCATCAATCAAAAAATCCTTTATTATTAGTAAAAGGAAAGACCGGCGCCGGTGGGGTGGTCACCAATGGTCACTTTTAAGGTATTTGATTGTTTTCTTATTGGGAGAAAATTTAGAGCGAACAAAAAAATATTTTGATATTATTTGATATAAAATTAAAAGAGTTACAAGTTTCTATTTTTTAAATGCTAAAATTATCTACTTATGGCCATCAGTTGCTACTTTTGGCCACACATTATCTCCACTTTAGGCCATGCATGAAATTCGATTTAAAAAAGTAGGTAGCTTATTTGATTTTTATATAATTTTAATAATTTTTAATTTTAATTTTTCAAGTTTTAAATTTTAAACGTTGTAAGTAGCTTCAAATTGATATGATTTTATCGCAATCATCTGCTATTCTTTCGTGCGTCTTACAAAAATGTGCACCATCATTTTTCAAACAGAAAATTTTTATATCTACTAATTATTTCACTGATCATCCAATTTTAAAACACTTTTTCAACTTAATGTTAAATGGTTTTCTAAATTAATTCTTTATTTTAAAACAACCCCCGTACAAATTTTAACATGCCTTGTTCTATCAAGGTTCATGAACTAACTCTATACCTTTTGACTCTAGACTCTGTTATCGCTTTCCTATCAATAATAGTGCCAACTGAAATATAAAATCCCTAACAATAATTTTGAATTACAAATAATATTTAAATTTAGTAAATTTTATTTAAAAAAACACGACAATATACGTATTTCCATAACAATAATTCAGGTTTTTGTCGTCCCAGGGGTCTTACCACCCGGGTACTGGGTACTATTACCCCCCCCCCCACAACAAAGAAATTCACCTAAATAAACAAAATCTGGTTGGAGAGTTCATATGTATTGCTGTAAAATGATAAAAATTGATTTTAATTTATATCGCGGGGAAAAATAACGGCACTTTTTTCCTTTTCCCGGCTAACTCAGCAGTGAGACTCTATAGGGAGTAAAACTGGGTTCAGCGGAGTTACGAAACCACACTCCACTATTCTAATTAAATTGAATATTGGGTCAATAAACATACAAATTGCGTATACCTGGAGCCTACCTGTGCTCTAAAATGCTGTGGAAACTTATTAATAAAATCAAACAGAATTTTCTCATCCACAAATTGTTTTTTATTCATACAAAATCTTAAATCGAAACAGAATTATTAATTCTAATATTTAGCAAATTAAGTTTACATAAATCATAGTAATTTCCTAACCTAATAAAACCCCCCAAGAATATCGCACTAGTTAAAAATAAAAATTGTCTGCGATCGCTTTTTATATGACGCGTGTAAAATCGTTATCAGTCTTACCATACAAAAAATAATCACTTTTTCATCGAAGTCGGGAATTGCTGTACATTCGTATGCAGTCATCACCAAGGTTCGCATCCGTCTTGCGTCTCCAATTGTCACTCGAATCACGGAAAATATCCAACCATAAATATCAACGATTTATCTTCCAAACTTTACATAAAATAATCGCTGGGAACCATTTAATTTTTCTTGATTTACGTCAATAATTAATAATCTTCAGGAAATTTATCACCAACAAAACTCGTATCTTCAGCGGTACCAAAATTTATACTTCATTCCAAATCCAAATTAACAAAAATACGTCGTTACTTATTGATGGACACACGGGGAGAGGCCCCCTAACAAAATTCATACATCCTCTCTTGTTCGTGGACACCAGGAGAGTCCAATTAACCAAAATAAATCAAATAATTACGTCCTCACTTGTATACGGACGCCGTGAGAGTCCCAAAATCAAAAATACGTCCTTACTTATTCATGGACACGAAGAGAGTCCTCGTTCCTCGCTCTTCTTAGCCTAATCTTCACTTTCTCCCTTCCAATTCTCGAGCAAGCGTAATTCGAAACCTCCATACTTTCAAAATTTAAAATTTTCTTTCAATATGGATCTTTTCACATATTCCCGACTTATCCAAGTTCCATCAACTCACTATTATTTAACGCCACTTCACTTGTTTTCATTATTTGAGCCTAACTAATCTACAAATTGTTTTTACTTAATTTGTTATTTGTTATTATGACCAAATGAGCTACTTCATAATTCTGCCTCTGTTCATAACACATTTTATAAACAGACTATCTGGTGAAAAAAATTCTATTCCAATGGCTCAGTGAATCAGACAAAACAGCTAAAGTTAGAAGGTACATGTAGATCCAGGTATAATCGTCAACAAATTTTAATATTTTGATAATGAATCTTAATTTTGTAGTGGATGTATTTTCGAATTCAACTGACCCCCATTTGGAACACCGCAGTATATGAAGCAACAAATGGGACAATAGAACATGTATTTTGTCATTCTGATTGGCTAGGAGATGTTTATGCTGTGTGTAGGTTTAGTAGTGGTGGCTTACGTAAAGGGCATAAGAGCAGGTGCCCTATCGAAAATCAGAAACTAACTATCCAAAAATTATAGTAGGCAAATAAATAAAATTACAGAAAATTTATAGTTTTCCTTTTTCTTTAAATTTTGTGCCCTCCTATTGAAACAAGTCACGAGCCGTCACTGTCCCTTTCTTGCATATTGTGGAAATGTACGTCCTTTTCCACTCTTCAGGAATATCTCCACCATTTAGGCAGTCTTGAAATGATAGTGATAAAACTTTTCCGTTCCATATTCGGAATATTGCTATTCTGTTTCTTCTGAAAAGTCTTCACAATCCATTTTTTTATGAATCAATCCTCTTTTTTCTTTTTTACTTTCAATTTAATTTATGCACAGAGCGTTGATGTTCACCGGAGGGCCGTAGTTCGCGATTCGAACCCACAATTTCCGCATTGTAATTCAACCAACGGTCACACTAAGTCACTGATATCTTTCCATATTAATTCTTAAGAGTCAGTTGAGTACAATGTACTCATGACTTTATAGAACTGCTATTTCATTTTAATTAATTTTCTTTAGATTAAATGGAAATTTCTAAGTATCATTCAATCATTATGAAGTTAGGGGAGTCACCCATAAATAACAGTAGTGCCTTCAATTATTCTGTTATTTTTTGTCAATTTTTAAGGCAGCAATAACTTTGATTTATAGTTAAAAAAAATTCATTTAAACAAATAATACTGCCGATATAAAACATTCTGCATCCTTTCTACTGAGCTGTGGCTATGATTACGTCTTTTATGTGATCATAAAAATTTAAATTACTACAAAAGCGCGAGACATTAAAATGCCATCTATTAAACAAAAAAAAATGATTAAGTTTGAGCAAATATAAAATGAACATTAAGAATGCCACAAGAGAATAAAAGATGATGCACTGAAGAGATAGAGAAGTAAAGATATTCGACAGATATAATCAAGCATAAAATAGGTAAATTTTAGCAGTGAAAATAATATAGTACTAGCAATTCCTACAAAATAAATGAAGTTTTGGAAATAAAAAAAAACGAAGCGGGGTCATTTGTACAAGAATAATTACCAAAAATAAAAGGCATGTCATTAATGTAATAAATTAAACGTCAGTGTAGTTGTGTAACAAATGGTATCGAATTTTTATGAATAATAAAAAAAATAAATTATGTTGAAGTAATAGCATGCTGCTCCTCTAGTGAATAGGGGTTTAGTATTCACCGGTATTATATTCGAGTGCATTATCATAAAGAAAATCTGGAAAGCATTAATACTCATTTGTAATTAAAATATTTACATGAACTGGAAGGATTTTCTAGTGCATATTGAGCAATCTGTATACATGCTTTACATACACTAACAAGTAAATGCACGCTATAACCTGGATAAAAGTGCCCACAGTACATGCAGTAAATGTCGAATAAAAGTTATGTGACAAATACGCTACAGATAACGCGAGAATATTTATTTTGTTAGGAAAACTTCCAGAAAGTAAAAATAACAAAAAGTTCTTCCGTGCCTCGTCTTGATCCACCTTAATGGTTGCTCAGTTTGAACACTCTCCAATAGGTTTTTTATAATGGTAACTTTAGCTTTGAACTAACTGTTTACCACAGACATTCGTGACTATATAACATAAAAAAACACGCAATATTTCAAGATTTTCAAAAGTTACAAAAATTATAATGTCCTTATAAGTGAATACAAATTGTTGTGTCATATTTGATGCATTATTGTTGTTTAAATTACACCGAGTTTTATTTTCACACCAACAGCGTTTAAACGGTCATTAAAAAATTAGTAAACAATTTTAAACAGTTAAATGTGACAAAGAGTTTAGTAAAACTATTTATCCATTCAAAAATTTAATACCCAGTGAAAATGTTAAAAGCAACCGCACCGCACGAAACTTAGCAATAGCGATGAAAGGACCTCAGATTTAAAAACTTTGTGGGAATTGAAACTGAGTAAACTAGAAAAGAATTAAACAGTTTTTTTCCAGTTATCATGAACTTTCAATTAGATGAAAACAAAGTCGAACTGAAAGCTCTTACGCCCGAAGAGCTCGAAAAAGAACAAGCGCTAAACTTTGGCAACATCACTTAATGTAAAAGAAGCAAATAATCAACGTTGAAATTAAATCACTTACAGAACAATTATACATTCCAAAGCGATCTGAGTAAAAATCCACAATTTTGTTACAAAATAACTTGGCAAGTTATTTTCAAGTTGTTTTAATATTTTACCTACATTATCTGCTTTTTAGTTGGATGCGCTTAAATAATAGCTGGAGTTTATAATAAGTTATGATAAAATTTCTTTTGTTCCAATTAATGGGTCGCACTTCCATTTCAGTAAATTTTTGAAAAGACAATTTTCAAAAATATAATACAAAATTTTTCTCGAACGCATTGCGGTTTTTATCTCGATGTATTTTGACGGTATCTGTGCCAATAAATTTGGTGAAATACATTCACAAAGAAGCCAATCTGTTCAATTCTCATCAAGAGGAAATATTTGCTATTAGGATGGAATCAAAGCAAGCGACTGTAAAGTTAAAACAAAATAAAAAAATAAAAAAAACCCGTAGGTATAGTAAATCAAATATCAAAGTCAAAATAAATTAAAAAATCCATTGAAAAATGTGTGGGATAATTTTCGAAATGAAGAGACCGTTTGAGACGGGGAGCTGTCAGGACGTAATGTACGAATACGCTAATATTTCAAATTGATAACTGTTAATTATAAGGCAGGAAGCTGCTGTCGAGATTTTTTAAATTAAATTGGATTTCATTATATTTGATTTAAATTTTTAATTTAATAATTTCCACCAGTTAATATTAGTAAAATTTATGTACATAATATATTCATTTTATTGTGGAACTGATTTTATATTACCCTACCTAAAACCATTTAAAATTTTAAATTCACTTTAACGAATTTTTTGAACAGCTATCGTAAACGCTTAAACAGACTTTTTAATAACGAGGCTTACTCGAGCTCTCGTAGTTATAACATGCACATAATTTTTAATAAGAATCGTACTCAAGTTATCGTGTACTATTATTATTATTATGTATAATAATAGATTTTTAAATTTTCAATTATTAAAAATAAAAAAGCACTGCAACAAGTTTGATCTAAAATATTTAGCTTTTATGTGAGTTTTTGTTTCCTTTTCTGATTGATAAATAACCCAATGAAAACTCCCTAACTGACAATACCGAAATACATGATTGTAGACAAACATTTACATGTTTTATGTTGTTTGCAACATTCTGCAACAATTTAACCCGAAATAAGTATATCCCAATGTACAGTGAGTGTTAAAAGTATTCGTCATCTAACATAATTTGAATTAAAAACGATATAACTTTTCAACATTACACGTAATGTAAAAAATAAAATATGCAATAGAAAACTAAAAACATATCTTTTTATGGTTTAACTTTTTCTATTTAGAAAATTTCAAACACATTTTCTTAAAAAATAAAACAAGAAGATAATAATTATACATTGCCACATGTCAATAATTTGAGACAAAAAGTAACGACGGCTTATCATTAAAAATTTGCTACTTTGGCTGAAATTTAATACTTTCTGTAAGCTAATAATTATAGACGTGATTGAAGATGTAATTTTTTTTATTGTAATATACACATTTTAAAGAAAAGGAGCGAAAAATTGTTATAAATTTACATAATAAATTAAAATCGGGCAAAGAAATTTCGGAAATAATTAGCAGACCACGCATAACAGTGCACACAATTATGGAAAAGTATTCTCTCGCAAAAAATATTTAAAATAAGCTGCGTAGAGGGCTTTCCGAAAAGCTAAGTTGATTGTGATTTTCATTCAATTTATATAAAAATCAAAAACCCTAAATTTTGTGGCGTGAAAATGGCACCTGAGCTGCAAAACACACAGTACTGCGTGTAATGTTTGACAAAAATTACGATTTTATGGCAAAATTACCCGTGAAAAATATTTTATAAATGATAGCAATAAAATCTAAATAAAATAAAACTATTTAAATTTACAAAACAATATAAAAATGCGACGGAGAACTTTGAAAAAAAAAATAAAGACAAATAATTCGGACACTCACTGTATGTATTTTACATTCTGGTCAAATGAATTCACAAATGTCATATAATTTTTAAATTACATATCTTAGAATCCGAAGCAGAAAAAATCCTTTCATTTCAGTCTGATTTGCAGCAATTACGCGAATTTAAAATCTCGCTCCTGGAAAAATTCAAAAATGTCCTTATCCCCATTTTCCCTGGAGCGACGAGACTAATGATTTTCGTATTGTGTTGTATATTTGTATTCGATTTGGTATGGTGTATGTGAAAAAATGAATTTGTCATAGGGATTTGTAAGGAAGAATGGATTAATATACACTGGTTTAGGGAATGATAAATTTGATTAAAAATAATAATTAATTAGTCGCAGACACTCGAAGCAGGACAACAATAAAATGTGAAATATGCTGAGCAAAGAACAATGACTGAAGCGTTTTTATTTTATAGTATTTAAATCGGATCCTCTTGAGTACACGTCAATATCGTATAATGTCGTTTAAAAAAAATATAAAACCTCGCAGTTCAATTTGAGTTCAAATTGGAGATTTGTTCTGCAATTATTTAAATCTGGAATTAGGAAGATGTCGTGATATATCACCATAAAGAAGTACAAATATAATCGAACCAAGTAGACGAATTTTAGTAAGATCAGTCACGGATTTCCGTAAAACTAAAAAAACTTTGATTTAACGGAAATTATATAGAAACCAATACAGTGTTTATCGTTCTTATTTTCTGTTCAATTCCCTAGGTAATTTTTATGGACAATAAATTACATACATGGAATTTTATATTTTGTACTGTATGATTTTTGAATTTGCATCATTTATTTGAACTTTAATAATTCCTTGTAGGTCATTTAAGGGGTTACAAACACTATGAATCGTTTTGGTTTAATTTTCTATAAGTGGAATTCATTTTCCTTTGAAAAATTTCCGCAGGGTAAAAAATTGATAACAATCTCAGAAACAAAGAACGCGGCGTTATTTGTTATTTTTGCAAATATCTCGAAAAATAAGCAAGATAGGATAATAAACTATCGTATACTCATCTTTTTTGAAAAGCGTGAAATTATCTATAATATTGATTTCAATAACATTTTTATTGTCAAGTCAAACTCTGAAACTTTGGTCCCGAAAATCATCGATTTAGTCGATTCTTTTGATTTTGCGTCGGTAATTTTTATTGGCCATTTAGAATAGAACTAAAAATCAAAAAAAATCACACATTATCTGCGATCTTCAATGAATAGGTTTCGAGGTGTGATCGATTTTAAGAAGACTCTTTTTAGTTTATTTTGTAGCCACGTAAACAAAAAGATTTAACCTTTTGGAGTAGTCATAGTGTTTTTACTGTTTTGAGGTCTTAAAGTTGATTTTACCGAAATGTTAAGTAAGTATGTGCATGTTATTTGAGATAATATTTTAAACAGGTAATATTTTATTGACGTGCAAAAACCGCCAATAAAAACTTCTACATTCGTCGTACCGAAAAAATTCAACGGTCTTTCTATGTTTAAAATGTTATCCACAAGAAAATTCATATAATAACATTCCTTTTAAATTAATTCTAAGTCATAAAAACAGCCAATATCCAAGACTGCTCCAAAAAATCATATCGTTTTGTTTACATAGCTTCATAACATATAAAGAAATGTCTAAAAATTGCTCGTACCAGAAAAGGTATTTTTAAGTCTTTAGATGTGTGTTTTTTTGAATTTGTAATTCCATTGTAAACGGGCGAATAAAAATTACAGGCACAACATAAAAAATACTACGAAGTCAATGATTTTTGGAACCCGAGTTTCAGAGCTTAACGGCGCGTGCAAGCTAAAAGACTGCTTTAAGATAAATATTTTTCCAACCAATACAATACAAGTAAGTAAATGTTCTCTAACACTGTAGAGAGGTTCCTAGAAAATGCCGTGTTATGTGAAACCGTGTTATATGAGACCCAGAGCCAGTACAAAAAAGAAGTTTAGGTCCGACAACTTCTGAAAAACGAATATTTTCTAAGTCAATCTAAGCAACTTCAATTGTATTATTAAGAAGTCTGTAATTTTTGTTTGTTTGCTATTCCTTAAAAGCTCGTTGTGGATCTCATGGTAGGAGACAAGCAATTTTGAATTTTCAGTTTCTTTCAGCGGATGGAGGTGCATTCATGAGAAATGATTCTAGATTTTTTACTAAAGTTAGGCTTTCCCGTAATTTCTTTAAAGTTAATGTATTCATTTCACAATCTTCATCAGTGCTTATCTCCTCAAAATGGTTTTACGAGTTTTTTGTGTTTTAATTAAACATCATAAATTGGTTATTTGCTGAAAATGGTCATTTGCATTGTGTTAAATAACACATAATCTTCCAACTCAATTTAAATATTTTGAAAATTTTATTTTGCCTCAAAAATGCAAAATTTAAGCACAGCCAATGTAGAAACTAAAACCCAAATTCGTCGTAAAAACAACTTGGTTGTGCTTTCAAACAACCTATTCATTTTTTTCCAAACTTAGAACAAATTATTATAATGTAAGAGTTTAATCATAAATTTTTACAAAAAAAATGTTTTTAATAAACTGATCCCGCTTAAATTTAATCCAATTACCACACAACCAAGCGAAACTTATTATATGAGATTATTATGATAGTGGTATCAAAGTTACAAAGGAATTATTACCAATAAAAACTCTTTTTTTCTAAATCTCCAAAATTCACAGGTAATCATCCAAATTATAACAAACCAAAATCATCTCCTATTCATTCTATTACATTAACAGAATCCAAAACACCAATTTTGGTGAAACAAAAATCTTCAACATTTGCGCACACGAATTCAACATCTGGGACCACAAACTTCCTTGTGTAATTGTTTAAAATAAAATTATAAAATTTTTAAAAAATTATAAAAAAAGAAATCCGATTTTTTTGCTTAGTTTAGAAAATAAAAAAAGCTTAGAAAAGAGCCTATAAGTTTTCGACAACAGGCTTCTAGGCCGGAACAGAGATACATTTATCCAAAAGGTCCCAAATTTCACAAAGATATAAATTGGCAGCTTTCTATGCATCCCATATCCAAAAAAAATTAAACTGAGTAAAATTATAAGTAAAAGCTAAAACAGAAAACTTCAATACAATATATTTGTGCTCAAAATAATAGATACATTTTTAAATTTTAATGTAGGTAGACCATTTTAGTTGTCCATCTGACACAAAAAGTGATCCGTAGTTAAGCGTAACTGCTCAATAACCTATACATTCTCGTATGGACAACCTTTAGTTGTGAGTTTTCAAAGTTGATCGGTTTTTAACCTTTTTGTTATAAAAAATTAAATTCTATGTAAAAACTAATAAAATTATAAGTTTATAACTCTGATACTTTTGGATATACGGCTTTCTAAAAAACCTAAATTTTTGTTAAACATTGTTTTAAATGATTAATATTAAATTTCTTCCCAGGTCAATATATGAGAGAATATGTTTTTGGGATTTAGGAGACCAAAATGAAACTAAAAGTTTGCTAAAGCCAACGTTTCGGCGTTATAATTACGCCATCTTCAAGGCTAAAAGATACAATATTGAAATCAACGCAATCACCCTTGAGAGGCAGACTCACCAGGCAAACCAAGATGAACAATGTTTCTGGTCGAGATGACTATGGTATGGAGGAATATTAATAATATTTTAACGGGGTTAAAAATTACACAAAAAAAATCATGAACGGCAAAAGCCTAGTTAAAAAAAAACATAAATATTGTTTTAAATATTTTTTTAATTCTTTTTTTTAACAACGAAGTCAATGAAATGTAATTTACATGCAATGAATTGTTTAAAAATATAACACTACGACGCCGTTTCGCTCCAATTGGAGTTCGTCAGGTAAATTTTAAAAAACCGAAGAAATTTCTTTTTACATTTACTAACACCTCACAAGCTTCAATTAGAGCGAATCGACGATGTAATGTTATATTTTTAAACAATTCATTGCATGTAAATTACATTTCATTAACTTGGTTTTTAAAAAATGTTATTAAAAAATATTTAATTATTCTCAACAAGTTAAAGCCCAATATTATAATATATACTGCTATGACCAAAAAATGGACAAGAAAGAAACTACTTTTAGTCTAGTATAAAAAAAAAAATGAAAGTTCTTTTAAAAAGGAAAGATTTCTCGAGGTCACGGGAACTTATAAAAATAATGCCATATAAATTTGTATGTACAAATAAACAGGTCAAAGAATAATAAAAGAAAAAGATACCAGATGAAAACAAATTATTTTCTTTAAAAAAAAACATGTTTATAATTTATAAATAAGAATGTTAGTTGTAAGAATTTTTGTAATATTAAATAAATTTGTTAACTTAAGAAGTGCCGAATAAAGGTTAAATAAAAGGATATTTTACGTAATGTTAAAATCGGAATGACATAGTGCAGCGGTACGGCATATCCGAGGCCCGCGATGGGACCAAACAAATAGTTCACCGATGAGGCAAGTGGTACGTCACTGATCGGACAGGTGTGTATCGTAGCGCAACTAGAAATAAACAAATCAAAAGTGCGTTAGTCAATTTTGAAACACAGATAAAGGATTAAAAAATTATCAACACGGCGGATAAAGCTTACCAATGGGAAAATGGATCCAATTAAAAATTCAAAATCAGGAATGTAAAAGTCGGGATGTAGGTAGATATCCGAGGTAACGGAATAATAACGGGGTTCTTCCAGGAAAAGTAAAAACGGTAAACGGTTTTTTTGAATTTCGTGTGCCGTGTAATGGTAGAATTAGCCAAGCTAATTTAATCCGGAAGTAACTAAAAATAAATAAACGTTATAAGTGGGATCAAACCACGTGCGTGAGGAAAAAAGGAATTAATAATTTGGAGATAACAATAAATTTTGACTTACCTTTTGGAATATCAGAAACTACGGTTTATGAAGAACTTATTCACGATTATCGTACCGACCGATGATCAATAATTGGATTTGGCAATCAAAAACAACACGATTATGCAAGAGCAGCTTGGAGGTTAACTTGGAGCAGTTACAAAAAGAATTGGTCAGCAGTTATAACAGTAGGCGTATCGAAGAAGATTAGGTGAGCTCACCCTGCTTTATAAATATTTAACTAAACGTGCCGCGTAGACTACGAGTTCAAATAGAAACAATATTCGCGAGACTAAAAGAAAACATTGGGGTAACTTTAAGTTTGTTATTAATGATTTTTAGAATAAATACATTTGATGTTCATAATTCATAATTTCATATTGCTGTTAAAAATAAAATTTATTTATTCATCTATTACGTTGTATCTGGTATCATTATTCTTTGAATTCGACGACTTCAATAAGTTTATTCATTAGAATAAAAGTGCACCAAAAAGGTAAGACGTCGAGGAATCTACTCCTGAGAAAAGATTTAATGCTCAATAAAAGAACCAAAAATAAGTTAGAGCTAGCACGAGGTAAAATTCAATACCAGGTTATAAAAATTTTCAATTAAAAATGTATGTGACCCACCATAAGAGGTCGGCACATAGCAATACATATATAAAAATTACTTTACTTATACTTACATATTATATAAATAGATGCTTATATAAAGAGGCGGTCATAGCTTGGCTGTTAAGTGCGTCTACTCCTAATGCGAAACGCTCGGATCGAATCCGGGCAGGGTAAGAACTTTATTCTGACCGTCTCTCCTCGGCAGGCAATGGCAAACCACCGAGGTAATCTGCCAAGAAAATCCATCTCGAAATGAAGTGTATTACACTTCCCGTGGTTCGGAGCCCACGTTAAACAAGTAGGTCCTCTATGTATGTGAAAACAATTTGAACGCACATCATATGCATAGAAAGAGAAAGAGATAGAACGAGATGGGTCACCAAACCCTCATTAGGGTAAAAGGACTGAGAAGGAAGGATTATATAAAAATACTTTAATTTTTACATATTATACTTTTTAGTCTCGTTGATACATCAAAAACGAGTTAATGATGAAAAACTGATATCCTGAAGAGATCCTTAAAAATGTGGTAAAAAGTGAATAATTTTGAATGCTCATAGCTGAGGCTCTATAAGGATTAGGAAGTTGTTCTATCCCGAAATTTACTGAGAATTTAGTCTATTTCATTTATCTGAAGGCCACTTTTATGTCTGATTGGCAGATAAAAAAGTCACATCAAAATCTAAAAACATTGTTTTAGTTTTTATCATGAATTTTTATTTTTTAGCTTTTGCTTACAATTTTATTTAGTTTAATTTTGAAAATTGTTTTGGGGATAGGATGTATAGAAAATAGTCAATTCATAATTTTAAAAATTGTGCGGCCTTTTTCGACAAATTTACCTCTGTTCTGGTCCGAGCCTCTTATCGAAAACTTACTGATATCGAAAACTTCTGATGAAAAAACAACCATTGGCTGTTTTTAACCCTAACTAAAAGGAATATAAATATGACGTTCATTTATTACCTCATCGCTAGGGCTGAATATAGGGATCTACTCTATATTCATATTAAAAAAGAAAAGAAAATTAACATTTAAATAAAACGAAATTTTCAGTTATTCTAAAACCAATCCCAGATTAACAAGGTCTCGGCTGGTAAAGTCTGCTGATACCCAATATTTCAGTTGCATTTTGATACAAATCTATTATTTACGTGAGATTTTTATTACAGTAGATGCAGCTGTTCATCGAAAAGTTGCTAAACTATAGCAATTTCAGATATAATGCTAAATAATCGTAACTTGTAGCTCATATTACTACACAAACTTTGTTTCCAAAACTAGTTCAGCAAATAATGTTATTATTCCTCTCTGTGTTATATTAATTCTCAAATTTAACAAGTGTATACTTCATAAAGTAATGTAGCAGCGAACAGCGAATAAAATTGGCACTTCAACTTGCACAACACATAGCAATGTACAGGAATATACAATAGCTTGTCTGATGCATTTTTACATTTACCATATGTTACTTCTAGATATTCCAAAAATTTTAACCAACAGTTAGTTACAATAATTTATTAATTTATTTCTTAATCAATATTAATTTTTTTTACCTAGGACTTGATTAGAAGATTAGTTGGAACATACTACAGGTACCTAACTAATATGTCTCGAGTTAAAATAAATTACATTTGTAGTGGTTGTGAAATATATAAATGATCGGAATAAATTATGAACCCGTAAACTTGGAATAATAGTAGGAGCAACAATTACTTCGGTTGTGCCAAATACTTGATTGCACGAATAGAGCTAACTGACAATTTCATATTTTATGCAACTGTTATTTTGTGTATACAGTTGTATACTTAAACATTTTTCTTATGTTAGCACGAAACCGATTTACTATTCAGCGTTTGGTTTTGTTTTTTGTTTGCCAAAAAAGAAAACAACAATAAGAAATTATACGCGACTTGGTAAAATATAAAGAAAGTAAGAAAGATCGAATACAAAGAAATAATTAGCGGTGTTCTATAAAAGTGATAAGGTTATAAAATTAAAAGGACATTAGCGGTTGAGGTAATTAGGGAGGGCTTGTGAAATCAATACAAAACTGGAGCATTTGGCAAGACAATAAGTTTAGTCCACGAGTTAATTTTACAAAAAAACGAGGGTCGTGAAACAATAGAGAAAGTAGAGAAAATTGAATGATTGTTGATAAAATAAGGGAAGAACAAATAAAAACGTTCGCATAAAAAATTCTCTTTGCTTTTTTTGACTGCAAGATGATATGAGGGTCGTACATTGCATTTCCGCGTGTAAATATCGAGGCAGTATAGATGCTATATAAGTTGTCATATTGTCAACTAGGGTGAAATTGATTTTATGGTGCGGGCGGCTTTGATAATTACCAATAATTTTAAATTAAAAGTCAACAATCGGCATCTTTTGTGGAGATTGTTTTTTAGAATAATATTCGTTATAAGTAAACGTAATTTTTATGCAAACTTTTTTTTTCAGTTACTACCTGGCGTCACCACCATGAGGTTTCGGAGCAACTTAAGTTGAGGAGCAGCATGTTAAACTTAACCGCGATTTAAAAAATTTCCTATAGATATTCGGAAAGCTGAAGGTTTATATAGCAGAAATAAACAAAAAAAATGCGAAAAATTCATGTTTAACCCCCCAAAAACAGCTTTTAAAAGGGTAGTGAAACAGGGGGGCCCACTGGCTGTTAGTGCTCATAGGCCACGCCCCACCCTACTTTGATATAAATACTGGATTTACCCGATTTCTACTGCGGTACAGGCACCAGCAGGATGCGCAAGTCACACCGAAGGGAAGCCACACAGGCCCCCTATAGATTGCGCAAGGACCCCTCTCACCCCAACACCAAAAACGGAGGACTCCCCTCCTGACGGGTTGGACAGGGGAATTCAGGGTTCAGTGGGTTCTATTAAAACCTTTAAAACTCTCATAGTATTTAAATCATTTAAAAATAAAACTAATTCGTTTATGCAATTTTAACCAATCCTAGAAATCAAACCAACCCATGTACACCCCCATCCCATTAATAAAAAATCCTCACGCCCTATCACATAACTCTTCCACACTTAAGATACCACTTCAGCTATGATCCAAAACAAATCAAAATAATTAGGCTTACTCTTGTTTCAAACTTTTGTTTTTAACTTGCTAATTTAAATTTATTTTGTTTTTCTTCCAGAATGTCTGCCTTACCACCTTTAAGAATACGAAATGTTCTTAAAGCAAGGTATACCAGACTAGAACAAACCGTTTTGACTTTACGGTCTTGGGCGGTTCTTAATTACCCGGCCTCGGTTGGCAGGGACGGTTTCTTGGCGAATACATACGGGGATTTTTATTTTTACTTATCTCGAGTCTTTGTAATTCTCTCCAGCTGTATTCAGGAATTCGAGCACGTAGGTTCAGGCTCCGCCTAAGAGGGGGGCACCTCCCCACAAGTAGTAAAATAGTTTGCCAATATCAGAGGCAAGCTGGGATCTCCGACTGACTTTGACCACTTATGCAAAAACTTGTCTCTCTGTCCCATTTCTTTCTTGCTTTCTCATCCCACATTAAGAGCCACCTATGTACGGGATTAGGTGGTGACGCTAAATCTCCATTATCAGAATTTCAGAAAGGTAACTGCGTAGATGCCTTTCATCATAATCTCAAAGCCATGATCGTTGGTAACCCAAGGGGGGGCAAACCCAACCTTGGATACCGACAGTCTTTGTTGAAAGGTGAGAGCCTCGAAACCCAACCCTGCAATTCAAAATTCAAGTGCTGTGGCGCAATAGCTATTTGAAGGAAGTATAGGCTAGTCAATTGTTTTTAACTGTCATATTCGTAAAATTTCACACATTTAACTTATAATTCGGTGGACAAGATGGGCAAGTTTTGTTTATACAGCATATAAGAAATAAAAAATGGAACTTTCATGTGAAAATTTTCGTGCCAGGATTTTTTATGATTTTAAATGTGGTCTAAACCCGAAACAATCCATCCACAAGTTTTCCGTTCACGTAATAGCTTTAGTAGATCGAATAACCGTGAACGCTGATTGGTATACTACAATTTGTTTGCCGAAAGTCATTGAGAAAATAAGAAGAAACAATCTAAATTGGCGAATTATTCTGCATCATGACAATGCAAGCTCTAACACAGCGCATCAAATCGTTCACTTCTTATCCAGTAAAAATGTTGATTTAATGACTCATTGCCGGAAGCCGGTATTCACCTGATTTGTCACCTAATGACTTCGTTTTGTTCCCAAATATCAAAAATAAAATGCGCGTTGAGCGTATTTTTGTCGCCTGAAGCAGCTGCTGAAACGTTTCAAACATTGCTTTCTGAGGTATCAGCTTCAGAATGGAAAAAATGTTTTGCAAATTGGTTCCAACGTATGCAAAAGTGTATTAATATCAAAGGCGAATACTTCGAAAAGCAATAAAGTCGTTTACCAAATTTTATATGTGATTTATCTTATCGTTTCCAGAAACTTTTCCAGCAGCCTACGTAGCCATGAAAAGGGGGATAAAACGCCTGTTTATGTGGTTCTAAATGCTAAATATTCGTTTGTTTTGTAAACAGAAATTTATTCTTGTTAACATTGTTGGTAGAATTTAAATAATTTATTATAATAGTTGTATCCATTTGTAGAAAGTGGGATAAACTTAGTGGATTTTGTTTTTGCTTATTAACAAACCCAAACATTTGAGCTTGTAATTTCAAATATTCATATTGTTCGATCATTGTGTTTACGTTTTCATACAGCTACCGGTGTTTATAAACACCTACAAATATTATGTAAATATACATTTAGGTAAAACACGTAGCGCAATCAATAAGGCAGGTATAGTATATGCAATCCCTTCTGGATTTATCATATTAATTATCTGATACTTTGACACCACTATC
The DNA here is from genome assembly GCA_932274525.1 of Podabrus alpinus. Classification (NCBI taxonomy): domain Eukaryota; kingdom Metazoa; phylum Arthropoda; class Insecta; order Coleoptera; family Cantharidae; genus Podabrus; species Podabrus alpinus. The sequence continues at coordinate 21,409,073 of OW026451.1, forward strand.
TCTCAGGCTTCAGCTAATTACAACTTCCATATCTGAGAAACTCACGGCTCAATAATTTATCTTCTCTTTCGCTACAGTTGCTTGCTTCAATTTATGAATTAAATAAGCACTTAGATGTAGCACAGTACAGAAATCCGACATTCTAACGGTATAATCATAGTTTAATGTTCCCATTTATCACACTTTATCATTGAAATTGTTAATTTTATTTGTTTCGAGAAAACTTCATTTATGTTTACGGTTTTTCAATTAAGCTAATATTAAAACAATACCGAGTTCAAAATTTTACGACTTCTTATAAATTAAAACGAGCATCCTCTGCAGCTCGTCGCAAGATAAAATATTAATGTTGCATTATAACATCACGCAATCGCATTTATTTGGAAGAATAACTTCTTTTTCAATTAAACCTTATTGTATCGCATTCAGTAGGCACTTGAACCATTTATCATTCTAATGATAAACCTAACAAGATTACTCAAGTCGTGGATGACTGAGAATTTCCGGATTCAATTGCTGCAATTTCTGTTGGTTGAATTGTTTACATAATGAGATCCTGCATTATTCTGATAGATAATTTGTTCGTCAAATATGGATATAGCTACTTTTAGAATTTCATTCTGTTAACAAGACATCTAATGCTTTCAGGTAATGGTAATTCCTTGTTAAAATAAAATTCCTTAAAAATTCCATCATAACGCAAATTATTTTTTTCAGCGTTAATTTCGCACTCGCATTACGAAACCACAACATTTCAATAACTACCGCTTTCTCTGCGTTAACATCGAAGAGAATTTCAGTTGTGATAAAAAAATTATAATTAACAAATCGTATTGTTTGATTATTGCGTTGATGGCAAAATGGTTCTTGCATTCCGTGATATAAACCAGTAAAATTTTAATTTTATATAGTACATTTATCTTCGGGGGATTGTTATTGCCTTTTAAATATTTGAAATACTTATAATTAAATTTATTTTTAAGTTCATATTATTAATGTATGGCTGGATTTATAGTTCAAGTCTCTGGCGCTGACGCTTAAGTTGAAGTATAAATCAGCTTCTACATCTCCGAATCCACCGAGACCAATCAATCGAGAAAAACGATTCTTACAAAAATGTACAAGCAAACCGAAAACGAGTTTCTTAAAATCAAATAGGTACATTTTGGTAAATGATTCATCGTCAGCCTGTTAAACAATTTAACTTTTAATCGAGGATTAGGCTATATGTCTTTAATTTACTACCATCGCTTTTGGGGTCTTCCAGGATCCCTTCTTCCAGTTAGAGTTAGACGATACATTCATATAAAAGCTAACTTTGGTATACGATCCCCTTCTATTCCTTCCAGTTGGTTCGATTGGTACCGATGATGTCCAAAATAGGTTTTACCTCTAGACTTTCCCTTATATATGTATTTCTTATTTCATTCCATCTTATAGTATATCCTGCCGCACTTAAGGACTCAAGTTTTACTACCATACAAAAGAATGAGGATTCCATAGCTTTATGCAGCTTGATCTACTGAGTCTCTTTCATTGCCTTATTACGGAATGTTCTTATTCTGTGGGTTTTTATATTTATATCTTGGTTGTTATCAGAGCTTACGTTGCATCTCAAGTAGTCGAAATGTCTTACTTGCTTTGTTGGTGTTTTATTTCAGCACGTTTTAGTTTTCGCTGCTTCCTTGCATAGAAAGGCCATTGTCTTAGTTTTGTTTAGAGATATGTTAAGATTGTATTTATCTCCTGCTAGGAAAATTTGGTGGCAGGCCATCGTTGAGGTTCGTGTTCGTTCTATTGATAAATTACAAGATCGTCAGAATATAAGAGACTTTTAAGGTATTGCCTTTTTGTTATTTTTATACCCATGGGGCTTACTTCTTTCCACTTGCGCAAAGCGTCGTCAATACTATATGTATACCTTGTGGTACTCCTTTATTTATTGTAGTTTCGATCGCCTTTCTTAAAAATTGATGACACTTTGGCTATACTCCAGCTTTTAGGGATAGCTTTTTATGTTCCACGCAGATTAAGAAGATGTAAGAAACGACCCTTTAAGAGTAATCCTCCATATTTGATCAATTCGACGTTAATTTCTTCCAGGTTCGGTGCTTTCTTATCTTTAGCGCTTCTTCTATGGTTAAAAAGTTTACCGAATGATTTGTTTTTGGTGAAAAATCTTCCTCATTTCTTTTTTTTTTGTGTTTTTGTGTTGTGTTTTTCAGTTGTGTTTTTTTTTGTAAATTTAAAAATTTGAATTTTTGGGTATGATTTTGGCGTGCCTGCGTGCGAAGCAAAGTATTTTAATTTAATTTGAGAGCAGTCAGTCGCATATTTTGATGAAAAGTTATAAAAATGTTAGTTGTAACCATTATTGAAAATAAATAAAAACTGGTGCTTGATTAAATGATATATGGTGATTCAGAAGGAAGAAGCGCGTGAATCAGAAGAACACCTGTGTGATATTTAAAGCAAAAAGTGATTGGATAAAATTGAACAAAGTTCGTTTCATTTAAAAATAAAATTTATTTGGACGTCAGATACTTTATTAATTAACTTCTCATTTTGGTAACCCAAAACCATGGGGCGTTCACTACAGTTATTAAATAAAATTGAACCTACCGTCACTCTGCAAAATTTAAAATGTCCGATAAAAATCAAGTAGCAGTGGGCCAAGAAAAATTGGAGGAAGAAAACGAGCCTGAGGACGACAGAGCAGTTGATGTTGAAAATTTTCCATCGCTGGAATTTTCGAATACTGCAAGGGGTACAACCGAAGTTGTACCCCTACCCGAAAGGGTAGGTATGACTCAGCTCTTGGAAGCTATGAAAAATCTACATTGAGTCATGAATAAAAAATTTGAGGAAAATAAACAAGAGATAAATCAAACGTTTGACGAAAATAAGTAAGCAATGAATTTAAAATTAAATGAATCACAAGAAATATTTCAATTAAACATGGATAATCTGGGTATAGCTATAGAAGATCTAAGAATGCAAGCAGAAGTAACCATAGAGTCTCTGAACAAAAGCGTAGAATCCTTAAAAGCAGAATTTGATAAAAAAAATATACGAAGTCGCTGGCCAATTCGAAGAAACATTGAACAAAAAAATGAGGCAGAATTTACTTTGGAGTGTACAATTTGTGGAATAGGTGTACAAATTAATTGAACCTGCATTAGACAATAAAGTAGAGGTAGTTGATTATAAAATAAAGAAAAACATAAAGATTCTTGTATCCATAATGAACGTTGTATTGAAGATACAAATTATAGTTATTTAAGTAACTGGAAAAGGATGGAAAATTTTTAAATTGAAAAGTTCTCAGAAAAACAAGGATAAAATGAAATATGAATATTTAGAAAATGAAAAATTTGACATCCGAAAGCGATTGAAAAACGAATATGTGATAAAAACAACAAGAAATAGTACGAATTGAAAATTTTTGTTTCCAGGACAAATTTGAAGTTTGGCTTGGAACCGATGAAATTTTGATGAAATTTACTATCTTTTTCTCATGGAAGCGGATAAGGTGGAGGTTCACAAATGAGAGGGATGCAACAAATATGAACTACAGAAGCCTTCAACTATTGGAATAACTGGTTTGATTTTTGATAAAAAAAATTTGCAATAATTTACACTTGAATAGATGATTTTGATACGACGATAAAATTAAATATGAGATTTTATTTAAAATAGTCACATTTGTAAATAAGATAAATGTTTCTAAATGATTTGAATTAGTTAAGTAAAAGTTGGATATAATTTTGCAAAGAATGAAGATTCAAAATTGATTAAACGGGATGTGTTAATTTTTGAAATTAATAAAACTATAAAATTTGTAATAATTGTAAATTAATAGTTGGAATGTTGTAGTTTATAGCTGATTTAAGAATGATTTGAATTTAACCTGTTAATGATAAAATTTTGAAATTAATTCTTATGATTTTGTAAATAATTTATGTTAAGCAAATAATTTGTAAACATGCTTTTTTGTACTTTTCAAAATTTGAATTTCTTTTATGAATTGATGGATAAATTTTGTTATTGTGATTACATGGTAAACCAGAAGATGTAACGAGGTAGAAAAAACACGAATTTGGCGATTTTTCGCAAGCAAATCTTGAAAGATTTACATGCTCCAAACTGGAAGGGGTAAACTGTCGTGTTTTTTTTTTAATTTAAAAATTGGAATTTTTGTGTAGGTGCGTCTAGTATGTGTGATGAAATTGAATGACAGGGTAATTCAGAATGAAGAAAAAAAAATCAAGAACATTGATAAAAAGAAAAGATAATAAATCTGATATCCGCGATTGGTTTACCGAAGTATTCACGAGTATCAGAACACCTGTGATTTTTAAAGCAAAAAAGGTGATTAGATAAAATTGAATGTTATTTTCCCCAATTATAATTTTAGCGCCCCCGACTTAGTAATAATATTTCTGATATTATTCTTCCTCTGCATATTTGGTTTCGGTAACTAGTATAACTAGAGTAACTCGGTAACTTCGGTAGCTATTTTTTCATTGGTTATAATATAATCAATAATTGATCTGTGCCCTCTTGCTGTACTTGTAAACTTATGAATATCTTTCTTCCTAAAGAAGGTGCTTGTTATTTTCAACAAGTTATATGTACAGAATTCTTGTAGAAATTTACCGATTGTCAAAATTTTAACAGATGATGAATAGAATTCATCATCTGTTCCTCCTGTGTTCGGACTATATTAGATCTAAGTAAGCTGATTTTCCACTCATTGCTATTCATTCAATCATTGCTATTAGAGTGATCCAGCAGTTGCTGTCATATCTTTCAAATTTCCTAGCAAATGGTTAATTTGCATTTGCCCAACTCTGTATGTTATGATTGACATTCAACTCTCAACGAGAGACTATCGCAATGAAGTCTATCACACGCGCTTCCTTTCGAATTCGGGTTTCCATTGTACAGCACTGTACTTTCAGCTCAATTTTCATTAATTAAGATACCAACAAACAAATCCTATACTACTAAAAAGAGGAGTAAGGCAAGGTGACACTATGTCTCCAAAATTCTTTATCACTGCCTTAGAAGACTTTTCAAGAAAGTAAATTGAGAGGAGAAAGATATATATGTAAATGGTGATCGTCTCAGCCAGCTCAGATATGCAGATGATATTGTTATCATCCCCAAGAGCAAGGAGGATCTGCAGATCATGATGAACGACCTTGATATAAGCTCTAAAATTAAGATCTTTTTTTTAAAGTTGGGATGGGTGGCCTTCGGAAAACTGAGTTATATACTAAAGAACACAAAACAATCCCCCAGCAACTGAAAACTAAAGTTTACGACCAGTGTGCACTTTTGGTACTTATGTACATATTAGTCACAAACCTGGACACTCATAAATAAGAAAGGCAGAGAAATGAGTGGATCAGGAGGGTAACCAGAGTGAGAGACACAACGCAGGACAAATCGATGGTAGATGGAACGCTGTGTTGCAGCAGTGGAGCCCATGACTTATTAGAAGAGCGAAGTAGACCACAAATAAGGTGGATCGATGACCTGAACAAACATACGGTACTTCTTTGGAGAAGAGCAGAAAATAAAGCAGGGTGGAAGGAACTTGAGGAGGATTACATGCAGAATTGGATTGAAACGGGCTGAAACAAGAAGAATGATACCAACTCCAACCTAGGCTCTTCTGTGTTGATCTACTCTACTATAACTTAAAGTATATTTTTGTAAGTGTTGGTTCCTCCCGCTTTCTTTTCAGTTTCTGTTAAGATAGCGATGTCTATATTTTTCTCTCTAATTCCTCCTCTAATGCTAGTTTTTTGGTATTTAACCCTCTCAGGTTCCATGTGGCAATCTTCAATCTATCTTTTCGCCCTAAACTTTTATCCATTTTCTCGTGTTTTCCGTCATCGTGGAATCGTTGAATGATATTTAGTCTATTTTTTATCGACCAATATTGCGAAACTAAAATAGTGTGCAATACACATTTACGATTTTCAGCTGGGCGTCTACATCAGCGCTAGCGTCAGCGACTAAACTGTAAATTCAGTGTTTTTATAAGAAGACATTTCTTTAATGGTTTTCACAACTTTTCAGTATAGTAACTAACATTTAGTTACACATGGGAATAGTAAATTAATAGTTAACATAACAACCTACAGTAGAGAGAGTATTATCAACAAGGTAAGTCCCATGTGTATCTTTATTGCATTTTAATAATAAATGTGACCAACGTACTAAATATGTAGTACTAATAATTTACACGTATATATCAAGGAAAACTTTTGAAGTTCTAAAATTTTATCAAATTAGTATTACGTACGTTTTTTATAATAATTTACAATTAAAATGTGCGGGTTCTATTCTGAAAAAACCTTCACATATTATGCATATTATAAGTTATAACGTTCATATACTATACGATAATTATTCATTAATTCAATAATCTCATTACTGCATACACAAATTTTATATGGTAATTATTGAGCATTCAATTATTTCATCGTGCATAATTGCATGGCATTATTATATTTATATTAAAATTAAATTTTAATTACATCTCTTGAATGGAAAAGCTGATATAATACACGACTTATTTTAAATTCTTAGTAGATGTTCTAAGGTCTTTGCCATGAAAGCGGTTCATGTCGGTCAATAAAGTTAAGACATGTTGTGTATGTGGTACTAATTATAGGACCGCCACATTACTCTCCCCAGTGAGTAGCATGTTACCTAGCTTACTGGATCCTCAAATATGTTAGGGCGTATTTTCGGAACACTACAACCTATGTATTAATTACCAAATGGATTAAAATTAAATAATTAAAAAGAAACTTTATTTAATTGCTTTATTAAAGATTTTTCAATTAAATGCAGCAAATATGGGTTACCATTATAACATAGAATGCAGCAATTTAATATTAATTTAAGTTTAATTTAAATTTAATGTATGATAGATACTACTTTCATATCTTGTAATTGAATCATAATGCGGGATTAAAGTCAAAGTATGTTGTAGTGTAATTACCATATAATCAATAACCTCAAAATAACTTAATTTTTATTTACAGAGATCTGTGCTTCATTTGGTTTTTAATTAGATTTAATTCGACATTATCGGTTTAGTTAACTTTTTACTATTCTGTAACTTCACAATTAAATGAAAACAAGCTAACCAGAAGTACCTAACCAGTTTTCAGCAATTTCAAGAACTTGTAATAGCAATAACTTATAAAGTTGTTTTTTCACTTTCAGCATCAATTTCATTAATTTAATCAAAGAGTTGAGTAACGATTATTTATCGGCAGCTCGTTTCTGATCCCATCAATTAAACAATTCCAATTTACGAAATTAATGCTCGACGCGCGATCTTCAATAATAAAAAAATTAATGACTGCATCCCTAATTAAACATCGTGCGTAAAATAATATGCAACAATAAAATGTTAAACCTACAAAACGACGCGACGCCGTATTATCCTCAGATATTACGACGAAAAAAGTTTCATTAAAATTTAAATATAGTAGTTGATATCGTATGTTGAGTGGTCAATAGGGTGAACTTTGTATTTTTATGTGCAAAATTGTGTGAAAAATGTAAATAAAAAGTATGTTGTCTATTACATGTCGGTTTTCGATAGTACAAAGCCGAAAATTTAATTTGTTCGTAAAAAAGCTAAATGTAATTTCAACAAAAAAAAGTTTCTAACATGTAGGTAAATTAAAATTAGTAAATACGTTTTTTTTGTAAATTCGCAAAATTAGTCTTTAACGCTGATATTTGAGAGAATTTCTTATGGCTTTTACAAAAATCGTAAATTTTAACTTAGTTAATTTGGATGATGATTTAATGATCATTAAAATTTGAAACGTCTTCAGACTTAGAGAAAGTTAATCAATTTCGTTATTAAATGATGGGAGTTAGAAATGAAGATTATTCTGGAATAAAACGGCCATAAAATCTTAAACTTTATTACCCATTTATTTCAAAATCAAAATGCTATTAAAAGTTTTTTTAATTAATTAAATTTTTCGCGAGATGTTTTTCACACTTGCCACATTCATCTATAAAAATGTCAGAGATTTTCATAAAACATCATCAGTGCTCCATAGGGGAAAAATAGGGTTGTATATTTTTTTTAAATAAGTATTACAGAATTCTCGGGAACTATTTTCTATATTATTTATAATATTTAATTAACATTTAATTAATAATTAACACTAAAACCGTTTATTTATTAACATTAATTAACCATCGTGGAAAGCTCATGAGAATAATTGGATTTTTATTGTTTAATTAACTTGTTAAAATTTATATACTATTTTATTTATCAACTATTTGTTTTACAGTGTAATAACTTCGAAAATTATTTTATGATTCGTTTTATGTATGTATATTTTATTGTTTAAATGAGACATACATATACATTATGAATTCACAACTTTCTCTAATTTAAAAATTAATATTATGTCCACTTTATAATTAATTGAAAAAAAGAACATTTTGTGTACTAAATAGTGCGATCTCATCTTTCTAAAGTTATACCATAATTAGTATAATCTATAAATTTTAAACTAATCTGCTCAGTCGTTTTTACAATAAACTTGGAAAACTGTTTCGCTTTTGAAATTTGTTATTTTTTTTACTATTCTTATCTTAATTGGGGCTAATATTTATTTTTCATTAATTTGAATTTTGTTATACTAATAATTGCAAACTGGATATTTTAGCACCAAAACTATACAAATAAAAGAGAGCTTCTTCTTTTTCCGTTTTTTTCTACCCTTAAATTATGCAGGGTAAATCTATAGTGCGGACTTCCTTTACACTCGAAAGTTTCCTTCTTCAAAATATCAAAAGTTATCTAAATTAGTAGAGTGGCTAAGCCAGATCTAACTCATTTTTTCGAAACTATATTTTCTAAGTTCAAATTTGATTTTATCCGCGGATTAATTCACCCTTTACGCGGTTTCAATTAAATTTAAAGACGCTAATCATCGCGTATGCAATTAGCCCGATCGCCATTTATGATAATTATGCTAATTAGTTTTTAATGTTTTTCACATATTTTAATGTGGTAATTAAACCCCCGTAGCATTTTATGAGTATTTTATTTGATTATTAAATATGCAACTGAATTCACTGTAATTATATTATGCAGATTTTTCATTTTTGAATTATGTTTCATTTTTTGATTTCGTTCTTCAGATCAGTATTTGAAATCAAGGGAATACATATCGGAACGCCACGCCGATCCAGTTCGTAAAAAAGCAATCCGGTTCGTTTTATTTTGACATTAAGGGTGTAACTATAAAATAAGAAGCCTTTTCTGCATTGAAAATTTCACTTTCTACAGTCTCTTTCTATATCTCATCTCACACTCAGTTCAATTTAAAGCGTTTTCTAATTGCCAGAAAATGTAATCAGATTATACTCGTACGTTTCTAGCTGAGGTTTTGGAAACCGCGGGGTCTGGGGGGTATGGAATACCCCCCCCCCCCACCGTATGAACATCACGACATTCAAGTTTGTTCAAGAACAATAATAGGAATGGTTCTATGAAGATATAGAAAAAAATCTTTAAAATTAAAAAAAAAGAGTAAGACAAATTAACTTCTTTTTATTTGCCATTTTTTCTTTGATTGCTTATATACTCTGTTTTTTAAAAAATTTTTTTAGGGAAATAATCAATTATTATTATATGTAGAGTCAGAAATAAACTATGTGGTAGATCAGTGCTTCCCAAACTTTTTCATATCGTGGCCCCTAAACCTGGAAAATAATTTGCAAGGTACTATTTTTATATTCTCTTACGAAAAGTAAGCAACTTGTTTTGATTTTAGGCTTAGCGGATAAAGGTATTTTGTACGCAAAATTTCTCGATTTTCAATGAAACCAAATTATATATATATATTTGCGGAATGATTTACAGCTGTCGCCGTTTATCCGCTCCCAGTCCAAATTATAATTATTAAAATGCAAGTAGTAATAATATGTCTGTCTAATAGGAGTTATTAGAAGAAAAGAACAAACGAAAATGTTTCAATTTAAAACGCGTTTTTTAGATTTACTCAGAATTTTAATTTTGTGACATAACACCTTTATCAACTTAAGTTCTACTGATATTCGATTACAGGCACATCATTTTGCCGCCATAATTGAAGGGCTCAATGTATCTAATTCATATTATTGGCCAATTCGATTTACTGCCGGAATATATAGTGGTATTTTTCACAAGCTTTCATATTATGGTGTTCTTATATTGATCGAAATCCATACAATAAATCACTTAAATTATATATTTTCGAAAGTGATTTCCTTCATTTTCGGTTTAAACACTACACAAAATTTTTTCGTTATTAAAAATCATGATAAAAGAACCATCTGAGGGAATGGATCATCGGCTCAACAAATCAATTTAGCGTTACAAACATTACTGATTCTCACTACAGACACACAGTTAAATTAGGCTATTATATACTAGCGCTTTATTGCTTACGTTGTGCGGCCTAAGGCCGCACTGAAGGGATAAATCAGTGTCTTAACGGATAATAAATATTTTAGTTCTTTTAATTACGTAACAATAATTTTTATACTTACTTATTTATATTATGTCATATGATAGACCAATAGGCCGACTTCTTCTACTTGGCTCATGGGGAAGACAACGAGCATAATTCCCTAGTAAGTCGTCTTGGCTTCGGTTAAGATGATAGTTATTGAACGGACACCGACTTTAAGAAGAAGAACATGCCTTACATGTACATATACCACCTCAAGTATACTGTACACAATCAGATTTGGATTTTGGATTAATAGTGTTCAGTAATTAGCTACTTCTTTTTTAATTTTCATTAATTACCATTTATAGTATTATATATGACGAGTTGTGTTCAAGCTCTGCCTGTTTAATTGCGTTTCAAATGCAATCAAACACTATCAGATTAATTTATAATTTTTTAGGTATCCATTATAAAAAAACTTTTATCAAATTCAGTTATAAATAAATAATTTTTATTATATCTACTTCATGTAAATATTAATTAGTCACAAATTTCATTATGATTTAATTATAGAATATAGTTTACTGTACATTATGCAGTTTAATTTGTTTTGCTTTTGTGAGTCGTGTCTAAAATAAATTTACATAAATAAAATGTTATTTTCAATTTCATTTGACTATTTCATAAAGTAAAATTTACACTAAAATATCCATTTGACACTTGATCAGTGTTAAATTTAAGACATACATTCTAATAAACAGGAAAAATAATTGAACCTTGCACACATTGTGCTCTTTAAAACAGAACACTTTGTATAGGTTATTATTAAATTAATTTTTTTTGATAGTTTGCACGAAAGGAACTATAATTGAATTCGGCACAATTGAATCACCCTGTATATGTATGCTTGTAATTAGGTATGCGGGCTTATCTGAAAATGTAAAATGTGATCCGTAAATAATTTAATGATGATGAGCTTGAAAATAATAATTTTCTTTTTTACCCCATTTATCATCCATTATTGATATTTTGTTTTATATCTTATATTTTAACTTTAGTTTATATTTTCCCAAGTTTTCAAAACATGTTTTAATATTTAAAAGCTTTAAATTTTTATCAGGTTTTTCATCCAAGTTACTTGAACTTATTCATCAGACGTTTTCCCAGTTCAAAAATTTATAAATTATTATAATATAATAATATATCTCTTTATAATACATAATATAAATTATGATATGGCTCAAGTACACAGCAGACTCTCATATTACGTTATTAATCGAAAAATTCAAAAGAAAATTATTAAAAACATTTTATCCAAATACGCGTAGGTACAAGGAGAGATTTTTAAGTTCGCGGAATGAGAAAGAAGGAGTTCAATGCCCTTTTTCATTTTCAATAAGTGTACACTAAAAATTGTATGCATTTATATCAAATAGTTTAGTCGCAATCAATAAAATGGCAAATGATAGTGTGAGAATTTTTTAAAATGTCAAATACGTGTGATTATTAAATTCCGTACAAAATAAGGAAAAAATGTTAAAACCATTGAAAATGAACTGGAGGCACTTTATGGGTACACTTGTCCAGGTAAAACTATGATTTATAAGTGGTACAAATTATTTAAGCAAGGTAGAAAGTCACCAGAGGATGAAGTGACGTTATAACACATGAAATGGTCATAAAAATTGATGTCGCGAGAGAAAATGTTTGCCTTAAAGTAAAGGAAGTTGCGAAAACGTTCAGGATATCGGAATCTACAACTCAGATTAAAAAAGATCATCTGGGCATGTTAAAGGTCAGCACGAGATCAACCGAATTGTTAAAAGATATCAAACTTGGGTTCATTTTTATGGGTTTATTTTTTAGGGTAGTTTTAAAGGGTAGTCCGGCATTTTTTAATTTAAAGATGTGCTTTCTGCTGTAAAAGTGATGGCAACAATCTTGAGGAATTTTGAAGGAATTCTTTTAATACATTATCATGCTGCAAAACCACTTGATGCCGTCTTGCCGGTCGTTTTTCTTAAATGCAGTCTCCAGGCGACGCAGTTGTTGACAATAAACCTCCTCAGAAGTGATGGTTACATTCCTCGGAAGCAATTCATAGTAGATGACGCCGTCTTCATCCCACGAGATGCACAACATTACCTTGCGTGGATGGGCACCAGCTTTTGCACGAGGAATTTCTTGTTTCTTAGGGCTCAGCCAATCCTTTCTGTTCTTGATGTTGATGTAAAGGCACCATTTTTCGTCACCAGTAATAAATTGGGACAAAAATGGCCGATGTTGTTGACGAGCAAGCAAAGAAGCACAAATGGCAACAAGCTGATTTTTGTTGTTTTCGCTCAAAACGTATGGTACCCAAACACCCAACTTTTGAACTTTTCCCATGGAATGCAAATGTCGTACAATAGTTGATTGGTCACAATTCATCATATTGCCCAATTGACCCAATTCCCGAGTTGATTGACGTGGATCATCACGAATTGAAGCATTCGATCGGTCTTCATCAAAGCCGGATGGTCTCCCTGAACGTGGAAAATCATTCATATCAAAATGCCCCTATTTGAAACGAGAAAACCATTTTCGTGCAGCACTTCCACGATGGCGTTCTCTCCGTAAACGTCACAAATGGTTCTAGCGGCCTCCGATGCCTTAACTCCTCGGTTAAACTCAAACAAAAGGATATGCCGGAAATGTTCATTTTTTGGTACTTGATACTCCATTTTCTTTAGCCAACAATTACCCCTAACTTTCTACAAATTGAAAGATTCAACAAGTATTCAATAAAAGCACTCTGACCATGGAATCCAAAAACGCTACGAACTTATGCATAAATATAACAACAAGTTTTAGCATTTTTTCAACTATAAGTAAGCTGTTGCTTGAAAACAGTTAGATAAATTAAAATTCGGTTTTAATATGGAAATTCTTGTATCAATAAACAATGTCGGATTTTTTTAAGAGTCGTAGGTCTACATATAAATTACGATTTAACATCGTCACAAAATATTGCTATGACCTCCCTTATATTAAAATTAGACACGTCGATTAAGTTGGGCGCCACATTCAAATAGAATGAAAAATATAAAAAAAAATGTAAATGTTAAAATTCGCGTGCTAAAATTTAATTAGAGAGCTCACCACTTTGTCCCTCTTGTTTAGCTCAGTCTAAGGCTCTCTCAGAGTATTGCAGGTATTAGATAGATTAGGGGATGTAGCTTATTAAGTTGAAAAATTTTATTTTTAAATGATAGAAAAATGTTTATTGACTTTGAATAAAATTGCTTAATTGTTTTTACCAGATAAACGATCCACTTCTTTATTTGAACGATCTTTAAAATTCAGAATACTGACCTGTAAATGTTTAATAATAATAATAATAAAAGATTGCATTAATTTAGAAATGACCTTTATATTCAAAATATATCGCAAAGCGCAAATAATCAATTTTAACAAATTTGTACAGATATCTTATCCGTTACCAGAATGTTTTACAATAACCAAAAATCAAAATGTAGAATGGAGATCCTTTTCTTCCTTTGCTTCCTCTAAATGCTTAAATAAATTTAAGTCTTTCCGTTGTCCAAACGGGTTAAATGTTTTTATATTGAAATTATTGCTTTTGGCAAAGCGTAGAAAATAAAATAATAAAAAATGTTTTGTTGATGAAATATTTATAAAGTAGGGTAGCCGAAAATGCACTTGTTACAGTCTTTTCTCAGCATCCTGTATGTAAAATGCTGAAGGCGTAAAGTTAATAAAAATAATAATTGTTTTCAAATACCTTTGAATTTTATAATCCGGACTTTTATATAAGTCTGCGTAGAAAAACACAATCTTGATATACACAAGCGCAGTATGAGACACTTCCACGATCAGATGTTTCTGTTGATACGACACTCTGGATCTTCTCCTGTTTGGATTGTCTTGTGGTAGCAGTAATCATCCAAATTTGACTTTTCAATTGTGTTGTTCAACCAAATAGTATGCCGGTAAGTAATTTTAAATTACGTAATTCTCGGATAATTGAGAGTTAAGTTGAGAAATAACATTTTATTTTGTAGGTGATGCAACTAAGTTTGCCATCTTGGATTTTTATCGACCAAAATTGAAGAATATTTGGATCGCGTTGCACACGTCCTTCCTGTTTAAATATCAAAATTCAACTAACTTTTGCTTGCGCAAAATACCAATTTGAGCTGACTTCAACAATTTGTGAGTCAAATTTGTTCCCCTTTTCGATTTTTATTTTAATGAAATTTCATGTAACTTCCAGAGTTGGTTCCATTATTGAAGAGATTACTTATTCGTTGCTTTCCAGTCGTTTTCCATCACAGTAGTTGATTTGGGAGCCATTTGAAGTAGTACATTTGACTATTTTCATTATCACATTTCACTTATCAACCTTCAATGGATTTTCACCCTTATTTACCTTTTTACAAATTATGGAGATGAATTTATGGTTATCACATACAATTTGATACAATAGAATTTTGGTTATAAACAGATTTTCATATAACAAGTTATTCACAGAGATTTATCAATTTAAAGTTTATAAACGTAAAGGTTATGTTTTTCAGATAACAAATTATAATAAATTTCATCATTTCTAAGATAAAGCATCTTATTAGAAGATTTTGACTTGTTCACCTTCAAATTGAATGTATTTAGCAGGTTTTGATATAGTTTTCCTATCTTTAAAGATCTTATTAAGTCTACAATATCATAAATTGAGTTGGATGTGTTCATCTGTTCAATCTAATGCTTAAAATTAGCTTAATTTTCTTAAATATGATGATTATTTCAATTTTGCAACTATTTGTATTGTGTGGGGTCATTTTAAATCACAGCAATATGTTGTTGTCAATTACTGATTAATCACTAATCGTTCGGTTAGAGCACAATCCTTTTTTATTTTAAATAAAACACTGTATAAATTTCCTCTCAAAATTACTTCTTAATACGTAACAGGTAGTAAACCCACTGACAAATTTAGTAAAACGCAGCTGCCCGTCAGAAATTTATAGTTTATTTTTATACAATTAACTTTTCCGATATTAATTTTAATAACTGGCGCTAAATATTTTACCAGGAAGCTCAAACTGAATTTTACACGATGTAAGCACTAGGAAAACGTTTATTTATTATAATAATTATTAAATGTCTCCCAATTACGTGTAACTTCAAAATTAATTTTCGCCATTTGTTACTACTCGCAGAATCTAAGTTCACTTAAGCATAAAATGTCAAAGCCGCTTGTAATAAACTTTCGTATTTCAATTCTCATCGTAGTTAAACTAAACTGGAACTATGAGAACAAACATACACCGCCACTGTTAACAGGAAAAGCAAGTCAACTAACTACACTAAAGGATATTTGCATTGTTATCAGTTGAAATTGTTGAGAACTATTTGCTTATATGCAAATTTGTCGGTTCCTGAGTTATCCACCGGTATTTTCACATATAAATAATTCCTAATTCACTAAACGTTACATTATGGAATCCCACACAGAAACCCTTTAGATTCGTTGGAGATGAAATAGAAAGAAGAAGAAAATTTGAAAAACCGGAGTCAAGAGTTAACGACGGAATACTTAACATTTCTCAGCGCGCAAAGAATTTCCTATAAAAGCAGAAAAAATTATTACAATAAAAGAAAGATTAAAGGGGAGGATTTACGTGATTTTTATCAACCAGGCAGTAGAGGTTAGGTAGGGTGCTATGAAGTTTAATTTGTGAGGGGCGGGGTAATTGGTTCCAATATTCCAAAAGGGAGATGCAAACACGAAGGTAATCTATCCGAATAAACGCATTGTAAGACAGAATGGAAGGCATGAAAATAAGCGAAAATAAGCTAACGGGAGCCAGGCGGGATGATTTATATTTTTAATTCCTTGTTTAATTTAAATGTTAGCCAATACCTGACTAATAAGTCTCGATGTAATTGAATCATGTCAAATCAATGATTAAATTTCCGCTAAATTTAACAATGAACGGTTAATATAACGTTAATTAAGCTTATGTCACTCTCGCACTTGCATATAAAGAGCACTCTGTGTAGTAATTATTGCAAAGAGAAATAGGTAATTAATAGTGAGTTATTACATTGTCAAATGTGACCGAATGACCACATGTTTATAATAATGTCAATGCAATAATTTTATTAGTATCTATGCATCTGTTTTAATATTATAATTCGAATGGAAATTGGAATTTCATAAAGCAATGTATACTAAGATGGATCCAAAAACCCTTGAACCTGACATCTACGTAAATATACATTTGCACCCCGCTTTAAAATAATTTATAAACTTTCTCATGTTTGATAACATCCTCTTTCCTGTTTATGTATGTATTTACCTCAACATAAACCTTAAAATAGCAACAATAAACGAGTATGTACTACAATATTATACAGTATATAATATTTCAAGCATGGCATGGTAGTAAATTAAGTGCAGTCACACCACTAAATTTTCAAAAGCTTCACTTTCAAAATGTATCCTTTGTACGTATTTGTCGCAGAATACTTGTTTTGTCCAATTTGTTAACACTCCAGTGTTAAACTGAAGTTTCTTAAACGTAAACTGTGTAGGACCTCTGTTTCGAGACTAATCTCTATAAAAAAGCCAAATCCATTGATTCTCGAACGGTTCTGTAGCCGAGTGTGAATATCTTTACCCGCGATTAAAAGCTACTTAAAAGTGGAAAGCTGCACTCGGTAGATTTTAGGTTTATATCGGAGACGATAAAACGCGACTTATAGTCTCAAATATCACGGCTATAATAAAAATTAACTAAATTATCCAATCTTGCTAACCAGCCCATGTTAAAGATTAAAGTGGTGTGAAAAATCCATAGGCCCACAGTTAAATAAAGGTACTAAACATTTCTGCCCAATTTGAGTAAAATGGTTCTGAATCAATGAGTTAATGTTGAAATTACTAGAGCTGAAAGTTTACTTTTAGCAAAGATATTCGAGTTGTAAAGGTAGAAAATGTTATACAAATTTATATGTTTGATTTCATATTTATTCTCGAAAAGTAAATCGCCATTTAGTGACCTAGTGCGGAAACTAATATAGAAGTGCCTAATTGGTTAGAAAACCAGAGGAAGTTTATTTGCCTGGAAAGTTTATTTTTTAACTTGCGCTAAATGGCGATCTACTTTTCGGGGAGAAATATAATACAACTTATAAATTTGCATATCTAGCATTTTCTATATTTGCAGTATTACAATATTTATGCTTATAAGTAACTCTTTAACACACTATAGTAAGATTTCTATAAAAATTTCGTGAGTAAAAACAATAAATATAGGACCCAAAAACCAGTGAGGTTATGATTCAAATGCTAATAAAAATACAATACATTTTTTCACAACATACGGGAGAGAAAGTCAAGACAACTATCATAAATTCATAATAATAGAGGAAGGGTTGGTAATTAAACCCCCGGTTTTTTTGTCTTTATGAAATCTGATTTTTATGCAAACTTTTCTAAGTTTTTGCTTACTTTTTTGAGGTAAAAAGGTTAAGTTATTGTTTGTGCGAACGTGGAATGAAATGGAAAACAATAGAATTGTATTTAATTTTAATTTCTAAAAAATTCATTTTAGGACTTATTTTTTGACAAATATTTTGCAATTTATATTCTTCTTGATTTTATTATTGCAAACAAAAATTTACAAACAAAAATCATGATGTGCATTCAAAGATCATGTGCAGATCTTTTCCAAAAACTTAATAAGACTCATATCTACGTAGAGCCCCTATCAGATTTATCAAGTTCTTTACAAAGAAACAAACAAACATATTCACGTGAAGTTAAATATTTTTACTCAAAATAAGGTATTTATTACACATCAGTATGGGTTTTATTGAAGACTAGCTGGCACAGTTGGCCTGCCGGCCGCCTTTAGCCATCTAGACCGTGTCGGATGTGGTTGTTCGGCCTTCGGCCTCACTCCAAGGTTCTAAAGTAGCCTATGTTTTTCATAGCGTTGTAAATAACTTCTACACCAAATTTGGTTAAGATTGGTCAAATAGAAACGTAAACCACGTGCACGCGTATTTGCATTGTCGATCGGTTGACAGCTTGACAGCATTCATTATTGTTTTTTAAGTTGATTTTGAGAATATTTGCACTATTTCAATACAAAAACATGCGCAGGGACCTACATAATAACTGTGCCAAATTTGATTCCGATCGGTCAAACGGTTTAGGAGTCTATAGGGAACATACATACATACACACATACATCCATTTATATATATATAGATTGAGCGAACTTACTTAATAAATAGCTACGTTGAATCCTTAGTCTTGATGAGAATCATTTCAGTAAATTTCAGAAACTTGTTAACTTCTGAGAAATTTCAGTTTTTTTTCAGGACGAAAAACTTTCAATTTCTGCATAATGACAGAAAAGCCCGAAACCCATCACATTAGAAATATGGGGGGGACAAGTAACCAGCAGAGGGCCACGTTAAGAGAATAACATATGCGAAAGGTCGTAGCAAGGTAAGCAAGGTTCAGTTGCCCCGGAATGGATTTCACTGAAAGATAAATATTAACTTTAAAAAATCTAAAAAAAAACCGAAATAATTATTATATTATTTTGAATGGCTTGACCGAATACTGTGAAAAAAATTCTTGTGGTAGATCTGTTGCAGAGATTTCTTAGAAAAAATTTAAATTGCCTATCATTGCCTTCTGATGGAAGTAAAATTCCAGATGTTATTGACTTCTGTGTCACAAAAGGAATAAATTCAAACGATGTTAAAATGGAATCATCTCTTCATCTATCGTCAGATCATTCTCCAATTATAGTTACCCTTATCTCCAGTTGGAAAAACCTCCAACTCTCTACTCTACAATAAAGCCGCAAACTGGAAATATTTTAAATCACTGGTAGATGAAAATATCAATACATAACTATCGTTAAATATGGAAGAAGTAATAAAATCAGTCTAACACTTGAATAACGCTACCCAAACCGCTCCGTGGGAATCTACCCCTACTGACACAATGACAGAGGAAGCAGTACATGACTGCCCAGCCTATATAAAAAGTAGTGGCCGAAAGGAGAAGACTCAGAAGCATATGGCGGGGTACGCGACACCTAGAAGACAAGACCAAATTGAATAAAAAGGTCAGAGCGCTTAAAAAAAACGTACTCTAAAATCACAAAATCAGATTACATAGCAATACCTATCAAACTTACGCCCACTGAAGCTGCCGATTTTTTATTATGGAAAGCAACAAAGAATTTGAAGCCATTCCTCCAATAGGTAAGGCAGATGGTAATTGGGCAAGAAATAATCTAGAAAAATCAGACACGTTTGCATTTCACATAGCGAATATTTTCTAGCCGTTGAATCAACAGAGGAAGAAAACGAAATCTATTCTTTACTAGGAGCACCACTTCAACAGGAACTCACAATTAAGTCCTTTAAAATAAAGGAAGTACGCTCCGTTGTTCAGAAAGTCAATCCAAAAAAGACTCCAGGCTACTACCTTATAAATGGAAAAGTTCTCCAACAGCTGCTATTGAAAGGTATCAAACTTATTACGTTTATTATTGACTTATAGACTTATGTACTCAACTAATAAACTAAGACCTGAAGGAGAAACATTTCATGAAGTGTGGCATGCTGGATTGCTGTATAAAATTAAAACCAAATTACCGCATTCCTTTTTGGAAAATTTTAAGATCTTATTTATCGGATAGAATATTTCAGGTCAAGTATCAGGGCGAAGAGTCGAGTTTCTTCCCCATTGATTCGGATATTCCCCCGGGCAGTGTGTTGGGTCCAATCCTTTATTTACTGTATACGTCAGACTTGCCGACCACATCCAAAACATCAATTGCAACCTTCACGGACGATACAGCGGTCATCGCATCTTATTCTAATCCAATTAAAACTTCAGAAAACTTACAAGACCACTTCAATAAAATTCAAAACTGGCTGAAAATACAATGAAAAAAAGATACTTGCCCACCCGTATAATTGAACGATCACATGATCCCACAAGCTGAGGTGGCTAAATACCTGGATATGCACCTGGATAGGCGACTCACGTAGAAACATCACATTTGGAGCAAGAGAAAACAACCCGGTTTCAAATTCCGGAAACTATTCTGGTTAAGAGGAAGTAAATCTAAATTAACACTAGAGAACATGCTACTAATCTATAAGACTATGCTAAAACCTATTTGAACTTATAGAGTGCTCTGGAGAACAGCAAGTAACTCAAGTATTGAAATATTGGAAAGCCTCCAGTCCAAAATACTTAGAACTATCACAGATGCCCCATGGTGTGTACCAAACGACATTATTCAAAGTGATTTGAAGATAAACGGTGTAAAAAATGAAATTGCAAATTACAGCAAAAGATACCAGGAAAGATTGAGTGTTCACCCCAACAATTTAGCAGTGAGCTTGCTTAATTAGTCCTAATTGCGTAGTCCTAATTCATCTTGGATATGGAAAAGATATCCTCTTTTTTTTTAATTAATTGCTAAATGGTTTAGTGTAGATTGAAAACAAAAAAGAATGCCAATGGGTTCACTTTTATTGTGAGTGCCAAAACAATTACTTAATGTTAATTTAATGTCAAAGATTGTAATTAATAAAATTGGAATATAGCAAAAAATTTGTATTTGTTTTCAGATTTTCTTAAAGCATGATATTGTTTTCTACAATCACTAAACTTTTTTTGTACTTTCCTTTGGGGTCTCTACGTAATGTATAATTTTTTTAGGTAATCAAAAGAGAACTTCATAGCTAAGTTCCCCATTTCCCCATGGAAATGCCCCATTTCGATAATGGGGCATTTTTATTGTTGTATTACTAAATTACTACAGGTGTTAAAAATATCTGCTATTGACGGTCATGAATGGATTAATACTGCATAAATTTTCTTTAATATATTTCTTAATAAAAAATACAATTTGAAAATGAAGAACCCGATTTCTAAAATATTAAAAAATGTCGTAGTCACATTTATTTATAAATATTTTTTGCAATAAATTATTTCGTAATATTTACAGTGGGAATCTCATTAATCCATTCATGCACGTCCGTAGAAGGCAGATAATGGGAAACATGCAAACATTATTTTAAACATCTTTCTATACGATTTTTTCCGATCCAATTTAACCGATAGTCTCAACAGTAGCACAACAACAAAAAAGATATTACATTAAACCGCAAATATTAAAAAAAAATTATATAAATAATTGTTTTGACTATGAAGTACACGTTTGGTCGCTCAAAAGAAAGTATAAAAAGTTTGGTATTATATCAAGACCATCGTTTTTAAAAAAAATTGAAATATTTTTGAAGTGAAGGTTTTACTTTTATTTTACTAAAATAATAATGTCAGTAGTGCTAATATTTGCGGAATAGTCAAGGTACATTGGTAGTAATGTTTCAGAAAAATTTCTAGCAACTAGACCACGCTTATCCTGTATGGCATTTACTTTAATTCTAAAACAGAGTTAGAAACTGTAGGTTCCCCATATCGTAGCCAATAATCAACTTTAGTACAGAGGAAATTATGCGGCAAAGAAACGAGGCGGATGTTCAGAAGTGGGAAGCAATAAGACTGACGGAGGAGAATATAACTCTACTTTAAGCGATCCTATGAAAGACCACGTTTTTCTATTTGAGACGAGACAAACTGGTCCATCTTATTTAGACACACGCCAAGTGCGTTTTCAAGTGCTTAGAGATATAGAGTTACATTCAATAACTCACATAGGCTCTGAACCCCACTGTTTGTGATTGAAAGCAAAACAACTTTGATTATTATCTTAAAATTAATTTTGTTTTGTTATTAGTCGCTATATGATATTTTCAAGAGAATTATGCATAATATTATAGAAAAAAAATTGTTTAGAACCATAGTTTAGAACCCATCTGTTGCTTATTTTATACAACTCTCCAATTTTCCCAGAGAAGTTTACTTAGTTTACCTTCCAATGTTGATGTTTTATCATTCAATATAATTATTAAGTGAATTTTCACTGTTAGTTTATTAAATTTGGTATTATAATATTCTCTTCCCTTGACTGAATTCTTAAGCTTTAACGACAATATAATTACCAACATTTTTACCAATTGAAGCAAGCGACTCGATAGCTTGATATTCGAAGCACCTCCTATTGTGAATTATTCTATACACATTTCACATCGTACTTGATGTTAGGAAATATTTTCATTCAAATTTAAATAATTTATATTTAAATTCTCTTCTTGTAGTCTCCTCATGGCTGAAAAATCATAACTCTCTTTCCTACATCTGTAATTTACGTTCGAAATGCATAGGGGACCTACTGTTTAATGTGTAATTCGGTTTATTTCGAAAGGATTCTCTTGGCAGATTACCTATGTGATTTTCAATTGCCTTTCGAGAAAATACAGTAAGAAATAATATCTGGATTCGAACCCAATACTCTGTGTTAGCTGGCAACGAATTATAACAACCATGCTGTTAACAGTCTCCTCATATATAAATTTTTTAATAATATTGTGTCGTGATCCCATTAAGTCAGCGTAAAACCTATCAAATTGATGATCTTTATCTTCTTCTTCACTTAGATGATCAACTTGGCCGAAGCCAACATGACTTACTATAATGAGGTGATTTATCTTTGCTTTCTGCATAGATCACAAATAACAGCGTATCTAGCGTGACCAGTAATCGGCATATTAGTCTAAAGTATTCTTTATATTATACCACATCTCCAGAGTAATTGAGTAACTGGAACCAACTTTACGAGCAAAAATATTTTTACAGCAATTATTTTGTTTCAGTCAAAGTGATTTCAAGTTTTATATAAAGCTTTGATCAATTTTAATTAAGTTGTACCTATTACATGTTATTTTCTACGGAAATAATTAAAAGTATGACAAAATATCAAAGACGAGCAGAAACAGATTTCAGGAAGGGCAAAAAACTGCTTTATGAAATATTTGATGACCTCATATGGATTTTTCGAGTTCGAGTAAATGTTAAGTACTTATTAATGATTGAAAATAATCGAAAAAAAAATTGTTGCGACGTTGATTGTAGGTCTTAAGTGTTTATTGCATGTCAAATTGCATACCGAATAAGGTTTCCAGGCGACGGCGATTTTAGTAATAATTAATGAATATTATCCTTCAGCTTCCTTAGCTTGCCCTTTCATCCATTCGCCTTTTCTTGTTTTCAACTTTCTGAGCGTTCCATTTTTACATCTGAAGTTCCAGAAAACTCCACTTAATATGACAACGCTTTATCTTTGCTTTATTTTCTCGATAGTTTTCATCCTTTAGTCGAGGTTATAAAAAACTTAGTAAAATGGAATAAAATGGTTTAACTTTTGAATTTAGATGTTCGTTCATTCGTGAACTAACAGAAAATCCTATATTTGGATTTATCTTCCGAGTTCTCATTTTTGTTTACAATCTTAGGTGCTTTTTCATTTTCGTTATGTCTAATTTTTTTAGATTGTGTCAAAATTTCCATTCCAGTTTTTGATTAAATTTTGAAGGCCAGACATTCGGGTGGTAGTATTGTAGATAGCTTCGTAAGCTACTATTCTACGATTTCCTGTTGACGTTATTAATTTATATATAAAAATATCCTATTTTTTAGCTAATATTACGCCACCCATGGTGATCATTATGATTTTCCCTTGAAGGCGTATATTAGGAAATACAGTCGGTATACATTTTCTTTGGTATGAGAAATGATTATAATGATCACAGAGCAGAAGGAATAAGCTAATCCAAACCAAATATTATTTTTTCCCTCAAAAGGTGCTTTTTATTTTCGTTCATAATTTCATTTTCCACTTTAGCATTTTAGAAGTTCCCCTAAAGAAGTATTATAAATCATTTTCACTTCCCGGAAAATTGTATTCAATAAAGTTTGTATGTGGTTCGTTGAAACAACGCAACGCCTATTAATGAATATACAATAAATTCAGTTACCTATTGATTACTCAGCTTTAAATAAAAAATTTGTAAGTTTAACCAACTACAAATTAAATTTTGTTAATTTGGAAACTTTGACAAAATTGATTTTAGTGAAATTTCTTGAGTATCAAAAATTGTTAAATTTCAGCAAAGATTAAAAAGTTTTTCCATTCTATCAACACGGGTTGTTAAAATATTTATAATGTTTATTTTTTAAAAAACCTATTAAATTTCGTACCTACTAAATTATATAGCCAAAAAGTTTCCCCGTTAAAACTTTAAAATTCAATTTATTTCGAAAGTATCGATAATTGAAAAAAAAATTTATTCAAATACATCAAGAAAAATGGAAGCTGATATATCAAGAGTTTTAATTTAGAGAGAAGCTTCAGAATAATTTCCATCATACTTCTGAATGATTAATCTTGTGCCTTTAAGCACAGCCTGCGTTTGACATTTCATATCTTCTTCAGTTTGAACTGGTAAGATGACGAAGCAAAATAGCATAAAATTCTGCAACTCAAAAAGGAAGCTCAAAATTTAAATTTTAAATATTCAAATTTTTCTTTTCTTACTACAAATTTCTATTGTCAAAATGTTGAACGAAGTAATTGTAAATTGCGCCCAACAAACAACGCAGAAATATAAAGTTGTGAAACTTGCTAAAATAACTTTTACGATGCTCTTGTTAAAATTAATATAACAATTTGTAACCAAGTGTATCGTTAATCTAATAAATCAACAATAATTTTGAGCATGACAAAAGTTTCCAAACATTCAATTCGCATTACACCTCAACTGACGAGAACGACGCCGGCACCGGTTATTTATGTCGCAATTAAATAATTGTAATTAATTATTCTTCACCTTTATTATTTTTCCTGTTGCAAAAATATATTAGTCGATGAAAATAATCGTAAAGTCTTTTCACCATTTTACACGCAAACGAACTTTTTGTAAACTTTACTGTTGAGAAAAACTATAAAACCACTTTAATATTTTCATAAAAGCGTTTTATAATACAAAGATCTTTTTGTAAATTTAGTGAATATTTGTCAACATTTGAAATATAAAAACATGTTCAGTACGTTAAATAAAATTACATGACATTTTTTATTTAAAATTTTCCGTTTCCGCAAGGAGCAATTATACATTTTAGAATTAAACAGAAACGGACCCAGGCTTATCCGGATCATCTGGTGAAACAAATCTATTAAAAAGTGCGATAATTTTAAAATAAAAACTAAAATGAATCCGCATAAAATTTTTTATCAGTTCCTTTCGAATTTTCCTTCACTTTTGTTTTTGTTGATGACCCGCTTTCGCTTACAATTTTTCCAATTATAAATCAGCGGTTGTAGAATTTAAAAACTTATTCAGATTATAATTCGATTCTTCTTTACCTAAAAAATTAATGCAAAAAGTTTTATTAATTTAAACGCCTTACTTAATAACGTCGATCGAAAGTGAGCTGTTAAATTCAACTTAATGCAGCTTTATCGGTTGTATATGCAGCATAATTTTGATTTTGCGGTATTGTAAAGTTAGTCATGGTATTAATCATGGCTTAGTTAAATTAATGCATTTGTGTAGTTTCCAATTTCCGAAATTCCTCGACAACCTTAATCCTTTTAGAAACTTGCTCGAGGAAAAAAACAAAAATCTGCACGAAAACATTACATATAATCCCCCGACCCCCTAGCAAATATAACTTAAAGTTTTCACTTACTGTTTTAAGATTTCCGAAACACTGGTTGATAAAAACTCACCTGAAACAAAAAAGTTTTGTAAATATAAAAAAAACTTTTTGGATGGAAGGAAACCTCAATATATTAAGATTAGGGGATTACCAATCTGTTTAAGGGATTAGGGAACAATCTGATTATTCGAAAGGTTTTTAATAAATTTCATATTCCATTTGTTATACTGTTCACCCGCATATTCTTTATACTTTGATCTCATAGTAAAGCATTCTACAAGTGTAGTTGATGTATTATAAACATAATAAGCGACAGCTGGAAGTTGGATGATTTTATTAAGTGGCCTAGTTGTGGCAAGCCTCGTCATGAAAATTTTATGAAGTGCTTTCCAAGAAGGAGCTATCACCAAATATATGTAAATATGAGCAATCATTACTATTATACGTCATCTGTTAACAGATCACCTACGGAACGATGACTCCTTTATGCACTTGTCAAGTAACAAAGGAAATATAAAGTTCAAAAAAATGGGAAATAGGACAATGAAGGTTGAAATCTAAAAGATATTCATTTTAATAAAAGTGAACAAGACCTACATAAATAATGCATCAAAAATTGTCTATAATCAATCAAATACATTTATATATAGTACCACTGAATTACATAGTACATCAAAGGAGTTTTATTTATTGTTCACAATGAAATGCAGAAAAACATTTATTTTATGCTTTTTATTATTAGTAACTTAATATAATTGTGCATTTAATTTTTTTTGATTAGATCTCCCACATTCTGGAAAAGATTGGATCGATCATAAGTAAAACTAATAAGTCAATATCCGGCGTGTGTGTAAATTGGCTATATACCAACCTTGTTAAGCCAATTTATAACTCTATTTGCTTAATACATCCAGGAACATTAATAAAAAATAAACGCAAAACATAAATATCACGAAAAAAAATTAATCAAGTGTAAAAACCACACAATAATTACACTTCTTGTTTAATGTGATGCTATTGGTTAACATGTAATGTATTTACATTTCCACGATTTAGCTTTGCTTGACCATAATTAATCAGCGTACGGTCAGAGAAAAGTGACATACTAAATATATGACATGTCAGCGAGGTTGTAAGTTCATAATTTGGAGGGAAAACTTTGTATTTTTAAAATGGTCAAATTTGAGAACGCAGAAAAATGTTTATTCTTTTATGAGACTTAAGTAGTTCTTCCATTTGGGGATAAAGTTGGTTATGAATTTTCTTCTACGGTTTCTTTAACTCAAACTCCCAAAATAGCAAATCGCCATTTACATCAAGTTAGCTATCATAAAATTGGTTTTTAGTGTTAAGATCCAGCAGAACCCGATTCTGGTTGCACGTTTAAAAAGAAAGAATAGTCCATAGATGTGGCTGGGTGTGATTGTGAGGCAGAACAAAACTTTAGGTTAGCCACCACTTCTGAAAAACTGATTTATAGCATTTTAGTACCTACAAATGCATACATTCTTGAGCCAAAACCCAAAATTTTAATAAAAACCAGTATGAATGAAATATTAAGATGATATAAAAATTTTAAAAGTAGGAGGGGGCAAAATGCGTAGATACCACGATGTATTCATAAAAGTTTCTCAATTTTTCGATAATAAATATAATATTATCAAAGATCTAAAAACACCTTTAAAGGATGCAAGTTCTTCTCAAAAAATATAATACCAAAGCTGCATACTAAATAATTTACAGGAATTTTGCAATAGTGGATTTGCTCAAATACCCCAAAAATTTTATTTTAGCTAATTTATAAAGTTCAAGTACCTAAATATTTGATTGGTTTAAATCTAACTTTTTATTGCGATTAGTATAGAAGAGGTTTGGGGGGGGGGAGTTAAAGTGTTCGTTGCGTAATTCTTTTTTAAATATGTTAATTGGAACCAGTTTATATTCGGTATTCGAAATTACTTTTTCACAAGGAAAATTAATATTACAGGTATGGAAGGGGGCTTTAAAATATCTCATATACCTTTACACAGGGAAGTTTCATTTTATTTCATTTGACATTGTTTTTCGCTATATCCCGCTTAATTTCATTTTAGGGAAATTGAAAAGTACAAAATTCTCTACAAAATGGATTTTTTATAATTTACTTGAGATGATGATATGTAAAGAAAACTTGGCTCCCTCCAATAACAATTTCTTTTTCAGAAATGACGTGACGTAGGTAAATTTTATTTTGTAGAGAATTTTATCCTTTTCAGTTTTGATTTTTTGAGAATTTTCTATAAAACTAATATTATTAGGCGAGTTATAGGCAAGGAACTGCGCCAGTCGCAATAAAATTCTCAATTTTATTGGTGAAGAAACTGATGATAGGGGATTTAAAGATATTTAGCGATTGCACAGTTTTGAAAAATTTCCGCTGTTTCAACTTTTTGCAAACTCGAGCCATTTTTTATGCTGCGTTCTCTGGACTGGACTGTTAACTAAAGACTAAGAAATTTATGGACAAAATTATAAAACTTATGATGATTTTTTTATTAAAAAAATCATCATAAAAATCATAATAAGTTTAAAAAATGTTGTTAGAAATGTCGCTAAAATTTGTACTTTACTTTTAATTGTAAAAGTATAAATAAGAAAGTTTTGAAAAAGGGGAACCTACCAAAAGCGGTATAAAAGTAAAAGTGAAAATAAAAAAAAGTGTAGGCGTCGGAATTAAAATTATACTGGTGTATTTGGAAGAACTATTTTTTTGGTGGATCGTTGGGGAAAGACAACCATGAAGACGTATGAAGAGTGAGAATTCGACGTTTCTTCAAGTAAATGAAGATGAAAGATGATTGAAATTTAATTAAAATTGATAATTAAGTGGGGTAATACTGAAGGGGTTTTAAGAAAGAAGAAAATATTAATTCGTCGAAGTGTTTTTGTTTATTTGTTTGGAAGCAGTAGAAGAACTTTAAAAGTCAAAGCAATTATAATTTAAAATAAAATAATTAAAATTACAATTAAGTATAAAAAATTTGAAAAAAAACAATAAGAAGAAAATATTTCATTACGTCGAGTCGTAATGGCAATAAGTGAACGAGCCCAAATTTGAAGTCGTTATATTTTTGATTCGATGAACATCTGAACACCAAGAGTAAAACGAATCTTGGCAAAAGATTAACATTAAATGAATAAGAATTTACAGTGTTTGGTAGAAATAATTGATAATAATAAATAAAAAAACCTACAGTAGGTATTAACTTAAAAATTAATTTAAAATTTTAAGTTTAAGTAGGTTTAGAAAATTACGACCTGTTGTAAAAAAATTTATAAACTCCTATTTCTGTCTAAAAATTTTATGTACAAAAAAGTGAATTTCAATTTAAATTTTAATTAATTATAAAATAAAAATCATTGTTCAGAATAAATAAATTGGAGTTATTTTCAGTAGGTGGAAATCTAAATATTTAAGTGAGTGAAATTCTGAAACTCGGAGTTTGCAGAAAATTTGACCTACAAGTTACGGAAAAACTAATAACATTGATAAATTAAGGTCGTTTTCATAGGGGTCGAAATCACAATAATTGCTTTATTTTCAATCTTTACCTTGTTCTGTAGCAGACACAGTTGTTTTAACAAATTCAAGTTCAAAAACCCATAAAATCCCAGTCGGAAAATTTAATTCACATTCAGCATTGAAATTTCACTGCAAAATTCTGTGGTGGACAATTATTCTTATGAATTTTATATTCTGGTACAATATTAATTTGTTTTAAATTTAGAACAACTTGGAAAAACAACAAAAATTTCAATTTTGGGGGGCGGAGAAAACCGGAAAACCCCATTAACCGTTCTTGATATTATTTTTTCAATTAGCGAAAAAAATAGTTTGGAACAATATAGAATAACTTTCAAAAATTATTTTCTCAAAAAGTGGGGCAATATTTTCTTTCCTGAATGGAAAGCAATCATTTATTATAATTAATTAGAAATCTATAAAAAAATTATTTATTATTTAATAATTTAAAGGGTACCATAATTAAATACCTATCAAGGATTTTTGTTTCTGCCTTAAATTAAATAGTTTTGTTAAATGTATTAATTAGCATCTATGTCATAATAATTTTTATAGACAATGGAGTTAATTAAAAAGTAGACATGCAAACACTTCATCTGCATAATTTCAATACGGTACATTTTTAAATAAAATTTGGTTGCTGCAGATTAAAGTTCACGCATTGCAAAACTTTTAGTTTTAATATAAGAATCTACGCATGAATAAATTTTTGTTAGTTTTTATTGTTAATTACACCGAATATGAAGGCTTATTTCTGTGTAAATCTGTTATTAATAATTTCCAGGTAGGGTAGACAATAAAAAAATGATAAAAGCATATACATTACTTTTATTGTCACTTCTTTTATTCAGTAAATGTGTAGTTAATAGTTCCAAAACTATCAAAATTCCTGACGATATTCTACTAGGAGCTGCGACATCCTCCTATAAAATTGAAGGAGCATGGAACGAAGATGGTAAGAATTACAGTAATCCCATTACTTCTGGTTATCTTAAAATTTTAGGAAAATCTGAAAATGTATGGGATAGGTTAGTCCATACGAATTCAAATAAAATTGCTGATGCTTTAACTGGTGATATAACTGCCAATTCTTATCATAATACAAAGAAAGATGTAGAAATAATACGAAAACTAGGTTTGGAAATTTATCGTTTCTCAATTTCTTGGACACGAATATTACCTACAGGCTTCCCAAACGAAATAAACCAAAATGGAATAAAATATTACAACGATTTAATTGATATGTTGATTGAAAATGATATAATACCGATGGTTGCTATTTACCATTGGAATCTTCCACAGTCGTTACAATTTTTAGGAGGTTTTCTGAATAATATAGAGGAATGGATTCATGATTATTCCTAAATTTTATTTAATCACTTTGGTGATTGAGTAAAATATTGGATTACATTAAATGAACCCAAACAAATATGTCAATATGGTTATGGGACGGGTTTTTACGCTCCTGGCTTGAACTATTCTGGAATTGCAGATTACATTTGTGGGCATCATCTACTCTTAGCTCATGCAAACGTCTATCACACGTACAGTACAATTTTTAAACCAATACAAGAAGGTAAGAAAATAATATTAATTTAAGAAAATTTATTACTTTAATTTAACGAAACTTTTAGGAGTGATTGGTATTGCAAACTACATTGAATGGTATGAGCCTGCAACAAATTCAATTGCAGATATCGAAGCTGCAGAACGTAAACGACAGTTTGATGTTTGCATAACTCTTTTATTGCAGGTTAAAAATTGCATAATTTATTGTTTTAGTTTGGAATGTATACAAATCCAATATTTAGCGAAGATCGAGATTATCCTGAAGTTGTGAAAAGGTTTGTTAAACAAAGAAGTGTAATGGAAGGATACTTCACGTCACGCTTACCTCAATTCACACATGATGAAATTGAATACATTAAGGGAACGTCCGATTTTTTCGCAATAAACCATTACACTACATTTTTAGTAAAAGATAAAAAGCCAGATCCAATAGGAACTCCATCACTTGATAAAGACTGCAGGGTGGATGTTAGTCAAAATCCAATCTATCCGGATCTATCAGTAATTTTAAAGTAAAAATAAACGTTTCTTAGAGAAAGCGTTGAAAAGATTTTGTATATTTTTTTCAGTTAGTGCCTTGGGGATTTAGAAATGCCTTAGTATATATTAAAGAAAATTACAACAACCCAGATATTTATGTTACTGAAAATGGTTTTCCGGATAACGGAGAAATTGAAGACGTAACTAGAATTAAGTATCATCAAGTATGAATTCTTTTAATATAAAATACTACGGATCATTTATTTAAAATTTTACGAATATCTTGAACAAATGGTAGCTGCAATACAAAAAGATGATGTATGTGTTAAAGGATACATGGTATGGTCTTTACTGGATAATTTTGAATGGGCGTTTGGTTACAAGTATGTAAATTTCGATTTCTGCTTTTAAATAATATTTCAAATTTTATTTTATTAAAATTGTCGTTTTAGGGCAAAATTGGGACTTTATCATGTTAACTTTTCGGATCCGGAAAGAGAAAGAATTCCAAAAGAATCGGCAAAATTTTATAAATCATTAATGGAAGAACGAATATTAAATGTTGATTAATATTAAATTTATGACATTAGTGTTTCAGTATTTTTACTTTTTTATTGATTTTCAAGTAAACTTGATTGACGTATTGTTCTGACTGGTTAATACTGCTCTTTGGTATATTAATTACTTACATTAAAAGAATCTCGAAGATTGTAAGAGGAGAAAAGTTAATTAATGAATTTTTAAAACTTTTGCAATAGCAATTTCTTGTACCTACTTTAAAAGAACGAACTTTTCCTAATATACATTTTAATAAATCAAATGCCGAATTAATTTTTCATTTATTGTGTTATATTACATATTTTATTCTGAAATTGAGAAAAAGGGAGTTCGAAAGAAAATGAATTAAATTAAAATTAGATTAAATATCTTACTGGTTTTAGATGGAGGCATAAAAAATTATGGAATGTGAAAGTATAATAAGGGTCGTCTAAATGTTTGAGACACATTTTTACCATACCATGAATGTTTGTTTACTTCTTCAAGAAACGGATTAATATTATTGAATTTCGGATAAAAGCGTCCAGTTATGACCGTTTTTATCGGTCTATCCAACTTATAACTTATACATAAAACTCGAAATTGACTTTTAATTTCTTTATTCTCAAAATTTCACATTCTATAAATTTTATTTTTTTATCAAAAATACGCAACTTGCCTGGTCAGACCACCAGGGCCCAGTGATTGATTACAATGCCATACGTTTTACAAAAATAATCGTCGAAACATAGGCGTACCAAAATTATCTAAAATTTTTATAAAATGTGCAAAAGAATCACAGTATCTATCGCTCTCGAAAATAGCAAAAATCGTGTGCAAGAATGCCGTACCCAAACTAAGTATTTTTGAGATTTTCCTAAATCTCCTAAATTTTTTGATTTTCCTAAATCAAACTAGTAATTATAAAGACAGCAGTGTTTCAATCATTTACACATTATTATGAAATTAAACATAGAACCTTAAATTCCTAATTAACCTTTAAATAAATCATTCCTAAATCTAATCATTTATTATAGCATCCTTCTCATAGCTGTATCCAACTATTTCAAATTATTTCAAAATTTCAAAACCAGGATCAATTCCATAATCCATATCACAAATGTCATAAACAAAATCAACTTTCCTTTGACCTATGACGAAGTTCCATCTCCATCTCGCATGTTTTAACCGATCAAACCTAATCGTCCTCATATCATTTCTATTTTTTGGTCATTTCTTCTTGATGTGCTTGATAGAAAAATCAAATTCCTGTATATGTGCGACCAACGATAAATCCGATTATTTATTTGTAAATTTCGTCTTATCTTCCTCTAAATTTGTTTTCATTTAATTCCTTTCCCACTTGTGTTGTCTACATCTTCATCTATTGTGTCTATATTTTTATTAGTAAACTCTTTATTGTCTCTTGCGGCTTCTCTAATTTCTTCGATCTTTATGGTAAAATTTTCATGTAGGATTTCACCAGTTGACATTTTATCTATTTTTTATGTGTTTTGTCCAAGTTTTTCCTTATTCATTTCACTATTTTATCTGTATTTTCTTTCACATTTTCATATACGCTGTCCTTTAATTCTTTAACTTTTTCTGCAAAATTTGTTTTTATTTCTTGTACGCTATTGTTCAATTGAGCTGCCCCCAAATTGTGCATCTCCTTTAGGAACTCGATTTGTGATATATTTACATCATGTACGTTATGTGCTTTTTTATATCCTTTGTATGTTTTTCACTTTTTTCCACCATCTTCTTCATGTTATTTTACGTTTCTTGATTTGTTGAGTCTATTTTTTTATTTATAAATTCTTTCATATTTTCATTGGTTTTGTTTGCACTTTCCTCTATTATTTTTGTTAAAAATGTTATCACATCTTGCCAACCAACTTCAGGATTTCTGGTGCTCTGAAAGACATTAGCTGCATTAAAAGAATCTTCTTCTTCCGATGCATCTCAATTTGTTTTATCCGAGGTGCTCTCCCCTAAAGGTTTATCCTTATCACCCATCTTAACAAAAACTAGAATCTCAGGGTTAAAGCAAGTTCAAAATTTTTGTCGAGTCCCACGTAATTATTTATAAAGCCAATACCGTGAAAATTACAAAATTTGCCTTATCGTGGTTACGAAATAGTAGCACCACGTTTTTCCAGCCAATTTAAAGTTGTCATGTTCTCATGAAGCACCTTAAAAACTCAAAAAAACTTAGAAAAACATTTATTCATAACAATAATTCCAATAATGCAACGTTTAATCATATGAAAATACTCTTGCTGTCCGCCTCACGCAGACCCCACCCACATTTTTCCCATTATCTTTGATTCACACTCTTCTTACTTCAAACTGACGGCGGCAAAATCAATTGTCCATCACAAATTAATTTAAATTTCTAACCATTCCACTGGTATGCAAATATGAAAAATATTTGGGACAGGAAAATAACAGTTCAATATAAAACGAGTTATAAATTCCGCGTAATTTATACTGTTTTTTGAAAAACAGAGATCCTGAAAAGCGTCCTTCACAAACTATTAAAAAGTGATCAACTTTGAAAACCTACAGCGAAAGCTCTATTATGGATAGAAAGTTGTTCCATTCCGAGATTTATAGGGAAGCGAGTCTAATTTCACCTGCCCGCATTGTGTCAAATGAAGAGGAAAAATGTCTATACATCAGAAACTAAAATTTTTCGGCAAACATCGCATAAATTTGTAACAAATTTTTTGCCCATTAAATTCGTTCCCAATAATTATTTATTGGCACTTCTCGCTCCATCTAACGGTCGAACTGGGAAGAGGGACTGGAAAGGGAGATAAGAGGTTCCATCGGCGCAAAAGACAGTCTTGGGTGAACTATTGAACAAGCAAGACGCTTCTTGTGTCAGTTTTTGAAGCAAGATAAGGCTGGGGTAAATTTTCAAGTGATAATGTCGATTTGTGTGGCTACTGTTGAATAATCATGGGCTGGGGGTTACGTAATTAGCGGATATGGAACGAAGATATTCTTATATCTTCGTTGTTTGTGTTGGAAAATAGTGAATTTTCCCCATATCGGACGTTTCTTGGTCGGATCTGCTGCCCATACTGCTTCTGAAGGTTATGGTATCCCGTCGGAGTGGTGAGTAACATTTATGTTATTAGATTGTTTCACAGAGGTTTATGTTGATCGACTTGGCCCATTTTGCTCCGTTCACCTGGAGTTCGATTTTGTTTAATTCACCCTTGGCTGATATGTATTTTTTTATTTCTTGTTATTTAGGGTTTTCCTGGTGTCTTGCATTTTTGATTCGAACGTTGTTGGCCGATATTATCGTTGAGTGCAGGTTTTGTATTGCTGCATCGAATTGATAGAGGCTATCTTATCGTACACACAGCAGGCGTGTATTCGAATGCTAAAGTTTGAATTTTGTGTTTGAAAGCTAATTAAAATTTAATTGTATTATTATGTTTTATTTAATTAAATTTGAACTGTGCATTGTTTTCTTTAGGTGACATCGAACAGCGTTTGGTCAAATGCATTGGCATAAGAATTCCTACGCGTTCGACATGGGTTCAAATCTTGAATTTGAAATTCTATGTTGAACATTTTTTTTATGTTTATTTTTGGTTATATGTTTTTTTTACGAAGGCAGCGATGTGCGACCAACGTACAGGGTGTTGCATTTCATCGGGGTCGCTTCCACTTGATTTTATTGTTGGAAGTTCGATTGTGGTTCCACCGTTTGTGGGATTTTTTATGACCACTCGAACGACTATCACAAAAGCTCTCATTGAGCTGCGTACTAATACGTTAATTTATTTTATCAAATTAAAAACATTAAGTAACCGGCCTTAAGCCCTAAAATTTTTCCAAAATCCTGTGATTCTATACGTTAGGTTTGAACAGTAGTAGCTTTCGAGTACCCATCGCTTTTTGAGACATACTCAACACTGTTATTGCTCGAGTTCAGTCAAAATACCATCATTGTGGATTGGAACAGCACCGTGAGTTTTGTGACTGCCCATTTAAATGGCTTAAGGATCGAGCATCACTCGTGATCGAACTATGTTACTGTGTATTTAGTTTTTCTTTTGCAGCCATGCCCAGCGTTTTAATTCAGAACGATGAACAACAAAAATGCTCGTAGGAACCCAAGAAGAATAAGTACAAATCGAATCACTGTTATTTCAAGATTATGACTTGAAAGTCGTCTCAACTATAAATTTTTAATTGCACTTGGAACTAAGCTTTCAACTTAGTTCCTAATTTTACTTTTAAATGTTTTTTTTTAATGTAATTCCTCCTTCTTTTAGCTACTATTTCTGTCGATTAAATAATCAAGCAGTTTTCTTCCTTTTCGTTCGTTTTATTAATTTCATATTATGTTAATTTAGATTGGAGATTTATTGATGAGTCAGTGAAGACTTTTAAATTTAAACAGGGTGTCTTAAAATGCCAGGAACAAAGCTACTGGATACCCGGTTTTTTAAATAATGACACAGAAGGGGATTTAAAATTGTGCCCTTGCCAAATGATCGGCGATTTGTATCAAAACCCGCAGTTATATTACCGAACGGTGTATTTGAAAAAGTCGCATTCTAAATTTGTAACTTTCGATGCATTATGTAGTATCGAAATAAAAAATTTGAACCATAAAAGTTCTTTTCAAAATAATAATAAAAATTGGAAATAAAAATTTTATTACGAATTAAAATCACTTACCAGCCTGAATGCAAGAAATAAACGGATGTGGGATGATACAAACTGGTTAGTTAAGTGTTCAATTAAACCTAATTGATAATAAACATAAATAAAAGGGATAAGTAAGTAGCAAAATGGAGAAATTTAATATTTTCATGTAAAAAATGAAAATGTTAAAGCATCTAACTTATTTATATACTTTAATAAATGCATTTGCGTCAACTCCTACATAATTCAAACATCATTAATATAATTGCATATATAGTAAACATAACCAAGGTTGTAAACAACTGTAAAGATAATAATTTGTCTTATAAAATATTGAATTTATAAACATTTTTATTATCATTTATAATAAATTACAGTGTAGCAGCGGTCGGTCAGTACATTTTTCAAAACTTATTTTCACATTCTGTTAAATTGAATAACATATTACAGTAGTACGCTTTATAATTGCGATAACACTTGAAAAATCAGTTTGTTCACCCTTGTAATACTGAAAAAGTGCAACTGAGCAATTCATTTTGAATGTGAAGGATTTTCTACTGCTTCAAAATTGAGCATGCATTATTGAAAAATAACAATGCAATGAAAAGGCACTTTCAGTAAATACTACCATCGCATCGTCGAAATTGTACTTTAATATCTAACAACAAAATGCGAAGATACGAGGTGAGATCAGAAAGTTTCTAAATGTAACGCACAAACATTATATTATTATATCATAGTCGACATTATTATTAATAATCAACAAAAAATTGAAATTTCCCTATGAAACTAATCAAAACCGTGGTATTGTAAAGAAGAAATTAGTTTACTATTATTTAATTGACTAGAACGGATAATAAATATTGGGCAGTGTACCGATAATATTCAAAACATGCATCAAATTATATTGCATAAAACAGATATTTTCGCCAACCTGGGATGGAAGCTAAAATCATATAGAGCACGCGATTCCAAATTTATGTCGATAATTAATCATTGCATTACTAAAGCTGACAGAAACGAACAAAAATACAACTAAGGGAAAATCGAAGCAAACGAAAATACTTTAATGCCATAGATGAACTTGTGAATGAACTAAATTTTGTTAAGACCCAAAGTAATTTTTCATTAGGATGCGTTTTATCGTCAAATAAAAACATTTTTAATGTTAACGATGACGAATAAAATTTAATACAGTAAATTTCATGAAAGCAGATTTTTGTAATTATTATGAATTTGACAAACATTGTAATTTCAATTAACCAGCGTCCGAAATAATCCCTAACATTAACAATAATTGATGTTTTACTTGGTGTAAATAAAACGATTTAAAGTGAAAATTTCATTTATAAAACAAAATTATTACTATATAAAACAAAACAGAAATTTGTGATTTAAATCAGAACGCAATGATTACATTTTTATAATCAAATTTTAACAGTAATTACCGTGTAAATGTAATGAATCGATGTTTCAAACTTTTTAATTACTTTAGATTTCAATAGACAAATAGATTACACTTTAATTTTCTTTGGAAATTGAAACAAATTCAACTTCTCAAGTTTGTTGAGACTTATATTAATTGTTAACGAATTATAGTGGAGGAAAAGGTCATTGTACTAATTTTCTTTCAAGTGTTTTATCAGGTCTTCCTAACATTTAACTAGTTAACGTGGGTACCGAACCACGGGAAGCTTCAGTCTTTCATTCTCAAGCCGTAAAAAATTAATTGATT
This sequence comes from Podabrus alpinus, assembly GCA_932274525.1. Taxonomy (NCBI): domain Eukaryota; kingdom Metazoa; phylum Arthropoda; class Insecta; order Coleoptera; family Cantharidae; genus Podabrus; species Podabrus alpinus. The sequence goes on from OW026451.1 coordinate 21,447,802, forward strand.
TTCGAACCATCCTGTATATTAATTTTTATACAAAGTCAGCGTCTATTCGTCCTTAGAACAAGAAATCGCCGTTTCTTTTCTTTGAAACGTTTTAAGGAAACAATTGCAAAAGCTAATCGTGATTTAAAAGCAATTGCAAACTTTATCAAGTAAAAGTACTTAGTGAAACTATTGCAGTTTTACAAATATACAGAACAATGGATTTCATTAATTGAAAACGAAAGAAAAGTAGTTAAGAGTATGGACTGCAGGGACGGGGTACATTAGGACTGTTAACTCCAACTTCTTATTACTTTGTTAATTTTCAAGATGAATTTCTGGATGCTATAATAAATTATTTTTATTTTTCTGCAGTACACAAAGTAAAAAAATGGATTTCTAACAAGTGTCATTTGTTCAATTGTGCCCCACGGTGTGGTACGTACGGAGATATCACAAGGTTTCAAATGCAAAATTTAACAAAATAAATTTACGCTACAAAAACCACAACCTAAAATTATTCATCTTTGAAAAAGAGAATCAATATGAGACAAAATGCGAATAATTATAAATGAAATTGTAATGTGGAATTGAAGACAAAGCAATATAGACGCTTCAACTATTGAATATCATAATTTTGAAAATGAATGTTAAATTTTATGAATGATTCCAAACGTGATGTACCATTGACATTAATGGGTCTCATTAATTTACATTACACTCCCACTGGATTTGTCATAAACTCCATTGGCAAAATAAATCTATAGAACTTTTTCTTTCTTAGAAACTCAATTTGGCATTCAATGTCAGTTGAATTTAAGACGAATGAAATACTTTACTATCCTTTAAGTTAAAAATTTTAAAAGTTTTCTCCACATACGTTCACATCGTACTATATACGATGTAGTGTTCCGAACTGCCTCAAGCAACTGGCCCGAACCTGCCCCAAGTAAAATTTTAGTATTAAAATTCACGTGAGACTGTTGCGGTTATGTTGTACTAGTTTAGCATGTAGTACAAAATAATTTATGATATACAACCTATCAACAAGTTATACGCAATATTATCTATATTAAATACAGTGGATTTTCGATATAATGAACTTCGATTTATAGCCCATTGGAAATTCGAAGAAAAATAGGGCCACACCTAGAAATAATTCACGCAGAAACATTTCTTTGCTTATTTGAATGTTAAATGGGGTATCATAACACATTAAGGCCCGATTGCACCCAAACAATTCCTGGGCAAAATCGAGCGATGAAAAGGCCAAACTATTCGCACATCATCTATCAGAGGTCTTCAAACCTTATTCTGATGAACCAGATGAAGATGTTAAGAAATTCTTAGAAGCCCCTCTACAGATGTCGCTACCGATAAGGAAAATCCGAAAAATCAAACTTAAACAACAAATAAGTAGGCTAAAGAAGTCCAAGGCTCCAGGCTACGATCTAATAACGGGTAAAGTACTCTCAGAATTGCCTAATTTAGGAATAAAATTCTTGACAATATTGTTTAATTCTATTCTGAGATTGTCATACTGGCCAATGCAACTAAAATTCGCTAGAATTATTCTAATTTTGAAGCCGGGTAAACCTCCTACGGATACATTCTCGTACCGGCCAATAAGCTTGCTGCCGGTCATTTCCAAACTGCTTGAAAGAATTGTCCTTAAACGTTTAAATGAAACCAATCTTCTGGATGACTTAATACCAAACCACCAGTTCGGATTTCGGCAACAGCATTCAACTATACAGCAATGCCACCGAATAGTGGATAATATCTGTAGAACTTTAGAAAAAAACCAATTCTGCTCAGTAGCCTTCCTGGACATTAAACAGATGTTTGACAAAGTCTGGCACATAGGACTTTTATTTAAGATTAAACAAACCTTGCCTCAACATTACTACCTTGTGTTATATTCTTACTTGCAAAACCGACATTTCCAAGTACAGCAAGATGATGTAGTATCTGATATCTGCCCCATAGCATCGGGAGTGCCACAGGGCAGTGTTCTTGGTCCGGTGCTGTATCTGCTGTTTATCGCCGACTTGCCTGTCACTACAAACACAGAGATTTCCACATTTGCAGATGACACTGCTATTCTAGCAAGACACGACAATGCCCAACAAGCTTCTGAAGTCTTGCAAATACATCTGTCCCTCCTGCAGAGTTGGATGTCTAAGTAGAGAATGAGAGTTAATGAAGTAAAATCCATCCACGTTACATTTACCTTGAATCGACTACAGTGTCCACCCATCTACGTATATTAATGCCATATAAATACCGCAGAGGGAGGATGTAAAATATCTCCGACTATCAGTCCAACTATGTATCTAAAATGTTAAATATAACGTGCCCGTTAAGTCAAGGTTATCCAATTTGTTATGTTATTTATTAAATGATTGTAATGTTTTACCTTTTATCGATAACGTTAGACGTTTAGTTATCAGATACGTAGTAAGAATTTAATAAATAACATAACAAGTTGGATAAAATTTACGTAACGGGCACGTTATATTTAACATTTTGGATACATAGTTGGACTGTATACCTCGATAGAAAGTTAACGTGGAAGACGCACATTAAGAAAAAAAAAGGAAGCAAATGGACTTGAAAATCAGGAAAATGTATTGGCTACTTGGAAGAAGATCAATCCTCTCCATTGAAAACAAAGTGCTTATATACAAGGCTATCATTAAGCCCATTTGCTCCTACGGAATAGAGCTATGGGGATGCGCTAGTAAGTCAAACATAAAGATAATACAAACTTTTCAATCCAAGGCACTCCGAATAATTGTAAATGCGCCATGATATTATGTAACCAATCAAACCTTGCATAGTGACCTAAACATCATCTATATAATTGAGGAAACTAGAAAACGCGCAGACAAACACAATGTAAGGCTGCAAGACCACCCCAATCCTTGCACCTCACAACTCATCCAGGAAAACATATATAGACGACTGAAGAGAAAATGGCCATGTGACCTTCTTACAAAAGCAAGAATTTTGAAAGCGGATATCGGCGCTGATGGGAGTTTTCCCTACACGATAATATGGTTATCAGATCAGCTTATAGAATTCTGTATTTTACATTATTGTGTTCTGATTGTTGATATGTAATTATTATTAATAAAAAAAAAAATTCTGAAAAATTTTTGTATTTGCAGTTTTTCTGTAGGATCATCCACTATTAAAATATTAAAGTAAAACGTCGGTATTACTGCGGAAATGTTCTGCCATTCGGAAACTTTGAAAAATTGAAGCTTTGCACGAAAAGGAAAGAGCGAAAGGATGGGCTCCTGTTGATTTTCGCGAGGCCCAAAGGTTTTACCGGTGGGCTTCCACCACTCTGCCTTTTACCGACGGATTTAGATTTGGATTCACGTAAAAATACACAGGTCCAATATTCCTCAGTTTTTAACCAATTAATTTAATTAATTTCGAGAAAAACTTGATTTTCGCGGAGGCAGATATTTTTAGGTTCAGTTTTCTGTGAAATGGGGTAGTTTTTCAAAGTTCTACCCCGTAAAATTAATTATCATTGCAATGGAATATGCAGACTTCACATTAGAGTCTTAAAGATTTTCTTCATGAGGTGGGTCAGTCCTCTCCATTCCCGTCTTCCGTTGCCCACATTTCTGCATGACTTTTGAGTTCTGCTATTATTCTTCTTTACAACTGTCTGATTGTGCACTTGTCCCTCCAGTTTGTGACCGTCATCTTCCTGAGGTCCTCTTTCACTTTGACAAGTCGCGTTTCTCTCACCCTTCCCCTCAATCTCATCTCATTCGGCCTCCAATCAATTACCCTTCTCAGCTTTGCTCTTTGCTGTTCGTTAGGTGCATATACGTCTATGATACTGTAGGTAATCTGGTTTATACTGATTCTTAAATATTTCCTTTGTATATCAAATCGTTTTGCTTTTTTCATTGCCCATTTGGTCGCCGTGGATCCATCCGGTTTCTTTTTTCATTTGTTAGCAGTTTTTTGATTTACCTCCATCTACTTCCAATCCCATTCTCTTCTCTTTCTTATTACATCTATACAACGCTTCATCTATTATCGCTTTTTGGTAGTCCGAGATAACTCTCTTACCATTTTGTCCTTCTCTCTTTGTTAGTGATCTGACCTTTCCTTGGATCTTGCGTTCTTCCACTGTCATATCATTATCTATATAGATCTTCTTTCCTTCCAGCATTACCTTATTCTTCATCACTTATATCTTCATGTTCCAGGTTTCTACTTCCCCTAAGACTGTTCCAATTTTATTGCATCTCAGTTTGATTGTTCTTACTAATCAAACTTTTACATTCAATTCTCTTTCGATCATCCCTCGAGCTTTTTTGTTGCTCTACTCTCTGTGGTGCGTAGTTCTTTAATTATAATGTTGTTTTTGCGTTTCATTTTCTCTTTTCTTTCAAACCTCTCCTCCAGGAATTCGATTCTTGATTCAAGTACTTCGCTATCCTTTTCCTATTTTATCTCCTTCCCCTTGATGAAGTTTTTCAGGTCCTGCACTTCTTCCTAAGTTTTATCTCTGCTTTTAACCAGCTTCGCCGCATTGACGAAGCGGGTGTATGGGGATACGCTGGAGAGGTAGTACCTTTTATTCGAGACGGTCACACCGAGCGCTATATGCGGGAGGTGGTCCCGGATAACTGGTCCTCACAGGGTACCCAACTCTCACTTATGGCTCCTCGTGCCACACCCCGGACAACTACGTTGACCCGTAGGCGAAACTAAGTGAGGGTTACCAGATATGGTAAATAGTAGCGTCTGATTCCAGAGGAACGGCTACAAACAGCGTCTGTTCCATATTGGGCGGCTGATATAAATATGCAGAAGGACGTGGGGCCCCACTGCATAAAAAATGCCCCTTGTATACCTGATGATGCTGAATAATGAAATTTTGAGTTTGCCGAGCGGCCCGGCTGGCGACCGGCGCCTCTCGGTTCCCGGGACTGGAGGTGTGAAATGGGCGACCGGCCACGTTGAGGTGACAGCCAGGCTTCACGCGGAAACTATGCGACTGGTTGACAGAAAACGAAAACAACCCTTGAATATTGCCACCTGGAACGTGCGAACCTTGTTCCAAGCTGGAAAGCTGGCGAATGCGATACAGGAGATGAAAAGATTAAAGGTGGACTTCCTTGGCATGAGCGAGGTGAGATGGCCGGGAAACGGCCGATGTAATACAGACAAAGGTACATTCTACTACTCTGGAAGCGAAGAACAAGCCCGGAATCATAGAAATGGAGTGGGTATTTTGATCTCTGAGGGACTACAAAAATTTGTTTGTGGGTTTGTGCCATATTCAGACCGATGTATGCTTCTGAAAATTCATGGAACACCATTCAATCTTAACCTAATTCAGGTATATATGCACCAACACTAGACAAAAGTGACGAAGAAGTTGAGCGCTTCTATGAAGAAATCCAGGAACTAATAAAAACAACAAAAAGTTCCGATATAACCATAGTGATGGGAGACCTAAACGCAAAGATAGGCGAAGGACGAGAGGGGACGGCAGTAGGTGGATTTGGATTGGGACAACGAAATGAAAGGGGAGACAGACTAATACAATTCTGTCACGAAAATAAAATGATAATCACTAACACCTGGTTTCAGCTGCCCGCTAGAAGACTTTATACATGGAAATCACCCCAAGATAGACCCGGGGCAATTGTTAGGAACCAGATAGATTTTATTATGATCAAGTCCAGATACAGAAACGCCGTCACGTCAGTAAAAACATATCCGGGTGCAGATCTAAGCTCGGATCACAACCCTCTAATAGCGAAAATTAAACTAAAACTAAAAAACTGCCAAACAAAAATGCCGGAAAACTTGATAAATCTCCAAGCGTTAAAAGACCCAATCGTGAGAAGCATGACCTCTGACAGAATTAACAACAGAATGATGAATATAGGAAATACAGATGACATAGAGGAAACATGGACAAATATTAAAGGAGTTCTGCGGGGGGCCGCCAAAGAAACACTGGGGTTCAAAAAAAGAGAGAAGAAAATGGAATGGATGAACGATGAAATACTAGATCTGATGAACTCAAGAAGAGAACATAAACGAAACACACATAACTACCTTCAAATTCAAAGGACAATTAAAGCAAAAATAAGAGAAGCAAAAAAGGCATGGTTTAATGAGAAATGTCGGGAGATCGAACTGCTGGAAGAAAAGCATGACAGTTTTAACCTACACAAGAGAATAAGAGAACTGACACACACAAATAAAAAGAAAATAACAGGCAAACTAATCAATAATAACAATAGATTAGTCACAGACAGCGATGAACAAGCAGAAGTATGGAAGTGCTACATAAAGGACTTATTTGACGATGATCGGCAAGTCATCGACGAAGGAACCACTGACACTTTGGAGGGTCCGGATATACTTAGAGAGGAAATACATAGAGCACTGAAGCATACAAAATCAAATAAAGTCACAGGACCAGATAATATTAATGCAGAACTTCTCCAACTCATAGACATGGAAAAAAACGACACCTTGTGGAAGTTTTACAACCATATTTACAATACCGGATACTTACCCAGAGAATGGCTAAAGTCAACATTCATCGCACTGCCTAAAAAGGTGAACGCAAGACACTGTAATGACTACAGATTGATTAGCCTTATGAGTCATGCATTAAAATCTTTCCTAAAAATATTACACGCGCGCCTGTGGCGAAAAATTGAGGAATCAATGGGAGATACTCAGTTTGGCTTCAGAAACGGCCTAGGAACAAGAGAGGCCCTGTTCTCTATACAAGTCTTGACACAGAAATGCCTCGACCAACAACGATCAGTATTCACCTGCTTCATCGACTACGAGAAAGCTTTCGACAAAGTGAGACACGACATACTCATGAACCTGCTACGGAAAATAGGTCTAGACAGCAAGGACATTAATATTATCCAAAATCTGTATTGGTTTCAATCGGCTCAACTAAGATTCGGAGATGCCACAACCGAAGACATAGAAATCCAGAGGGGAGTTCGCCAAGGCTGTGTGCTCTCACCACTCCTTTTCAATTTGTACTCGGAGGCCATCTTTGAGGAAGCTCTGGAAGAGGCACAACAAGGAATTAAGATAAATGGAAGAGTCATCAATAATATTCGGTACGCAGATGACACCCTCATAATCGCCGACAACCCTGAAGATCTACAAATATACTAAATAAAATAAATGAAACAAGTAACGCATACGGTCTCCGTATAAACAAACAAAAAACCAAAGTGATGGTAATAACAAAGAGACCAATTAACAACATAAATATTAATATAGGGGTGATCGATTAGAGAGGGTAGATAAAATCAAGTATTTAGGCTGTTGGTTGCACGAAGATTGGAATCCCGATGATGAAATCAAAAAACGAATAGAGATGGCACGCAATTCTTTCTTCAAGATGAAGACCTTGATATGCGGTCGGGAATTAGATCTGAAAACCCGCTGGCGCGTCGCAAAGTGCTATATCCTATCGATACTCTTCTATGGTGTAGAGGGATGGACTCTACAAGTTTCATCCATCAATAAACTGGAGGCTTTCGAGATGTGGATGTATCGCAGGATGCTCAGAATATCTTGGATTGAGCATGTCACAAACGAGGAGGTATTACCCCGTATGCAGAAAGATCGAGAAGTCTTAACAACTATTAAAAGAAGAAAGGCGGCTTACTTCGGGCATATTTTCAGAAATGAAAAGTATGCTCTTCTACAGCTGATCATGGAGGGGAAAATAGAAGGCAAACGAGGTCTCGGAAGAAAAAGACAGTCATGGCTGAAAAATCTGAGGCAATGGTTCGATATTCGGGACGCCGCAACATTAATAAGACTCGCGAAGAACAAAGAAGAGTACAGCATCATGGTAGCCAACCTCCTATGAGGAGACGGCACTCTAAGAAGAAGAAGCCGCATTGACTTGAACATTTTTCCATATTTTGGGGTTGTTACTTTTCTCTTTCTGCCTCCGCTTTTTGTTGAACTGGGGATGTAATCGTTTTTTTATTTTTTCCAAGCAATCTCTGTTCTTCGTCTTCTATTTCAATTACGACTCTTATGTAACTCTTGCGGTTAGGTTCAGTTTAAGTTCAGGTTAGGTTTAGGTTAGGTTCAGGTTAGGCTCAGGTTAAGTTTAGCTTAGGTTCAGGTTAAGTTCAGGTTAGGTTCACGTTAGGTTCAGGTTAGGTTTAGATTACGTTCAGGTTAGGTCTTGGTTTTAAATCCCGTATTACATCAGGCAATTTCTTGCCGCAATTTCTGCGCAGAGACGAATTCAATTCATTGTATATTCGCGTTGCGTATATCGATCTGCGCAGAAATTGCGGCAAGAAATTGTCTGATGTAATATAGACTTCAGGTTGGTCTCATTTAGGTACTAATGTAAAGGGGAGAAGGAATATCAGTGGGCTTATTTTTAAATCATGTTTTTTTTATAATAAGTACCAAAAACAATTCATCAATATTAGCCCAAAATCTCTAGTTTACTCTTGGATTTTAGGCGTCTCTCCCATCATAAAGAAGAGTCAAGTTATACCTTACTATGCTGGTCAAATACAGATTAATAGGAATGCAATATGCATCCTTTAAATTGGTCATTACGCCAAAATAGGAAATATTGAAGAGAATTAATGAAAATGAACGTTTGTATGATTCCGTGACCATCGAGAAAGGGGGGATATATCTGTTTTTGTCATTTTTCAAAGAACGTTTTAAGGTTTGCATAATTATGTTAAATCAGGCAAACAAATAATATTTCATAGATATGATTCGTTAAATGCAAAATTTTGTTCTCTCCTTCACTGATGGTATAATCAATATTACTTCACCATACGAAGTATGGAAAAGTAAAGTAGATAATTTTACGTTACCCCATATGATATTTTTTAAACTTTTACCTAAACGTATCCCATTTTGAACCGATTACAATTTAATTAAAATTTGAGTTAACTTATTTGACCCTTTTTTTAGTAACATCTATTATTTGATGTGTCAACTTATCCTCTTAAGTTAATTTGACCAAAAACAGACTTATACTATTTTTCTCGACTGCCACGAAATTATTCGATTAGTAACGTCTTGACATAACTTGATGCTGATAACAAAGAAAAGTTAGAAAATAACTAAGAAAGAGAAGAATTGCAAGGAAAATAATTAAAATCTCTTCGATGCAGACCAGAGCAGCAAAGCAAGGTGGATCATTTTTTGAACTACAGCAAATCTAAATTATTTCCCACAAAGTAAATTAAATTAAAAAATAAGTGTATAAAAGAAAGTCTAGTTTAAAATTAATATTACCGCGATATAATATATTTATATTATTTTTTTACTCCACAATTTTATCTCTTATCCTTAATTTTCACAACATAAATCTTCCTTTAACTTAATAATTTCCAACTTTTCACATAAGTAATCTAATTTTTCTTCTTCAACTTTATACTTATTAATTATTAGCTACTATAATTTCAATTCCAACTTTATTATTACAAATTATTTTACGTCATCACTTCTTGAAAGGCTTTGTGTTTCTTTCTACCAGCGCTTTGTTGTTCTTTCAAAATAAAGTTTAGCGACTACATAAAAATTCTAATTTGCGCTGCGATTTCTACCAATAAAATTTATGTGGACCAATTATGAACACAGTAATATATTTAACTATCTATCGTCAATTGACGAGAAGTCAGCAGTAAAGAAGAATCAAGAATGAGGTTTCAGGAAATTAACCGGAACTTGATTTTCTTAGTTAACATTCGCAATTTGACATTCAGGATGTGCATACAAATAAAGTAATGCATAATGTACATACCACGTAAACACAGATTGAAGCATACATTGGTATGTCTGGTGCGACGAGTCCAACATAAAGTCAGTTCCCCAGAGAACATAAGTCTGTGGATCGACCACGTCTCAAACCGAATGTTATATTGCATTATGTTTACATTGCAGCATCACTGTATTGTATACACTTGTGCATTGTAATTACCCTAGATGTTATTAATATCGTATATCAAAATTTGTTAATTTGTTTTTATAGTTCGACCAAATGAGCTTGTATGGTTTCCGTATAACTTCAGGGTATAAACAGCATAATTTGTTTCTTATTTTTTGAAAATAAATGTATGCAAACTCTTTAGAAACTCGGAACACAGTGCACAAATATAATGGGAAATGTTAAAACTGTAGTTCCTCGTAATCTAATAAAATTCAAAATGAGTTTTCTGATGGGATAAGCAAGGTAAATATGGTAAAAGATAACATTGATAACCTTCAAATTGCATTGTATTAATCGATTTGGAGTCGATCATTTCACCTGAAAGATCAGCCCTCAGAAGAGTGCCGAAAAATGTTTATAATTTTCAAACATTTGTAGGCCCATCATCCAATTGCAATTAGTAAACTCGTGGAGACAAAGGAAGTTGAAAAAGAAAGCAAGAGGAGTTATGGAGGCTCTCCCTCTCCAAGCCCTCTCCCAAGATTTCAAAAATACGAAGAAAATTAAATTGCTAATGAATTTTTATGATTTAATTTTTTCCATTTTAGTTAACCTTGCCCCCCCCCCCCGCCCTCCAATGAGGTTATGATTACGCTACTGGTATACACTATGTAATAAATTGATTTTATAACTTGTTGAAAATATAATAAAGTTAATATCTTAAATATAATATAACCAAATTAATGATCTTCGTTTTTTAAACTAATTTTTTGTAAAATTTTAAAAGTAAAATGTTAAAGCCGTCCGAGTATCTCAAAAATAGAGTGAAACAAATTTGTAACGGTTAACATTACAAAATATAATATTTTACAATTAGGAACTTTTAAGATTATTGTAAACTTTTCTTGAAACATTTTTAATTATTAAAAATGGTATTACCTAATTAAAATTAAAAATAATATTTTCAAAATATTGCTACTAAATGAAAAGTTACAAACTTTTGGTTACAGGTTATTATTATATTATTAAAAAACAACACAACATATAATAGGGATAATTTCACATATTGGTTAAATATCCTATAATTCTGAATTTCAAGTAATTTGAATAGAAGAACTGATAAGCTCAATATTTTAACCCTCACGTTTCAATTTAGCCAAATTGTTATTCCATAATTTAGTGGTTTAAGTAGTTGCGGAATTCTTGTATTTCTGCATTACACACTAAAACTTAATAAACTTTTAATATTTACTACCTATGTGAATTAAAACTCTTTAGTCCAGTTATTACGTCGCCAAAAAGGGGTTCGTGTAATAATAATTCTGAAATAAGATTTCTTTGCTTAAATCTTTCAGTTTATTGCTTAAAAATGGA